>CM041784.1:15203000-16403000 GCA_023375725.1 Nephotettix cincticeps
AGGGAATTGCAGAAAGTTTTGAACGTAGCTTGTTGAAATACTCAAAACACAACTCAATTCCCCTGCAATACTCAAGAGTAAGACGGAAGAGACAAGAAGCTATTGATGTCATGAAACACTTGTTCTCAGACGAGATCCACTCAGCTTGTGCTACAGTGTTACAGTCTCTTGCATCTAACGGACGTATACGGACTTTCCAGACAACTTTAGTTTAAAGAACTGTTTTATTTATGACATACTAGCTGACCCGGCGAACTTCGTAACGCCTAACAGTAAATACGTATTAACTTTCAGATTGGCCATGTTCTTAAGTTGAATAGCATTACGACTTCGTTTTGAAAAATTAGATATTCTGGATCGCGTCATAGTTAATAACAATACTGAAACGATAAAACATATTAATAATATTCCCACAAAACAAATAAATCTGAGTGGATTGATTCACAATTTTTCTAATCCAACCTAAAAACAAACAAAACCTAACTGTAATATGGCTTTTATAGGAAAGATATACAACAGCTGATTATTATAAAAAACTTAATATGTATAAACACTGTAAATATTTTTTATTTGGCCAACATAATGTATAAACATACACTTCACCTAGTATACGAGTCATCTAGTATACGAGTCACCTAGTACACGAGTCACCTAGTATACGAGTCATCTAACATACACTTCACCTAGTATACGAGTCATCTAGTATACGAGTCACCTAGTACACGAGTCACCTAGTATACCTAGTATACGAGTCACCTAGTACACGAGTCACCTAGTATACGAGTCATCTAACATACAATTCACCTAGTATACGAGTCACCTAGTACACGAGTCACCTAGTATACGAGTCACCTAGTACACGAGTCACCTAGTATACGAGTCATCTAACATACAATTCACCTAGTATACGAGTCACCTAGTACACGAGTCACCTAGTATACGAGTCATCTAACATACAATTCACCTAGTATACGAGTCACCTAGTACACGAGTCACCTAGTATACGAGTCATCTAACATACACTTTACCTAGTATACGAGTCATCTAGTATACGAGTCACCTAGTACACGAGTCACCTAGTATACGAGTCATCTAACATACACTTCACCTAGTATACGAGTCATCTAACATACAATTCACCTAGTATACGAGTCACCTAGTACACGAGTCACCTAGTATACGAGTCATCTAACATACACTTCACCTAGTATACGAGTCATCTAGTATACGAGTCATCTAGTATACGAGTCACCTAGTACACGAGTCACCTAGTACACGAGTCACCTAGTATACGAGTCACCTAGTACACGAGTCACCTAGTATACGAGTCATCTAACATACAATTCACCTAGTATACGAGTCATCTAGTATACGAGTCATCTAGTACACGAGTCACCTAGTATACGAGTCTGATATTACACGGGTCACCTAGTATAACACCATTAAGGTTATATTTTTTCATATAATTACCCAATGTCAAATTTTCTAATGCCTCTTAAACGTGTCTGTACATGTTAGAAAACTTTTAAAACTCAGTTCGATCAATTAGGGTAATTCTTAAAATTATAAACTTTGGAAATTCGTAATTGAAATTAAAACTAGTTTTATCTCTGTAGTTTATGCATTTGCATAGAAAGCGTAAAATTTAAACCAAGCATCGTCATTAAAAATTAATGTTCAAGTGATATAAATATTAATTGCGGAATGTTTAATTTTCTCGTAACCTCCAGATTTACAAGGGAATTGCAGAAAGTTTTGAACGTAGCTTGTTGAAATACTCAAAACACAACTCAATTCCCCTGCAATACTCAAGAGTAAGACGGAAGAGACAAGAAGCTATTGATGTCATGAAACACTTGTTCTCAGACGAGATCCACTCAGCTTGTGCTACAGTGTTACAGTCTCTTGCATCTAACGGACGTATACGGACTTTCCAGACAACTTTAGTTTAAAGAACTGTTTTATTTATGACATACTAGCTGACCCGGCGAACTTCGTAACGCCTAACAGTAAATACGTATTAACTTTCAGATTGGCCATGTTCTTAAGTCGAATAGCATTACGACTTCGTTGTGAAAAATTAGATATTCTGGATCGCGTCATAGTTAATAACAATACTGAAACGATAAAACATATTAATAACATTCCCACAAAACAAATAAATCTGAGTGGATTGATTCACAATTTTTCTAATCCAACCTAAAAACAAACAAAACCTAACTGTAATATGACTTTTATAGGAAAGATATACAACAGCTGATTATTATAAAAAACGTAATATGTATTAACACTGTAAATATTTTTTATATGGCCAACATAATTATAAACACGTGACTTTTAATCAGACAGAAAATAAAAATATAAATACATAATCCCCAAAAATCCTAAACTATTAACGTCATGAATAAAACTGTTTATTTTGTACAGTATACATTTACTTCATAGTTTTACATTAATGAATAATTCAGATGACATTGGATAGTAAAGCATATTGCTAATGGAAAGTAAAACAACAGCTGTAGCTTTAGAAATCAAATGTTTTGATTCTAGATAATGTGTAAACAAACGTATTCCAATAAGGTTAACATTAGAAATTTAAAACACTATAAAATGGAAAAGTAATTGACTTTATGGAAACTGAATATGCCTAAAGCATGACCGGAGCAGAGACGAATCCGAAAAATCAAAGATCATTAAAATCGGCCCAGCCGTTCTCGAGTTATAATGCGTGTAACTAACACGACTTTGTTTTATATATTTAGATTTCTATTTACTGCAATTCACCTGTATAGATAAAATCCAATATTGTTTCAGAACTTTGTTAAAAATATTGGAATTTTCATTAGTTACTTTAATGGTTTCCTAGAGGAAAAATGTATATGGAAAGACATATGCCGAGGGCCAGTCTTTTTTAGAATTGGGTACGATAGAAACTATATTTGCTATAAATGTGTAAAGGATAGTTTTTATTTTAAGTTCGAAAACCATCATATCAGTCGATTAAACGAGGATCTTGAGAGTGTTTTTTGTACCCCAATTATTGTGGATCTTAAATATATTCCGTATAAAAGTTAAAGGTTACTTGATAAAGTACTTGGAATGGGCCCAAAAATTAGTAATTATTTAAATTAGTCAAACGGCTGCCAAGATATACGGGTTAGTAACTGTTCAATGAGCTAAGGCGAGGCTGACCAAAGTGAGGTTTTCTCCCCAGGGGGAAACTCTGAATATACTCGTGGTATGTGGAAATGCTCAATTTGGAAAAGTCATTGAGAATCTATCCTAAAATTATTACATATACAAGATATAGCATTTATCAAACATAAAATAATAATTAAAATAGTAAATTTAATAGCGTAAAAGATTAAATTGTGTGTACATGACCTTGATCAAGAATGTTTAAACATATATGGAATATAATTAGCTTGCATGGATAAGATTTAAAAGACCATAAGGTGAATCCTCCAAATGAACTATCATTTTGTGAAAATTCAAGAACGTTGTATAGTTTGAATTTTTTCATTTATTTTCGGTGAATAATGCACCTCGTTTATGTAGCAGTAAATGTTATATAGCGTATGTATTTTTCATTATATTTATGAGAAAAAATATTTTAATTAGAATTTTTTGCAGTAAGTAAGTAAAAGGAATCCTTCATTTATATAATTAATATCACGCGTTTAGGTTTTATATATTTATTTTATATTTTGTAAATATTTGATATGATCACTCTGTACTTGGTTCAATTGATTTTCTGATCATTCTCACTTGATTTACAAAGTTTACATTATTAAAATAAAACTTTGAATAAGACACTAAAAAGAGTCATTGGTAGAAAACAAGCTTTTGTGTGGTGTTAAGTTCACTCAGTTGTATCACTTATCAACAGTCACACTTCCCTTCCCTTAGCACCAGATTTCAGGATTATTATTATGCTCCAATATCACATTACATTGTGTTACAATGGTAACATATATAATATTTACTGGTGAGTGAAGAAAGTTTTAGCTACAATCTCTTACTGATATTACTGACGTTAAGCATTGTGTTACAGTGATAACATATATAATATTTACTGGTGAGTGAAGGAAGTTTTAGCTACAATATTTTACTTATATTACTGACGTTAAACATTGTGTTACAATGGTAACATATATCACGCAGATACTGACTTTATAATGGTGTGGAGCTAGTACTGTCATAAAATTTTATATATATATACTAAAATTGCCTCCCTTCTCTCTCCATTTATTTGGGCCAAAAATATATTTTACAGCTGCATTCCTTAGATTAGCATGATTAAAACCATGAAGTGAGCTTTAATATCTAGTCTTTAACTTTTAGGAGAGATTTGATTCATTTTCATTGGAAATGAGTATATCTGTATAAACAACATTCCACTTCAATTGCTTGTCTAGCTAATTACTATTGGAAATAAAGCTATTACCGTGGGTGAAATTGTTTAACCATACTCCCTTAAACTTAATACATGCCCGTTTTAAAAATTTACATTTATTTGTTATTTATTTTTTATGTCTACGCCAAACTATTACATTGAAACTTGAAATTAAAAATTGAACATTGATACTCAATTTAATTGTTTCGAGGTTCCTAGATACACATTCCTTAGCCACCATTTTTTCTCAAAGAGACATTTAAAGTTTATCCAAAAATTTTTTTAGTAATGCTGATAGTTATTTTGTAAATGAAAATTTGTGGTCTAAACACCACAGTT
Organism: Nephotettix cincticeps; assembly: GCA_023375725.1. Classification (NCBI taxonomy): domain Eukaryota; kingdom Metazoa; phylum Arthropoda; class Insecta; order Hemiptera; family Cicadellidae; genus Nephotettix; species Nephotettix cincticeps. The sequence goes on from CM041784.1 coordinate 15,207,736, forward strand.
TTGGTGAAGATATTTACTAAATGAATCGTGTAACCTAATTTCAAACACACAATACTATAGAGATAAAATCTGCTAGCTCACCAAGCACTATCAAAAGCTAGTAATTTTGTTAAAATTTTTATTGCTGCACAAATATTTTTGTACAAATACAATACAAAACAATAACACAAATCCATAAAGCCTTTACTGTGTATTTTGACGACACAGTAAACATGGATTATTTTTTTTGTGTTAGTATCATGTTTTCATCGTTATCTGAAAAACACATAAACAAAAGCAAATGTGGTTAATTCAATAGGATGACACCTGCGCATTTAGCTATTGTGTTGAGATCCGTGATGACAAAACGTCAATGAAAATTACTCTTCTAGCCAAGCTATTACGAAATTTATAATCATAAATTGCCGTATAAAGGCTTTCTTATATTTAAAATCTCGCATGATCTTTAAAAAAATACTATTCGTATCTTAGTGCTTACTTTCTCCTTTAAGTAAATTTGAAAACAACGATTTGTAATAAAACTATCGTAAAGTTTATCTAAATATAATTTAATAATTTATTCTTTCAAAAATAATCATCCAATTTCTGAGAATAACAAGAGAAACGATGAGAAAAGTGTTTTTTGTGACGTGACCTTACGCTGCATGCAAAGTTTCATGGAATACGGTTGGAAATTGAGTAAGAAATATATTCAATATTCTCCATAAGAATAACATTGGTTGCTCTCAAACAACGTACTGCGTTTATCATGGACAGTAAATTTAACTTTTCTCTGGAACCGTTAATCGTAGACAAATAATTCAAACTACTAATTTGTTTGGGTTTTATACTGGTTTCAATGGCAGCAGTCAAATTATATTCAACCTTTATCGTTTTCACTGAAAAAAATTATTTTTGACTTTTAAAAGCACATAAATTTTAAACTTCGATGTATTGACGAATGGGGTTGGTGTCATTTTGTTTATCTTGTAAATTATTAATCATATAATTTTTAATCAAATATTGCGTGTTTTCGGGGGTTTAATATCCCTTAAACCCCTGAAAACACGCAAATACCCTTTGAATCGAAAATTAAAAAAAAAATATAAAAAAGTGTCCCAGATACCGTGGATTGTTATCTAAATGCCGAATTTCATAAAATCGGACCAACAGTCTCGTCCCTAAGGGCACATCCCTCACGCACACGGATAGACACATAGGCAGACATCATTCTAAAAACCACTAAAATGCATATATTCACCAGATATTCAAATTTGAAAATTCTAAAACAATACTTTGTCCTCATACTATCGTACAGGGGAAAAAAGTAAAATGTAGGCCTATAGCGTTATATTCTTACTAAAGATAATAGTTTTTATATTTTATACTTTTATGGCAAACATTGATATTTAGGAAGCTTAGTGCATGTAAGAGTTTAGAATTTAATCAAGAAGGCTCAAGGGTCATGAAATATATTAGAATGTGTGGTTGCCAAAGCCGTACTGATTACAGGAGGGTTTAAGATGGCCGACGATGCACTGCATATGGTGTACAGTGTACAGTGTACATGTATACACTTTCACACTTGTATTTGGAGTGCATTAACATTTTAGGGCTGCTATTATAATTATTAAATGAATAATGAATAAGAGTGTTCTTGTTTTTATTTTATTTTTCAGACACGTGTTTCGGAGGTTTACCTCATGACCATAGTGTTCAACCTTGTATGTTTTCTTTGTCTTCTGAATAGTTAATCTATATGTATAGTTCTTCTTTAGTGTTCATTTTTATCTTTTATTTAGAGTGAAAATAAAGAAAATATTCATGTTTGAAATAAAGGAGAACAATCTATTCAAATTTCTTAGTGAATTTTCATTGTCATTAGGAAATACGATAGATAAATTTTAAATGTTAAACCCTCCAGTGTCATTGGTTTCTCTGACTTCATTCTAGAACTCAGTCTAGTCTAGGGAGATTTCTGAGGTATTCTGGACGGACTTCGGGTCAAAGAGATGAAGGGGGAGTGGAAACTCTTGATCATGTGTTGACAAAACCATTCTAGCTCGTGTTCTCCAAATGATCTGAGTCTCTCTCTATAAGTTCTCTACAATCATAATATCTCTCAATGCCTAGTAATACACCAACAGTTTGTGATTAATTACAATCTATGACACGAGAATAATCCTCTCAACTGACCGTTTTGTCAAGTCATTTGCCATAATATATGACTTCACAAACATTCATTATAATAAAATTTATCTAAGCCTTAATCTTTTTCTATGAGACTTAGATTTAAAAATTTTCTTTGATTGATTTGACCTATACTGGATAAACTAGCTACTAATTCTTGGATAGCGAAGTATGTTCGTTGATGAAGGTCTCGTATAAGTATAAATTATGAGATATACAAAAAATCAGCTTACCAATTCATAACTTAAAAACATGTTTAAAACATGACACGTACATGATACATGATAAATGATTATTCCATCCGTGGTCTTCTGAGACGGGTAATTGGACAGGTCAGGTAATACTGTGCTATCAAAAAATGAAAATAAAACTTTTTACAACCTATTTAGGTAGGTGTCAAGGTCATAAAAACTAGACTCTACTAGATATGTTTTTACTTCTAATTTAAACTTTTCTAAATTTGTAATACTTTGTAATCATTCTGGCAGCGCCTGCATCAATTTATTCCGATATAATTGGGTTTATGTTCAAGGAATATTAACCTGTGTTAAATTGCATGAACAAAGTTTTTACGGGTGTTGTATGGTTTGTAAGGATCGGTTGGATGTTTTGAGATTTAATATAGTAGACAGATTAAGAAATAGTGACGGGACTTTCAATAGTCCAAGCTGTTTGTAGGTATTTTCACAACTAGTCTGAGGTGACAAACCTAATATGGTTCTTACTGTTTGTTCTGCCAGATAAAAATCTGGGAGAGATGACCCTTAACGGAACCCTATAAAATTATTGAATAAGAAATGTGTTGCTCGATGGAGCCAAAATATAAAAGTTTGGACAAGGGAAGGCTGCCGTAGGTTCTTATTCTTCTGAGAACGAAGAGGCCTCAAGCAAGTGATCACTCCAGTTTATTTTTTTTTATTTTTTTTAAGATGCTTGTAAGACCCTCAGATCTTCAAATCAATGTTCGAAAGGATCGACTGGTATTGTTTAGGATCCTGAGCATATAAGGTCAGACTGTAACAGTATTACCCGTAAAAGTAACTAACCTTATAACGTAAGTTGGTTACTTAAGCAATAAGTACGTAGCTCAAGCTTCAATTATGAAATATCGGATATTTAATTTCGTGTAATTTTTCTGTACATTAATTAGTTGGGGCAGGAGGGACAATGACTTTTCCTCGCACCGTTATAATTCATTTAAGATTATTCAAATTCAATTCAGGTACAATGTTATTCAACCACTGAATAATCTTATACGTGATCAAATTCCATAACACAGTTTATTTCTGCAACAAGCGACATCTAAACCCATTTTCCTTGGTACCGTAAAGGTCGAATGTTGCTTACCCTCGGGGTAATAAAAACGTCCAGTTTTTCATTTGTCAAACCCAGTAATTTCCCTTTTGAATCGTCATCAGTCTTTGAGTGTATTTTTGTTACTGCTTTATTTATTAAAATATTCAATAATTTTAAGTTTATAACTTAATTGTAAAGTTATTCAAACATTGGGAGCTAGAGAGATCGCTAATTTATTTTAAACATGCGACTCTGAATGAAAATCTTATACTATTATTTGCTCTATATCATATTAGAAAATACAAGGTAATTAGTAGTTTTTAATAAAATATTATTGGAAACTGATGGAGTTGTTGTGATAAATAGTCGTATATGGTACTGATGATCAGGACACGTTTTAGTACCACCATTTTAGTCGTTGGAATGTTCAAGTTCTTTTTTGGCATGTAGAGACATAAATTTTGCAATTTAAATGCAAAGTCAAAATAGTATTAACAATACAATATAATAATTCAAATTCAATTTATTTTTCACATGCACAATATATTTTCTACGTGCAGTGTTTATTTCTCCTCTCTAGCTAAAAGCTGTTTGAGAGGGAACCTTAATTTTATTACATAATATTATACTAATTTTAAGTTTAAATAAACCTTGCTAAAGGGTTTGTATACCAATATAAATGATAACAAACCAAGCGTTTATAAATATAGGAATAACAATATAACAGTTATAAAGTGATAAAAAATAATATATAAATCAAAACAAATATAAATTTCATACAACATAATTTTCTACGCTTCACACCCAGTCGGGAAAACCAGCTAAGTAGGGCCCGACCAAACAAAACAGGATGCTCAGATAAAACTGCAGTATGTACCAAACAGCAAAACTGTACTTTATTTTCGAAACAAAAATTAAAGATAATAATAATAATTAATATCAACAATTAATATCGAAAATTCTCTTACACTGTAAAATATTCCATTTTCCAGAATTTTCCTCATACGGCAACGGAATATTACGAAATCACGTTCATTTTCCAAAAACGATGGCAGAATTAGAACCCGAATACTACCATAAACTATTTAGAACTATTTAGATTTAACAATACAGAATAAGAACAACAAACATAATTTTCAAATATATAGGAAACCTGCCCAAACAGACCTACTTATACCATATAACTCACACCATCCATGGAAGTATAAAATGGCGGGATATAGTTCAATGGACATCCCAATGGATAAAAAAATTAAGAAAAAGAGAAAAACTTTTTAAAAGGGTACTATGTTTCTTATTTCATTAATAACAATATGAATAAAAGTAGCCCTAATTGGTGAATACTATACTGAATGCGTAATTTTAAATGACCCACCAAAATTTGTTCAGGGGGGCTGGGTTATTAATCTCTGTCATAGTACTGAGCTTAAAGTTCGCCATGCATAAACGTTAAGAGAATAGTTTACTTTTCCATAGGAAATTCGCCAAAGAATTTTAAGGATAAAATTTAAGGAAACGTCACTGTGTTGTCCCTAAAAAATTTAAAAATGGAATTGTTGAAAATGTAGCCATAAGATAATGTGATGTAACAGAATTAGAAACTTTTTCATTCACATAAGGAAACAGTGGCTAAGAAGTCGAGTACAGTTGAAAAGGAAGACATGAGCGGGAGGTATTGGATGCACTCAGGCAAAATTAAAACGTATCTGTGACGGCTGATTTCTTTTCATTCCAAATACTCCAACATAATATTACTTAAGATAATGAATCTCTAAGAGAAGAGAGAGAAAATTGGCAATCCAATAAGAGCGATACCAGTCTTTCACCTTTAACTATTAAAAACCTAATTAAATTAAATTTGCATTTAGTAACTACAGTTTGAATAGACTTAGTATATCTTCGATGTGTTAAAAGAAACTTTTATTTACGTTGCATTTCAAATTTCACTCACCACCATTCAAATTGGGTTTAATTTTTTTGGATATGTCTAAGCTCTGGGCGAGGGGGGGTTAGCAGATTTGTCGAACGCAACAAGTGCAGCAGAAGTGTTTAACGGAAATGCCGTCATATGGTTATAAGAACAGATGTTTATATGAAGTGAAAATTCCATTTAGACATATTCATGATCTAACCTATTTTTCTCAGGAAAGTTAAACCAATCTTATTTCTTTAAGTCTTTATGATATAACTTTTTATTATAATTTTAAATTTAATAAGGGGAAAACAATTAAAACGATTAAAGAATAATAACGTTTAAAAGATTTCACCACACTAAAATACGTAATTGGATTATTGCATTCTTTGGAGCCCTAAGATCTAATGCCTTGCAACTCAGGGCTTAAATAAACCTTTCATAGCATACTAATCACAAGACAATGTCGAACAATGATAGAATAGCAAAACTGATTCTGTTTTAAAATAAAAATAATCTATTTTATTTTTTTATATAGAAGTTAGGTACTCTTTACGTTTATGTTTACTAGTTATTTAATAAATGTAATTAATATGTACAACAACAACAAATTTTCGTATCCCGTCCGTAATTGTTTCTCCAACTTTGATCGTTTCAAACTCTCGACTTCATTTCAAATTTGAAACAAGACGTCAAATCCAACAAATCACTATTTCCTGATCTTTTTACGAGATATACTACTTTATAGGAAAACAATTTTACGTCCCAAAAGTACGAAATAAAAATCATTTAACTTAAATAAGTAGTATTAATGTGAATGGGTTATGTGGTTAATTTAATGTTAGTGAAAAAAGTACATTTACGTTTAATGTAAAATTAAATTAAATTTATGTCATTGTACATTCATTTTTTCACTAATACTCAATTAACCATTTAACCCTTTCAATTTAATACCACTTAAATACAATATAATACTTCGAGGAAATGTTGATTCATTTACTTGAATAGGAATGTTTTAAGAATATGAATGACATAAATGAAAACAGAAGTAGTGTACACAGGAACGGTAAGCCTGGCTGGGATTGTATGAAATGCAGCCAAGTGAATGATTTTAATTAGAGGTCTGTTCCGGCTGATCAGGACTGACGATAGCAAGCCGTAGCATAAAATATTAAAATATTCTAGTATTTATAATCAAATACATACTTATCAAATTATTACAATTTCATAAAATTACTATACATATTAAATATTTCGTTTAATACCAATCAAATATTATCATACATTGAATCATTCAACTCGCTTATAACTAAACTGTTCAAATAATTTACTTTTATACATTTTTCAATGAATTCTATAAGTTTACCGATAATACGAAATCCATCCTAAACTGGGACACAGGAAAGCTTGATCAGTCGGTCAAACATTGTGCTTTGCTCTTCCATGTTATCGCCGTCATTTCTTTGAGGTTAAACTTATCATGTGTGGTCATAAAGGTATTCACTGTTACTAATATTCAACCTATAAGTATTAAGTTGCGATGTAACTCTGCAGTTAAAGTTGCTGGCTCGATTCTGAGCTAAATCTCTTTACAAATTTAGTTGGTCCTACTACCGTTTCCGAGCTGGCTGTCTATAATTGGACATCGGTCTTTTTTTATTCACTCATCACGAAAATCACAAATTATTCACTCCTCATAACATGGCTTCGTGCGTAGCAAACGAACCGTCTCCAACCACATCTTGGCTTAAGAATACGTGCTGGCAGCTAGAACAGGCAAGTTGACGCGGTGTATATAGATATGTCAAAGGTTTTTTACTAAACCGACCACTTTTCCCTACTGTCAGATATAAAGGGGTAAAGAGTTACTGACCCCTTGCTTACATGGATAGACAATTATCTACATAACAACTCATGGAGGATCAGATGTGGTCTTCTACTTCTGCTCAGTTCTCGCCATCTTCAGGAGATCCTCAAGGCTCTTTTCTGGGTCCCTGCCTCTTCAACGTCTTACTCAACGACTTTCTGGATGCATTCTCTGTTACTGAACAGTTTGCAGATAGCCTGAAGATCATCTCTGAAATATGTTCGACAGAGGACTCTCAAAGGATTCAGCAAAGCCCCCTCACAATTGAGGAGTGGTGTGCTGGAAATTGCATGTCCGTAAACCACAGTAAATGTTCTGCAATAAAATTTCATTGAAACAAATCTCCAATTGGGACCATCCATTTTTGGTAATCAAGTACCTACGGATCAGTATACAATGGACTCGGTCATCAAGTGCTTCGGTGCTGGGTTTCATGGTTTCACGTTTCTTCTCCAGCCAGGGATATCAACGATCCCATTGCCCGTCGTACTTTCAATTGCTTTCTCGTATAGAAACTAGTTGAATATGCTTCACCCGTGTGGTCTTCGTACGTGGCTGGTGAAAGGACAGTATTGGATTCGGTGCAGTGACGTTTTATTCGACTGATTGGAGCCCATATCGGATATCAGTATCTGTAGATTCCGGTCGATGTTCTTTACACTGAATCTTCCTTTTCTAACCCTGTGACGGGATGTATCTGATGTCGTCTTCCTTTTGAATATTATAATTGGCCACATTCTCGACATTTCGAATGAGATAAATTTCATAGTTTCTTCAATAAATTGATCCCTTAAACCTCTGAGTCGGAAGCACTACTCCACGGAGATCTAACAACCCCCGGGATTGAATGGTCAGACTAGGTAACCGTGAAGCAGCTGAGTGTGATCTCTTCTTCAGAGTGTGCAGCTCTTCCGAACACATGCTCCCTATCTGCTGTTGCTATTATTTTCTCCTTTCTAATCCAACCTGCATGTATGCAATATCTTAATATAATTCGCTACTTTCCGTTCATGAACAAATAATACCCCCGTCGCAGCAGACCTGCGTACTCAGCGAATTTCCAAATCAATAATATAAAAATAATATATGATAAGTTAAAACAAAAAATCTGTCCATAAACGTGAAAATTATTTCCCTATTCTCCATAAGATTAACATGGCAAAGAGTGTGCAGGTTTGCTGCTGTGAGGAACACTGAAATTAGACATCTCTACCATAAATAATTTTTATCTTAACATTTATACCAACTTTCTTCAACATCTGTCCATAAATAAAGGAGTTTGCCTATTCCCTATATGATTAATATGGGAAAAGAGTATGCAGGTTTGCTGCCATGATAAACACATAAACTATGATTTTTAAGCATAAATGGATAGATCTCAACCACATGAAGCTAAATATAAAGTTTTATCCAAAAATATTCATTAATATGGGAAATATTAATTTTTCCCTATCCTCCATAAGATTAACATTGGAGCCCCACAATACAACGTACTGTGTTTAGATTTTTTAATATCTCGGTAACCGTTGGAGATAGAGACTTTAAGGAACTTAATTGTGTAGTTTTTTAAGCTGATTCTAATGGTGAAATATAAAATTAGATTTCAAAAATTACATGTGAAGCAAAACCCCATTTTGGGGTACAAAACCCCCCCAAACTACCCGTTCCCATTGAATATGTCTGGTTTACGAACTCGTCCGAGCATTGTAGGAATACACGTCTCTACCAAATTTGGTCTTCATTGGACCATTTTACGAGAGTAATTGTGTTCACAGACATATATATATATATATATCATATATACATATTCTATATATATATATAAAAATTTTAACGACTATTGTTTTTGGACTCTGGGCACCTAAAGAAGAAAAAATAACATGGTCTTGGGCTTAAGTCTCACCATGAGACCTACGGTAATAGCTTCTTCCCTATGGGAAATTCGCTAAAAACACTTTGCCAAGATAAAGATTCTAGATATAAATTGAATATTGAAGTGTATTTCATCTAAAAGAAACTCTAGTTCTAACAATGTCCTAGCCATTCCTCCCTTTAAATTAGTATGGTATAGTATCTCTGCATTTTTGGTGACAGATTCTTATCATATAATTTAGTTTGTAAGCTACTGAGGACATAGTCGAGTTTACCGTTTCCCTCGTTCAAATTTTAAAACGTCTCATCACGTGACCTGTAGCTTGGCTCTTGGCCAACTCATTATCATCCAAATATGTATTTCCCGTGCCGTGATGTGGCACAGCACAGCCGTAAAACATGTACTGAAAAGTAATGTTTCGTGTAACCTTTAGACTCAGGTTTAGTATCACAGTTTTCAGTCCACGCCTCTGACGTGACCTAATGACTCCGAAACTTAACGTGCCCTGCAAAACAGGTGGCAGTCTGAGATAAATTTTTGTCTATGACCGGAAATCGTAACCGTGTCTATTGGGTAAATATTTACCCATACTAGAATATATTTAGATGGTGAGAGTATCACTATTTTTTGCAACGAAAAAGTAGAAAACGTAATTATTCTCTTCAAAACTCGCTTAGTTGTAACACTAGGAAGTTAAAAAAATAAATTTAAGGTTTTTAAAGGAATTAAAAAATTTGTAATTTTTCTCCAAAAATTTATTGGTTTTCGGTTATCATAAGTAGGTATAACCTTTCTACGAGTATTTTCCCATATTTCCCGGGATATATCCCATAATTCCCGTTTGGGAATAGCAATTAACTTTCAACAAGCGATAATTCGGTTAGCCTTGGGTTTGCTGGAATAATAAATGCACCGTTTTGTTGTCTTTTTTATAAACTACAAATTTAGTTTCAACATAATTTTTGAGTAAGTTAATATTTTTAAAGTAATTTGTGAAGGGGTGACCCAGAAGGGTAAGAAGAACATAAATCTAAATTTTTGTGAAAATTTGTGCTGTGGAAAAATACTCAGGAAAATTGTGATTGGCTATAATTGTCAGTGTCTCACATATAAATGGATTACCAACGAATATTGACAGCAATTTTAAAGTACAAATTCCTTCTCGTTTTGAATTTTATAAATTTAAAGTAGAAAGAGTTGCGGAGTTGGGTTGGTGTGGACGTGACCAGTGTTTGCTTGCTTGTCACGACCGGGCACTGGGGAGCTTAGCTACACACAGTGTGCGATAAGGCGACGCGACATTACCAGATATAAATAAGGTAAGAGATGTGCGGGTGTGCGGGTGTGCGGGTGTGGGCGCGGGACTGATTCTCTATACTGACTGCAACAGTCCCCCAAGGGAGGTACATTATTCTGCCTTACACCAGAACCACCCGTTTAATGTAAATCAGTATACGGTGTGAATGAATACCAAAACGTGTACACGTTTCTGTTAAGTTCGTCACAAATGTTCATAATGTGGTTCATAAGGTCAAAATAAGCAAAATAGTTTCTTTGAGATGTCCTAAACTATAAATTACATTTTTAATTTAAAAATAATTGCTATTTAGATTTTTTAAACTAAAATTAATCAAAAATTATTATCATTTTAGCGAATTTCCCATAGGGAAGAAGCTATTACCGTAGGTCTCATGCCAAGACTTGAGCCCGGGACCATGTTATTTTTTCTCTTTTATGTGCCCAGAGGCCAAAAACAGTAGTCGTTAAAATTTATATATGTATAAATATGTGTGTGTCTGTGAACACGATAACTCTCGTAAAAATGGTCCGATCAAGACCAAATTTGGTAGAGACGTGTATTCCTACATTTGCTCGGATAAGTTCGTAATCTAGACATATCGGTTAATCGGAACGGGTAGTTCCGATTGACAACCCCCTTCCAGTTTTTGTACTAAAAAATTGGTTTTTGCGTTTTTCATATGTAATTTCCAATTTTTTACATTTCTTCTTTCACCTTTAGAATCAGCTTACAAACTACACAATTAAGTTCCTTAAAGTTTTGCTTTATCTCCAACGATTATAGTGATGTAAAAAAATCTAAACACAGTACGTTGTCTTTTGGAGCTCCAATGTTAATCTTATGGAGGAAAAGGACAAATTATTTTTTCACTTATCAATGCATATTTTTGGATGGAACTTGATATTTAGCTTCATGTGGTTGAGATTTATCCATTTATGCTTAAAAACTATAGTTTATGTGTTTATCATGGCAGCTAACTTGCATTGTCTTTTCCCATGTTAATCACGTAGAGAATAGGCAAACCCTTTTATTTATGGGCAGATGTTGATGAAACTTGGTATAAATGGTCAAAATAAAAATAGTTTACGCTAGAAACACTTACGTTTCGTGTTCCTCACAGCAGCAAACCTGCATACTCTTTTCCATGTTAATCTCATGGAGAATAGGCAAATAACTCTCATATTTATTTACAGATAACTATAAAACTTGTTATATAATATTATTATAATTATTATTATAGTATTGATTTGGAAATTCGCTAAGTACGCATGTCTGCTGCAACAGGGGTATTTAAAATTATTAGGAAGAAAAAGTTACATTAAATTTAGTTATCTATCCAATAAGACTAAAATTGTGACAAAAAAATGGAGATTCAGTCATTTTACCAGGATTAAGTTTGTACTGGTTGTACGTTATTAGCTGCAACAATGATGGACCCTCGGCCGGCACATCTAAGCGGGGTGCTAATGATAATAGTACACGTACACACCTATCACTGGTAAAAGTACAATATTTCCTTTGGCTATTTACCGATTTTTAAGGTGCTGTTGGATAGGGGATTAAATTTGGAACAACTTTTTACTCTAACTAACTTAAAGTAATTTCAATTTAAAAAAATTTTAAATGACCGCTAATTTCAAATTATATTTAAATCACATTGGTATTTTTTATAAATTAGGTCTTTACTATTCATAGATACATTCCTAGTTTCAAAACAATGCATTGAAAAATTACCGATACATACAATATTTTGTAAAAAATACATACTTCCAAAGGAACCTTTTTGCTTATTTTTACCCAATAAACTATGAGCTGTGGTAAAATTGGCACGCGTTTTTGGGTTTCGTTGAAGACACAACCACTGCCATTGTTGAGGATTAAGCTCGGAGACCCAGATAAGTGGAAACTGGCAAAATCGCCTAGCCGGATAAAAGCAATCAGGTTGTGAGGTTGGTAGAGGAGAAAGAGATTAATTTTGTCCCGCTTGAACTTCTAGTGGATATTTAGACCCAGAGTTGATGTTTCCAGTCCGTCTAACAGAATTTTGAAACTACTGTACTCTGAATTACATATTTTTCAGATCCATATAACTATTTTTCTCTTTATAACTGTTTACTTTTCAGTAATTAAAATCACTAAAACACTTCATTAACATAATTATTCAGAATAGTTACTAGTTCAAAAGACAAAGTAATCACTAAAAAAACTTAGCTAAGGTGATTCTTATTCTTATTTCATAGTTTAAGTCTATTTAAACCTGTACTGGAAGGTTATATATATATTTCGGTATAAGTTGAAAGTTTAAATCTCCGCTCATATACCCGTTGCTAATTGACCAATTTTTATACTTTTGATGTTATTGGACAGGGAATTAAATTTGATATACATTTTATTATTATTGTTTTTTTGTAACCCAACTAGTTTTAAATTAAAAAAAGTTTATTGTAATAAAAGGTATCTTTTCCTTAGGAGTCTGCATCAGTGGTAGCCATCTCGAACTTTAGTCCCGTGAGCAAAGAGCAATGTTAAATTTTGACGGAACATACTTTAACTTTGGCGTCTGTAGTGGCGTTAATTATCAAAGTATCAATGTAAAACTTTGGAAGTACATTGACGAGATGTGACTTAAGGGCATGACTTTTTAATATGTTCAAAAATTTAACTTGATATAAAAACAAAAATCCAGGAATATTATACAAAATAAATCATTATTATTTTTTTATTGAGAGCGAAAATAAGAAGTTCTGTAAGGTGGTGCCCTGGAGGACTGTAATACCTTTGATTTGACACCTCTTCCGTTAATTTATGACAATAGGTCAAGGAGATATAGGCGCCAGAATTTAACACTGCTCTTACGGACTAAAATCAAAGATGGCTGCCACTGATGCAGACTCTTAACACCAATCCTACAACTAGTAAAACAACGGGCATAATGCTAGTATAGTTAAATTATTTTTAACATGCAATATAATGTCAAACAAACTTGGGTTAATTATTAATCTGGAAAAGCGGAATAGTCAACAAATAAGATTTTCAGTTTAGAAATGAGCTTTTAGCATAATTGTTGTCTAAAGGGTAAATTAAAGTGTATAGTTTATATTTTAGCTAGTAGATTAATATTTTATTTGTTATAAAAATGAACTTACTAACTAAATGAACTAACTAAATGAACTAAATACAAAGAAAACACTTCAGCTTAGTTACCTAGTTGTTAAGGTGTTAGAGTTAGATAAATTACAAAATATATAGACTATAATTATTAATATTCTGTGTACATTAAGATAACACTTTATTATAGTATAATTTCGAAATGGGTTTTAAATTAATAATAAATTAAATTAATAACTAAATTTAGCTAAATAACTAACTAACTAAATAAAATAACTAAATTAATTAAATTAAAATTAATAATAATAATGTTTTTCTTTCTATGGAAGCACGTATATTGATCAAATGTTCTGTAATCGAAAATATATTTTTATTGTAGCTCAATACTGGGTTTTTGAGAGCTTATTATTTTATTTTTATAATGCGTGAGTCAATTTACAAATAAAGACCTTCTCTAAATAAGTTTCATAACTGCGAGTGCTCTTGTTCTCTTGAAGAAGACGAACACAAATCCATTGTTTAGTGGTACAAAAAGAGAGACGGACAACAATAATTTAGGTAAAACCCATCACGGCTTACCGAGATTATAAAACTTAAAAATAACAAAAAAGAGCATAATCCAAGCAATGTATATACAAAAATTTTATTTTATTTTATTTATATAGATTGTTTTTTATTCACTCGATACAGCTGACGACAGACACTGCTCGTCTTGCCCCGGGCCGGACAACAGAGATGTCATTTTTGCCACAAGTTACGTCTATAACCTATAAAGCTCGCGGATACATGCTGACCATATTATTAAGAGCCAACATAACCTTGTGATTCTATAAATCATAATAACTAATAACTAAGCTTGTCTCAACTGTTATGTACGTCACTTGATTGTTGTGAGGATTATAGAAAATAATTTATACAGTAATAAATACACAGCATTATTACGACAGTAATAATTTATACTCATACATGCATGCTCATGTCAGCTCTTACCATTGTTTAGTGTATTTGAACGTATTATATTGCCAGTTAGTTGCACACCACTGATGATATTTTTTTGAATGTACAGCAATTTTTCTTCCTTTAGTTTTATTAATCACTAGCCAAAGTACCCGTTCTTCGCACGGGCTAAAAAGGCTGAAAGGTGTAGGCTCTACTGATACATTTAAGGTATTGTTAATTAATTCTTCATTGTTTACAAAATGACAAAACAGGAGTGTCTACAACATTTCAAAGTAACATATTTCAAAAATTGGGAGAGGATAAGGATTAATGTAATAGAGACAGTCGTCGGACAAAAACTTAAAATCTACCGTTCCGCTATTTCAAATAATTCACTAATTTCGATCCAGCAGTTTATCTGAAAAATCAACCTTATTTCTTCTTCTTCCCAAACTGTCAAAATATAGTGCAAACGGATGTTGTCATTAACAAATGTAAACATTGTAACCTAGGACGGTCACGGCAGCTCTTTTTTCTTCTTCTCCTTCTTCTCGAACTGTCAAATTTTAGTATTCACAGCTGTTGACATTCAAGTAATTTAATGTTTTCATTCTCTAAAAATGTAAACATTGAAACTTAGGACGTTCACAGGGCGTAGCCCGAGAGGATTTTAAGGAAATGAGTATACCTATGTGTTGCATGAGTTTAAGATCTACCTTTGTGTAAAATTTCAAACCGGTCGGTTCAGTATTTTTCGAATTTACTTGCCACAACAAACCCACAAACCCACAAACAGAAACCACCTCATCTTTATAATATTATAGATTATAGCTATACCATAACTAAACTGGTGATTATAATTGTACCGGTTGTGTCCTGCTCCTGCATATAACATATTACATTAATATGAAAATTTACAAACCTTTTGGCGCACACTAAGCTAGGCGTATGAGAAAGTATGTGTAATATTGTACCTCTTTTTGAAAAAAGTATCTCAATTTCAATTGCATTATAATTAATTATAATAACCTATTTTATCCTTAACGGACGTCTGTAATTTTATCGTTTATATCTCATGGTGTACCGGTTGGTTCACTACTAATAATTACTAATAACTATCGATTCAACTTTGATGTATATAATTTTACCTTACAGTTTTTGACTTATACAAAACACGAAATAGTTTGTAAAATATGAAAGATCTTTTTCAATTAAAATAAAAAATTAAAATTAATGCTAAGGCATATCTATAGTCTCATACCCTTGATTATTTTCAGACGAGCTCTTTTTCCAGTGTTGTAGTGAGTCCCACCAAAAATCACTTCAATTAAGACTAGTTTAGTTTGTTATTTTATAAAAAGAGTAATTTATCATTTTATTTTGTATTTAACTCCAAAAATACATAGATATGATGTTAATGAATACAGGAAGCGACAATTAAATTTTATTTGGAGATAAATGGTTCTGGTTGATTCATAATATCCTAAATTTACTCCAAGTTATACACACTTAATTTAAATGGTACACTTAATTGGACCTACTATTGTATATGCTCTAGATTTTATATTAATTAATACCCAATTCACAAATGACAACTGGGTCCAGGCTCGAACCTTCGACCTTAGAATTACGCGGTGAACGTATTATTTCTTGGGTGGAAGTCCGTTCCAATAGTTCGAAGTTATATTACACTGAATATTTGTTATTTTATTTTAAAAATGAGATCACACACTGCACGTTGGCGTGAGTAGAGCGAAGTTTATAGAACTTATACTATCCCCATCATAGTAATCGAATAGTACTGAGTATGCAGGTTTGCGGCAACAAGGGTTGTTTTAAATCGTAACGTGAATTAAGGCCTTTTTTATCAAATCTCTTAGTTTTCTACCTCCTAAATGTTTAACACTCTTCCAAAGCAAAAAAAATAATCAATATTTCCCTTTTTGTAAAAAAAGTTAAAAGTGTGGCTTTTTAGTTTGGATGATGTTGATTCTTTTGTTTTATTTTTTTCTTATTAATTTTTACCTGATCACTGTTAATTTATAATATTTGTTATACTGATATAAAGGAACCTCATAACACACAATGCCTCGGAAGTCCTAAATATTTTTTTACAAACATGTTATAAATTTTCCTTTTATTTTTAATAAATCTGTATACAATCTATGGAAAAATATGTTTTAAATTAGACTGTAAGCAAATAGTTTTAGATGATTCTCTTGTTTTTAATAATAAAAGCTTTTATTTATGAGTTGTTATTTTATTTTTTTAGTCGTTCTGACGAAAGAGCCCTTGATTTATTTTGATGTTGTAATGAGACCATGTTTATTTAAATGTTGTATTGTTTACAGATTTATATGAGAACATAATTCTTATCCTTATTGAGATGTTGTATAATACTTTACTAACAAATACTTTATGTTTTTGAGAGAAATACTCATATCTTCAGAGGCATTTGACAACGCGAGTCTACGGAAACGCCGATTCAGAACTTGTTAGTCTAATAGGATGGAAGGGACCATTTACGGATTATGACTAGCTATTAAATTTCCATTTTTAATCTTTCACTGCGCTATATTTGGTAATATCTTTACTTCGTAAAAATTTTATTCGCTCCAAGCATTTACTCCGTAGGCTGTAAAAGATAATGTCGATTTAACTGTTTTATGCAACGATTTTTGTACTATTGCTTCTCAAATCTACAATAATAATTGTTGATAATATACTCCTTAATAATTTAAAAAAACTTCGGCTTTGAATAAGTCTACACAAGATACAAACTAGTACTGTATACTTACCGTACTTCGTACTTACTGTTCTTTTCATCCTATTTTAATTTATTATCAATACTAATTTAATATAAACATACTTTACCTTATATATACCTTTATAATGTATACGTATATATATATATTTATTATATTATATATGTTTTATATTATATTATATATACATATATAAGTATACTTTATACATATACTTTTACTTTTAAAAACTATTAAAATTTTACTTTTTATCAATATTTCAACTGTCTAGGTAAATTTACTTTGTGTGGTAAGCG
Organism: Nephotettix cincticeps; assembly: GCA_023375725.1. Taxonomy (NCBI): domain Eukaryota; kingdom Metazoa; phylum Arthropoda; class Insecta; order Hemiptera; family Cicadellidae; genus Nephotettix; species Nephotettix cincticeps. The sequence continues at coordinate 15,225,261 of CM041784.1, forward strand.
CAATACGGTATCCAAGAGCGCATAATGTTATTCTTATAGTGGATATTAAAAAATAAAACCGTTTTCCTTGAAACTTGGTTTGCAGTGTTGGGTAACATCACCCAACAAAACCAACTCAAAAAAGTTAAAACCGCTATAGACCTGATTATGTGTTAATTGTGCTATGTTTTAGATATTAGTTCACCTGAGGATCAGATTCCAGATCCCGAAACATCGTGAAACTTTGTTTTACATAAAATCGTGATGGAAAATGTCCACAATAAAAATCTAAATAACATAAATCCACCATCACTAATAATGAATTTCAAACAAAGAATTATTTTAACTTGTTTTCTCTCTTTTTTTAAGTTAGAGTTTAACAAATTAGATCATTATTTTGAAGCAATAAATTTTCAAACTGTATTTTAACAAAAATTAAAAAATATAAAAGTCTTATTAAAAGTGTGTGGTTTTTTAATTTACCTAAGGGTAGTCGGATAGTTGTATCTTCCCCATGTTATTTTTTTATTTTTATGTACTTTTATCTTAAGAAACATAATTCTTATATAGATAATTTTTATATTTAATTTATTGGGCAGAGGGTTTTTTCAAATAATATTATCTTTTCTGAATATATTTTTCCCCAAATGTTTAGATTTTTTAAATTTTGGAATAATATTACAGATAAACTAAAAATAAATCATTATTTTGCAGTTTCCTCTGCTTAAAACCAAGTACTAGATCGAATTTCGAAATACAAGAAAATCGAAAAACAAAAAAGAATTTTGTCGATATATTTTTATTTCCTGAGATAAAGGTACAGGAACCTTAAAAACCTTAATTTTTGGTGGTCGTCAAAAGAAAACGTAGTGACTGAACAGCGATCACGCTCATTTAGTGAAACCCAGCGCGATGAGTTATAAAAACGTTAGTAACTAAATAACTACTCATCCAAATTGGAAGACATATATATATGAAACTTAAGTTATTGAAGTGGAGATTAAAAATGTATAAACAAAAAATCTATATTTTTGACCATATTAGCCATCTGGGAGAAATTACTTGTCAGTCCACTGATATCGTCTATTCTTGATGGTTGCACAATTGCTTATGATTATTGTATTGTAGTTACAGTTTATGGGAACCGTGCGCCAACATGAAACACATCTCACGCCTTGGGCCGCATTCATTTGAGAGTTCACTTTCATACATATTAATACAGTATATTCAATGTAAGACAACATTCACTAGTGACTTTACAATATTACCAGGACCCTTAGTGAAAAATGTTTCATTAACAGACGGGACTACCCACGATAATCTTCAACAAATAGGTCAAGTTTGTTTGGTAAGTAAAAACTTTAAGCGTTCACATATACTATGATAAATTATATTTTACATGATATTCTATATAGATATCCTAACGCAAATTATTTCTGATTTTAATGATTTTTTTTATAATTTCTGTAATTAAAAATCATTAATAAAAATGTAAAAATCTATTTCCGGAACTCAGCCAACCAATAAATGCTTCCTATGACGCCATGACAGGAACTTCCGGTAGCCAGTAGTATTTAAGCAGGGACGCCATCTTGTTTCTTTCAGTCTCCATTTGGGCCTGATGATGTTCGGTGTAACTGGTCTTAATCGATCGCCAATTTAAAAACTTTTGTATATATTTACCGTTGTATATAATTACAATATAAGTGTAAATATATTAAGTAGTGTTGGAAGACGTGAGTTTTTACTTCATCCTATAGTAAAACCAACACGTATAATGCTAATTAAGAAGTTATTCAAAAAATGAAATAAAACAATAACCACTGAATATAAGTGGTATAATTTACTGTTATTAATATTTATCATAATTATACAGACAGATCAGAAAAGATTTAGATAAAGGTTTTTAAGGTGGAATAAGCATAATTATAATTTTAAGTTATAAAGGGAGACCATAATAATAATTAATACGTACCAAAAGAGCCCGCTGATAGTATTCCTCGACTCATAGCTACCACATTGTAGCTATGAAGGGAAATTAAGACTAGAGTGATTTTAATAAATAGTTTTTTATACGTTGATTGGTGTTTATAGTGTGTCAAATAGTGAAATTGAAATATATTATATATTTTATTAAATCTGTTTTTTAATCTGCTTTAATTATTAATTTTTGACCTACGTGGAAAGGTTAAATTATCCTGGCACTAGTTCCACTAGTGTGTACGTGCGTTTTGGATAAAATATCTGACTGTTTACAGACCACGGAACAAGTGAAAAACAATTCTGCCTAGCACAAATACTCGTATAAACTTCAACATTGTTTAAAATTCGAGTCAAACCCTGAGCGTTCAGGAATTTCAATATCATATAGTGATTAAGTTTTATCGTTTGACGATGAACTAAATACGTGAACAGCATCTCTCCATCTTACATTTCTCGCTTATTGGATATTTAACTTATAATCCTGCATTTTTGGAGAATATTAAATAATATCACTGGAAATTTATTACAGGATTTAAGGTATTTCTATATGGTTATGTTTTATTTATGCATGGTTAGTTATAGTTTAAACTTATAATTTGTATAACTTAACTTTGAAAATATATTTTTCAAATACCTAATGTGAATAAAAAATGCGATGAAAACGCGACGCACTAGTATAACGACTGCACGAGACTCACAAGGCATACATGAGCTAAATGACGTATTAAAAGCAATATCGGGTAATTTTTTAATTCGAGGTAGGAACTCAAAATGCACGACTTTATTGAAATCTAAAATAAAACAGTTATCATTACGTTTTATTTATCAGGGCCGCCGAGCCTCCTTTTGGCGTTTATTTTGTATTATATTGCCCATAGTACGCGCTTGTTCCTTTCAAAGCGTGTTACCATCATAATTCGATTAGTAGGCAACCAAATTACATTACTCAAAAATTCAAAACTTTGGGAAGTTTAGACCCTGATTTTTCTAAATTATTATATCGGTCAAATATTTCTCAATATATAGCGTGAAAACTTATATATTTTCAAAATCTAACAACAAATTGTTTTTTTAATATTTGTCTCTAGCTTAGGTGACACGAAACTCTGAAAAACGGTGTATCGTGGTTTGATTGAAAGCTTTACTAAAACCTACTCAATAGTGGTTCTGGGAAACTCGTGCAAACAACGTTTTATTGAAAACCTCTCAATTCAATAAAATTCAATTAGATGTGTAGCATGTACAAAACTATTGGAGTTAGTTGTTTAACAATTAAAATTATTTACAGTTCCACCCCTATATCTAAATACTGTAATACTACCTAATACGTCTAAGAAAAGTATTGTGTTCCACCCCAAAATCATAGATATAATACTGGCCTTGTCTTTGGCAATCAATATAAAACAAGTAACTCAAGTTAAGGCTTATACACATGAGGGCCTTGTTGAAATACAGAGCAGTAATGGTTGTGTGCACAAGCAATGCTTGCTTTAAAATGGACGCGTGTCTGGTGCGCGCTTTATGATTTAACCCATTTGCTACCATAGACGAGCGCTGCCCGTCACGGGATCGGCAGCGCATAACTACCGATGACGGGCAGTTTCCGTCATCTACGTAACTGTTAATATATTATTGTATTTGGAGGTCTTTGAATGTCGTATTACGGTATTTGACTCTCGATTGTTCTATTCAAAATATAGCAGAGCTATATTTTGACTCTTGATTGTTTCTATATCGTTCTTTGTTTTCGAGTTTACGGTTTGTTTGTTTACATCGTGCGGTATGCAGTTTGACAACAATGGTCATTTCGCAACAATACATTCCTTGTTTCTGAGGATTGTTCTGATTTTGTTAAACAAATTTTATATGAAAGTGGTAATTCAGAAAGAAAAGATAGTTAAGAGTTGAGTGTTTCCAGCTATGAAAGTGGCGTAGAATAACCTAAAAGTAGGCCTAACCTTCAACAGTCAAACTGGACATCGAGTGATAACAGTTACAGAACAAAAAAGTTTTTTAAGGTCTATATAGTGTAAATAGGCAATGAAAAAATTTAAATATGTGTAGTACTAAATTAGAAAACATTCAGCTAGATATATGGGGATTAAATATTTATTTTCTGTCTTTTTATTGAACATAAAGCTAAGGCCCAGAAAAAGGCTAAAATAATTCGGTACCAGCGTGCGTAAAAAGTGTAAATTTACTCAGTAGCCAATGGGTTTTAAATCTGACTGTACAGATTGATTGTACATTGTACAGATGACTGTACAGTGCGCTTATGAGTTATGTATACCTACCAGTTGTTCGTAGAAAATGTGACATCATCGAGGAAAATTTGACATGAAATGTGAAAATATGTAAACGTCACCTCGTATTTTCTTCGATTACCGTAAAGTGTTACGAATATTACGAATTACCCTGTCGCTCAAAATCGGATGTATCCAGTACTTCCTTTGCCTTCATCTTCGTGCCTTATACCTATAGTATAAAATTCAAAGACATGCTAAATCTTCAACCTCAATAGCGAAACTGCCTTCAATCCAGCCGAGATCAACGCGGCGCCAATGATGTATGTATATGCAGTGGGTAAATCTAACGCGCGTTTTAAGGCTTTCATGTATACAAGCCCTTAAATAAAAAATTAATGCATTGCACAAAAATTGTATTAATAGAAACGAGATTGTACAGGGTTATCTTTACAAATTACTTTTTTTTATAAATATTTCTAACTCTTTTCTCTTTTAATTTCAAACTCAAAGCCCTCATCATCCAAAAATTTTCATATTAACTTCCTACTCAATTTATTCTCATGACCTTCAGATCAAAAACGTACCGGTACTAGAGCCTGTTACGGTTCAGAATAATTTGTTACGCATTTTACATGTAAACATCTAACATGCATAAAATTTCTCCATATTTTACATCTTTGGCAAAGAAATAAGTATATTTTAGAATAAGTACGATTATACTCGTGTAGAAGTTGTGGGTTAAGGATCAATAAGTATTGTTCATGTCATTTCGATTTACCATTTAAAAAAAGTTTAAAATGAATTAATTCTGTTATTACAAGAAATAATGAACTAGTTCATCAATTGACGTAATAACATTAACGTTGAATAAGGCAGATAACAATCACGTACAATGGGACAGGAAGGCATTCCCTAATTACCCAATTAGTCCCTTTCTTGTAAAATATGATTGTAAAATCAATTCTATTTCCCTCGCTTTATGTGCTTCCTTTTCCTGTCGGAACTTGCTTATCAATTTTATAACGTCCTTTTTGTTATAATTTGTTGTGTTACATGACATGTAATTATGCTATTAATCAAATAATTCAAAATTCAAAAGAATGTTTTCTTTGTTTTACACGATAAAGGAGATATTTTCTACTCTAATTAACTCTTCAAGGAGATATGACACATTTTACAGAGTGCGGCTGTTAGTCAAGATCGATGTACTAAGTCAATGCCCTCTACAACAATGTGACAATCACCAATGACTTCTTTAATAATTTTAAAAGTAAATAAAAATATTTTCTTCTATTTATTTTCATATTCTATTATTTTTTTCATAAATTTTCCTACTCTTAAAGCATTAAGTAGAGCCATTATTAGTATTTGAGTTAATAGCAAATATTTTTTACATTCGTAAAAAAACTGAGACCGCAACAGGCGTGCAATTAATGAAATAAGTTAACATAAATTTGTTCTACTATTTTATTAGGTATAATATTTTTAACATTTTTTTAAATTTAAAGGATAAAGTATTCTTTTCATTATAATTTTTGATTTTGAGTTAAGAGGAGATATACATATATGTTTTGAGGAGCCATGAGGTCAAAAAAGTGGTTTTCAAACTGACGTCTGTCCGTCTATCTGTGCACAAACCACGAGACTACAATGATGGTCCGAGTTTTGTGAAATTTGGCACACGGATGCACTTTGGCTGTGTATCCAATTTTTTTATTTTCTCTTTTTGTGCTTTCATCCCAAAGAACTATGTAAAAATTACATTAAATTTATGTCAATGTACATTAACTCTTCTCTAATATTCAATTAACCACACCTATAAACGATTTTTTAAATTTTCTGGCATAATAAAAATTTCGTTAAATAATATAACTATCACCATTAAAACCTTAAACAAATTAGTATTTTGAATCATTATGCCCGCAAAAATGTTGTAACATTTGTTTAAAAGCTTTTTTGTATCAATAATACATTACACATATTAAGGATTTGAATACAATATCATACAGGCGAAACAATAACCACTTAGGTATATTACCTGTATTGGTTGGTTTAAAATAAAAACAGATCACAACACTCAAAGAGAAATGCTGGGCAATTAATTTAACTTGTTTCCTCTTGTTGTCTTTTTCATAAATTGGATGATTATTATTGGAATTAATTTTTAAATGATATTTAGATCAACTTCAAGGAATGTGATCATTTTATTGAGGTTTGCAGTATTTAAATTTACTTAAGAGAGATCGTATGTGGCAATCCACGATACCATTTATTATATTTTATACCCAAATGCTAAAAACGCGGGATAGTATATGGTACGGCTTAGATTATTATTATTATATATTTTTATTTGTACCGAAACATTTGTATTTACATTTGAGACGATTATGGGTTATTTCGTATGATGATATGGGCTACGTGTTTATGACACTGTTGCAGAGGACATCAGCTGGTGTCACACTGGTTACATACATCGACCTGCACCAACAGCCATCACTGCACATCAGCATGTGACACATCTCGTTTGTTTCTATTCAATCATCAAAATTTGGATTTCGTTACATTTTGTTTTATATTTTGTCAAAAAAGTCTTGCAAAAGCTTTACATCATTTTCAATTTTACGTCGGAAAGTTAAAAATTTCTCATAAATTAATAATTATTTTTAAGCTCACAATTATTACTACTTGAGGTGCCTAAATTCTAATATTTCCATAGTTTCAACAACATCTATAAGAAACCTAGATTTATGAAAAAGGATGTTTTAACACTAGGTGGTTCTAGCAGTGGTTCTTCTAAAACTAATTTTGTCGTATTATTTATTTGTTTCTTTCACACAATATTCTAGTTGCCAGCTGAAACAAGTTGTACGAAAACAATGACAAAATAATAAAAAACGCAATTTATCCATAGGCCTACTTAAAAACGTTCAAGGTTTGTGTATTTTTGTGAAATAGCTCCTAAAATTGTGTTTTGCTACTCAAAACGTACAACTGATGCTTAACTGTCATAACTTTCATCCTTGAGACATTTCAAAAACAGGAACTGATTTCTTTTTCATCCAATGACGGAAAATACGTGTTTTATTCATCACATGTATGAAAGACAACTGTTCTCAAAGCTGTTTGACGAAAAGTGCATTTTTACGTTATAAATTCAGTTATTTGGTGAATTCTAGAAAATGTTACACATTTAGGGATTGATCTCTTATGAAAAAGCTAACCGTGTTCAAAACGGTTCAGTAGAGATTGTTAAGTGAACTTACCAAAGAATTGCAGTGTAAAAATCTCACCGCAAGAAAACTATTAATTTCATTTTCTTAAACCGGCAGGATAGTAAATTTTCAGGTAAAATTGCTGAATATACAAATTATTCCCTTTTAACTTGATATTATCCTCAACAAAATCGATCCGTAAAGGTCTTGCACGGATAATTTTAAAATTTTTGTTAAAATAAATGTTGTATACACAGTTTAAAGTTGTATGTTTAACAGGGTTGAGAAAAACAATAGTATTTGAAAAATGGAAAATCTGTCAGTAACTGCGAACTTTCTGCGAAATTTGATATCTATAATATTATAAAGAAGAGGTGGTTTCTGTATGTTTGTTTGTGGGTTTGTGGATTTGTGGGTTTGTTGTGGCAAGTAAATGCGAAAAATACTGAACCGACCGGTTTGAAATTTTACACAAAGGTAGATCTTAAACTCATGCAACACATAGTATTTAGCACAAACATTTCCTTAAAATCCTCTCGGGCTACACCCTGTGAACGTCCTAAGTTTCAATGTTTACACTTTAAGAGAATGAAAACATAAAATTACTTGAATGTCAACAGCTGTGAATACTAAAATTTGACAGTTCGAGAAGAAGGAGAAGAAGAAGAAAGAGCTGCCGTGACCGTCCTAGGCTTCAATGTTTACATTTTCTAATGACAACATCCGTTTGCACTATATTTTGACAGTTCGGGAAGAAGAAGAAATAAAGTTGATTTTTCAGATAAACTGCTGGATCGAAATTAGTGAATTATTTGAAATAGCGGAATGGTAGATTTTAAGTTTTTTTCCGACGACTGTCTCTATTACATTAATCCTTATCCTCTCCCAATATTTGACATATGTTACTTTGAAATGTTGTAGACACTCCTGTTTTGTCATTTTGTAAACAATGAAGAATTAATTAACAATACCTTAAATATATCAGTAGAGCCTACACCTTTCAGCCTTTTTAGCCCGTGCGAAGAACGGGTACTTTGGCTAGTTTAGAATATAATGGTTAGTAATACCCTAAATGAGAGATAGTAACAGAAGGTTGTGGATGTAATAACAGAGATGATAATAGAAATTAGAGCGATACTTTAAATGGTTAGTAAAGAATTTGTAACACTCTTTTAATATTTTCTTAATTAATTAATATCATAAATAATATATATATTTTATCGTAAAAACTAACTACTGTAGATGCAAGCAATAATGAAGAGTCATTTATTCAAACACGGCTTTGTTAACAAATACACGTATAGAGACGGCATTTATTCTTATCAGATTTTGGGCGGGTTTGGTATTTTACCAAATCGTTCAGGAAACGATTAATGATATGGAGTGATTAATGATGATGGGATTACAGATTAGATTCGGGTTTACTGAGTGGAGTATATATAAAATCTGAAAAGGGGGAAACAGTAATATTCTATTCCAATAGCACTGTGTTTATTTGTTCTCGACACGGACATTAATTTATTCATTACACCACACGCAAACATAGAATATTTACAATGTTAATGATTTTGATAAATATAATTTTTTATTTAAATTCGTAATGGCGTTGGTATAATTATTCATATATTTCAATAATTATTCAATATCCTGTATTGGACTTTTCCAACATGTCTGTGTTTTTAACTACACAACGTTTCTGGAGGGGGAGAAACTCCTCCCGTTTTCAAGTGATTTAAAGCGGTCTTCGCTACATTTACAGACCGACGTCAGTCAATGTAGCATGTGGTATTTTTAACTAAGCTAATATTCAATACGTATACACATTTAAAACAGTCTCACTTTAAATGTAAGTTCCAATTTGTAGACAAAAATCCTTTATATCACTCTGTAGTGAAAATGTTTTTCAAAATGATTTTAAATCTTTACATGGACAATGTTTTATTGAGTTCGGTAAATTATTATAAAATTTGATTGTTATATAGTTACGATATTTTAGAAGTGTTATACTTGTATTTTTTAATTCTAATTTTTCTTTATTCCTAGTATTGTAAGTATGCATTTTACTATTAGTGGCAAAACTGTTTATATTTCCATGGCCATAACAGAGAGAAGCTATTAGATATACAGATGGATAAGCTTAGTAGGAGAGGGACATTAAGAGTTAACCTTATTGCTCTTTTTTGTAATAATAACAATTTTTACTATGAGCACCATTGCCCCAAGTACGATTCCATAGGACATTATACGCGCATGGTAGACCTTGAAGAGGACATCATTAGGAACGCAGGAGCTGAGTGTTCTTATAAAGTTCATTCCTTTTGCCATTTTGGATACAACATAGTTCACATTTATTTGTGATCCAAGACAGGGTTAGATTGAAGCCAAATTCCAAGCAAAAAGATGATCTTTTTGGACCATCTTAATTGTTAATGGTTGTTATGTGTCACGAAGTCAAGTGAATTTAACACAATAATATTAATGAATTTTCTTAATTTTTTCAAATTTTATCCTCAGTTCCAATACCATATATAATTGGACTGCAGACCCCAAACCGACATACCACATAGCGATCCGGGCAACTTGCCACGTAGTTTGTATAAGTTACAAGGGTCCAGCTATACATTCACCATGTTCTCGCTCACTTTCCAATATTACTGCATAATGATGCGTCATAAAACTGCAGTAAACGTACTAAGTTGAATTTAAAAAATATATAATTCTTTAAAAGTGTACGTATAACTTAAACTTTTACACATTGTTTTTTACTCCAGTGTGAGTAAAAAAAAATTCTTTACTATTTTACTCATAAATTCCCAAGCTAAGTTAAAAACTTCTTGGATTTAAAGTAAAAACATTAGCATTTGAGGCGGCGGTGTAGCCATGGGCAAAATCCGGTTCGGCGCGACTCAATAACATTGTAAAGGTAGAGTTGCGAAGGTTGAAGATATTCTTGTTCACAATACATTACTATGTCAGAAAACTATATTTGTTAGTGGAGAGGATATTTTAGTCAAGCTGGCATGTTGTGAACAATTCGAAGAATAACTACAAGTTAAAATAAATAGCCAATGTTTTGTAAATTATTTCCAAGTATATTAAAATCTCTCATCTGTAATAACAGGGACCTGTTGCTTAATAAGTATACACGTTGCTAGTCTAGTGAGCTTTATTAATTAGAATCCAAGTTCTATAAGTCAAATATGGCAAATTTCCAAAACTTTCCTTATCTAATCACGAAGAAAAGTTAATGAGACATGCAAAGCGTTACAGTACCTATTCATCAAAAATATATACTTACTGAAATATATTTAACTATAAACATAACCAAATTAAAATTTCATACAGAACCGTTCAAAGCCAGTTTAAGTTAATAGTTTCAATTCATTTTTTTATTAGTACTAGTTTTTTTAGTTTTTTTATTTCAAGGAATACAAAATGGTTCGTAAATTAAATATGCCCAAGGTTTTCTAAATTAATAAAGTGAATTACTGTTAATTGACTTATTTTAGTTAGATACACCTTGAGAGTGGAATTGTTTGATATGAATGTTAACGGGCTTTGCATTGTGCCAACGAGAGGCATTGTGAACTGATCCAACCCCTTTCATTTCCTTTGTGACATAATAATACTATAGTATACGCGGCCTTTAACAAGACTCACAGTGGCGTGTTACGACGACTAGCTGAGATATGTTGCTCCCACATCTTCTCTACCTCTAAAATATTTCAACTAGCTGCATTGGTATAAAGTCGTACATTTAATAGGTCTTTACTAAGCCATTCAATATCGTATAATGCAATCGGCCACGTGAAATAGCATTGGTAAATTATAATTTGTTATACATGAACAAATCCAAAATCCAAATAGTAATAAGTTCATAAACAAACAAAAAATAAAAATTCATTTAATTTAATGCAAACAGGAGCTTACTATTAAATAATGAATGATTCATAGGCGTTAAACTCGCCTGAGGAGCAAACAGGCTTAATGTAATATATTATGAGCAAATCATGCAAAAATCAGCTAAAATAGAGTACATCAGAGGCCTAATAATCCGAACTAATTGGGACCGAACTCTGTCCGGATTACCGAGTTGTTCTGATTATCCGAAAATGCACTGTAAAGCTGCATTAAAAGTACAGGATAATAGAGTCCATTATTTCCAAACCAAACTGTGTATTTAAACCAACTAATATACGAATTATCACAGTTCACATAGGTTTGCCACTACATGTTTTGCCTGAACGGCAAAAGTTCCTACAGAGACGTTCTATCCATTATGGACTCGTCATTAGAAGTATAAAACACGACACACACACATTAACACATTAAAACGAACAATGATAAAACAGTGCCGTCTGTAGACCTGCTTTTTACGTGATCTGGGTCAATGCTTGAGATAAACTCAAATGTTCGAAAATGAGTTCGCCGAAAAGCCATGACAAAGAGTTGGGCCGAGAATTAAGTCTATTGTGATGTACTGCGAGTGTAGCTAGACATAGCCCTACGCAATCTCCAGCAACAATGTACTGCTATATCCGCAGATGTGATGTTTACGAGACAATAGGACATCTTTGTATGTATAATAAGTAAAAAGTTATTTTTATCTTATCCTCCATAAGATTAGCATTTGAGTCCTAAAATACAACGTACTGTGTTCACACTTTTTCTCTCGGTAAGCGTTGGAGAAGAAGCAAAATTTTGGAGTACAAAACCCCCCAAAACTACCCTTTACGATTGACCGATATATATAAATCACTTAAATTCCAGATAAATTTTAATGTAGGATTACAACTTTGTCTCTGCCAACCTTAGTCTCGATCGGACAATTTTTACGAAAGTTATCGTGTTCATGAACACACACACACACATGTATATATGTATATGTATATATATATATATATATATACATATAATTTTTAACGACTATGTTTTTAGTCTCTAGGCACCTCAAAACGAAAAAGTAACACGGTCCCAGGCTTAGGTCTTGCCATGATATCTATAGAAATAGCTTCTTTCCTGGGAAATTCGCTAAAATCTAGTTCGGCGTGTTTGTACAGGTGAACACACTGTGCTATTGGGACCCCGTTACCAAACGTTGGGAGTTGGGCTTGTTTTAAAGAAGATAAGGTTGTGGAGTACGAGCACAATTATGTCCCACTAAAATTTAACTGTAAGCTTTAGTAATTAAAAACTGATGTCAAAGATGTATTCATGGCATAGATAATCTATTACATATCTGTTCGTTTTGAATATATTTTAATTAGTTTTAAGATGTTTTTAAAACAAAGACGTAAAAAGTAATTTAAGATAAAATGCCCTCAAATTACGGAAGATGGTGTCTGGAGACTGACTTTAAAATAGACCAGTGACATTTTCATGAGTCATTAATAATTTCCAGCGGAAGAGCAGCTTAAAGACGCTAACTCAGTTTTTTAACCTCTCCATTACTGTTCTCATTCAGTGGTTAAGCTCTTTGAGTATGCCCTATAATATAATAGAGACATCATGAGTGTTTAGGTTAAAATATTTGTAAGTCCAACAAAAATTAATTCTAAAAATTATTCAACGTTATTTCTTTATGAAATGAAATGAACTTTGTTGTGGATATTAAATTAGAATTTGTTATTAATATTTACTAACACTTGAGCATGCCGATCATGCTTAGATGTATGCTTTAGATGTGTGCTTACATGTTAGAATCGTAAAAAAAGGTGAAACGTGAAAAATCCAAATTTCTCAAGAAAACCAACCGTATCTCTGTGAAAATTACAGTTCAAAGATTGTGTACTCTTGTCAAGAAAATCAATTTTTTTAAGTTTTCCGTGAAAACAGTAAAGGCGAAGCATAATTTGACTACCACCATTAAAACCAACTTTAAAAACTAAACAAATTTTTTGAATTATTTGTCTACTACTAACGGTTCATGAGAAAAGTTAAATTTAATATTCATGGTAAACGCAGTACGTCGTCTGAGAATGCCCTTTGTTATCAAAATCAATTCATCCCTTATTTCGTAACCGTTTTCCATGAAACTTGGTATGTAGTGTAAGGTCACATCATCCAACATAACCCCAAAACATTTCTAACACTTAATTTAACTTATTTTCTCTTTCAGAAATTGGTTGATTATTTTTTGACATAGTAAATTATTAAATGATTTTTGTATGAACTTTAAATAACATGATAGTTTTATTAAAGATTGTCGTTTTTAAATTTACTCAAAGGAGAAAGTACGTGTTCGTACAATGATACCTTTTACTTTTGTTAATTCTTATAGGTTTAATATTGTTCTTTAAATGATACAGATTTATGACCACGCACGTTAATTTTAGCCTCAAAGAATAGACCACAATAACAGGAGTCTCTCGTAAAATCATACTCCACGCGCATCTGGCCTAGAGCCAGAGCTCTGGCGCAATAACGCACTGATCCACGTCAGTGGCCCACGCTTTGACTCATTTCAATTTATATTACTCTTTGACGAATATAGATTTTACATAATTACAGTAAAACCTCACTAACTCGACACCCGGTAACTCGACAGTCCTTGTAACTCGACGTTAGCGGACACAACACCTCTTATATTAGACAGTACTGTTGCGTTAGATTTTTCAAGGTCACGGTATGAGCCGAGATGGACGGTCGATCTGTTGCGCACCTTTAGACTCTTTCAAGGTCAAAGACTCGGGCATGTTGCTTTGGGGTAGTACGTTATTATTTACTGTACTTATTTCTGGAAGAACGTTGAAGAAGCATTTTTTCCAAACACGTATTTCTAACTCTTCAATATTTGACATATAAGTAGTGTCCTATGATATATTTATATGTGAAACTTGAGTCAGTTATGTATTAATTAATTACAATCCTTGAAAATTGCAATGTTCTGGATAACTCGACTACCCCGTAATTCGACAGCCTCTGGGTCCACAAAATTTCGAGTTTTTAATCGTCAAAATAAATATTTTTATGCTAGAAATGCCTAATTTCAGTGTTTCTCACAATAACAAACCTACATACTCTTTAACATGTTAGTCTTATGGATGAGAATAGGCAAATAACTCTCATATTTATCAACAGATATTGATAAAACTTGTCACATATCATTATTACTATATTATTGATTTGGAAGTTCACTGAGCACGCAGGTCTACTGCGACGGGGGTATTTTTCATTATAGTTTCTCTTAGATGATGAATCATTGATGTAGTGCTCCAACTACGCTTTGCAAGAGTTCCTACGACTTTGGCAGCGTAGATTGCAAACACCCTCATTCATAAAGCCGAATGAAGAAGGTGAGCCTTTGCAGATTACCTCGCTTCATGCAGACTAAGCCTCTAGAAAATGCTGTCAAAGGACATAGATTTTAACTAGTTTACCCACCCGGCTGTATACGCCAAAAATGGAATACATATTGTGGTACGGAACAGAGTTCATTTTCCAATTTAAAGTAATATTTTTCATTATTCCACTTAAATAAAATATCAGCATTTAATTTATTTGCAGGAAATCGTACTCTAAAAATTATAGGGAGAAGCAGAACAAGGCTTTATGCACACAGGTGGCCAGCCTGTAGTGTGGGACCCTAAAAAACGGGGTTACTCACTAACAAAAAACCCTCTACTCTTTAGGATTCAAACTTTGTACTGTTTGTCACATTACAACAAGCTAGGATTAAATTTGGCTTACGCCTTTGGGGCTCACTCCATGTCCAGGCACTAGTTTAGGGGATCTGGGCCTCTTCGTAGTGCAGATAGTTTTTCTTCTCTAGAATGGCACCCCGGACGAACTGTAACAAACAATCCCAGTTTCCCTCCTCCATGATCTTGTGGCAGACTGTGTCCACCAAGAAAACACCAAGTTTGTGTGCAGCCTTCAGGTGGGGCCCTACTCTTTGGAACAATTGAATGATTAAGGTAATACAAACCTTTTTATTATCTCCTATACGTGATCCTGAGGCTAAAAAATCATGTAATTTTTACAAACAAACACTCGACCAATGCTATATCATAAACTTGTTAGTTTATGATTTTGGAAAGTAATGGTTTTATATTATTTTAATTATATTTTTGTGTTCAATATTATATATTTCCTTCAATATATTTCCTTTGTTCAATTAAACCAGGGCTTGAATAATGTTTTGTGCAGGATTGGTAAAAGTGCCCAACTACAATAAATAGGTTCTTTTTTTACTGTTTTCATCTTGAAAAAAGAAATAAAACCGATTAATAATTAATACAAATATATTAATAATATTAAGATAAATATATGTTACAAGGTAATAGAATATTCAGGAAGTTCATACAGGGTGAAACTGTGATGTTGGATAGAGTACAAAGCAAGGGATCGTTATAGCCTATGTAATACGTGAGAAGCGGTTTATTAGTAAGCACTAAAGCCTGTCGTGTTTCTACAGATTTGAACGTGGGATATTATCAAAATTGTTGTTTTTTCTAGTTTTGTAGAAAGGTTTTGGATTTTGAAAATTATTTTACATTAGTTCATAAGCCTTGTTCAAAATTCGTTTCCACTATAAAGAACACTTTATTTACATTTAGTCTTATAATAAAACGAATTACTTGAAATTAAATTTATATTAAAGATATTTCAGCAAGAGGGGGAAGAATATAAAAATAAAAGAACTTAACTTAAAAGAACAGTCACTATACTACTTGAGGAATGAAAGAAGGAAGAGGTGTGCAGCTCCTGTATACATTAGATTAGATTATTGAAATGGCGACCCTACCACAAGGTAGGTATTTTAAGCCAAGTATGAATGAGAAAAGGGTGTAAGATGATTGTGGCGCGATCTTGTAGTCTTGTTACTGACTTAGGCTGACATGTTCCTTAGACAGAACTGTTAATTAATAGCCCAGCAGCCGATGACAAGTTGTTGCCAAAGGACTGTAAATTTTAACGTAAAGTCCAAATCACTGCCTCTGAATTAGGGACTGGTGTAGTTATGAGAATGGTATAAGTGAATTAACGTAGAATTCAATAGTGTCGACGTTGATTCTCAAAAGAGAACACTACACCCACAGACCATCGCTCACAACTATCCACAATTCGTGACCTCCAAGAAGTTGGATTACATGATGTCGCCACCGTCCCAGTCATAGCTTGCTGAGGCTGGTTCTAGAAGCTCTCTGTACCAGTCCAACAACCACCACACATATACCCTTGTACTTACTAACTATTTTGATTTCTTCATTTTTTATGATTTAATAATTATTTATTATAAATTCTTATTTTAAAAATGAAATGATATTAACCACGTTACAGCCTCTATAAAAGGAATACAACTAAAGAAAAATTAATGTTGGCTAATATAAAGCTGTTGTGACCATGAAATAATACCAGAAGCAGATTGGGCTGTAAACTGAAGTTTGTTGCAATCAACGGAAGGCGGTGTATCAAAGTTGTTCAGGTTTTAAATCAATATTATCCCTGAGGGGAAGATTGCGAACCGGTTTATTTAAACACAAACATAAATTCAGTTTACTCCTTTAAAAATATTCTTCTTAATGTTTAATCTTCTTCTTCTTTCATCGTAATATTAGCGAATTTCCTCTGGAAAAGTAAGCTATTCACATGACCCGCATGGTGTCATTTTATTCAATTCAGTTCGATCAAAAGTTTAAATTCAGTTTATAAAAATTATATGTTATAATATTATTATGGATAATAATAATATTATCATGGTTTATAATGTTATTATGAAACATGTAATACCAGGGGTAGAAATATCTATTTTAGTAAATATCATGTTACAAACCACAGTTATTGTCAATTAATGAATTTTTAATTTGCCAGCTTAATATAAAAAAATTCAAAGCCCTCACTCACTCACTCATCACTAATTCTCCCACTTCCCGATTACCTAAGCGGCTGAAATTTAGTATACTGGTTCTTTAGGCCTAAAATAGGAAAGTCTGATAGTTTTTGTGACGATTTTCCCATAAATCTCTACCCTATACGCCTTCAAAGTTCCCATGTTAATCTTATGGGGAAATAATTTTATTTTGGATTCCAACATATGTATCTTACCTTTTAAGATACATAAACAGCTGTTTTTATTTGAACCATTGAGCAAGCCAAAGAAGCAACCATAAAATATTAAGTACTCAATGGTATCTAATTGCTGTATAAATATAAGATTTCTCAGAACAAATTTTTGTGATTTTGTTTTATGATTAAAAATCGAATTTTTATTTAGTGGCCAAATTATAAATAATGACAATGTTTATAGAAATTATGTTTTTTACAATAATAATCAGCTGTTGTATATATTTTATATTTTCCTTTTGCTATCTGAAATGTCTAAAAGGTTGATAGCTTATTTTGTATTATTATAGAATATTTGATTTTGTGTGTGTGTGTGTGTGTGTGTGTGTGTGTGTGTGTGTGTGTGAGTCAAAGCTCTCACTCACTCATCGCTATAATAATACTCCCACATCCCGACTAGCTAGAGAGGTGAAATTTTGGATATACCTGCATATATTATTTAGATTAAAAATAGGAAAGTTTTATAATTTTTGTGACGATTTTCCCATAAATCTCTACCCTACACATTGAGTCAAGCCAAAGAAGCAAGTAAAACATACAGAAAACACTAATCCAAAGACATCTAAATACTATATGAATATAATATTAATTTATTATGAATAAAATTGACCCACGTGCCCCCAAGTATTGAAAATGAAACTAATTTGACGAGTCTAAAGATAAGTCACAGGCATTTATGATATAAAGACCGATATTTATAAAAATACTTTTACTCTAGATGTGCACTATATTAAGGTTTCACTTCTTATTTTATTTGTATACGTACAGAAAGTTAATAGAGAACCCTTCAATTTAATTTAAACGCAAATTCAACAGCCTGATAACATTTTCTGTAATAGTTTTGTTCATATTATAGTTGAATAGTAAAGCTATTTAATATGCCCTATATGTGATACGTAAAAAAAGTTTCTAAATACATCAATTCAGAAAGGGAACACTTGATCTTTCCTTTCACTAACGTTCGCCTTTTCCAAACTTCGGAAACAAAGTTTGATATTTCAGTTCAGCGCCTGGTGCTGATTGTTTATTTTTGCTGAAAGGAATCAAAGCGGAAACAGCTGTGACCCGGCCTGTCTGGTCAGCTGTTCCAGATAAGAGCCAAGCAAATCAATTCACACTTATAACGAATTATTGAAACTGATACCATATTCAAAGGTAGGAAAGCAACCAACACAATATCGATAGGTATAGATAATACCATAATGTAGTAACCATAAGAAAAATATAGGGGTTTTACCTCAACTGCAATAAATTTAAGACAGCGAGGCCAGGAGCGGTGTGAGTCACATGCTTATATAGTTAGATTAAAAATGGATAGTTAGATTGGTAAAGTTTAGCTAAATTTTTTGGCTAAGTGTACAATTGACCTTAAATTAAAATTAATAATAATTTATAATTTAAAACAGTCTGTTTCATTCCATTAAAGGGGGATTTGCTACTCGTAAATCGGTAAAACCCCGAAGAATAATTTTGTTTCTAAATATTTACTTTATCTCTATATATAAAATTGAATGTATGTCTGTATGTCCTTTATGCGTTGCCAAACTACTCATCCGATCGCCATGAAATTTTAGGAAGTTGCTCTACATGTGTCCGGGAAGGTTTTAGTGAAAAAATATTTTCGAAAACCCCATAAGTTTCCATTTTATGACGTTTTAAATTTCTAATGTTAACCTTATGGAGAGTAAGTTTGTTTACAAAATGTATACAATGAAAACATTTGATTTCTTAGCTACAGCTGATTGGTTTACTTTCCATTAGCTTTACTATCCAATGCCATCTGAATCATTCATTAATGTTAAACTATGAAGTAAATGTGTACTGTAAAAAATGAACAGCTTTATTCACCACGTTAATAGTTTGCGGTTTTGGGGGATTATGTATTTATATTTTTATTTTCTGTCTGATTAAAGTCACGTGTTTATATGATAATTACAATGTTTATATTATTACGTTTATTATAATAATCAGCTGTTGTATATCTTTCCTATGAAAGTCGTATTACAGTTAGGTTTTGTTTGGGTTTGGATTGGATTTGAAAATTGTGAATTAATCCACTCAGATTTATTTGTTTTATAGGAATGATATTCATATGTTTTATCGTTTCAGTATTGTTATTCACTATGCAGCGACCCAGAATATATAACCTTTCACAATGAAGCCGTATTGCTATTCGACTTCAGAACATGGCCAATCTTAAAGTTAACATGTGTTTACTGTGTGGCGTTACGTTCGCCACACGTTAAGTTAAGTTCGTCGGATCAGCTAGTTTTATTATAAAAAATAAAATGTACACTTCAATTATGTTATTTGATTTTTAATTGGCGTAATTTAATTTTCCCAAACCCTTTACAAAACATATACACCTAATCTCACAGCGTGAAGTGTCAACTATACGAAAGTTGATGTTTTTATGTTTTCAGGACTTCGAATTGGTATTCGGAGAGAACCATAAAGGTTAGGTGGATGTACTTTTGGCTCTCATTAACAGTAATACATATATTAAAAGATTTATTATCATTTTTACATCGTTGTTAGGTCTCTAATTATACATAACTGTATCAAATATAAAAAAATTAAAAAGGTTTTTACGGGTAGTATCTATAGGTGTTTTCTTTAATTTATTAAAATGAAAGTTGAGATTTCAAATTGATATTTTTGAACTGTTCATGTGATAAAAAATGCAATCATTCCTGCAATATAGTTTACCAACATAGTGCTGGATCACTGACACTAGGTTTCAGACACCGTTCAAAACTTTAAACTACATGATGGCACATTAAAATACCCCCGTCGCAGCAGACCTGCGTACTTAACAAATTTCCGAATCAAAAATATAATAATAATAATATACTTCAAGTTTTATCAATGTCTGTCAATAAATAACAGAATTATTTGCCTATTCTCCATTGAAAAGAGTGTGCAGGTTGTAAAAAAAATTGTGTTCCATGCTGTGGAATATAGTCCATTACTACACGTTATATATTGACATTGTGGTTGTAATGCTGTGTCTATATATAGTCAACATCAGCCAGCAACTGCGTTACACCAGATTGGCTGTGGTTTCCTCCGACGCAACGTCAATCTACAGATTGTGTTCCATGCTTTGGAATATAGTCTATAACTACACGTTATATGGCGACATTGTGGTTGTAATACTGTGTCTATATATAGTCAACATCAGCCAGGAACTGTGTTACACCAGATTGGCTGTGGTTTCCTCCGACGCGACGTCAATCTACAGATTGTGTTGCATGCTGTGGAATATAGTCCATTACTACACGTTATATGGTGACATTGTGGTTGTAATACTGTGTCTATATATAGTCAACATCAGCCAGGAACTGCGTTACACCAGATTGGCTGTGGTTTCCTCCGACGCGACGTCAATCTACAGATTGTGTTCCATGCTGTGGAATATAGTCTATTACTACACGTTATATGGTGACATTGTGGTTGTAATACTGTGTCTATATAAAGTCAACATCAGCCAGGAACTGTGTTACACCAGATTGGCTGTGGTTTCCTCCGACGCGACGTCAATCTACAGATTGTGTTGCATGCTGTGGAATATAGTCTATTACTACACGTTATATGGCGACATTGTTGTTGTAATACTGTGTCTATATATAGCCAACATCAGACAGTAACTGTGTTACACCAGATTGCTGTGGTTTCTTCCGACGCGACGTCAATCTACAGAATAACCTTGTGATCGTAGTTGTTGTGGTTCACTTTTTTACGTAAAATTTTGGTTTTTTGTGGGTCATTTAATTTTGATTATGCCAGTTGTTTTATACCTGACAATATTATTTATCGTTGTTTTATTGTTTATACTTTTAACTATAATTGGGATTGAGTATGAGACAGGTGATCCACGCACCTTCTGTTTTCATAATTTGTTTTATATTAAATTAGTAGTGAATGATTAATGAATTTTGTGGACGTTTAAACATATACATGAAATGGACTATGTCAAAAACTAACATATGTTTGTAACTAACCTACATACTTTGAGTTAATAAATAAGTAAACTAATTAATAATAAAATTATTTACTAACGATTAAATAGTAGTCATTTAAGTTACAATTCTAAAACTATGTCATTCAAAGGGTGCAACTTTTTACGTTGTTACCAACTCTAATACCTCCTATAGGGGGAAATTATCTAGCACCTAAAAATTTCAAATTCAAGCCAACTTTGAATGGCTGCCATTTCCAACTCTGTCGTCCTTTGAAGTCGGATTTGCGGCATTGTACTCTGATAAAATAATACCTTAAATTTGATATACATATCAGTCTATGCTTCTATTGAAGATTTTGTGCTTACTTCACGTCCACACTATTGAATTCTACGTTGATCCTATAAGACCATCCTCATGCTTAGACCAGTTCGTAATTTAGATGCTGTGATCCGGACTTCGTGTTAAACTGTAGGTCTTTTAGATATGCCATTTACTGTTGGGCTATTAATTAACAGTTCTGTCTAAGGAAAATGTCAGCCTTAGTCAGTAACAAGACGTCAAAATCCCTCCACATTCATCTTACACTCATTTATCATTCATTCTTGGCTCCACACCTAGCTGGGTAGGTCACCATTTCAGTAACTAACTAACTATCCATCTTAGTCGCATTATTGTGAATTTAAAAGAGTTTCCATTGTTGTATTATTAGCTACTAATATTCACAAATGACCTTTTGAGGGTTCATAAATTACTTTATAAGATTGGTAGTTATGTTGCTGGTTAAAATAGGTAACTCGTTCATAGTGGTTGATTAAATGTATAAAATTATCATCGTAATATCTTGAACCAAAATCCATTTAGGTTAACAGGTAACGGTACATTTTAATCTAAATATTTATTCCAATAATCGTTTGTACCTTTAAATCATAAATTGTTATTTTACAATTCATAAACCTCACCGGATGGCTGACCAAAAGCTCCATTACTACTGTCGGAACTCTGGTTACAACTGCATGTAGGTTGTAAAATGAACTAGAGTGTGCACAGTTTGCTATCTCTTTTTTTGAGCTGAAGTAAAAATCTTCTCAAAAAATAGAATTTTGGTTAAATTTTGAACATATGTAAACATCTATGATTGTAATTACAAAATAGTTAACACAACTTTTATTGACATTTACTTAAAAAACTTATTGAGCTATAGCAAGTCCCGACGTGGCTTCGCTCTCGTTTATATAATAAGATGTTAAGTTAGATTAGATTAGATCATTGAAATGGCAACCATACAACAACGTAGGCATTTTAAGCCAAGTATGAATGAGGATTGAGTGTAGGATGATTGTGGCGCGATCTTGTAGTCTTGTTACTGACTAAGGCTGACATGTTCCTTAGACAGGAATGCTAATTAATAGCCCAACAGCCGATGGCAACTAATGGACCTACAGTTTAACGTGGAATCCGAACCACGGTCTCTGGATTACGAACTGGTCTAACTTTGAGGATGGTCTTTGCGGATTAAGGTAGTGTATTCAATAGTGCGGACGTTAATCCACACAAGAGAACATTACACACACCGACCATCTCTCACAACTATCCACAACACGTGACCACCAAGTAGCTGGATTACAGGACGTCGCCACCGTCCCTGTCGTGTTAAAGACGTTATTTTATCTAAAATATTTCACCCGAGGAAACATTTTCAATATCCGCTTTATTGACGTAGAGGTGCAGTTCCAATAGTGGCATTTTTACAGTAATAACCCTTACGCTTTCACAGTATAATAACTAGGCAATTTTAACGATTTCCTCTTTATTTAAGGCGGTGCGAGGGACAACTGAAATCCTCTAAGTCGACGCTAGTGTCGCTTATTCGTTCGTTACACATATATGATTGTTTCATGCAAGTTTCCTGAGTGACCTGTTAAAGATAACAATTATGATTTCTTGTACATCGTTAAACATTTTTAGACCTCCAAAATGGCGTATTTTATAAGGTTATTGGATAAAAAATGTGTGTTTAAAAATTAATTTTTTGTAGTATACAAAATAGTTTTCTTATTTTAAAATTTCACAAAGGTTACCTGAAAAATGTATGTTATTCATCCACGTTCCCAAAATTTCAGTTCAAAAGCATAAGTAGTTTTCCAACAGTGCTTGCAAAACGCTAAATTAGCGAATTAATCACCCTGTAACTAGAAAAGTTTTCACTAATAACTTGAAAAAATTATGCCAAAGCATTTTTGTGATACTGTACAATCAACAAATAAATTATAAAATTAATTTTTTTTAGATAGTCGATTTTTTTGTTCGCTCCACCTTAACAACAAACACAAAAACTGTATGCAATATATTAAAATTTATAAAGAAAAGGATCTTCAGAAAAGTTTTCTCATTAGGTTACACCTCCAATAAGTGTCAGATATCCAGTACAATATTCGTGACACTACTCTCGAAAGCGATTGTGACACTGCTATCAAAAATGAATCCAATGAAAGTCTTGGAGAACCTAAATATTAATAAATAATTTAAAACGTACTCCCTAAAAATTAAAATCTAAACTTTAAACTCTTTAATCAATTCTTGTTGTAATTTTTAATAACATGTAATTAAAAAAATTCTATATGCTTATATGCAACTCAGGACTAAATCGGGTACCTCTACCATTTTTAATTTAATTGCCATCCCGGTAGTGGTTAGTGCTTGATTGGGAGAAATTAATCATCAGTTCGCCGATACTGTTTATTCATTTCTAAATAAATAGTATCTGTGAATCGATAATCAATTTCTCCCATTAAAATTAATTTATGTAAAAATAACTATTAAAATAACCCTAAGGGAAGGTAGCTTAACCTACCTGCAGTAATTAAAACATATTATGAGCAGAATTCATGTTCCTGCTGTAATTTGATTTTAACTAATTAATAGGATTTTTACCTCTTTAAGATTCTTTATAGTTTAACAATATTGACTACCGATGATGATAATGATGCATTGCCTACAGTATGTGTTTTCACGGATACCATACCTTAGAATTTTTTATACCTTCTAAATAAAACTCTGTCACTTTATGAGTTTTTATTTGATTAATGATTACGTTAGTTCTCCAATAATTAATAACAAAAGCTAGGTGTACAATACAACAATCGGCTTGTATTTTATAGCGTGAGTTGTGTATTTTCTTTTCTCATGAGCACAAAGATTTCATGAGTGTAAAGGGTTTTATGTTAGCTCCGTCCGATATTGGTCCCTCCTCACTCTCCGCTGGTTTTCTCAAGGACGCAATAAAGTTTACAACTTAGCTTTATACCCAAGGGTGCTCTGTACCCCCCCCCCCACACCCAACACCCGATCAAGCTTCTACTACCCTATTGCTCGTTCTGTTAACGGTGTCACGAAGGTCTTCACATTACCTAGGTTAATAGAGTATATTCAAAATTAAATTTCCTATTTAAAATAAAATCTCATAACGCTCATCAATAAGAAATGTTTAACTTTTAAGATGTATATTAGCTGACCGATTTTATCCTAGCAAACGAATCAGGTGGTTTTTAATAGTAACGAAAAAACTAATGAAATAATTTACACCCATCTCACATAGTGACTGGCTTGGTGTCTCATGAAAAATAATTAGACCAAGAATTATTTATAAAAACTATAAAAAAATTAATTATGTTGTCTAAATACATTTTAAAATTACACTCATAGAAAATATGATACATTTTTGGAAATGCTACATAACAAAACGAAATTTACCTTTTATTTGAGGACAATACTTACACTCGATGAAAAATTCCTACCGGCTGATACTCTGTTACTTGTAACTCTT
The DNA here is from genome assembly GCA_023375725.1 of Nephotettix cincticeps. Taxonomy (NCBI): domain Eukaryota; kingdom Metazoa; phylum Arthropoda; class Insecta; order Hemiptera; family Cicadellidae; genus Nephotettix; species Nephotettix cincticeps. Next base: position 15,250,534 of record CM041784.1, read on the forward strand.
TAGGTTAGAAAGTCGAAATTCCTTGAATAAATGCAAACGTTGTGTGTGCGGATTTGAATAATACTAAGTGCTATTCAAACCAGTAGAGAAATAAGGGTAAAGTTGTTGTGTATCTCGCGAAAATTGATGATTGTTGATTAAGGCTACGATCAACTCCTGTCGAGTTGATGAATTCCTCTTTTTGTTCAAAAGGTAGAATCGAAGTTAATGATTCATATACATTAAGTGCATTCCAGTTTGATATTATGAACACAATATGAAGAAATAGTTGATTGTCAACTACGAAAACAGGTTATTTTGAATAAATATAATGAGACATTCTTGTACCCATAACACTACAACCTCTCTTAGCTTTTGGCGAGTTTTGATTTAAAATAATACGTTAGAAACAGCACTATTAGAAACCTCTATTTTCCTATCTTGGTCATTTTATTTAGTCGCTCCGAGCCAGAGTTTTTCTAGTGGTGTACTGCTACCTTAAGATGGTGCGAAGAAAAATCGACATCCTTAAAAAAAGTATAAAAGATCTTAGCTCAGGTCTGATGTTGGAGCTGTGAGATAATGTACTGGGTATTGTACGTGGTATAGTACTGCATGAAATAACATAGCTAGTAATTAATCAGTTAAATGATTACTCCGCAGGTACAATGTGTGGTTCTTGTAAATGGGTAGTTCCGCCACATGATGATTGGGAGCACACTTTCTCAGAGGATCAGCCAAAGTCCACCACATATGTATGTTTTTCAGCTCCCATTGCCCTAAACTCATCAAGCTCTAATTTTTTTCATTTAGCAATATTCCAGCATGATGGAGGGATTGCAACCCATACCTTAAACATCTTTATGGTTTCTTAGGTTGTACTTGTAAGTTATTATACTCAATAATACTATGTATGAGTATCTAAATTATTACTAATAAACAGTTCAGTTCACAATTATCTGTAAACAATACCGTACATTATAACTTACATTCAGTACCCAGGCTGTAATGTTTGACTTCTGTACAATATTAACACAATTTGTGAAATAGTTCTCGTTTTAGCTATAATAGAAACCTTTGGGTTACGGTACTGATTTCTATTGTAGGTTTTATCACTGAGATATGTTTCTACACAATTTAAAACCTAAAATGTACGGTACTGCAATATAATGTTTTTCATGTGTTTTAATATGTAAGAATTATATCTATAATTTTCAGTTAAATACTAAAACTATTTTTAGTATTGTCATAAAACTGCAACATTAATAAATTGAAAAGGATCACTCTGAAATTCTTGAGACGTGTAAGTATGAAAGTACAAGATCAAATCAATTTTACAAAGTTTTTAATTTTTATATACAATTACTTTAATAATAATTAAGGAGTATAATATTTATGTAATATATAGGCTACAGGTTCCTTTCAACATACTGTATACATTCTCAATGCTGAAACCAATATTGTTTCTTAAAGTGTTACTTTAAATTTTAAAAAATTTGAATTTTTGTATATAATAAATTATAGTGTAGTAGGACTAAGCCTTACTTTAAATAAAGCTATTGTGAATAATTGATAATTTATTTAAAATAATATGATATACTCTGGTATTTACTTAAAAAATAACAAAATCATTTAAAAATAGGTTTTGGTGTCAGGGTTTGAAATAACATGTATCAAACTAAAAAAATAATATACTGTATTTTACTTGCAAAGTTTTACATCATTGAGGATGTGTAACAATTGAACTCTATGGTTCGACCTGTAGGTCATGATTACACATCAAAAAATCACATGAAAAGTTTTTAATGATTTTTCCGTTCGTAATACCAAAGTTGACGAAATGGTATCCGACATTCAACATTGGTGGTGGTGGTCGCATTGCTGAAAGAAAATAAAGCTCATATTTTTTAAGATTTTTTAAGATCACTATATATCTTACATTAATTTGTTACTTATACTTATACTACTACTTATACTAACCGGATAATTTTGTTTGTAATCTATGGTAAAACAACAATGCTAAAATCACTTTATATTAGATATATTTTAAGGATTTCAGGATTCCAGTTAACCCCTGTTGGTCGAGGCCACATGTGTTACGCGGATGGTCAAGGGGTTCACCTTTTTAATGCGTTGTTAACGATTTGTATTTGGCGACTTTCAAACATATCATATCATGCCACTTTTGTTTGATTTTCTAACCTTTAAAAAACTAATTTCACAAAAAATATTTCAAACTGTAAACCCTTTAATTATTTTTAATTAATTATTTAATACACAGGATGCTATTAAACAGACATTTTAATGCTGATATTAATTATTGCTGTCATAATCAAATATTATGGAATCAATTGCATTCTTACCTATCTAGAGAGAGGGATATTCCCTGAACAGTGTACATGAGCAGTTCTGATATATCATTTTACTTATAAAGCTATAGGAAACAAAGTCAAATGCTCTTTCAAGCATTTTAGGGTTAGGTATTTTTTTAACTGAAACAAAAAAGTTGTATTAGTTCTCAAAGGCTATTTACTTTTAACCTGCTGTTGGTCGAAGCCACATTTAAGTGGATGATCTAGGGGTGAGTGCCACGCTCACCTTTTTAAATGTCTTGTTAACGATTTATATTTCACAAATTTCAAATAAATTAAAGCAAAAAATTTTTATAACTATTTTTGTAATCTTTAATGATATACAAAACTAAAAATAACTAATTTCACAAAAGAAATATAAATCAAAACTCTCAAAATATAAACTTTTTCATAAATTAATTTAACTTATTTCAATTAATTATTTAAAACACTAGACACTATAAAAAATACTTTTTGCTAATACCGGTGTATTATAACAACAACGACATTAAATATGGACAAATGTTTCATATAGGAAATGGAATGGATCTCAAAAGACCCTTTTCTTCCACAATCCATCTTAAGTATTAATAGTGAATAATTATTTTCATACTCCTTGATGATTTACTCTATTTGGGCTCTCTCTGATATGAAATGTATTCTTAAACAATCCAATAATTTCTTACCAGAAAATGTGCCAATGAAAGCCACATCAACAGCTCTTTTATTGTAACCAGTTTCTTCATTTACGTCTGCAACCCATCCCTTTCCTTCATATATGAAATCATCTCCACCAATATAAAAACTGAAATACAAAATAATCTTTAAATCATTTTACTGATAACTTGGAGATTTTTAATCTTTAGATATTAAGTCTAAAACTATTTACATTAAATGACTGAAATATATTTCCTGAATTAATCCTTCGGTTGGAGTGTATATCACATAATATAGTGACTCAAACAGATTTTTGACAAAATAATCCCCCATGGTATAGAATAACTTTTAAGTGTTTCCAGCAGTTTTTATCTACAAATTATTCCAAAAATTTGGTTTCTCTAGTAACTTTTTACATCTTTAAGTTTACCTTTCTTCACAATAGCCACAAACTATCTCAAACCCTCTTAACCTTTTTCCTTGCTTATTCAGATAAGCATGGAGTTTGCTTTATGATTTCAGTTTATTATTTTTCATGTTATTAGTTTGTTATTTAATAAAAAGTTAATAAAAAATTATGGCTTTTTCTTTTTTGTATTGAAGTTTAGTACTATAATCACTAATATACAAGAAAATAGTACTATTTTTTATCTATTTAGATCAAAAGGTTTATCAAAAGGTTTAGGTAGGATTTACGTTTATGGTTTCTAGTGTTGTTAACTTAAGTGTTGTTATATAGAGTTAATACCAAAATTATGAAAAGTTTGTATTAGTTTTCAAAAGGAAATTAGTAAATTATAAGAATAAATATTAATAATATTAATTTTTGATCCCTGTCTTTGTTTTAATTTCTTTCGCTTTAAAAAGGAATCTAAAATTTGAATATATACTATTTGATCGAACATTTATGAAAACACAGTGAATCATTATAATTTATAACTAGTGATATCTTATATATCTATACTTTTTTTTATGGACAGAATTTTGACATGGATTTGTCTTGGCTCTAGGAGGGGGTGTTATCAATTTTCGGTAAGCAAATTAGGTTAAACCATAGTGACATGATATGGTTATGAGAACAGCTAACTGGAAACATTTTCTTCAGATATATCCATGATCTAACCTGTTTCCCACAGGGAGGTAATATCTTCTTCTAAACTGAGTGTTTGTTAAACTTACTAGGGAGAGACCATGGATCAAAGATGAATTTATAATGTAGGTCAGTGGTTTTGTAATGAATGAGAGCACGCTTAACAATTGTGATTGGAATGTCTCGATTCCTGCTGGAAATTTACTATCAAAAGACTACACTTTAAAGTAATACGTTTGATTGACTCCAAAATTGAAAAAGACTTGGTTCAAGTGATTTTATAACAAAAAACTTTTCTTAATTTTTTGTCAAAATATAATTTTTCTGATTTACAATTTTTCAATTCTTCCTTCAAACTTTTATTTAGTGTTTTAGTTTGTCTGCAATAATTTGTATTCTTTTCAAATGTTACTAAATATTTCTTCTCTATTCCGAAAAAAATCTGTTAATCTGTTGAAAACACATCTTCCATGAGATGTCTCTCTTATAGTGTTTACAACTCTTATAGTTCAAAATTGAAAACCAAAAAAATTTTCAATGAAAAATATAAACACAGTACATAGATTGACAAAGTTTAAAATCTTATAATAGTCAGATATTTACACAAAATTTGCATGAAAATTAATTAGGCTATATAAGATTTCATTTAGCCACATACATTTTAGTGTTTTTTTTTTATAAAATAATGAGTAATCTTGTGGTTATTCAAGTTTTAATCAAAAGAATTTTTTTAAGAGACAGTGAAAAAGTATTAGTATGATGCAGTACATTAAAAATTATTACTGTATGATTTTCCCTTACACAAAGCAAACTCATTTTCAGTCTACATTAGAGAAATATATATATACAGTGTATACTTGTATGTGGGGATTCTTTGTTGAGCAGATGAATCTAAATTTTGAGCTAAATATAATAAGAATTATTACTTGTATTTGATTGACTCTCGCTCTTTGATTAACTTCATGACATCAATGCAGTCCTCCTGATTTTCACACATCGGAGAATTGGTATCCACATAATTTATGTGGTTGAACGGCTTCATAGGAAGTTTATCAGATTCTGGATCACCTGGTTCATCATCCCACATAGATCTGGTGACTATCCTGATGTGTTTTACTTTATCTCTTGGGGATTTGAATTTGTTTACTTCTTCATTAATGTCCGAAAAATCATTTTCATCACTAATTCCACTTTCATCCCCAATTTCACTTTCCGCAATCTTACTTTGGTGATAATTATTGGAACCTTCATTTGGATCAAAGTATTCCCTTTCTTCGTCTTCTCCACTGTTTAATATGTGATCAACATCGTTGAGTGGTACATTGTGAGGTTCATACAAAGTTTTCTCTTTTTTGTTTTTATTATTTTTATAATTATTACTCTTTACGTTTGATTTTTTACTAAACCTATCTGATTTTGAAAATTCTCTCTCTCTCTTCTCAAAATTTGTTTTACTTCTTTTATTTTGCCTTTCAGAACTGGGGTAGTTTCTATTAGAATATTGTTCTCCTTTATACTTGGAGCTATTATTAAAATGATCATTTTTATACTTGATTTTATCATTGTTGTGATATATTTTTTGGTTCCCAGCAGTTTTAATACTTGGGTTCTTTGACTTTGAATGATAAGTATCAGATCTTCTTCTATCCCCAGGATTATTACCATGGATTTTACCTGTTTTTTTGTTATCTCCTTGTTTTTTTTGGGTCTGATATTTTTTTGTTTCATTCCTATTTCTTTTTGACTCATTAATATTCCCATAATCAAAATCATCAGATGGTTCATATGATTCAAACTCCATTCCTTTATTTTTCTTTTCCAGTTAGTAGATACTTCTGAAAAGAAAAGTTTTTAGTAAACACAACCCAGAGTGCTAAATTTACTAGTACCTATTTACACATCTGGTTAGGTCGTCATTTTAAATAAATAAATGAATAAAGTGGTAGTTCTTACTCCAATCCAAAATCACTTAGCTGATTAAGGTGACTTAAAATTTTATTAATTTGTATAAGTGGCCCAGAGGCTGAATCATAGATAGTTTTAGTATAAAACTTTAAACTACCGTAACTCACTTATAAAGCTTTACTGTTAGTATGCTTATACTAAATTTTTAAGAGCTATAGGTTTTTGAGTTGTGTAAATTTTTTGACTGGTAAGAAGAACGAAAACTGAAAACTTTCATAGATGGAGAGAGAAATAATCTGTATGTGTGGAAATTTTAACCACCGTCCCGTGGTGAAAAAATTCTTAACCAAGTTTTCTCAGTAATTTTTAAGTCGGATATTTTAAAGATTGAGGTGCTAGCTAATCCTCAAGGAGCATGTCTGAAAATGACTGCATACAGTCCCGCTTTGATTGGAGTGGGGGTGAGTCGTGACAGGAGAGGAAAGTGTCCCGTTCCACCCCGTCAATCTGTATCTCACCACGACTGATCGTGTCGCTCTACCGGCAAAGATTTTTCTCACTACGCACTAACTGATCCCGTTAGTGTAAATTCACAGTTTTCGGTTGTTTACTAAATCTAGCCACAGTGAATGTACAAATTATGTACCGGTATAATTTTAATACTCAAAATAAAATTCCTAAAAGAATATTCATCAAAGATTTAGTGTTGTCCCTCATTAAGGCCTTTTTGTCAAATGAGATTAAATTTCCAAGTTTTTTACTGTCCTTGAAAGAAGTAATTCGTAACACAACTAGTGAAACATGAACTAAAAATATCCAAAAACGCAAAGGAGCAAAGCCTAAAGGTAACTTTTGCTCTGCATAGAAAACCTACTACACTGAGAATCGATATGACATCTGTAAACTACTATGTAAGGAGCACCCACAAAAAGTTAAATTCACCTGCGGGGATTGCTATATTAGTGAAGGAGATGACTAAAAGACACTTGGAGAACAATATAGAAGAAAAATAACTTATTATCAATCCAATTTGTTATAGTAAAATTTATAACGAACAATAACTTGATTTTTCATATTTCTACATTCTGAAAATATTATAGGCCTATTTACACACATATTAACTAACTGTAATCATATTCCCATGAATTAATAAAAAAATAATATGTATAATATCTTATAATTTTTAAACCAAGGTTGTGTGAGAAAAAATCTCACCTGGGAATCATCAAGTAACTGTCAATAACCGACCTACTCCTGAGTTCTTGTTCGAAAATAACTGATGTTAATTTTGAAATGTTATTGAAATTTATTAAAAATGAAATGTGTTATGTCAGTTTTTTGGCTGTCCTATAGAACTGACACTATATCAAATCTATGTTATTTCATTGATACCTTATGCCTGTTATTTTACTACCAAAAACTCACAAACTAGTATTCTTTTACATTTTTTAATCTTTAAAGATATTAATTAAGCTAAAACCAGAAATAACCATTAAAAATGAATGGATAATTATACTAAAACCGACATTCCTAAAACTATGATCAAATTTAGGATAGTATATTTTTGATAATATAGTTAATTCCCACTACCATCATAGAAGAGGTGACTATATATTTATGATAAATAAAAATATAATAAACTTCATCAGTGGACTGATACATACTTTATTCCTCAATTAAACTTAAAAAACTATAACCTTAAATAAAGCTATCTTATTCTATAAAGTTTCTAAGTATCATTTAAAATTTATTGTTTCAAAATTAATCATCCAATTTCTTTAACTAACAACAAGAGAAGATAAGTTAAATAAATTGTTAGAAATGTGGGGCATTACCCTCCCCCATCTCCCAGGGTAACATATAACTTTTTTTAAATATGCTCTGAGATACCGTGCATTTTGACCTACATACCGAGATTTATGAAAATCAGACCAATAGTCTGGTCTCTAGGCACTTTTGCACATCCCCACATACACACACACACACACACACACACACACACACACACACACACACACACACTGAGAGATCACTCTAAGTACCACTTTTGACATGGATATGTCTTAGCTCCAGGGCGGGGGGTTGGCAATTTGTAACATGAAAATTTGAAACAGGTCTCCATAGAAACAACCAGAGCTATTGTATTGAATTTTTAATATATAAAATTAGAATCAGCTGTTTAGATGAACTGAAACATTCCCTTTAACATATCCATGATCTAATTTATTTGCAGCAAGGAAGTAAATACAAACATTTTTTTATTCAGGGGTCACTAAAAATGGATATCTAACAACAACTTGAACTTTAAAATTCTGAAGAAAACAGTACTTTCTCCTTGTAGGGGGAGAAAGTAATAAAATTAGTAAAGCAGTTTGAATGAAATGATACTATCAATAATGTCTCTTTATATAATGAAAAAATGTTTACTTCCTAATAAAATATACTTACTTGCTATACCTACAATTAAGCTTCCTCTGTGGTGTCACATAATAAAGATGATTTTACCTCATCACATATAATTAGCAAACATGGATAGAAAGACTAATACTCAGTGGAAGCTAAAGTTTAAACAACTGACATAATATTTCATCTTAATGTGAGCATAGCACAAAAAGATAACATAATTAATAGGAAGATGGGTGACTTAAGATGGGATCTTATCTTTGTTTATAAATATGAAAGATAACTGTTATTTAAAAGTGAATTTAAAAGTAATGAATTTATTCCTAATATACTAATCAATACATTTTACAGTGCATTAAAAAATATTGTCAGATCTATCAGTATGTATAAAAACTATTTAAACAGTTTTTACTGAATTAAGTCCCAAGTTATAAAACATAAAGAATTTTGTTTTGATTTAAAATAGTGTCATTTTGTGATACAAACTAGTACTCTTTTACATTTTTTAATCTTTAAAGATATTAATTAAGTTAAAATCAGTAATAACCATTAAAAATTAATAGATAATTATACTAAAACCTACAGTCCTAAAAATATGATTAGATTTAGGATCGTATTTAAAAAAAAATTATATAGCATATGGCACTATTACCATTTTTTTTATTAGATGTAAACTATGGTGAACATTTGGACATTATTAAGTTCAGGCATTAAATTGACATAAATTTAAAGATAAAATAATGTTATGAATAAGTACTGTGCATTATCAAAAACTAAAAAAATCAATTTTTTCCAAGATTTTTTTATAGTACAAAATAAATTATACACATTTTTAGATTTTTGATAGCAGAAATAATAAAAAAATTATTTATAAAATAGGAAATGAGTAGAATAGAGAATATGGGGGTAGGGTCTTAGTACGTATGTGTACTACCGAAGAAGATTGTCAATATTCATTGGTACTACCATAGATGATATAAGATAGGTTAGACAGTCCATGGTATTGTTCTGTGATATACCTTTTCCAAAGTTAACTGCAAAAACCAAGGACAACATGATTTATTTAGTATTTTTTCAAAGTACCAACGACATAAAAATCCCAAAATTACCCGTTGCTCTTAACATTACCATAGATGGGGTAATTACACCTCGATTAGCAGCATATATGTAATTCATAAATACATTATGACAATAACCAGTGGTGTAGTGGAGCCGGAGCGCCGCTCCGGCACAGCTCGTGCAGCCGAAACTCAGATTTTTATACTTATACTTTGCCTTTTTATAGAGTGTGGTAGGTAAGCGAGTCGCTCCCATCATTTCATTATCAACACGCAATATTGAGGCAATTTTAGGCGTTTTACATTAACCCTTACCTAACAACATCGTAACACCAGAATCAGATACTAGGGATTAGTTGAAGACCATATCTTTTTATAGTTTTTAGGTTTTTATTTCAAAATATGTTTATTTTTACAACAAACTTGAGGCTGATTAAGAACTGTTGAGATTATTTGTCTTTTCAGACTTCAACCATTTATCCTATTCATTTAAATCTCCGTCTAAAATATTTATTTCATCACACCCTCTTCCTGCAGAACAGCCTTTAATTTCGATGAAGTTTCGGTGTTTTTTACGAAATAAAATTTTAGGATTTTCCCCCGTATTATGTGGTGGGTAAACTCATCTATAAATATGTTCTTCTTCCTTGACCTGCACTCGCCAGTTTGGGTTGAAAAAGAAAGAGAACCTTTACTAAAAAAGGACCGTTTGCCTTCGACTGCAATACTTTGCATGAATACAACAGATACCCTAGAAGCATCACTAGTCACTTTAGCAAAATTAAACTTCTGTTTATGTAATTCTTTTTTAAATAGATAAATTCATTGAACACAATTCCACACGTTTGACCACGCAATGACCTTCCTGAGGAACTTGCAGACTTTGACTGCCCATTACCTCCCCCCCACCAGAGTTAGGGACCGATTTTTTTTTTTTAGCACTACACCACTGACAATAACTGACCTCAGCCCCTTGAAGAAAACCAAATCAATATGTTACCACATGGTAACATGGTATCAACCACACATATGTTAAAAATGGAAAAAACTAGTGTTAAGTGAAAATGGGAACACAGAATAGCTGTCTACTAAGAAAGACAGACCCGTGTCCAGTAAATGTCGACAACACGGCCGCTTGACTGCTAATTTTTTGGGATTATGTGATTTCCCACTTAACCTTGTGGCAGTTAGTATGTCCATTCATATTTTTTTCCTCGGTGTCATGTATATTCCACTGTACCTGGCATATGCCGTTGATATGAATGAATAAATGTCGTTAGTTATTACAGCTGAGCATAGCCATTCCTTTAACTCCAAAGATGTGAAAAAAAGTTCTAAATTTGGAAATACCCCCATCGCAGCAGACTTGCGTACTCAGCGAATTTCCAAATCAATAATATAATAATAATAATAATATATGATACCCCCGTCGCAGCAGACCTGCGTACTCAGTGAATTTGCAAATCAATAATATATATGACCAGTTTTATCAATATCTGTCGATAAAATATGAGAGTTATTTGCCTATTCTCCTTAGATTAACATGGAAAAGAGTATGTAGGTTTGCTGCTGTGAGGAACATTGAATGTAGGTATTTTTAGCATAAAGTATTTTTATTTTGACCATTAATACCAAGTTTCATAAACATCTGTCCATAAATAAAGGAGTTTGCCTATTCTCCATATTATTAACATGGGAAAAGAGTATGCAGGTTTAGCTGCCATGATAAACACATAAACTATGATTTTTAAGCATTTGAAGCATAAGATCAAGGTAAATACCAAGTTTAATCCAAAAATATTGATTGATAAGTGAAATATTAATTTGTCTTTATCCTGCATAAGATTATCACCCCAAAATACAATGTACTGTGTTTAGATTTTTTAATACATCAGTAACCATTGGAGATAGAAAAAAACTTTAAGGAACTTATTTGTGTAGTTTTTAAGCTGATTCTAATGGTGAAAGATAAAATTTTAAACTTTTCAATTACATATGAAAAACGCAAAAACCCCAATTTTTCAGTACAAACCCCCCCAAACTACCCGTTCCGATTGACCGATATGTCTGGTTTACGAACTCGTCGAGCAAATGTAGGAATACAGTACACATCTCTATCAAATTTGGTCACGATCGGACCATTTTTACGAGTTATCGTGGTCACAGACACCTATACATATATATAAAAATTTTAACGACTATTGTTTTTGGTCTCTGGATGGGCAGCACCTAAAGACGGATGGTCCCGGGCTTAAGTTTTGCCATGATACCTACGGTAATAGCTTCTTCCCTATGGGAAATTCGCTAAAATAGAAAAATTTTGGGGAAAAATTGTGGAGACTAAAGAGTATTAAAATCGCTTTGCGCAGCAAAAAAGGATATAAGGGATAACAGAAACTGATTAGCTTCCTATATTATAAGATTTGGAATGAAGCTATTACTATGTCATTGTAAATTACAAATTCATAAAATATATCCTGTGCTGCAATGCTTGCTGCAGGAAATCTGCATTCACAGGTTCATTTTTTATATTTTAATGAGAATACTCCAGACTGTTTGATTAAAGCTTATTATTAATTTATATAAACAATAATTAAGTTATTATTATAATTTTTAGATGACAATTATTTTTGGAATTTGACATAACAAATGCAAAACTAAGGAGATACGATTATTGAAGGGCTAGGGCAGAAAGAGTTATTGGGGGCATGGCTAAAAATGTGCACAAAGTCTTGCACTGAGAGGTTGACCTGCACTAGCAGAAATTTTCTGTAGGTTCGGATAATATTTTGGTCTAATAATACACCCAAACAACAATACCCATGATTAATATCTTAACATTCGTTTCTCTTTATCAATGATGAAATGATTTACTGTGGGAAATTTATTGAAGTAATGTGGACTACTTGCGTTATAAAATGCGGGGATTACAAACCGGGAAAACTAGGGATAAAACGGTAGGTCTCTTGTGAGCAGCAGAGTGGTTAGTGACGTGGACTTCGTCCGAGAGGTTTCGGTCAAGTGCTGGGATGCCCATTTAAGTTGTAAGATTTTATTCAATTGAAAATAAGAGTTGTCATTGATTACAAACTGATTAATTAACAATTGTAAACTATATTTTAGATACAGTAACAATTCAACTTATGCCATACTTTTCCAAGTATAAGAGGCATAAGGAAAAGTTGCCACAACCAATGCAAATTAGTATTAAAACTTCCTCCCATACGAGGTATCACTAGGAAAAACAGAGTTGATAGATACGGAGAAAAATTAAAATCTTAAATAGGTACCCTTTAAAATATTGTATAAATTATTTTAACATTTTCCTTAGCAGGTACATATAATTGTTCTGTTTTTTCTATGCTATTAACTCAAGAAGTAAAAAAATGGAGATACGAGGTGTCACACTTAAATTGACTGTACTAAACAACGTAACAAGTATAAGTACTAAGTAAGAAAATGTAAAATCACCTCTGACACTGTATTAGACTCATTGAAAACTCCTCAGGCGTAGATCGATAAAAACCTTTTTTAACGTTGAAATGCAAACAAATTTCTACGGTGGACGGTAGAAAGGAATAAAGATGGATATTTTTCTCGACTATCCTAAATTGTTTTGGTCATCTGCAAGCCTACTGGTTAGTGTCTTGGACTTTGGTGCAAAAGGTGACGGTTTTGATCCCCGGAATGTCCACAAAAATTTAAATGAGTATTTCATTAAATTGTGAGCTACAAGACTGGACAGCTTAAGTTGGGCCTGCCCTTCACAAAAAAGCTAAAAAAATCCTTAACTGTTTGCTGTTTGTGTGTGTGTAGTGATAAGGCCAACTGAATAACCTAAAAAGTATTTAATTTTTAAATTACTGTTAAATATTAAAAACTCTAGACCCTAACTTAAGTTAAGCGTTCATAATTTCAAATACACATAGATTAAAAAGGATATCACCAGCTTAAGTGTAAGAAAACCTTATTTTTGACACCGCACAAGTAATGCTTGCGAAGTTGTCTTTGTAATTCAGCTACCAAAAATACCTAAATCTCCCTTTTAAACTTTTTTTAAATGTATTCTATTGGTATTGCATAGACCATTACTTATTAACAGTAATAAATACATTAATATTAGTCAATATAATAAAAAGGAGTTACGGTACTAAAGCTGAGTTCTCAGGCCAATTTAAGAGAAAGTGGTTCAGGCTGTGGCTGTGATCAGTCAGCACTAGAGTTACCTTCATCCGCTTGTGTGGCCTTGCAATTTGTAGGTTTGTAAATGTTTTTCAATTTAGGCTATGTAACAATGGTGGGCGTATGTAAAATAGAGTTTCAAAGAAATTTTACTAGGCCTAATTGTTAACAATAACTTACTCAATTCAAATATCTTCCATACTTCTGTTAATAATTATTTGGGTCCTTAGTATGAATAAAAAATAATATTAAAGCCGCTTGGCCTTTTTCAGGTCAATAGATGTCACTGATAAGGTATTGGATAAAGTTCAAAGTGATAACGGGTGTGTGATTCCTAGCTAGGTGAGATTATTATGTAATGCAGTGTGCATTGGTCTCCTACAAACAGCGCTCTGGGAGTTAAGTAGGTTATCGATAGTATAAAAATATCAATAACCAACCTAACTTAGGCTAAGTTCGCAGAGCGCTATTTGTCTGCGTCCAATTCACATTGCACACAGTTAACCTAACCTTCATAGTTAACTATACAATTTAGGCTGAGTGGTCCTTAATATTGATTGTTTATTCATATTTAGGCTCCAAACAGTTTGTAATAGAAGTATGGAATATATTGGAGTTGAGGCAGTTATTATAAAAAATTACCCATTTTTTAAAATTTTCAGTTCTCTTTTGGTTTGTAACCTTTTTTGGTACAGTTGTTACATGTAACGCTGCCGTGACCTTTTCAAACAAATTTTTCCACATGAGTGTAGCCGTCAAGGAAACAACAAGCCGTAAGAAAATATGTAATGTAAAAGGTCCCATAACAAAACCAGGCTTAAAAATGTTTTTTTCACAAAAAGCTGTTAAACTGAATTCAGAGTTAAATAGTGAGACACTGTCAGTTTTACAATAGCAATAGAAGATATAACATTGATAATTAATTTGCAGTTTTTTTTATTTCATCTTAGACACGAGAATTTTATTGTGCATTATTAAAGTAGTATCATTACCTTAATATATAGGCCTACCTAATTTATATTAACAATTTTAATTTAAGAAAATTTCACTTCATGAATTTCTGGGAATTTATTCAAGTATATTCATGAGAAAATATAATCTTTAACATCTTCAATGAGGAGGAGGAGCAGTAAGCCCAAAGCTCTACTCACTCCTAATGAAGGCTTTTAAAATGTTCTGATTTTCCTTCAGGTTGTTAACCTAGCACATTTAAATACCAAGACCCCTTCAGAACTCCTTACAAATGTTGAACCTAGTATCTTCTATTCCTTCTGTTATGTTTCTATTAGCATATGAACACAATAGCAGTTTTATTTTGTCGATAGCGTCTATATGGGGGGTGGGGGGGAGCCGTATTGACGCCTGATTATTGTAATCCAGCTTGATGGCACTTCCAATGAGTCATCATCACACTTCTCAGTGTTAACCTTATATGAAGGTTTCTTTCTAGGGAAATAGTGTAATGAGTTTTGGATTACAACATGTAAAAAAAGTTAGACTTCTTTATAAAACAATATTACGTCTCCATCAAAATCTACCAGATGCTTTACAGACATTAGGCAATACATATGTGAAGGATGAATTTAAACGCCATAAAAAATGTAATCCTGCAGAAACAGCTCAATTCATGATGGAGTGGACTGTAAGTAAAATAAACCTTACATTAGAAAGTTACGATGTTAATGTTTGAAGCCCATTCTTTGGTCCCCACTTCTAATTTTATTAGGCCTGATATTAACTAATACAATTTGTATTTTTTTAAATATTTAAGGAAATCTTCCCTCATTGCTAGTAGGGAGTATTTTCTTCTACAGTACTTTCTGGGAGAAAACACTAAAGGTACCCTATCATTTATCATAAAACATGCATAATAGAACATGTTTTGGGATACAGCGTAAGTTTCCTTATTTGTGATTTCATTCTTATTTCTGACTTATCAAGAGCAAAATGTCAGTATGTCAATAAAATGTCAGATTATAGATCCAAAGAACATAGTGTCCGTGTTCTTTGATAGATCTTAAAATTCTTAATTAATGAAATTCTTAAGCATATTGAGCTTCAGCCCTATAAGAACAGTGTTAATTGTTTACAGTGTCCCTGGTCACCTGATTCTCATAAAGAGATTATTGAGATACTTAATTGGAGTGGTTAACAACGGAAAGGGGTTCCCTCAGTAAAAAACCAAATTTTCCAGTATTTCTCAGCATATTTACAATCTAAGAACAACTATTGTCAAATATTAACTAATACAATACAATATATAGTTAAGCACTTGGTCTGATACCTGAAAAATCATTGGTATTATTTGTCCCAGGTGGGCCACTTTAGTTACTAAGT
Organism: Nephotettix cincticeps; assembly: GCA_023375725.1. NCBI lineage: Eukaryota > Metazoa > Arthropoda > Insecta > Hemiptera > Cicadellidae > Nephotettix > Nephotettix cincticeps. Next base: position 15,266,496 of record CM041784.1, read on the forward strand.
AGGTTGTAGAGAGAATGAATTTTGGAAAATGCCATTTCCAGAGATCTCTACTGAGCTAGGAGCTGAACTGCAAAAATAAACTCCTCTGTACTCATCTTGGCCAAAAAATTCCAACATTGCTTTGACAGTATTTTATTCACAGGCCTCATTGATCTCGTTTGGTTTAGCAAGTGTGTATGTTCTAATTATTAAGATCAGCTTGAGGAAGCCGTTAGATATCTATCTAACAGATCAGCTTTTTATTGAGTTTAATGTTTTGAGATAACTATGTGTAAAATCTCCTCTTATGTTAAAAGCAGAAAACATAAATATTTACCACCATATGACATAAGTACCCTACGAGAAATGGGTTAAATTTTAGCTCCAACATTCCCCATTCATCATTTAGCATCATCAGGTACACATATTTCTACATTGCACATATTTTGAACAGAAATTTAACCCCTGGAATAATTAATTCTGAGTAGGTCAATGTCTCGGTGTTTAAGAGAAGGGTCTGTGAGTGGCTAATGTGTGTTTGGTAGGTTACTCGGAGACACTGATAAGGTCACTTGATCTCTTACTCTGACTGGGCTTCTGATGTATCTGACTTTTGGTACTAAGTAGTTTGTCCTTTTCACGCTACATTTTATGCTACTACTGTTTTGTTTACATTTATATGTATTAGCTTATTTTTTAATCAATTGTGATCACATGGGAGTGAATAAAAAGTGTGGATTGCCATCATGGACTCTTCCTCTACTCAGATCAGTAATCTGTGCAGAAGAACATTTTCCATGTTTTTATTTATCATTGTAACTCCTTGTACTTTTTTAAAAAATAAATCAATAAATTGCCTATAGCCTCAACTGTGTCATTCTGTTTTATACAAGTATTTTTAATACTTAAAGATGAAATTAATAAGAAAATAGTTTTTTCTTCTCCGGTATGTAGCTATTCTAACCATTTTGTAGATCTCTTCAAGTCATCAGGAGACATCAGCTTGTATGTCAATTATTTATTTTGTAAACATGTTGTTTTTCCCTCTACAGTACTCAAGCTCTTAATGCTGTCTATTCACCTTGGTTATTTTAACTTTGTCGCCTTCATCTTGCATCGTATTTTCATATTTTGATCACAAACCCCTCTGATATGGGAGATTACTGATATTCTGGATAAACAAACCACCGTCTTATTTTTTTCTTGTACTTCATAAAACAAAACTCCCAAGCCAAAATCCGTCTATAATCTGCAACTTCTTTCATGAAAAATGCTTTGAAGTTTTTTGAGATCAAATAAAATTTAAGTTCCCAAAACCAACCGTTAAAACCAACTGTGAATAAAAGGTTAAAACTTTTATTCACAGTCCTCAATTTGTTGAAGCTGGATGGATCCGATCAACGTTGGTAAAACCTTTTTTACCACTTGTTGATATTTTCTTGAACATATTTTAACACTAATAACAAACAAAAATAAACACATTGTGTGGCACTGGATGGTGACCGGATCAGATGTCTTTTCAATCTTCGCATAGGTACTGCAGGGTACATACTCCTGCAGGTAGTAAACATTTCTGAAATTTCTTTAAAGAATAAGCACAAAGTTGTGTAAAAGTCCAAATTGGTAGTTTCAGGATTTTTGTTTGTCATAATGTCAGCCGAATTTAGATTGGTGATTTAGATATTCATATCTACAGTAGGTGGCCTCATATCCAGCCACCTTACCACAATGCCTGAGGACGTGGCCACAAATGATTTTGCCCAGATGAACAAAGCTATTTTACTAATGTTTATATAGACCCAAGTGCCAATGAATTAATTTTAAATGTAACAAATTGACATGATGTTTCTTAATGTTTCAGCATTATGCAGTGTCTTTGGCCAATCAGTTAGGAATGAACGAGCCCAAGCCAGAATTAGATTTAGGAAGAGACCTTGATGATAAAATGCTGGAACAAATGAGAGAAGACCAGGTGGCTCAGCTATATGAGCTGCTTAAGGCAGCTAAGGGCGCTCAAGTTTAGTCCAACAATTGTTCATAGTCCTCTATTAGTAGTATTGTTATGTTGTTATGCTAATGTTGTTACTGTTATGTTCTTTATTACTTATTACTCTTGTATTCATAAAAAGATGGTTAAGGTTTTGACTTAATAACTCCACGCTACACTGTGACACCTTGACTCTTGGGGATAATGGATATGTAGGGAAATATAAAAATTGAATTGTTTTTTTCTTTTCTGGAACGATATAATTACCACCTAGTCAAATGCCTAAAGTTATACATATTTTTTTTACTTTATACATATACAAAACTTTTACTTTTGTTTTTAACTACCGTACTAAAAGTGTTGGATACCGGTACTCATGTGCTAGATAGGTAGCAAGTCATAAGTTGTAGATGAGGTTTTTAAAAGTGTCATTTACATAATACATTTGGTTATTGTACAAAGCATAATATTTATACCCATAATTCTTTCAGACCTGTGAAATACTTAGTCTAAACCTGTGTTGTGTTCTTAAATAATCATATATTTTCATTTTCACATCAATATGTTTTAATTTATACATAGTATTTTATAGTACAAATTAGCCTTACTAATAAGTATTACTTTATCCTTTCTTTAAGTTAAACATCATACAAGGATATATATACTAGGCAATTTAAACTCCAGTTAAAATAGGCTAATATTAACTGATTGTAAACCTAGTTTTAATACGATAAAAAGTTGTTAAATTTTTTACTGTATAAAATGTATATCAAACTTTATAAATCACAATTGTATAACATTATTAATACAATTTTATAGAAATTATATTATTTTTTGTACAGCTACTTTGCCTTATCATGAACCATTCAAAAATGTGATAGATAAGGTTGTTTATATTTTGTTTGTAAACTTCTATATTATTTATTTGTACTATTTCCAATTATATCTTAAAATATTTATGTCAATACTAATAATGTAAAGAACAAGCCATAATAAAAGATTTACCGTTGATTATAATATAACTTGTCTAATGCAAAGCTGCTGGGTTCGCAATTTTGTAGTTTGAAAATATGTTTGGAATTTATAAATAATAATAGTGATGTTAAAAACACCAAAGTTTTTTTTAATTTTCCTTTTTTTATTAGTGAATAAAGATATCAATGTTATAATTTTTTTTAACCTCTTAACTGGCCTGAGCTGTGAATTTGACAGCTAGGTACTGCAGTGGTGTAAATCACATAGGCCAGCCACCTTTTGACTTGATATTTACATTTTAGTTAAATAAACTGATGTCTGAATGTGTCGAAGATAAATTTATTTATGGGTAAATGAGTAATGGAAATAAATTTAAACCCATTTGCAGTTTTCAGCCACTTTCATGAAAGTGAATTGTCTGCTCTTGCTATTAAATTGAGTAACATAACAAATCACAAACAGCGATAGTGAAGGCATTTATGAGGATCACCAACACAACGATGCGTTTTCATTGGACGATGAACAAATCCAGTTATCCATTTTCATATATAGGGTGGCTGCAGGTTATTTCTACATTTTTTGCGTGACAATACACATCTAAGTTAAAATGCACAAATTAATTCATCTTAATGAAAGTTTTCTCAAAAAGGCCAGACATCATGGCAAGAGAGGTGAAACCGGGAGACAAGAGGTGCCTGGACGCATAGATTAATCCCGGAACTGTCCTTGTGGGTCGAGCGTGAGTTCGGTGAGGTCAACTTTCTTACCACGCAGCTCCTCGCTGGGCAAGGTCGAAAGTGCAGCCTGTCGATACGCGGATGCTACCCAAGACGATGCTTACCACATATTTTTGGAGTATGAGCGGTGGGCAGCCCAGAGAAGAAGTATGTAACTGGAGGTGGGGGCCATCTCGTCCAAGAACATTGTCCCTCTCATGATGACATCTCTTGAAACTGGCAAAGTATTACTGCATTCGTTGAAAACATTCTCAAGAGGAAAAAGACAGAAGAGAATCAAGACCAGCTTTGATTCTTCCTCAGGTGGTTAAGGAAATGTTGTTGCTATGCGGCTTCACATAAGAGGCACCGCCTTGATTTAATACCCTAATAGGTGGTTCCAAGCCGGATTTCAGCCTGATGCGAGGGGTTTTTAGTGGATGTGAGTCCCACACACTGGGGAGTGTACCGATCTTTCCTCCCTGATGGTGCATCAGCATTTACCCTCGGAGAAAACAAATTAAAAAAATGTTTTTTCAAAATAATACTGTAGTTTTTATACTTACCGTTACTACCTTTATCTAAGGAAATATTTGGTCGCATCTACAATGCTCCTCCATCTTTCTCTACCCTCTGCATCTTCCTTGATGCTCCTAAACACTCTAGGTCTCTTTTCACTTGGCTCCACTACTTTTGATTTGGCCTTCCTCGGTCGTCTTCTTTCGGCGTATCTCACACACACTACAGTACTAGATTACCATCACAAACCAACTACATACCTGTACCTTGTACAGTTCTCTAAATTCCCTATTTTGTCTTCTCCATTCTCCTTCAAATATTGGGCCATAATTCTTTCTTAGAATCTTATTTAAAAAATAAATTAATTTCCTTTTTTTCATGTTTCAGCTCCATAAAATAATACTGGACTGATAATTGTTGTACGTGGTCTAGTTTGGTTCTGTAAGAAAGTAAAAGTAGGTACCTATCTACTTTTTCAAATTCATGGTTTTCTACTTGGAGAGGGTATTGGTCTATGCTAACTTGATTTCTTGTAAAATTTATATCTTTAGGTTTTTATTTAATTACTTTCAGTCCAGACCTGTTTCGTACACAAATAATTTTGTTGGCTGGCCTACAAACGATGTATATTTTTAGTAAAAATTACTGCATTGTCTGCAAATGCCGGTACATCAACTCTGGAGCCAATTCCTTTATCCATTGTTGCCACTTTTTGGAGAGCTTCTTCTATCACTAAGTTGAAGAATATTGGGAATAATCCATCACCCTCTTACACCCACATTTTTCTAAAGGGATCCAAATCTGCTATTTTACGCAGGCTACCCGCTGGTGTTGTAAAACACGTATCTTAAGACACCTGTCGTGTCTGATGGAATTGAAAGAGACATGAATGTCTTTAATGTGTCTCGTGTCCTATGTCACATGTTTGCGGGATGCTGTGTTTAGTCAAGTGCGAAATTCATCAGAGGAGGTTGCATGTACAAATATAATCACAATCATAACCAGCATTTGTGAGACAAATAAGTATTTCTTTGTCTCACAAATGCTCCACCCTTATGGACTGTTTGGCACAAGTCAGTTTGTCACCACTAAACAGCTAAACAAACGATAAAGCAGAAAAATCCCAAGATTGTCTTAGAATGCAAAAAGTTACTTTTAACAAACTATGTGATTTAATGAGGAACAACTGTTCACGTATTATGGGTGAGAGCAACTTTCGTCAATCAAAAAGTATTTGTAAAGGACTCAAGATATTTTTTAGGTATGTTATAAAAACACACATATTTTTCTGAGCAATTAAAAAAAATATTCCTCAATATCCAGTCAGATATTGAGGCATGTGATTTTTGAGCTGGGTGGAGGGATATGTGCTTCATGTCTTACCAAACACCGACCAACCGGTATCATGTGATACATGTATTATACATTTGTCACAAACAGTGTCTAAAACTAGATTTGATTTCACGTGTGACATACCTCATAAGACAAAATGTCTTACTACACCATTGTGTAGCCTGCCTTACTCGTATAGAACATGTGGAATCTACTTCACTTCTAGGAAGGATTATACGATGTTTTTGCAATTCCATATTTAATCTATCTTCTATATTTTTCCATAGTTTCTCTCTATGAAATTAATAAATGTTGAAAAAAACTATTTAATAAACTCCTTTTGTTATTGCAAGGGGCGGATTACTCCCAAGGCACTTCAGCTGTAGCGGCTTCTTGCGCACCCCTGTGTGGGTTGCGGCATTATCACATAGCGAAAAGCCATTAGTGATTGGTGGGATTTGAACCCAGGACTTCGGGCACCAAAGCCCCGCGCTCTACCCCCAGACTAGTGCGCTCCCCATTAAACTCCCATTAATTTGGTATAATTTCTTTAAATTTATATTCGATTTGTTCTGGAAGTTGTTATAAAAAAACTAAAGTTAGATAATTATATTTTTTTAAAAGAACACCTGATTTTGATTTAGTATATGATGTTTGTGACAGTTAATTATGACTATTTAAAACTCTTAATAACCAATTTTATCAAAACTTCTTTGTATTTTATAGTGCAATATTAAGAATAAAATAAAATGTTATTCATGATAAAAAATGAAATCCAATATGAATTTAAGAATAACTTTGATGAATGTAAACTATTTTTCATACATTAAAAAAATTCCTCATGTAACCAGGTTGGCAGGAGAAGTGAATCACTGTACGAGTATAGTACTACTCAAGCAATAAAGTTGGTAGCGTACCACAGCTGTACGAAATTTAAATTTAACAACTTAAAATTATGTTTTGGAAATCCCTGTCGGATACCTTGCACAAGTTTGAGCTTCATTATCAACTTAATGAATTATGAACACTTCCTTCGAGCTAACCCAACCAACATTTTTGAATATTGTCGCATGTCAAATTGGCTATGAGAGTGTCCATATTTTAGCTATAACGTCCTGTATGTGATGCTTTTAAGTATCAAGTTGTGGATGGCTGGGTGGCTTTGGACCAGAACCAACAGTCTATCCACGTCTAAAAAGTGTTCTTCTTTAATAGTGGGTGAATCCACAGTCGCCTAAGACATGGTTTCTACATAGTTATAGCTACAGTATTTGGCTCCTCGCTTGCATGCATATTACCATAGCTAATTCAGTGAAAAAAAATCATACCACACTGTGTTTATTATTTAAGTGATAGTGGTAATTAAAATGATATGGAGTGAATATATTTTAAATTTTATCGATCGAGTTTAGTGTGAAGAGTTTTGTTTACTGTAATATTTTTAGGTAGCCTACTATTAGTTGATAAATCCTGCTTTTTTATTTATACATTTTCTAAAACATGCTGGTAGTTAAAGAAACAGAAAATCCAAATCTATATAGCAGCAGTGATGTAGGTACTGACGTTCGCCTCATAATTACGGGGCAATAACATAACAGTTACCCAAATAACAGGTTAAGATAACACGTTATTGGAAAATAACGATAATTCACATCTCTAGATCAGAGAATTTATCAGAAGGTAATCTTCCAAACAGAATTTAATTGATTATTTGGTTATCAAATCATACACAAAATGTATGTAAAATGGTACAAAATTTAATGGCGCAGAAGAATAGTGGCACATTATAAAATACTAAACAATAAACAGTAATCCTTACACATATCTTTGGCTAAAGTTTAGGAAGTTATATAACATAATGAGACTATACGAACAAAATTACAGTATTTACATATTTAGACACATATAAACATTATACCAAAAGCATCGAGATCATACAAAATAACATAAAAGAAGTTAATTAGGATACGCTGAAAATCGGAAAAACTGACATAGCTACCAAAATTCAAACATCATTAATCATATAATCGTGAACTCTATATGTTAAATATTCATTAAACACTGTTTATCAATATCCATTCAAGTTTAAGAAATCCCAATTATTAGCTTTTTGTTATTAAAGCGGATTTAAAAACATTTTAAATTAATGCAGGAGTCCAAAAAGAAAAAAGAATGCTTCAACATAACTTGCCAAACAATAACCGTTCGGTTACATTCAAATTTTAATGTATAAATTAAAATGTATTAACATCAATCATATTTTTATGGTAAATAAATTTCTACCAATAAAAAATTATACATAATTGATTAAGTGTTGCAAATGGCTACGATACACAATGATCAATGATGACATGCTAGAACTTTTTCAAATCCTTTCACATTTAATGAAATATATTAAAAATTTTATTTGATCCAGACACTTATGATTCATTACTTTGATTTTAAAATAACAGCAAATTAATGTAATAGATATGCAAAATTAATTAAATTGTGAAACATTATTTATATTATCTAAGGAATAACAACTAATTGTGCACGACAAAACTTGAAAGATTGGGGTTTGCTTCAACAACACTTATTACAACCTGCTCTAAAAATACAAAATTTGTTAATCGTCTGTCCTGTAAAGTAATGAGCTAATGCTCTTCAAATCATAAACCATTCATCCAGCCATCTCAGTGCTTTTTTGTATAATACGAAATGCATTTTACTGTTATACATTTAGTAAACGAACAATCATAACCTTAATAATCAACCTGGCTTCGGAAATTTTCCAATTGTAGTGAGAGCACCACGTGGTTTTTTAATTTTGGGTTGAGCACTGTGGCATATAAAAAAAATTATTTCCTTTAATCCCTGACCATTTAACTACAAAACTATGAATTAATATTGAATAGCATTGGCAATATTCTACAAAATATATATCTCCATACTTTATATCAATGTATGTACCTATTCAATACATGAACCTCTATTCGATTTTTCACTTACCTACTAAATAATACATCACTAAATAAATAAATTTATATGGTTTTTACTTTTCTGTAAAATTAATTTTTACAATAATTTTAGTATTTACAAAAATAAATATAATTACTTTAACTTTCCCTTCATTTGTGGTATATTTGTCATATTATTGTATGTTTTTCAGATAAAGAATAAGAATGTAAAAAATTGTTTTTAGATTGATATAAATGTGAATTTGTACATCATAAAAATGTCCAAACTAAAATTTGATAGAACAAAAATATAATTTTTTAAGGGGTTACAATACATAAATTTATTTGAATAATTGTTAAATGCTTCTGTTATTATTCAATCCCATTAGTTAGGGACAATAAAGTAAAAACAAATCATTAATTTCCTCCCAGAATGCTTTTAAAAGTCATCCATGTGAAATATCTTATGGATAGATATCTAAGCTCACTAATATGTGTACATTTACCATAGACATTGTTTATATAAAAAATATAAATTATTACATACAGTACAATAGTTGCTAAACAGCACTTGTTATAGCCATGGTTTTTTGACTCATGAAAACTTAATCCCCAAAACAGAGAGAGAGAGAGGAACATACCTCCCACATCCTCCAGTGAAAGATTGTTTCTTAAACTGTAATTAACTTATTCCGTAGGCCTATATATAATTTTTAATTTTCCTTACACATAACATTTTCAAAGTCACCTAGTATTACCAATACACTCATAATTGTATGAAGAAAAGTAAATGTTCCCTGCAAGTAAAAACATTTTCTATACAAATACCATTTAAAACAGGAAATATTAAAAATAAATAACCAAATGATGGTCTCAAAGTTGAAAATAAGTAACTTTCAATAGTTGAATAACCAAATGATGTATGGAAAAAGTGATATAGATGACTAGATGAAGATACCGTCCTAGAAATAACAATCAAGGAATCCATATGCTTGGACATACAAGCAGTCTCACACCAAAAAATAGATTCGTTATATTAATATCAATCAACACTACTAAAATATACAATTGAAATTGAGCTGAGAATTTGATAACTATAAAATACAAAAACAATTAAAACCCAACAATAAGATTTTGTGCAAATATAGAACATGATATTTTATTTTGGGAAAAGATTGTTTTGATCAAAGTTTGATGCATGTTGTCTGCAATGAGATTGAAACATACTGTTCACTATCCTTATTGTATTTTAACCCTTTTTCCGCCTTCATCTAGAATAGGTATCACTTCCATTTTCATGGTTTTTTTTCTCGTGACAAGATTTTTCGAGACGACGTCATCAGTTGTTTTATCAACATGTGATCATGTATTTATTTTTCGAAGTAGGATGTTCAAATTTTGCACGCTTATAAGCAAATGTCTTTACTAGTAAAAAATATCAATAATATTGATGTAATATTTTTTTCATAACAGTTATATTGGATTTTATAAAAATTATTATTTTTTACATTTATTCTACTTACAAATGTTGGACTATAAAAAACATTAATAACGTCATAAATATTATATTTTTTTGAAGGAAGTTTTATTACAAATCTATAAAAAATTACTAACAAAGTAATATTCTTGCGGTGAAAGGGTTAATAGACTCATTCTAGGTCTATGTGTTCTATAAATATGGTAATTTATAATATTGAAAAATTGTAAAACAAGTTTAAACACACCAAGTAAAATTTATAAGTAGCCTATATTAGATTGATGACTTTAGTTGAATGTGTTTAAAAAATAATGGTTTTCATCCTAATACCACTTGCCTTTAAAAATAATTTTTATTTACCAAATTATAGAGACTAGTTACTTTAAAATAGGGTTTTCTCGTCACCTCCAGTTTTTTTCAGCTAACTATCTAAGTGTATTGGCCTGGATAAGGTAAGGTCATATTGATCTATGTTGTATAGAAAACTAGACTTATAATTGACGTTTCGTTAATTCTGAGCAGGGCTGTTGCGTGGGTGGGGCGACCACGGCCGGGAGGGCGCCACAAGTGTAACGGCAAAAGTAACTATGGAAATTGTTTTAAATAGTTTAGGCCTAGATGTAGGCTTACAAAAAGTTTTTTTGAAGGCTACATGTAGTTGAACTTTGAATATTACATTGTTACTGTAAGAATTTATTGAATACATGTTTTACTGCTATCACTTTATATATTTGCAAAGTTTTTGATGAATTCAATATTTTCACAAAATTCAATAGCTTCTAGACGGAGAAGTCCCTGCAATATTCTATCTGTGTCTTGGCCGACCGGCTGGTGGCCAACTTTGGCTCAGACGATGACAACGATGCAACCTTCCATGACACATCGTAGAACAAGCAAACGAGCATTGTAGAATTGATAAGGGGCGCCTGACAACATCTTACCCCGGGTGCCAAAAACTACGCAACGGCCCTGGTTCTGAGAGTGGACTTCATGTAACAATGACACAAATTGACCAGTTTTGAAGAAAAATTGTTTAAAATTGTCCAGTTACCTCTGCAAAGAAAATCAATAAAGAACTTTTTTAAATTTTTTATATATTTTAATTGAAAAAAAGTGTAACTGTTAACTGGTGGTCTACAAATAAAGGCTCGAGCCTATTGAAAAGATAAAATAAGACGATTACAGAAAACAATTATACATATATAGCTAATACCACATACATACTCTCGTTTAATACAATAGATACAAAGATAATATGCAAAAATGTGACCACAGGGTCGATGATGAAGTACAACCAAGTTGATACAATCCACATAATAAGTCACACAATTACATAAAACAGGTGGATTGTGGAATTCTATAAAAATTAAAAACACATTATATATTTGTGATAAAATACACATGGTTGTTAAAAATATTTAAATGGAAACTGTCATCAAAAGTATTTAGATTAAGATTATGACATTCTGTTTTTTAAAACTCGATTTAAAAATCGGATTTGACAAGTTCAAAAATAATATTTGTGATTTGCTTTTTAACTGGATATCTGGATAACTTAAAAAGTGGCAAAATAATTGGCAAGTTAAATTACGGTCGTACCACTGAGTTTAAACATGAACTCTAGGAGGAAAATTATTCACTCTTTGAGTCATTTCTCTCAGAAAATCAGCCTGGATACCTTCTAAAGTTTGATAGATAACACGAAAACTTGGCCTAGCTGATGGCTTTCGGTTCCAACACAATTTCATGAGTTCGTAAATTGGCTTTGGAGTATTATCAGGACACTGTAGCATGTTACCCTCTTTAATAAACTTGACGACTTCTTCATGAGTCATACCATAATAAGGTTGCAGAGCGAACGAAAATATTTCCCACAAACAAACTCCATAGGCCCACACATCTGATTCTACTGTGTACTTATTATAGAGAATCGACTCGAGTGGCATCCATCTGACAGGGATGGCGTCGTGTTCATCCCCTTTGTAGTAATCTTGCAAGTACATCTTTTGGGACAAACCGAAATCAGCAATTTTAACCACCATATTATCATCTATTAGACAATTTCTAGTTGCCAAGTCCCTGTGAACAAATTTGCGATCAGAGAGGTATACCATTCCAGACGCTACTTGTTGTGCTATCTTAAGCAGGTCTGCAGTTGTGAGCTGAATGTCTCGGAACAGATCACCTCCCCCTTCAGAACTCCGCACAATATAGTTACTAGGTGAACACGACCTTAGAAACTCGTTCAAGTCTCCACGTCCCATGTATTCAAAGAGCAAACACATGGGTTTACCCATAGCACAAACCCCCAACAACTTCACAATGTTCGGATGTTCAAATTCAGCTAACAGGCAAGCTTCTCTCTCAAAATCAACCTGGAGATCTTCTGAGGCTTCATCTTTCAACATTTTGACTGCTACCAAAGTGAATTCCTCACCTTTCAGTAAACCAGGAGCTTTAGCCTACAACAAAGTTAGAGGTTTAGAAAAACTGATTATAAAAGTATGAAGTCAACTTTACAAGAATAATAAGTAATTTTTATTATTTTAGATACTAAACTTGCAATTTATAGTTGACCTGTAGTAATTGACTTGAATATTTATACCATAACTTATACCAAAACCCCCGGTCTCACAGGCCACATGGGATTTTTGTTTTTTTCTATTGGCAATTCTGTCTGAGCGATGCCTTCCATCACCCTAATACCTTTCCACCACCTCTCCAGCAGCCTAACCACTTTTTGTTTAGTTTTGGGGCATCCCTTAACCTTGACAGTCCATATTTGTGCGAATAGTTGGTCTCCCGTGCCGAGGGTTAGGTACATAAAAGTACATACACACAAATTTTATATACAGTTTTCTTATTTTATATTATTAGAATTACTATTTTACATTGTTTCTGGTGTTCGAAAAGTGATCTTTGCTTCCTACAGTGATGATATAAATAAAAATTAGGTCCACAAGTTAAATGACTGTGTTGTTACTTTATATTACTATTTTCACTATAAATTGTTAAAAGCTTATATAGTTCTTCAACGGCAGTTATATATTTTTTAACCTTTAAATACTTTTTTAAGTCATTTCAAAATTTATAAGAACATAATTGTAACCATACGGGTTAAAAACTGGTATAGGAGTTTCTCAGACCGAGGGTTTCGGTTGGCGTTACCACCAATAGGGTTTCGGTAAGAGTGTACCCTAAATGACATATTTGTTTTAAAAACTATTATTATTAATTTACTTTTGGGCCTCTGTTGAGACCCACCTGACACCCCTCCACGACCTACCAGTAGGGCATTCCAAAAATTAGGACCTGACCAAATGGATCTGATTTTTAAGAATTGACTGTAACATACTTATAATGCTAGTTTATAATAACATCCAACACCAAGTGTAGTGTAGTTCTTATTTTTCTTTAGTCTAATGTTTTGGTTACTGAAACAAGTAGCTTCACAACCCATAACGGAAATAATGAATAAACCCTTTTTACCTGAAACACTCTTCCAAAAGCTCCTTGTCCAAGATCCCTGATGTAAATTATATCATTTCTTGGAAACTCCAATTTCTCAAGCTTTGGATTCAAACTTGTTCCAGTTTTATGGTAGGCGGAATTATTGGGAAGTTTTTCCAGATCTATATTTACATCCTGTCAAATAAAATAAAAATTAAAAAAATTCCATCGAATCAACATGAAAATTATATGCTATTTATTACCTATGATATTTATTTGCTACTTTTAGAAGGATTATTTCCTCTGAATGTACTTAAAAATAAATTGTCATAACTAGACCAATCACAAGTTTTGCCGTTAAAAAATTCTTAAAAGACATAGGAAAAATAATCTGGAAAATATACAGTAAGGAAGTTAATACTAAATCTGGCTTGTGCTATAACAAATTTGTACCAAAAATAAAGCTGTACCTGTGGTACATGATCGGAACTGTCCGTATCAAATTTTTCAGTATGACTACTACGGAGATTTCATGTGAATCAACAGGATACGTATTCACTGTTTGTTTATGATAAACCTGAGTTGATTTGGATCATTTCTACTCAGGTGTTTTGGTATTTTTAGCAATTATTAATACCTAATAAATAACATTTATTTAGTATGATTAAGGCTATCATACCTGGGTTGGTGTAGGCCTGTAGGCAAGTCTGTGCTTGAACAGCCTGTGACACAACAGTATAACCAGTACCACCAGAACCAGACCAAGGAACCCAACACTGGCCACTACCAACATGTACGTATCCTTGGTCATATAATCCAGGTAGAATTCTCTGGGCTTCTCCGATGGAGTGCTTGTGGTTGCATTGTCTGTAAATTAATAAAAGGATTGACTGAATAACAGATACCAAAACTCCTCTACCCTAAGTAGACAAATGGACAGGTCTTTTACTGTAACTGTGAACTATGCAGCTTGTCAGTTGACAATACAAGCCCCAAAGGTTTAATGAATTTTCATAACATTGTAACTTTAAAGTTAATAAATAATAATACAATAACTAGCAAAAGTATATAAAATGTAAAATACAAGTATGCCTGACCAGTATTAACGGTGCCTTTTCTAATCACAAATCATAATTCATGCCAACAATATCAGTCCGCGAGGCGTATTATCCACACGTGAGCAAAAAGAAAGAAAATATGTATAATGAAGTTTCTGAGTACAAAACGCCCGCACACCTTAGAATTCACACAGTAGACTGACAAGCGTGCTAATGCCCAATGCCACCTGACACCTCTGCTTTATTTTCACCATTCATAACACCCATTCTATTTGCTACTGAGAGTGATTGCTGATGGTTTATTTGTCCTCATGTTAGTTTTTAGTGTTTTTGTTACCTGGTTTTGTTTGGTTGTTGGTTTGTTACCTGGCCAATTTTAAATAGCAGAAGAAGGTTGCTTTGACGATTACACAAACACTGGATTTGATTTTTATAGGAGACAAAAGAAGACGACAGTAAAATTTGGGGGCTAATTTAATTGTTAAATGAATTATGAATTGAACGAAAACGTTTAGCTTTGTTTAACATTGCTGTTAAGTTTACTGTTTTCTTTCATGTTACACGTTTCCAGTACTCAAGCGGATTATCCACAATTTCCACTATCCACAGTAGCCGTGCCACTCAATTCCGTGGATAATCATAACTCTACTATACTAAGAATAGAGCTACTTGACAAGTGGATATTTTTTTATAAAATACAGTGTACAGTATGTTGTGAAAAAATAATAGAATCATTATTTAACAAAACAGCCCAAATAGAATGGATTTAACATAGTAATTTATACAAATAAACAAGTTATGGTTCTTTGTTTAAAATTCATTATTGGTGATGGTGGATTTATGTTATTTAGATTTTTACTGCGGACATTTTCCATCACGATTTTATGTAAAACATTTTGACGTTACGGGATCTGGAATCTGATCCTGTCCTCAGGTAAACTAATATCTAAAACATAACACAATTAACACATAATCAAGCACTGAAAATTCATTTTTTCGAGCGTATGGTCATGACTGGTGTGGCTTAGGGCTTTTGTGTGCCTGACGGCTGGTACGTGTGTGCTTGTATGTATGGTTGTATAAAAATATATTTTTATTTATTTTTTATTTATATTTTTTGTTTAAGTGGATATGTTATGTACAATAGTTAATAAGTTGAATGTATATAGTTTTTTTTGCATCCTGTTGTAAATTTTTAATTTAATTTGTCTACACCAGGTTAAGTGTAAGAAACGGCCAAGTGGCCCTAACTTTGCCTGGATAAATAAAAGATTTTTCATTTCGTTTCATAATCCGGACCAAACAGGTATAAAGGTGAAAAAATAAAAGTTTAAAGCAGTCAAAAAACTTACAAACAAAACATTTACTAAACATTACACACACAAGAAACTAAACAAGTCCACTCATCACAGAGACTCAAAGACAACTGAAAGGAGTGGGCGTGTCCCACCGGAACCGGAAACAAAACTTGGTGAAACTTTGTTTTACATAAAATCGTGGAGGAAAATGTCCGCAGTAAAAATCTAAATAACAAGTTATGGTTCCAACTAAGATTGGTTAGCGAGCCGGACCTATAATAATTAAGAAGCTACACTCGCAGTATATCATACAGCGGTTATTGGTAATTCATATAATTAGGTTGCCACCCTGCATGGTCAAGTCAAATAACCTCCTTTCTTTTCGATCTGACCTTTGATACAACATTATCATTGTGTTTTAAAATTAATGTATTTTTTACAGAATCCAATTTTATGTAGCTGCCTAAATGAAACATCACTAGTCCCATAAAATTGAAGAATAAACTTAGGTAATTTCTCAAGAACTTTCAAATTCTTAAGCAACTTTTTCTCATTGCAAATTTTAAACTCGAAATAAAAAGGGAAAGCCAATTTTCTTTGAATTGAAGGAAGTTTGAATTGTATAGGCAAATATCACTAAAATTATAATTGAAGAGGTTCAATTTGGAAGTTTTAACTGTAGAAGTTGACGAGAATAAAATTTGAATTATACTTAATTGTAATTTATACTTCTTTGAACTGATTCTCAAAAATAATTCAAATTTAGAGGCTAAATTATACATCCAAAATACTTCAAATTATTGGAGTTGTAATAGAAATAAGTAAAGTTGGTTAGGTAGAAGGAAAAAAACTGAATTAGGAATGTGATATAGGAATAAGCATGAAATGAAATGAAATTATCTGGCCTTAACAAGAATATATTTCTTTGAATATTAGAGTTTTTCTCAATGTAACAGACAAAATATAGAAATTGTGGAGGTTTTTGAATTATCAAGGTTCAAATGTGCAAAGTTCTACTATTCCATTCAAAACCTAAAAATAACTTTAAGTGGGTCAGCCTATGACTAAGGTTTAACACTAAAATCTTACCACATGCAGGAATGTCGCAGAGTTGCCAGCGGGTTTCTGGATCCATGGTGTAGCACCAGGGGCCCGGCTCCTCCCCCCCAGCATTGCGACAGTAGTTTTCTGCCCCCTGGACCTCGGGGAATACGTCTGGTGGTCGGTCGTGAGAGTGAGGTTTTGATGAATCCCACCGCTGACAGGGAATTCCGGTTTTTGTTTTGTTAACATAACCAAAGTAATAGCGGCCTCTACCCTTGACACAATCATCTGTACAGCCAGAAAATTTAGAAATCATTTAGGATCTACAGTGATACAAGAAATATGACATTCTAAACTACACAAATGTATCAAGATATAAAAAGGTTTATTATAGCAGCAGTAAAATGTACTATAATCCAACAGAATTTCTTGAAAATAGACCATTGTATGTAATTGATACTATAAAAACTCCTCTCAATATTTCTGGATCAAAAAATATCATAAAAATAAATATGGATTTTGATTATGAGATAACTGGTTACTAGACAACTAGATAAATTATTAGAGTATGATGCATTAAAAATTATATAGCTTAAATCAAATAAAAACATTTAAATATGAAGAAAATGTTTTAGGTAAATTTGGATATTTTACTAAAAAATACTCTTATTTAAATTGTTCTAAAACTAATGTATTATAAATTTTACTTGTTTTTAAAAACATTTTTTGCTTTGTAGCCAATTTTATTGAAATTATAGCATATTTTAAAGGGTTGAAATCCTGCAAAATTGTTAATTTCATTAATTTTTTGATTCCTTCTTTATTGAGCCAGGTCTCTTATATTGTTATCTTCTTATGTATAGTTGATAAAAAATGCATAATACATGTTTTTTACAGCAACAATAATAGCAACGACATCACCATGTTATATCTTTGTTTTAATACCTTAGCTTTATGCCGCTATGCAGCCTTATTGTCATATTGCAGTTGTGGTCATCAAATAATCCAATAGGTATTGTTATTTCAGCTTTTTCACGCTTCCAAAAATCAATTAGATTAATTGGCAATTCAGATAGTTGGTGTTCAGATAATTTGAGTTCATTCTAATTAAGTTTTATAATTCACATTATGTATCTATTACACATTTTTCAGCTTCGTACCTGCTTAGTCTGGATTATGTACTAATCTTTCCATGTTATAGGTGCAAGCTCACCTGAGGCGATCAAATTTCTGATCCGGTAACGTCATGAAACTTTATTCGTTAATTTTGGAGGAAAGTTTCACAGTAACAATTTAAATAAGATATAAATGTTTTTCGAGGAATCTTTCATAGCCCAGATGAGCCCATAGCCATAGAACGTTATTCTGTGACGTTTTCAAAAAAATCAAAGAATGTTACCCTTGTCCCGACCTTTAGCCACCCTGATATTGCATTAAATAGTTGAATATGCAAGTATTGATTCATATTGTACATTATTGCAGATATCATTCATTAATTGTAACTTTTAAAGTTAACATATTTTTTCTAGCATATTTTTATCATATTAATTTTAAGTACTTTAAGCAAATCACTTGGCTTATTGTAATAAACAATATTTATTGTACATACTTTAAGAATATTACTGGGCTTATTGTAGTAAACATTCTTAATACCGAAACAGATTCTTTTAACATAAGCAGTTAGCCTAAAACAGGATAATTGTAAACCTTATTAACCCTTCAAGGCGGTAGTTTTTTGAAGCCCGCTGAACCATGCTATGGTTTCACTAAAACTGAGATTATTCTGGTATTATACAAGATATCAACCTAATTATTCTACAAAATAGTTAATAAATAAATATTCTACAAAAAAGCTAACAAAAATAACCCTAAGGCTCGACCCTAACCTTACACTTCAACATGAATGCATCTTTCACATATGCCCTTAAGCAACTAAATTACATTTTCAAACCAAATCAAGATACAGTAATTACATAATAACTTGTTCACAAGTTTAAACATAATTTAACGCCACTTAACAACATAAAAATTACGATTAAGCACGGAACAAAACAAAGACAGTAAACAGATCAATAAAATCAATGAATTGCTGAGCAGAACTTTGTTGAATTTTGTAAACAATATTTGTATCTCTTTCACCCTAAAATCTGATTGAAATCACTGAAAGCTGATTTAGAATATAAATAAACTAATGGGTAACATTCTCTATATATCTATAGTTTGAAATAGTTCTCTAGAACGTCGCTAGATGCCACTAGCTGATGGCTTGCGTAATGACAAGCTATACTTGTCAAACAGTCTTGAGAGGTTAATATTTTACAAATATCTAACAAATAAGAGAAAATGGCATAATACTTACGAGTTACTTGATCTTGTTTCACCTCAGTGAGTTTGGCATGAGAACAGACTGGCTTATCTGCTTGAAGCCTAGGCAGAGCCGTGCAATTGGGCAGGCGGAAATGACCTCGTGTTGGGTAGTAAATGCCGTGTTGCTTATTGTTCTCAATCAATGCCCAGTTGTTATAGCAAAATAGGTCTCTAATCGCAACACAGTCTTCATAGCAAAGAGGAAGCCCCACAGGATAACCATTTGATATATGGCATTGAGGAAAAGCGTAGAGGCAAAGCATTTTCTGAAAATAATGTGAAAAATTTATAATGACCATAAATATGGGATCAGTAAAATGAATATATAAGGTTTGTATTATAATAAAAGCTGGAAAGGCCAATTTTTCAAGAAAACCTTCAATTGATGACAAGCAATTTAAATTTGAAATTAGTTTGACATTCCTCCGAATGTCGTAACAGAACATTAAGGCAGAGTAATATCAAGATTCTTTATGCAATGTAGTGATCTCAGACATACAATAATAATGTTGTACAATTTACAATACAGTAAGATTATATTTAATGATTGATAAGCTTAAAATACCTTATAATATTTTATAAATATTATCATTCTATGACATTTTATGGTATAGTTTGAGTTAAATTCAAAGTTAAGTCCCTAAAAATCCCTGAAAATTGGTTTCTTGTAAAATTTAACTCCCCCCTGACACCATTTTTTTAAGGTTATAGAAGATATATAAAGGTCGTAGGTGTAAGGAAGAAACTAAGTATTTTTCCTTTGAGCTGAAAAGTTTTGTACTTCACACCCCAAGTAAAACGAATTAGTTAAATAATTGCATTTTCTCCTGGTAGCTTTCAGATACACCATGGTATTTCGAACAAATTCAATTGGATTTGACTAATTTAGTTAGTATTAAATCTTATACAAGTAGCTCAATTGTATGATTCTATATATTCACGTTGGAATGTGTTAAGCCAATCTAAATTTCTCTACATAGCTCCAGCTATAAGGTGAATAAAGTAAATTGTTTTATTTAAAAGCTGAAAAATATAAACAAATCGATTGATTTACCAATTTCTCTTCCTCTAAGATGAATTGATAGTACAGTGGAACTCCTCAAATCCGAACTAATTAGGGCCGAAGCCTCTTTGGATTCAGGGGGTGTTCTCAGGGGTTATACAAGCTGGGTGACTCAGTATTTGAAAGGGCAGTGACCTTGGCGGGTGAATGTACGTGCCGTGACATTGTTGCTAGGCAAAGTGTGTGCTAAAAGTAAATCACTCTCCCCCCACCCTTACTGGATACATCTTGTGCATGTCTATTGTCTAATGAGCGTTTACCTGCTGATTAGTGCGTTTTAGTAATAGCCAAACAACGTGATATGTGATGCTGGCTTGGAATTGCATCTGCGTGAAAATTTTCTTTATTTCGACAGTTAAAGATAACAGACTTTAAGTGAAAACTTGTATTTTTTCAATCTTGAATTGTATTTTTTGTGTTAAACCTTGAAAAATAAATTCATGTGATTAATTTTTACTTTCTCCCCGTAGTATATGGAGAAAGTATTGTTTTCGTCAAAATTTTCGAATTTGAGTTGAGGGTGGATATATCCGTTTTGGGGTCCCCTGAATCCAAAAAAGTGGGTTTTGACGTGATGTCTGTCCGTCCGTGTGTGTGTGTGTGTGTGTGTGTGTGTGTGTGTGTGTCTGGATGTGTACAGTGCCACAGCCTACCCCATTTGTCCGATTTAGATGAAATTTGGCATGTATGTATATATTCACGGTATCTCCAGGCGTTTTTTTCATTTTTTAGAATTTTTGATTTTTAAGGGTAGTTCACCCCTAAAAACCCTTAAAAAACGTGAAAAATCCAAATTTCTCAAAAACGGCTCTAACGATTTTGATTAAAATTTGATAGTTTATAGTGCACAGAGCACTAAATAATTTGACACCACCCGCATGTCTGTAAAAATGACGATTCAAAAGTTATGGGCTTTTAAATGTCAAAAAAATCAAATTTTTAAATTTTCAGCGAAAACAATAAAAGTAAAGTATAACTTGACTGGTACCATTGAAACCAGCTTAAAAAACTAAACAAATTAGTATTTTGAATTATTTGTCTACGACTAACGGTTCCAGAGAAAAGTTAAATTTACTGTCCACGATAAACGCAGAACGTTGTCTGACAGCGCCCAATGTTATTCTTATGGAAAATGTAAAAAAATCAATTTCTTCCTTACTTTCCACCCGTTTTCCATGAAACTTGGTATGAAGTGTAAGGTCAAATCACCCCGAGGGGGGGGGTTCCCCCATACCATTTGAACAATAAATTATTAAATGATATTTAGAATTACTTTGTAGAACATGATAGTTTTATTACAGATTGTCTTTTTTAAATTTACTTAAGGGAGAAAGTATGTGTCAGTCCACTGGTACCGTTTATTTTTTATTTCCAGCTATTTAATATTTTTGTTTTCCTAAGAACGTGTTCGGATTTGCCGTGATTTCAGGTTTCCGGGGTTCAGATTGGAGGGAATCCACTTAATCAAATCTTTCTAATACAAATACCATAGTTATAACCTACCTCAGCAGCACTTCTACAAGGCTCTTGAAGGCCTTTGATCATTTCTTCCCAAAGACCTGCCGTTATATTTTCATTTCTTCCCCCAGAATCGGAACTGTTAAACCATACTTGACCAACACTTGCTAAGTATGACTTGCAAACCTTGCCACTGTATGGAGCACATTTACCGGATGACATTTCTGCAAAACCAAAATTAAACAAAACAATATATTTTCAAAACAATATATTTTTAAAATATTTATTTTTTAAGTATGCATTTTTTACCATCCATCAAATTTGTTCAAATCAAAATTATCAAGAAATTCAAAAATACATCTGCATCAAATAAATAGTAACATTCATAATTCATATAATATATCGACAAAATGTATAATTAGTTTTAAAAGAATTTTGGTCTCAGTACATAGAGTTAAGTTAAAACATTAAGAATTTCTTATTAACCCTCCGCTTGATATGAAATTCTCTGCTTAATATGCTTGATAAATTTTTCAGGTTAATATGAAATTCTGCTTTTCAGAGTCCATTGAAAAATGTTCTAAGCAACAATAATGTTGTTTTAAGGTATCAAGCAATGAAGTTCAATTATGAAATTTTGTTACTTTTAAGG
This sequence comes from Nephotettix cincticeps, assembly GCA_023375725.1. Taxonomy (NCBI): domain Eukaryota; kingdom Metazoa; phylum Arthropoda; class Insecta; order Hemiptera; family Cicadellidae; genus Nephotettix; species Nephotettix cincticeps. The sequence continues at coordinate 15,288,810 of CM041784.1, forward strand.
CTATAGCAATAATTTGTAATAAAATGTAAACCTATATTGCATTTTTCCCGATAAATATTAATTAAAAAATTATTTTGGTATTTCTTATTGGTAATAACATTCTAAATGCCTGGTCGTTGAAACATTCAGACTGCACACTAAACAAAATTAAGAGAAAGCCAACATAAAGAAGAGAAAATTTAATTAAAACTATTTTTAATAATCATTTAAAAAATCTCATGTACTAAACGCTACTCATGTTGTAGAATTTAACTTATATAAGTTATATATATATATATATCATAAAGTTTAAATAAAATAAAAGTTATTTTTATACATAAACCTTTTAAACCTAAATGTTACATAAAATGTAATTATAATTTTGTATTCTTTATTGCGAGTGGTTTTCTATTGGAATTACAATAAAATCGAGGAGCAACTTGTGGCAATTAACATGTTATTCATTTAACCTCTCTTCGTAGCAGGTTTCCAGATATTGGCGTCTTCTGAGTGAAATTACTATGAAACCCTGAATTTCTGCATACTTTTCCACTCTTCTCCTCCCAAATTTCAACTTTTATTTTTTTATTTATCTGATTGAGGTTGCCAGGCAACAATGAAACGCTAGGCCAGGCGTCTATCTTATGGCAGTGAGAACATTCTTTATCTTAAAACTCTTGGGTACTTATTACAAGCATGAGGTTTTACAGGAAAAAATTAAGGCTACCAACGTAAATATCAAAACCATATACCACGATGTAAAATGTTTTCTATTAAATTCTTAGATTTTGATTTTGACTTACACAGCCTTAAACCAATTTCTATGAGTTAGATACCTTGCTCCTTTGTAAGAACTGCAATAAGCCCAAGTAGAAACAGTGCATTCCAACGTACAAGACCCATCAGTTACGTTCTACTCAGCCATCAGTTAACTGAAACACGTTCTGCTGCAAAACATAAAAACCCAATTAAATTCAGTAATAAAAGTAAAGTAAATTTAGTAATATTCAGTTTACAAATACAAACTTTATCAGCATGTCGGATACACAGAGGCATACAGTAATACCCCTCATATCTGGCCACCTCGGTACCAAGCCCTTGGCCGGTTAACGGTTTCGCCAGATAAAACCAACCTTTTTTTAAAATGATACTTTATAAATAATAATATTATGTAGTTGACAAATATAGTCATAATGAGAATTTAAATCTTTTCTGTGATTATTATTGGAAAAAATACACAAGTTTATAAAATCAATACAAAGCGTCATCAATTATCTCATAAAAGGTTTTCTTAAATATTTTCGCTTGGATGAATCCTTTTCACTATCTATCTCTCTACATAAATCAATCAAGGGTTTTCGAATTTGATAGCAGACATTAATTAAGCTTTTTCCCACATTTATTTCATTACATATTTTAGCCATAGATTCGTCTTTATTAATACGTTCAATCTTACGTTTTTGTTTTGAAGCACTAGCTTTACACTACTCTTATGTTCAGTAAGTAAAGCAACATTGCAAAACTCTTGACAAAAAAACCAGTTTGGCAATGAACTGTCATGACATTAGGCTGACGAGAACAAGTAAACATAACCCCAAAAAGAGTCCAGTGTTTATGAGGAAAGAACTTTTACAAACAACTTAATAAAGGAGTTTGATATCCGACCCAGAGTTAACATTGAGCGATAATACCAGAGCCTTGGCTTTGGGCATATGAAAGCTCTGTGTAAGGGGCCAGTAAGGTGTCATGTCTGCTGGAGGTATGGCCACGAAGGTCATTTTGCCATTTCATTTACTGCAGATCTACGCTGTACTTTATATACTGCAGCTGGCATAACAGATGCAAAGCATATCTCTGGATCAGGGCAGTCAGAATCTTGCAAGTCCTTCTCCAAGGCTCTAGATGAGTGGAAGAAGTCCTCGCAAGAATAGATATCCTTCAGAGTAACATGCATCGAAGTAGGCTAACTGATTAACTGATAGACCAAATGGTCCCCAAATTGGGTATTATTTGGTAGTAATTATAGAGCAATGCAGAAACAGAGACTGCCCTACCTGGTATACCTCACTCTCTGGCAATGCTACCATAAGGGTTCCTGACCTTAATTATTTACCTTTTTTCGCAAGGGACCTGGAGACCATTGTGTTTACATCTTTTTCGGGTGCCGCTGTCTTCAGTGTCTACTTATCGCCTAACACATCTGCTGGGGAGTTCAGGACTAATCTAGACGAGCTGAAGGGCACAAACTGTACCAACACCTGGAATGGAGAATGCCTACAACTAATACTCAAGGAGAAGGATCCTAGCGGCGAGGCTTGGACTAGTTATTCTTAATCGTTGATCAATGCCAACGTATGAGAAATCAGCCTATGGTCAATCAATTCCTGATGTCAGATTGGCAAAGTTCTGGCAGCACATGTCAAGGACGTCCAAGGATGTCCATGTCACATGTCCAAGGACATGTTAAGGAGGTACTCACAGTTTATAGGGGATACTAGTAGGGACCCAGTACAAAAAGCGGCTGTTCCACTGTTTACATAGGAGCTCCTTGCAGCAGAAACTTCCTTAAAAACCGAAAGGCACCTGGGCCGGATGGAATTCCAGCTGAGGCTCTACGAGTCGTCAACACTAGTAGCCACCCCCAAATTTTGATCAGCATGTTTTATGCCTGTTTAGCGGCTAGGGTGTTTCCAACTTGCTGGAAAACCATGAGACTCGTCTTAGTTGACAAGGGTAAGGGTAGAGATCCAAACTTGCCATAGTCATTCAGACTACTGTGCATATTGGACACAGCGGGAAAGCTCTTAAAGAAACTTCATCAACCCAGGTTACACCATTCGTGATGATGGAGACCTATATTCTAGCCTGCGTGGGTTTTGTAAGGGCCACTCCACTGTTTTAGCCATTGGTGAGGTAGAGGAGGTGGTTCGACAGGCCGAGAGTGCCAGCCACCAAGCCCATGACATTGTTCTGCTGGTGACACTAGACGTCAAGAACAAGTTCAACTCGCTAATTGGGCTATTATGATTGATACATTGCATCAGACCTTCAATATGCCTGATTACCCCCTTATCATGGTGAGAGCATATTTGAGGGATATGCAGTTGCAGTATGAGACTAATTCTGGATCTTTTACCAGGGAGGTAACGGCAGGGGCTGCTCAGAGCTCTGTTCTCAGCCCTGATCTGTGGAAAGTCTCATACGACAGCTTGCTGTAATTGAATGTTCCGCATGGTGTTTCCTGGTGGGATATGAGCTGATGATTTAGCAGCAGTTATATCCGCCCAGAACGCTGAGCTTGACCAAATCAAATTGGGTATTGTAATGAACCATGTAAGTACCTAGATGGAGGGTCACGTTCTCTAGCTGGCTCTCTCCAAGACAGATTGTCATGCTCACCAAGCGGAGAATACCTATCATTGATCCGATGATGGTGGGTTCCAATGTGGGTCTGGACCACTTCGAAATCCAAAAAACAGTGAAGTATCTGGGAGTTACGCTTGACGGCTTTCCTATTGGGAACAAATAAACGCGACCAGATGTGAGTTTTGGTATCGCAGAAGCAAGCTGATGTCAAACATTGGGGGTCCATCTACATTGAAGAGGCGGCTTTTAATGCTATTGGCTTACTAAATTCTGCTCTACGGAGCTGATATTTGGGCTGGTGCTCACAGATTAAAATATTTCAGGCATCGTCGTTCTGGGGCCCCGATTCTTGTTGTGTCTTATTGTGTCTAGGGGTGATCCCTTATTGACCTGCTAGCTCAGGAAGGTAGGGAGATCTTAGAGCTAAGCACAGACTTAGGTTGGAAGGAGGCTGCGGCACTAGTCCACTACGGAACCATGCCGGTGGTACAGCAGCAGTGGAATGAGGCAATGGTTGGCTGCTGGACCTACAGGCTAATTCCATCTCTTCTGCCATAGATCAAGTGTAAGCACGGTGACGTAACTTTCTTCTTGCGTCAGTTTTTAATAAGCCACAGCTGTTTCCAAAGTTAGCTCCACAGAATGTGAATAGTTGAGACGCCAACCTGCCGTTACAGCACTGAAGAGAGTGATGACGTATATCATACTTTCTTAGATTGCGGGCATTTCAAAGCTGAGAGACTGACCCTGACCTCTGCGATCATCCGATCCTTGGATCGGATATCCCTGGATACAATCAAGGGCACCATGCTGAAGTCTGAAGACAGTTGACAAGTAGTCTCAGTGTACGCTGAGACACTGCTGCACATCAAAAACAGGGAAGGGTGTCTCGACCCTCGATTGTGTGACCTAAATAATAGCCAGGCCACCCAGATGAAGTACTACTTTCATAAAGTTGGCCCGTCTGGGAGAATGGGGTAGAAGGGGGTTTTAGTGGGTAACTTCCAACGAGACCAAGAGAAGAGTCCCACACTGTTCTTTCCTTAGGGTTCATACTTAAAGCATTTCCCCTATGTAAAAAAAACTGTTAAGGAATGTTAAGTATGTATCTATCTAGCATAATGGATAAAAAAACTACAAAAAAACTCTCATTTTTTATTCAACCTGTTTTAGTACATACATTAGGTAACAAATATAATAGGGAGATTTTTCACCTGTTATCCCTATTTTATTTATAAAATCAGTTAGGGCCTATAAGTTCAACTACCTACAATATTATCTCTAAAAAGGTTTAGTGCTTACCTATTAAATATGTAGATTATCATCAATTACAACGTGCTATGGCAACAATGCACAATTTAGTTCCATTATATAAAGAACATTCTTTGTCATTTCTTCTTAATCACTTTCATTGTTTATGAATCACTTTTAATTTTATTTTTGTCCCTTGCACACAATCCTCTCCCTCCTTCCTTGTAGTTTACTAATTTAAGCAGTTGGTATTACAATTCCTTAAGCCATCTGTAAACATATCAAACTGTGTTTATCAGACAAAAGATGGATTGCCTATACATTGATGGATTAACATTAAGAACTGGTAAATAATGTTGGTGAATAGAACAGCCACAATACTTACTCAAGCGTACTGTATTTTCAATTCTATAAGAATTTTAGCAAACTTAAGTTTAGGTCTTATTTATTATGATTACGGTTTATTCTTGACCATTTCTCAATATCTTATGTATCTATAATATCTTACTTGGCTTAAAATCTCCTACTGTAATTGTGATTTCTTCCTAAATTTTATCACCTAAAAAAATAAATAAAATTATAACCTACAACTTTGATTTTGATTTGTGCGCCTATGAGACAAATGGCACTTATCTTTCATTTGTATAGTAAATAAGCCTTTTGATTTTTGCAAATTTATATCACAATAAAAATCAAAACAATTCATATCAATCTATCAAGTAGGCTAAAAGGTTTTGGTGGATAGAGTTTTGGGTTCTTGCAAGCTCTTTGCAATCAAATAGATGAATTAGAAAACAAGGATAGAGAACCTTACATAATATTGGATAATACGAACGGGAGGGGTCTTTAAGCCCTAATGAAATTCAGGACTTGCCAAAAAATATACGGATAAATATGAACGGGAGGGGTCTCTAAGCCCTGATGAAATTCAGGACTTGCCAAAAAATATAGTTAGGGGAAATAATCTAGACTAATGTGCAAGTATGATTCATTAGCACTAGGTTGGCATTTGATTTTCCTTGACCTTCCCAAATTTTCAGTGCATGCAACATTTACTTACTCTGATAATGTGGCTATTACGTTAAATATTAACAAATTAACTACCTTCAATAGAGAGAGGGCTTACACTTTGGAGGGCTACATGTATTGGTTTGGATATAACTAAACTGTAAAACAGCCTATTTTTCCCATTTGAGTATTGATTATAAAAGTTAAATAGTTTGAATGTGTCCATTGGCTTCCTGAAATTCTATTGGGTTACAATCAAATTGAATTCTAGATCTGAATATGGCATATGCAAAATTTTTAAAATCTGCAAACCTAAGTTTTTCATTTGACACACAATATATGTTATTCTAAATATCACATAGGCCCTACAGAGTTATTCGGTTCAACAATATTTAAGACTTTTTATTTTCAAGCCAATCAAAAGTCAACAAACTAATCATATATAACCTAAGCCCAAATATAGCCAACTTCATTAGTAAGTAAACTAAGCACGGCTTATCTGGACGTTAAGACCCTATGTTCTTAGTGACCAACCTTTTAAAAAGTACTTAAACAGTCATTGATTGTTGAATGTTTATTTTTGTCATGATTAACTCTAGTTTTAACTTAATATATATTGTATAAACAAAATAGTTGTATTACATGTTTGAGGTTAGTCCAACACAAAATGACGGCCGATGCACTGTGAATTCATTTCTAAAAATATGTGAAAAAGGTATGAAACAGTCTTTACATTCAGTGAAAATACAAATTAATAAAGTTTTTATTTATATAGGCCTACCAATAAATTACAGACCACAATATATTTAGATTCACAGGTAGAACGCTTCAGTTTATTTCATGGTATTCACAACACTTTTTTTTAGATAATCAGATAATTAAAAGATTCTGTTCCATAGATACCAATTTTCTTCCAATCCATACCATGAGTATAGTACAAGAGCTCAAATATATTTGCTCTCAATCATTGATCATGTACGTAATAATTTTACAGAAAACATATAATTCATTTTGTTGTAATTTACTAATGTAAACTTGAAATTATATTTAAAGTCTGATTAATAATAATTGTTTCAAATTTACACAGATATATGCAATATTTCATAACATTAGATAACTAGATTACATCTAATTAATAAGCTTAATAGTGCTAACCGTTGATCGAGTGAGGACATGTTTATAGCACAATAATCATGCTCATTGCTACTCAGTGGGTAATCATACAAATTGATTGCAACTAAGATACATAATTATATATATATATATATATTTATACGGTCACATCATGGGCAGAGTTAGAGGTCATTTTTTGGGGGGCATAACATCTGAGACAAACAATAGGGGTATGGAATACAGATTTGTTAGCCCTCCGTTGGGAAGTGTTTAATGTTATTTTAAGCACTTTTCAATAGGTTAAAGAACAAAATTATGATTTTCTGTATACTGGGAGTTCCCTTACGATATTTAAAGCTCAATTTCAGACAACCGTTAATGCAATGATAAAAATATACATATTTACCAAAAGACTGCTTGGGGGGAGCAATGCCCCCTCTTACCTTAACTCCGCACATGGTCACAAATATATTTGCTAACAAAAAAGGCTTTCAACGGGTTCTGAAAGGAGAGTTGGTGATCATGTATAAGGCATAAATGTAGAACCCTACTAACATTATTTCCATTTTGCCAAAAAACGAATTCCATAAAGGATAATTAAATTGAAAAAACCATGGTAAATTTTTTCATGATATCTTTTGGGATCAGTTTTCTTAGGTGGAACAGCTGGAAGATTACTCTTAATAACCTATTACAAACATTTTGTATGTGTGGGCGTATTGTAAGGAATGAAGGCATATATTAAGAATGGGGTAAGGTTCAAGCTATAAGACATGGACAGTCTGCAGTATTCTCAGAGAAATAAAAAAATCTAAACCAATTATCCAGATTCGGTCCATAGAACATCCTCAGGGAAGTCCTCAACTTTAATTACTGAAGGTAAACTCCCCTGGACAGAGCCCACCTTGCCCAGTAAACTCCGAGAACATATTGAGTTAGCAACCTTCCTCCAGGTCACTCCTCTCAGACAGACAGTGAGGAGATACACACCTGGTTGCAGTGGACACATTCAGATTCAGATCTGAAACTAGAATCTGAATATCAGTCTTTTAAGGATGTGCTTGGTATTGTGAAAAAAAAGAGAAGCTATAATGTAAAAATATATTCAATATCGTTAATGATGAGCTTAAACGTGTCATTGAGCGGTTATTGTACCTTGCCACCAATCAATCACCTTCTGAATTAATTTGGTTTTAAGATCAAGGTAGTTTCCGCTCAGAATTAATAAAGAGACAAATCATTTCCCAAGAAGGTATTATAGACCTATCAACATTGTGTTGTCAATGTTATATTAATGTGGTAACATAGAAGAAAGAATTTGTGATCTTTGATACTGTTAAAATTAGTTGCCATGGTGGGGGTGGATATTTTCCCCTTTCCTCATGATAAAACATAAGTTTGACATGTTATTAAATCAAATATCAATGGCATCGTAGATAATTTCCTCTCTAAGACTATAAGATTTTTTTTTTATTTTCTACAAGCATTTTTTTCATGGGCGCATGAAAAAAAACAAATAGTAATGCAAAGAAAACTATTGTGTTAAACTTTCATTCAGCCCACAATATTCCACCACGTGTACTAACAATACGAAGCCATTTATGTAATTGCTTTGAAAATAATAACACAAATGATTGTTTATTTCCGACATTAAAGAAACAAAATATGTAGTTGTCATTGACTTAAAGTTAAAATGGGAGAGTAATACAAACTACATAATTAATAAATTAAAACCAATGATGGCAAAATTTTATTATTTAAGAAGAACGCTTGCTTATAAAGCTTTAGTAACAATTTATAAATCAAAGCTTAAATAAATAATTAGATACGGCGTCGAAATTTGGGAATTAATATCGGAGTGCTATGTGAGGCGTTTTGAATCTTTACAAAGAAAAATTTGTTTATGAAAAAAAATTGAAATGTAGTATCCGGAACAAAATTTGATTGAATATAAGGCTACACTACTTTATACCTGAGTGAATTATATAAATATAAGGGAGGAAATTTTTTTTAAAGACTACACATTTAGGAAAGTAAATTACAAGGATCAGTATATGTCAGTATATGAACATTGGAGAGATACAAGAAACCAATATTTTACAATAAGTACAGAAAAAATACTCTTAAGTCATATGGTACCAAAAATATTCAATGATTTACCTTTGCGATTAGAAAAAGTCAAACTTTTCAACTGTATAAAACCCAATTTAATTATTGTTACTAGACAAAACTGAGAAAAATACATTTCTGTTAAATAGTCATAATTTTGGGAGAAAAAGTAAATGTATTCATAAAAACATTTTTTTACCTAGGTATGAATGTGTGAGGAAGAACTACCGATTACCAGCTAAATAATCAAATTACCTCACTTTAGTAAGGCATTTATCTATTCTATTGTGTTTTTGAATAGCTGCTTATGTTGGTTAGCTAGTGGAATTTGTAAATTTCTATAGATTTTAAGTATTCTTGTATGAAAAGAAATGTTTAGTGTAGTGTAGTGGGAAATTTACTAAAAATACTAGCACCATTCACCTTTTAGTGCTATTTATAACGTGATGTAACTATTATATAATGTATAGTATGAGAACCCAAAGACAAATCTTGCAAGATTTGTTGGGACTCAATCCTGTAATGTATTTTTTGAAAATAAACTTTCTGATTCTGAAGAATCATGCCAGTAGAAATTGCTTTAAACCACAGTAATGTTTTATGTTTGATGAGAATTGATCAAGCTAGCACATTTAGTTTTCTATCCTCTATAAAATCCTTTCTAATGCACTTTGCTAACACAATTAATGTGATTCAAAACCGGATTAATCAACTTTTGCAATGCTCATTTACACCAAACTGGCAATGTTATTTGGTCACTCTGAGGCAGATTTTGCTATGGAGTACACTGGCACCTTTAATAGTTCAAGGTCAAGTTGTCTCTATAAAAAATATCTCACCAGGGATAGAGAAGAAAGTTGTAGTCCAACTCCTACTGAACCCTCTCCTACGCATGAATAATTGTAAACAAAGTGAGCAAGGCCAATCAGCCAGATTTTGGCTTTTGTAAAAGCTTCATCAGTGGCACACTTTTTAGATTAAGGCCCATAAGAACAATGTTTATTAATTGGTAGTTTTTTTTTCAAAAATAAAATGAAAAAAGTGTAATAATTTTTCCCCAAGATAATCAACATAACTTAAATTTGACAACCAATATTATGTGACTATACGGTTGCTAGTAATGCTATTAGGAAATTATTTACCTCATTCTTGTGAGAATAAAATACCATTAGGACGGATCTGAACAACTGAATGAATAACTGACAGCTTGTGAGAACTGAACACAAGTTGAGCCAAGCCCATCTGCAAGCTTGTGTATGAACAACTGACAGCTTGTGAGAACTGGACACGAGTTGAGCTACGCCTATTCACAAGCTTGTGGCCGAACAACTGACAGCCTGTGAGAACAGAACTCAAGTTGAGCCAAGCCCATCTGCAAGTTGTTCCTGAACAAGTGACAGCCTGTGAAAACTGAACACAAGTTGAGCCAAGCCCATCTGCAAGCTTGTTGCTGAACAAGTGACAGCCTGTGAGAACTGAACACAGGTTGGGCCAAGCCCATCTCCAAGCTTGTTCCTGAACAAGTGACAGCCTGTGAGAACTGAACACAAGTTGAGCCAAGCCCATCTGCAAGCTTGTTGCTGAACAAGTGACAGCCTGTGAGAACTGAACACAAGTTGAGCCAAGCCCATCTCCAAGCTTGTTGCTGAACAAGTGACAGCCTGTGAGAACTGAACACAAGTTGGGCCAAGCCAATCTGTAAGCTTGTGACTTAACAACTGACATCATGTAAGAGTTGAATTTAGCCAAGCCCATTTGCAAAATTGTGGCTGAATAACTGACAGTTTGTGGGATCTGAACACGAGTTGAGCTACACCTATTCACAAGCCTGTGGCTGAACAAATGACAGCTTGTGAGAACTGAACACCAGTTCAGTTGAACCAGGTGTATGTCAACCAACCCAATAGGTCAATAAACCATGGGCCTTTTATGACAAAATTCACCAACATAAGTTGGCATGAATAAGTGGTTGTGATAAATTAAACACAGATTTAAAATTGCTTTTATATATTGAGTGCTCCATTAAAAAACTGTTGGAAAATACAAATGAATTTACCATGATAAGAAGAATAAATAATAAGTAAATGAAGGATATACACAAGGACAAATCAAATTATATTTACCCAGCCAATTATTGAATGTTAAATAGACTGTTTTATTGCTCATTAAGAAATGAGTTTTCTTGTACACTTTACACTCTACATCTATAACAACCATGGTGTCTTATGTTGCTACAAAGTGAATTAAAATTTAAATTAAACTCTAAACTAAAAGAGTCCAGACAAACACCTAATAAAAATTCAGGAAACACTGGAGAGATTAAAAATCACAACTTGGCAATATGTGTGTTATAAATTCTCTTTGGTTGCCCATATATTTTATATTTGAAAAATTTATAATAGGTTGAATGCCAATTTGTTTTTAATATAAATTATTTTTCAAATGAAAGAACAAATATAAATGTCATACAATAATAACCATATCAAATTATTACAATACCTTTTTGATTTGCTCCTAAATAAATCTTGAAAAGATCAAATCTTAATTGTTCGAAGCCTTTACATTATCTAAAAACATTATTCAATAGCATCAAGATATTACGGTAGGAGCACCATCACCGGTTGCAAGTGTTTTAACCTACATTACTCAAGGTCTGACATTCGACAAAACATGAATACGAATTATGACAGACTTTGATGAAGCTATTAATTAACACTGTATCATAATACTTTTTTTTGGCAAAACACTTTTCTATACAGGTTAAAAATAATTTGGATGTAAAATTTAATTTAAAACTGAAAAACCTCCTCATTATTGTTCTACCGCATCGAGTATATTCGCCATATTGCGCCAAAATAGTTCCAACTACTATCATATAAAGGAAACATGTAAATGTCACAATAAATCTTGAAATTCAATTCATAGACAACTCGAATAAAACAGTAACTGAAACAGATCCTGAAAACACATTAAAACTACCTAAAATGAAGTTTACTAAGTTACTATTACAGAGTGTGTTCTTAAGATTACAATCGACCCTGAAGGAATATTACAGTAAGTATATATATATATGTATAATATGAATTTTTAAATGTGGGTGTGAAAATCCACACTTATGCTGATAAAAATTAAGTCCGTTTTTACCTAAAAATTTAAGGGTACAAAGCAAAAACATAATAAAACGGTTTAAATACGCTATCGTTGCACAGGGAAATCTCGAAGAGATCAAGAAAAAACTCCTATCTCAGTGTAAGTTAATCATTTCACTTCTTTGATTTATCCCTTTTCGCAGTAACACCTCTAGGTGGGGTTACAGGTCGCCCACTGTTGATTACATTATACGATGGGAACTTCTTCTTATCGGCTGGCTAGAACAAAAATTCAAAATCAAAGTTATAAGGTTAGAAACTCTAGATAACACATGCATTCAACTTATTTCATATCAGTTGGAATTTTTTGAACTGTTTCATTTTTCAATAAAATCCTAGTTTTTAACCAAAACTGTAGTTTTTAGTTTTTTTCATCACGTCATCACGCAACCCGTCAGCTGGCGTATTCTAGCGACGTCCTAGTGAACTTTTTCGAACTCGGACTGTATGGAGAATATTACTCATGAGTTTCTCTAAATTTTCCAACAAATTTTTATCAGCTATGAGTGCGACAGAGAGAGAGAGAGAGAGAGAGAGAGAGATATGTTGTTTACAAGGACAGTCTTGTTCGTTGCATCAACTTGGTGTCCACACTATCTGTTTACTGTAATTTAGTTTTTTTATATTTATAATCTTTACGATGTAAACTGATGTCAAATCATATTCTAAGCTGTTGCCTGGATAGTTAGGTGTTTATTGTGTCTTTCTTTTTGTTTGGAAATGTAAATTAGTGATGTGTTTTTGAGAGACGCTTATGCGTTGAAGTGTAACGTTAGTGATACCGTTTATTGTAACTGGAAATTGGGTGGCTAGTTCTTAAGACTATTAATTTTGATTTCAATCGTTTTTATGATGTCTAGATCTAGTGAAATAGATCGTTGGTTGGACCTAGATGATGTAGGGTTATTATCAAATGAGCATGACTGGACTTCACCTGCGCAAGTGCTCATAAAACTTAAAAGAACAGTGTATTTTACATCTCCAAAAACTCTCAAAATTCCCGTGAGTAAACTGTGTTTGCTCATAAACTCATATTTTTTATTGCAATAACTTTTGTTGTAATTTCCACAATTTAATTGGTGCGAAAAGCTGCCATATTCGCCATTTGTCAGAACGTCCTCGCTCCCTCTCTCTCGCAATCGCCAACAATCATCGCCTAGCAACCAACGCTCACGTGATTCTCCCTGCCACGGCGTTGCAAAGAAATTGAAAACATTCTTTGGTTGAACGCTGAACAGACATTTGTTCCCCCCACCACTCTGTCTGCTTATCTTCCGGTGTTGTCAAGCGTTCGTAACAGCTGGTGACGGCAACTGTCATACACTGATCAAAATAAACAAACATAATACCTATCACTTATTGACATAGAGCTCAATCGTTAGTTCTGTACTCTCTCATGCTTAATAATATTTTGTTCATAAATAATTATGTTTTAAGATGTTAATGACTGTAGTCTAGTTACACATTTTACAGAAAAATACTGGAATGTCAGTATGTTCTGCTTGTATAGCAGAACATACTGACACGAGCAGAGATGTTCTGTAATGCATACACAACATAATGCTATCAGTTTTTGCTTTTTAGTTTTAACGCTCATTTGTACTTTCAATCTGAAGATTCAGATTTCAAAACGGTATCAGGAAATCTGTAAAGATTTACTCAACCTAATGTGAAAAATGTTGATGTCTTAATCTATACTGACATATCAAAACATCTTTTAATGAAATCCATTGCTTTTTTTACTAAAAGAGTGAAATAACCCCTATAAAATTGTAAGGTATCCCAAGACCAGTAAAAATTAATATGGGTAAAGTTTAGTAATATACCGACCGCACCTGTATGTAGATTGCGTATTCAGACAGCGCTCTGGAGAGTTAAGTTTGGTTATTGATACTGTTATACTATGAACATATAACAGAATATTGTGTAACATTACAAGCAATGTGTCTGTTCCATTGACTATACAAAATGTACATTTTGTGGTTTGTTGGAATAAAATTCTTGATTCAATCAAAAGTACCATTAAGAACCATTACCAGTTGCTCTTGAACTGGCAACACTAATAATTGTGTAACTAACACAGTTCCCTATACATTTTACTAAGTCACAACAATATCCTTCTTCCCTCTACAAAATTTCTCAATCAACTACATTAATCGTATGGTTAACACATAAATATTTTAAATTTTTTAAAATAAAATATATAGACACATTTTGATTGAAATTTCCCAAAAACTGTTTTTAAAGAAATATTTTAAATAATCTTAATTACCATCTGTTGCTCCCACCCACTTATTAGAGAAAAGAAGTATCATCGTAGGAATTTGTCATGCGGCTAACTGAGCTACGCACTCACAAAATTCTACAATAGATTCTGCAGTATTAGTAACATAATTTCAAACCTTGAGAATCTGGAAGGAGCACATGAGGGTTTCATCGACAGACATCATCGCACCGGCGTTGTCGAACTCTCCGCAGTAGTTGGGAGCAGAAAACAGAGTGACCAACTGTCTTTTTGCAAAGAACTCATAACCATCTTCCACAACCTATCAAAAAATCCACAGTGTCACCAACATTGACCAACTTTGATTGATTGATAAAATTGACCAAAAGCAATCTGACACAAAAATTTGTAAACCATTAAAAGTCTGACCATAAATATAAATGTCAGAAAAGTTAGTTCACATTTTTATTGATGCTTATTAATAGGTCTACCTCTACTAAGCACCAAAACCCAAAATCATTATTAGAAAAAAGAAAATAATTTTACAAAAAAATGATCCAAACATACCTGGTGTGCTCTGCATATCAGATCAAAGTCATGTTTGTGTAGAAATTTGGCCACAACTTCAGCACCAAATGTGAATGACACTCCTCTGTCGTTTTCACCCCAACCCATCGTATCCTGTAAAGGCATTTAATTGAAAATAAATTCATACGGAAAGAAACATATTTAACTGGAGACTCAAACTAAGTTGTGAAAATATGTTAACACTATTAAACCATCTGTATTAAATATAAGCTCAATTTCATTTTAATTTATAGTGATGTCAGTGGGTGCCACGTCAACCAAGTCCATTTCTTTTTTATTTTGAGGGCTCTAATATAACTCAACTTGGTAACAATGATACCAAGTTTCAAAAAAATATCTAATTAAAAACCTATCGTAAAGTGACAAAATTACATAAGTGTTTATGTCAAAAGCCCGGCCAGCTGTTACTACAACTCGCTAATAGCGTTTTAAAAACAAATTTGCTCAAAAAAATTTGGTGTTTTCGGGACGCCCGCCAGCGAAATGTGACCGATAACCTGACTGAATGTTTTTAGAAAAGCACAATATTGACCCCACACTGAGCCCCTGTCCATTCCTCACCACTTGGCACATTCCTCCAAATCACTACTAACCCAAAGGTGAAGAAGACTCTCAACACATGTGACACTATACTCTCTTGATCTTGATGATGATGTAATAAAGATATTTTTGACTTTGACTTAACTAAAGACACACCTTGTCTGGATCAGACCAAAGCAGATCACACAAAAGACCCTGGTCTGGTACATCTGTAGGCCTCATGATCCGACGAATCTGTTCCATACTCTGCAAATCTGGGCTCAAGCCTCCATGACAGCAGAAGATCTTTTCATCGACGATTGCAGCAACAGGTAAGCAATTGAAGCAGTCTGTGAAAGTCTTCCACAATTTGATGTTGTACCTCCGTTTACCTGCAGATTGATCACGGTCAATTGTTAAAATGAAAAAGATTTTACAAAACAGTTTTAACTATTCTGTTTATGTTCTTAGATACTATCTTGATTCCAATTAAAAAATTAGTTAGTTACTTAAATGGCGACCTACCTAGATAGGTATTTAATGCCAAGTATGAATGAGAAATGAGTGCAAGATGATTGTGGCGAGATTTTGTAGTCTTGTTACTGACATGTTCCTTAGATAGAACAATAATGTCAATAAATAGCCAACAATCAATGACATATCTAAGGGACCTATAGTTTAATGTGGAGTCCAAACTACTCCCTCTGAATTACAAACTGGTCTAACTATGAGGACGATCTTTGCGGAATAACATAGTATTCAATAGTGCGAACGTTAATCCACACAAGAGAACACTACATCCACTGACCATTGTTCACAACTATCCACAATTTGTGGTCTCCAAGTAGCTGCATTACAGAACACACCACGGTTCGAGTCAAATAGTGCTCAAGATACCAAATAATATGATACGATCCTGTAAAAATGATGTTCCAAAGTTATATTTAAACCATTTTTGAATATTCAAGCAAAACAACGAATAAATAAAAAGGTGGAGGGTGTGTTGGGTGGGCCTTTTCTTGAAAATATTTGAATTTGTAATAAGGGGATAAGTATTTATTTTATTTTTATGAGTATGAGGAATTAGTTTTGAAACAGTAAATTTTTGTATGTTTTTGAAAATATGATAGTTATGTTAGTTTTAGTTTATAGTTGTTTATTAAATGTATGATATTTTTTTAATATTCTTAAACATAAGGTTGTCCAGTGATATTATTATACAACGGTATACTTGTACAGTGTAAAGCAAAGAAATTTTCGCTTGATTGGTCTTAGTACATGTTTTAGCTGTATTTTTAAACGAGGAAACATGAGAAATATATAAGTATGAATGTTGTTAATACTAATTGATAAATACATCTTTTATTACATTTCAATGTTTACCGCACAGTCATTTTCATATTAAATACATAAAATTATATAAATTCTTAAATATTTTTCAATTAAAAATTCAACATTTTAATTAAATAATATGTTAATTTTTAGTTAGCTAATATTTTAGTCCTTTTTTCTGTTGATATTAAAATGTTATCAAAACTTTGTAAGGTATACATATAATGACTAAATAAAAACGTTTATTGACTCTTTTGAAGTTTATACCATATAAATTACATACACTCCATCACAACTACCATACAATATTTCTCATATAGTAATATAAACGACAAATATATAAAATGATCATATCAGTATTTAAATGTCAATACAAAATGTGCTAAATATATGTTATTTGATACATTTGTAAAAATATTATATTAAACAATCAGAAATATTTGAACACACCATATAAAAAAGATACTACATCTTGTTTAAATATATTTGAAAATTTTATAACCTCAATATCACAAATACTGAGAACTTTTTAAAAAGTTTCAAATTCATAATTAAAAAAAAAAACCATTTTCAATCTCTAGTCTAAAAGTGTATATAAAATTCAGTTACAGATGTAATAAAAACAAAATTAAAAATCTTTCTTCTACATTGATTCTCACTGAGGATATGTTTTAGTAGATGGAGTAATAGTATGTAGAAATAATAATTTACTAATAGATGTCTGTATTTTCTTTTTCACACTATAATACTTGATGTGATAACTAGTCTCTGATGTGTGGAGTAACACTACAAGAAAACTCTTTTATAATTTTTAACAAAATAAGTAAAATAATTATACATGACATAATATATGAAATTAGTCAACACCACATTTGATGCTATTGTTAAGTTTACAATATAAAAAATATAATATTATAAAACATATCTTTAAAAATAAAGAAAAACATATATAGAAAATATCTATATGACAATAATAATAAAGAAAATAATTTAACTATTTATAATAAATATATTAAAAATAAAAATAAAAAACTATGTTAAAATATAGTAAAACTAAAAAACGTCAAATTATGAAAAATTGATGTTTAAAAATATCAATTTCATTACTTTAAAAATTTTAAATAACAAACGAATAATAAATACAATAATATAATAATAACAGAGAAGAAATGATAAAATATATTAATAAACACAATATTTCAAACAAAAAAATATTTTAACGAACAAAATAAAATTTTCTGATACAAATTACAACTAAAATATAATATTTTGTTTATTTTCTTGTAAATAAACATTTGTCAATATTGTAACCTTAATATTCATTATTTAATTTATTGTTTTGCCATCAAAATGGGGGATTCTTTTCGGTCCAGTGATATAATGGAATTGCTCAAGGACTCAAAAATGAGCTTTTGTGATTTTCATATTTTTATTGTCTAGCAACGGTTTTTATTATTTCAATTATTTTTTTACTCGTCCTAATTATTCATGTACATTTATAATATCTGACCCTAAAGATAAACGAAAACAAAAAATGTTATATATGTATTCATTTACTTTCTCATAAAAAGTAAATACATATATTTATAATCTTTTTAATATTTTTTGATTCTGTGTTGTATACTGAACAAAATGGTATACACTACTTTTTTCAGTATTTTTTAAATTAGTAATGATTTTTTTAAAAGGCGTACAAAACCCTAAATAACTTCTTGATTAGCATTATACGTGTTGGCTTTACTATAGGATGAAATAAAAACTCATGTCTTCCAACACTACTTAATATATTTACACTTACATTGTAATTATATAGAAACGGTAAATATATACAACAATTGTTAAATCGGCAATCGATTTCATTCAGTCACACCGGACATCATCAGTCCCAAACGGAGACTGTATATATTTACAGTTTGTATATAATTACAACATACAACATACAGACTAGGATGGTGGCGTCATCCTGTACTCCAGCTGCTTGGAGGTCACGAATTGTGGATAGTTATCAGCGATGGTCAGTAGGTGTAGTGTTCTCTTGTGTGGATTAACATCCGCACTATTGAATACTACGTTAATCCGCAAAGACCAACCTCATGATTAGACCAATTCGTA
Organism: Nephotettix cincticeps; assembly: GCA_023375725.1. Taxonomy (NCBI): domain Eukaryota; kingdom Metazoa; phylum Arthropoda; class Insecta; order Hemiptera; family Cicadellidae; genus Nephotettix; species Nephotettix cincticeps. Next base: position 15,307,560 of record CM041784.1, read on the forward strand.
AATCAGAAGCCATGGTTCGGATTCCACGTTAAAACTGTAGGTCTCTTAGTTGCCATCGGCTGTTGGGCCATTAATTAACAGTCCTGTCTAAGGAACATGTCAGCCTTAGTGAGTAACAAGACTACAAAATCTCCCCAAAATCATCTTACACTCATTTCTCATTCATACTTGGCTTAAAATACCTACCTGGGTAGGTTGCCATTTCAATAATCTAATTATATAAATGTAAATATATTTAAGTAGTGTTGGAAGACATGTGTTTTTACTTCATCCTATAAAACCCTAAAATCATGGTAACGCTGAAATATAGTGGACGCTTCTAGAGTTAAGAAACAACGTTGGATAATTTTTTCTTCAACGGAGGTTGTGTTTAAAATGTCTGATGAAGTTTATGTCCAATTAGATGACTTTGTCAATAAATACAACTGTAGGTTTTGGCAGCACAACTGCAGATTAGGCGGCAGAAATTCCTTGAGAACTAGAAAAATAGTGATGTAACAAACTGTAGTGAAAATAATGAAGAATTTTTAAGAAGACTTTTTGCAATATGCAAGAAGGACGTAATCTTTCAGAAGTTATTTTCCGCTAGGGGTCTGCGGTGCACCGAAAAAATCGGTACGGTACGGTTCCAGCCTTGTACCGAACCTCGGTACGGTACAAGAATTTTTTCAGTACAAGTTCGGTACGGTACAAATAAGGAAAAATTAAGTCACTATCCAGTCTAGGTTGCCATCAAATATAACTATGGAACATCTCCCGCGAGAACATTAAATAAAACCCGACCGTTAAGGGCTTTATACTCTACAAGTAATATAGAATTACAACACTGCCCAGATGCACGGCAAATACTGAACGTAAGACTGACTCATAGCGTGTTGGTGAATGATCATTTAAAATAAAACAATTTCACCAGGACCTCAGGAATATCGGGCAACCAGCCATCTCCCTGCCGGCTCTAAATTATTGTGCATTCTCGGCTTATTATCGTATCCACGTATAGCAGCTTACGCGATCAGGGAACCGTTCCTCCTTTTGACGCAACAAAATAGTCGTACCAGTATGAGGCTCGTATTAGTCGTGTTTCAAATAGTGATGGGAATACTTGTGATCTTTCAATCACAGTTAAAACCTTTTAAACTGTGATTCATGATTCTTTCAATTGATTTGTTCTTTTTCCTTTGACAGCCTGTAGACGATGTTATAATATAACATCGACAACACATCGTAATATAACATCGTTCTGTGATTTGCCGTATTGATCCCGCTCTTTCGGGATTTTCACTCAAATAAAATAAAAAATCATAATGTTAAGGATATAATTGAATAAAGGGAATAAATAACTTTTATTCTTTTAACAATATGTTCTGTATTTCATCATTAGTGGAACCCCTCAAATCGGAACTAATTGGGACTGAAGCCTGTTCTTCCAGGGAAATAAATACTACGCACTTATTTCGTCACTGTATTCGCGCGGTAACCGACGGTTTATACAGGCTGCGCGTGACTCAATAAGTTCATAAGGGCAGTGACCTTGGCGGGTCGAGCCTGTGCTAAAAATAAACCATTCTCCCCCTACCCTTACTAACAGGGATGTGTATCGCGTCTGTCTACTGTCTGTGTCTAGTTTAGTGAGCGTTTACCTGCTGACAGGTGCGTATCTATAACAACCGACGTGGCTTGGAATTACGGTCGTGTGAAGATTTTATTCATTTCAACAGTTAAAGCATTGATTTTATTATTACGAAGTATGTAAATTCAATGGTTAAATATAACAGACTTTAAGCAAAAAACCCTGACTTTGTTAAACCTTGAAAAATAAGTTTATGTGATTAAATTTTTTTTTAATTTCCAGGTAGGCCTATTTCTTTTTTTTGATTTCCCAAGAACATGTTCAGATTTGAGGGGTTCCACTGTAATATTAAAATATTAACCACTTTATACTAAAATAACTATTTTAGTCTAAAGAGCCCTTTGACATTTTATGAAAGTGTTTGATTTAATTATTTGAATAATTATTGTGATTGGTTGAATTAAAAATAATAAACCAGGACAATATAAAACACAGGTCTTGGCTAGGGGATATTGACTCAGTTTTCTGTATTTTTTGTTCTCAATAAAATACATTATAGTTTTTTATTTTGTTTGTTCATCCTTTCATATAGACTTGAGAAGATTATTTCCTCTAATTAATTAGTTACAACATAAATTATAATGTTTAAACAATTATTAATAAGTTTAATGTGGTATGTTTTTTTAAAGAATGGATTTAAAAATCATATTACAGTTTGAAAATTAGTACAGTAAAATATTTCTTCTGACATTGTATATCTTTTTTTAAACTCCTTTCTTTATGTTTTCACTAATTAAGTTCTGGAAAATACTTATGAATAAAAGGATGAGATCAGTCAATGTTACTAGCGGCATTATTCTCTTGTACCGTACCGTACCGAATTTGTACCAAGAACCGAGGTACAACAATTTGTACCGTACCGAACTCATAATTTCCTGTACCGCAGACCCCTATTTTCCGCACATGATTTTTTTTAATGAACTACCTAAACTGGGAAGTTTTGTTAATGTGTGTGATTGTTGTGTAATTAGTGTTCGTTTTAGTGATTGAGTGCTTTACTTGAGTTTTAAGAAACACAATATAACAAAAGTTGTCCGTGAAATGGTTGGTGTTGAATTCATTTTAAATGTGAACATTCTTTTTGCGCCACCTTATATTTTAAACAAACATTTTGGTGACTAAAATAATTTTGGAGTGACAGTTAATTTATGTATATAGTTTATGTTTACAAATATTACTTTTTGAAGCGCAAAGTAGCAGTTGATATGAAACAGTATAATTTGTATTATAAGTTAAACCTCTATGTAGGTATCCAAGAAATGCACTTCCACTTACTTATTAAATCTACATAAATGCTCATAGTTTGAACTGTAATAGACTAAAACTGCTAGCTTTATTTTGTTTGTTTAACTTACACAATCTATTATTGTGCTACTAAGGCGGTTTACATGACATCTACGAATTAAGAATGTTGAAATAACAATCATGGGGGGGCCGCTCATACGAACTATCTTTTTATCTTATCACAATAAAAAACACCCAAGGCTAGGGTTTATAGACCTTACTTTACAACCATGTTTTATGCAACAGTCAGCTATTATTCTGAAGTTTTCATTTAACAGTTTACAAATATTTTTTATTTATAAAATAAAATTTCACTAAAAAAACAAATAATTATAAGATTTTGGGCAGTGAGGAACAATTTTGGATATTTTAGTCCCAAAATAATATTTCCATACACAAAACAAATATAAATTTTACCTGAAAATTCCGTGTAATGAGTGGAAAACAACCTAAATCGTTATCTAAATGTGAAACACCCATTTCTGTTGGCAAAACTGAATTTGATATACATATTTTACAGAATAAGAGTAAAAATCTACTATAAATTAACACATTGAGTGCAACAGTATAATTCAAATATCCACCCAAAACATGACATTTTTTTATTTAATAAAACTTACATTTTGTTGGTATAAATACATAGTAATAAATAATGTGATCACAACATCATTTATCTTAAAAATGGCTTCAAAGCTAGGTGTCCATATGATACCCATCGCTACCAGCTGTGATGTTTGACACAACGCTCTTTTTGTGTTTACAACAACAATACGTAATATATTTTCCCGCGGGAAGTAAACAAACACACCTCTCCCCGCCCCTGCAATTTATTTCGCGACAAAAATTGAATCCAATATTGGATATCGTCGCCCCTGATTGATGGGACTCCAGGTATCCATATGGATACCGCCACATTCAATGTGTTAAGTATGCAGGTCTGCTGTGATGAGGGATTTTTAAAGTACATGTAAGATGAAAATTTCAAGAATTATTATACTTACACTCATCATAGAACCCATATATCCTGTTGATACTGGCACATTCGTGATTTCCTCTCAACAAGAAGAAATTTTCTGGGTATTTTATCTTGTAGGCCAGAAGGAGGCATATAGTTTCCAACGACTGTTTACCTCTATCAACGTAATCGCCAAGGAACAGATAGTTGGATTCAGGGGGGAAGCCTCCGTATTCAAAGAGACGTAGCAGATCATAGTACTGTCCGTGGATGTCACCTGAACAGATTGAAATATACCATATATAATAACTTTACAAGAGTTTTGATTATAATTATTATCTCTCGAGAACGTATTATAATTTTCTCTTGAGGTATTCTGGTCTAGAAAGTATATTAGAGCCAACCTAAAATAAGTACATTTATCTATGAGGTCAAGATAGCAAATATTTTTTCAGCATTTTAACCCTTTAACGGTTGGCAACATACAGTGTACGTGCCATTACCTAACTGAGAATGGATAGCGACGTACGCTGTACGTTCGGTGACTCGCGACCGAATATTCAAAAGCTACAGTGTCGAAGCTATAGCTGTGTAAAGCTATAGTGTCGAAGTTATATATCAATGTGAAGTGCGTTAAACAATTAATCCGATCAGATTATTATCGTTCCGGAGACTAAAAATATCAATGCTGAAAGTCTGTCCTGTAATCAGCCGTTCACCATCTACGCATAAGCCAGACTGAGCGAGTCTTCTTTTTGCTTCTGCCCTTGTTTTCTTTGTTTACAAACAATTTGGCACCGGCAGTAATAATTAATTGTGTGTATTGCAGTTTCGTTTCTAACGATTAGTAAAAATACTACTGTTTTCTGAATTGTCAGATCTGAGAAGTTTTTCATTTTCGTTTATCATAATAATTTGTATAATACTGTGTTTACTACGTCAAGTGTTTTTAGTGAAGTTTAGGTTTAGGTAATTTTAACAATTATTTTATTTTATATTTATCGATGTGTTACAATAATTTGTGATAATGGATAGGCCTAGTACATGTTTTCGGAGGAATGCTTCAAAATATACCACACTTCCATAAATTTTTAGAGTTACGCCTAAAGTGTTTTGTAAATATCTATTTTGTATGTCCATAAATAAAGTTAATACACATAATAAGCATAGTGATCTGTTATTTGATACATAAAAGTGCAAAGTAAAATAAATTTATGGTTTAAATTGGTTAGTTTGGTTATAATGCCTTCAACGCATTACTTTTTGGTGCGGCGGGCAACCCCTATCTGCATCACTTTTTTGACTATTTCTTCCTCCAAACACATGTACTAGGCCTATCCATTATCACAAATTATTGTCGATAAATACAAATTGAAATAATCATTAAAATGACCTAACCTAAACTTCACTAAAAATACTTGACGTATTATACACAGTATTACACAAATTAGATATAATAAACGAAAATGAAAAACCTCTCAGATCTGATACTTCAGAAAACAGTAATATTTCTATTAATCTTTAATTAATATATATTAATTATATTAATCATTACTACCGGTGCCAAACTGTTTGTAAACAAAGAAAACAAGGGCAGAAGTAAAAATAAGACTCTCTCAGTCTGGCTTATGCGTAGATGGTGAACGGCTGATTACAAGACAGACTTTCAGCATTGATATTTTTAGTCTCCAGAACTCGTAAAAAATCGATGATGAACAGAATCAGATTAATCGTTTAACACACTTTACATTGATATATGACCTCGACAGTATCGAACTGCAAATAACCGGCAACTTTTGAATATTCGATCGCAAGTCACAGAACGTACAGCGTACGTCACGATCCATTCTCAGTTCGATAATGGCGGATGTACTCTGTACGTTGCGGACCGTTGAAGGGTTTATTTTTAAGATTATAAATAAGATTTAAACAACAACGCCCAATACTTAACACCCTTATATTAAAATATGAATTGATTTCAGGTATCATACAGAATGTCTCATAAGTGCCAAACTTGGAGAAAATATTGTATGTGTCAAAATAAACAGCAAAAAATACTTTTGATTTTCTCTTTATTTTACAACAACTCATAAAACCTTTTCTAGAGTTTGGCACTTTACTTATGGACACCCTGTAGTGATCCCCAATTTATACCATGTCTAAACTAAAAAAATACATTGTACCTGGGTCTGTCTTGTCATGATAACCTTAGTAATAATTATAATTTCCTATAGAAAATTTTAGTTAGTTAACTTATTATATACCAAATACATGAAAGCAATCAAATACAGAAAGACAGTCGTCTTAAAAATATATTTATATTTAATAAAGCAAATAATTAATTTAATAAACTAGATATTTATTTACTGACTGTCTATTTACCAATAAAACTAATAAAAACTAAACTCTTCTGGGTAGTTGGTATTCTGTAGGATACTTATCAATTTTAAAGTGTTATGTCTAATATCTACCCAAGAATTACCTCTCATAATGCATCCCTATAATGAGTTTGTCATAGATGTGAAGCAAAAGCTTAATAAAATATGAGTTAAATTTGTTTCTCACACATACTAAGGTACAATTAATAAGTAATGGAAAATTTACACCATAGAAACTGTCTGTTCTCAATAAATTTTACAGACAAAATCAATAGTGTGCTATTTTTAATAAAAACTTGACAAGTACTGCTATGAAAGAAAGTATTGTTATAAAAGTTTTGGATATTTTGTAAGCAAAAGATCACATTATTGGCTATTGGTCCATGACCAATTCCAAAAATCATAAATAATCATTAAGAATCTCTAAAAAAAAAAAACATAGAAGGGGCAAAACAAAATCGTCATTAATTTAGAACTCTCAATCTGATTCTAATAGTATTACAGCACATAAATCTGTTTTGTGGATTCCCAGTGGGTATTTAATTTTCACTATAGGCACCATTACTGAGTACCATAACTTCAAAGGATTGTTTAGTTTTCATAATATAGTATATGCAGGTAAGGCTAGTTCAGGCTTTCTCTTATAATTACAACTTTGGTTAACTGCAGTGTCAAATGCAATATTGACATTGGTGGTAACAATGTTGCCCTTGCTATGTTTGTAAAAAGTCTACTCTCCATTAACTCAAGTGTGTTTACCGAGTTTAAGTTTGTCAAACCGAGGCTAACCACCCTTACCCATCTTAACCCATTACCGTCCCTAGTAAGGGAGTTTTATAAATTTATGCTTCTAAGAAAGAAGTTTAATAAATTCAAGACTAAGAAAAGGCATGCGTGTGGAGGATGATTAAGAGATTCTGGGCCTAATCTTCCGATATAATTTATTCTTTAAATTAGTAAAAAAAGTAAAATAGTTTTTCTTACATAAACACAGTATGAATAATTCTTACATATGAATATTTTTCTTCTACTAAACACAATATGAACTTAACAAAGCAACTGAAAGGTTCCCAATGGAGTTTCAAAATGAATGATGGTTTTAGTATCAGAATTATTGTTGCCCTAGAATCAAGGCTAAAACTCTTCTACATTATGCTAAATTTATTTTATTTATTTGATTTTATACATATGATTTTTCAGTTTACATTTATTTTAAATGAAGCTTAATGCTCAAAACTGTTGTTGGTTTATCCTTCAACCCCAGAATTTTAAGAGCCCTTCCAACACACCTGGACAGCTTTACAGTAGAACTCCAATTATCCGAACTCCGACTATCCGAATCACTTTCAGAAAAAAATTTGTCGAAAAAAAGTCTAAGTGCGCTATTATTCTTCCCCCGCGAAGCCCGAGTGTCACCACTTGTAACCGCTCACCGTCAAGCGAATGCGTGACCTGGCTGCCCGAAAACGGATGAAGACCGCAAAACAGCTTACATTTATGGAGATGTTTAAAAAAACAATGATTTTTATTTCTAAACTTGTAAGTACATTTTATTTATATTTAAAACATGTGAAAATATCATGTTTCTTACATTTAATTCAATAAAAAAATAGTCTCAAAACGTAGCTTTTTTTCTCTCTAATGGCATTAAAAAAAAACTCCGATTATCCGAATATTTGATTATCCGAATGGGTCCCGGTCCCCATTAATTCGGATAATTGGAGTTCTACTGTATTTTGGGATTTGGACCACCTATTATCAGCAAACCTGAGCTGTAATTGATAACCGTTCATCTAAACACAATGCAATGTTATTGTCTAAGTCCATTACAAACTAATATTTTATTGAAAACAGTTCTTGGTAGTACTCAAAATGTCAGTTTACCATGAAGTGTCTTCTTGAAGCAAGTTTTTCTTTAAAATTTACTATTACGACACTACACTTAACACCAACAAAGCATAAAACACTTGTAGAGTTTGTCCAGTGTTCCTCCTTTCAAAGACAGCAGAATGACAAAAACAATAATGCTTGACAGCGTTCTCCAATATTGAGCAGCTCCAAATAGTTAAAAACAATCCCGTAAGGGAAGCAAGTATTGACAAATAAACGTAGAGAATGACAACTGGTAGCTGGCACGTCATTGGCACTGTGTGCATAGTACATCAACCGGCGTAGAAGGTTTAAATTGTTTATTAAATTAAATAATCGTTATATTTTATCACAAGTTTTACAACAATTGATTATCTTAAAAAGGATGATGAGTACAATCCAAACACTATGTGTAAAGAGCATTTATTCTCCCCCCCACCTTTCTGTACTCTGTGAAACTGAGAAAAAACCAGAGATAATAAGGCTATGGGTCTGAAATGCTTTAATAACGACCAATCACTGTGTTCAACCTTCAGTTAAGTTTTTGTAGTTGAATATAAATAAAGGAGTAAGTGAAAATCTCTCGTAAGAGTTAATAGTTATTACAATTTCAAACTAATCCTGTGTGAATCTCTAATGTAAAAAGATGAACTTTTTAATGATATCTTACTGATGGTACTCTTTAATTATGTGTTAGTATTAAAGCTTTTTATGATACTACTTCATAAACTGAACTATAATTTGCATTTCTTTTGTTTATAGTTTAAGAAATATTTTTCTACAAACTATCCTCCCGATTACTCTGTATACGTTAGGCCTATACGATGTGTAATAGAATAAAGATTTAATCCATTTTCCTTTAGCAGAATGATTAAATGATACGTCCAAACTCATACTTAAGATATATTTTCACTTGTAAGATAATATAGTAAATTTTCATTGGCATATACCCTACATCTGATGACTTATTGCATCTACTTTTACTTTAATTTGTCCTTATCATTCCATTTTTGCTTATCTTACAATGCTATGAGACCAGTCACGTTTCCATGGCGGTCCAGTCTACCAAAGCCTAAATAGCCTCAACATAAATTGATAGTAAAAAGTAATTATACCAAATCTAAGACAATTAATACATACCTGAGGATAAATTACTAAATCTAGTTATACTTTACTTGACCAATATTGAAAAGTACCTTAGGTCTGCTAAGGAAAATATCTATGGTACAGTAAAACCTCACTAACTTGACCCTTTGTGGACCAAGAGGTTGTCGAGCTATCCAGAACACAGCAATTTTCCATGCACTTAATGAATTAATACAACAGACTCTAGTTTCACATATAAATTTATAATAGTACCCTACATGAGTACTGTTACCAGTGCATGGCCTACTGAGCCTTTGAAGAAATTTACATTCCAAAGGCGCGAAAAAGATTGATTCTTAGATTAGATTATTGAAATGGCGACCATACTACAAGGTAGGTATTTTAAGCTAAGTATGAATGAGAATTGAGTGTAAGATGATTGTGGCATGATCTTGTAGTCTTGTTACTGACTAAGGCTGACATGTTCCTTAGACAGGACTGTTAATTAATAGCCCAACCGCCGATGGCAACTAAGGGACCTACAGTTTAACGTGGAATCCGAACCGCGGCCTCTGAATTACGAATTGGTCTAATTATATGGATGGTCTTTGCGGATTAACGCAGTATTCAATAGTGCGGACGTTAATCCACACAAGAGAACACTACACCCACCGACCATCGCTCACAACTATCCACAATTCGTGACCTCCAAGTAGCTGGATTACAGGATGTCGCCACGATCCCAATCTACTTGACTGTTCATCTCAGCTGCTTGTAGATGTGTTAATAATGTCAAATGTTGACTGTCGAGTTAGTGAAGTTTTACGGTTTCTTATTTAGGTGTATATTTAGGTTTAGGTTTATACTTAGGTATCTAAGACTTCAATTTCCTAAATAAACACAGAAGTTAAGTTTAGTAGGCTCTGTAGCTAAACAGTATTTTGTTTGTAGATATTTATAGACTTACAATACTATGATATAATAAGTAACCCCAACGATTGTAGGCTCTGGTATAAGGAATGATCAACTTCTAACTTAATTTATCTTTCTTAGTACTCTATGGATGTACAATAGCTTACTAAGGTTCCATTATAAAACACTGTCTCCCAAAAAGAAATATTTAAACTGTCAATTTTTTTGTTATATAGGTCAAGGTTAATATTGACACAGGAATATATTATTTTTTCAGTGTATTGGTAAAATACATGCAGTTAAAACATCTCATTATTAGCCTATAGGTATCTTTTTAATGTGAATAGAGAAACTAACATGTTCGCGAGTGATTATGACACTATTCAGATGTAAATGTATGTATATTTAATGAATAAAGATATTGATTGATCGCTGCGGGCATACATGATCGTTGCCATACCTGCCCACGCCTGGACGCTGCGCGGTCGATTTAGGCCCCTCATTGTGGCGGGAAGTATCTTTATTATGACTCTGAAACGGCCTAACAACCACGCCAAGCCGCCCCTGGGTGCCGAGAGGCTGATATTGTCCACTCAACAAAGACGTCCTTTTTTGATAAATCAGATGCATTTTGATCAATAGACTACTGAAAAATGCACTTTTGATGATGTGCAAATTACTTCCTATGCCATATGGAAGTAATTCCACTAATAAAATATTCCAGCTCCGCTAAAACTATATTAATTTTTTTTGCAGTGAATATATTATGAATAGATTTTTGAGATTGAATGCCAATTAAAAAACGATTTTCTGGATTAAAAACCAAAGTTAACCTATATATATATACTACCAGTATTTGAGGGCACAGGTTTTCAAGCTTGGTAAAACAAAAACTTAAGAGTTACAAACTAACTGTACAGGAATCAATCTAAGCTTGAAACAAAAAATATTTAGGTCTATATTGTAATATGATGATCATTGAAATATTATTATGTACTTTTCACCTATTTTTATCCTGTTAAAGTCAGATTATTTCTTAAACAGGGTATATCCAAGGCCGGGGGTTTTTCATGATTGTTGGAAATTATGTCACTTGCTTTCAAAATTGTTATAAAACATACAAAAAGAATATTTTATACAACGATATGTATAACCTATGGTATATTATTTATAAGTATGTGGAAATTTTGACCACAAAAAAATTAAGATATAAATCGCGTATACACGACCACAGCCGACACGGCCACGGAGTCGTCATCTGCAAAATGTCAGTTAACAGATGACATTTAAAAGTGTTCCCATCCGCAAAAAAACAAAACAAATATATCATGAAAAGCCTGTTTTGCCCAGAAAACGACACTATGCACCGGCTGCCACTGTATTGGCAGTCGTCGGAAAAGCGACGATGTGAAAGGATCATTTAATTAATTTATTGTGGTTTTTTAAACTGGTATTGGTGGTGATACAAAACCAGCCAAGCTTATATTACAATAATAACACATACATTACAATAGGCTATTCACTTTATTTATGGTACATACAAAATAGATATTTATGAAACACTTTAGGCCTCCCTCTCAAATTTTTGGAAGTGTGGTATATTTTGAAGCATTCCTCCAAAAACATGTACTAGGCCTATCCATTATCACAAATAATTGTAACACATCGATGAATACAAAATAAAATAATCGTTAAAATTACCAAACCTAAACTAATACACTAAAAACACTTGACGTAGTAAACACAGTATTACACAAATCATTATGATAAACGAAAATGAAAAAAACTTCTCAGATCTGATACTTCAGAAAACAGTAATATTTTTGCTAATCATATTTACTAATCTTTTCAAACGAACCTGCAATACACACAATTAATTATTACTACTGGTGCCAATCCATTTGTAAACAAAGAAAACAAGGGCAGAAACAAAAATAAGACTCGCTCAGTCCAGCATCTGCGTAGATGATGAACGGCTGATTACAAGACAGTCTTTCAGCATTGATATTTTTAGTCTCAGGAACCCGTAAAAATCGATAATAACTGAATCAGATTAATCGTTTAACGTACTTCACATAAATACATAACTTTGACACTATAGCTTTACACAGCTAATAGCTTTGACACTGTAGCTTTTGAATATTCGATTGTGAGTCACCGAACATACAACGTACATTGCAATCCATTCTCAATTCGGTAATGGCGACATACACTGTGCGTCGTGGACCGTTGAAGGGTTAATTGCCTCGCCGGTCTAATTGGATAGGCATAGGTAGGTTGGGCTGATCAATGTGCTGGTTAAATTAAGCCGTGGGTATTTGTACTATTTAATAAAAGTACAATTCAGGTAGGCTGTGCACTAATTGACCAATAGAGATGACTGTCAAAATAACAGCAGCATTGTAACGAACCAAACTGACAAAGTACATCCCATTAATAACAGATAGTGTTGAGGTAATTTTCTGTTGTTCAAACATCAGTTTTTAAATGAGAATAATGTTTACTGGTCACTATGCCTGAAAAACGCTGACCCAAAAAGAAAGGATGGGATGGAATGAGAGAAGTGCAGGGTCATGTGGTGAATCCAGTTACAGCACCAAATGCACTACTGCCTACCACGCAAGGTGAGGTCCAATCGGTTTGACCATATTTTACAACAAAACATTGTTGCCAGCATAACAAGGTAAGGCCTAAGAATATCTACTAAACATACTCCAAATAAGAATGGAATGAAAAACTAACCAATAAGATTGTGACATTCATAACACCTTATTAAGATACCTAAGCTATATTTCTATTACAATAATGGGTAGGTATATGACCATCAACTGAATCGTTGACATTAATAAGTTGATAGAAGCCTGACATTCCACAAAATGTTCTAGGATCTTGCTCAAAAATTGGACTTGGCAATGTAATTCAATTACAATGATAATTTACTAAGGATCATGGTTAGCTATGACTAGGCCTACAACATCATTAACGTGCTATAACAAAAACAAAATTTATAAAAGACTATATTACTGTTTATTAAAGGTGTCTTTGAACTCAGGTCAAATACTCACCACAAATCTTAAGGGGAGCCTCTAGTTCAAGGAGTATTGGCTGAGACAAGAATATTTCTCTTGATTTCAAACAGAGCCCTCTTATCTCACTTTCCGTTAGTTGTACATTTTTACCAGGCCTGGCTCCACGAACTAAAAAAGAGGGTTAAGTTTAAATTTTACAAAAATGATCACCACATTGGTACTGAACGCCATAAGCCTACCATTCAAACAACAATATAAACACATTCTCTCTTGGTAATCGTCATAGTTACCTTCAAGTAATCTAGCAATAATACTATCTATATTCAGTTTGTCGTCTCCTCCAGCCATTTTTCTTACAAAATACTTCAAATAACTTATTAACTATAATTTTTAAGTAATAAGACAACAACTAAGTTTCAACACCACACCAATATCTAATGAGCGTAATGGCACCCATTCAATATGTTGACGTCATCTGCAAGCGGCAAAACGCCCTCTTGTTACAAATTGTCAACGACCAACAAATCTGTGGATGTAGAGAGTATATGTAAGAATATGCTTTTAATTTTTGTGGTTTTATTGAGCTATTCGACTAATAATCCTTGAAGAAGTCATAATATGTCATTCATACATATATACATATATTGTATTATAATATATGAAATATAATTTGTTGATATAAATTAAAGGATAATGTGTGCTAGTATCTTTAGACTCTTTTACCACTCCGCATCATCCATATTATACAATAGAACGTGCTTTCGATATTAAAAAACGCATTTTTGTCCAATCACAGTAATAGTGGCCGGTTGACTGCCAATTTGATTACCTGTAACGTGAAAGAAAAAGGAATCATCTCTTTTAACAACGAATTCTAATATTTCTCGTAGCGCAAAAATATTAACAAAAGATTCCAGACTGCGTTCAGTTACCTTTCATCATTGGACTAGTATATATATATATATTGTACCATAACTATATATTGTACCATAATTATATATAAGTCAAAGTCCTAAGTCCTACACGGATAATTTTTTATAAACCATAACGAATAAATAAATATGTTTTAGTAGTGTACATCAACACTATACATGAAAATCTACTTTTTGGAGGAACTATCAAGTGTCTGCCATATCAGGCGATGTCCCACAAGGGGTTGGTAAAAAAACTAAATTAAAGCATAGGTCAATATGCAAATCCAATTAAAGGTCTTAATTGGTAGGATTCAAATGCCGCAAATCGGAACTCAAACGGATCGAATTACTTTGAGTATTTCTAGACATGAAACCCTGCATTAACATTTTGGTCAATCTATTTTGTGAATCTCTGGCTCAAATAGCAATAACTGTATAAATAATTATAGCATTAGTGAGACCTTTAAAGGTCACTCATATGCCGATGGAACCAAAACTCGTACAGTATGCTACTTCTTTGGAGTTGATATTATGCACCAGTAATTGCATATAGTTTCTTATAGACAACAAACACCTAATTTTTCAGTGTATTTATTTTAACTTGGTGAATATTATTGAAGGAAGAGTTTATGATTTTGGTGATAATATATAGCATTTTTACTGCAAATGCTTAGCATGTTTTGTTAGGGTCATTATACAGAGTTTACATACAATCCTGCACAGGTTTAATATTTTATAAACGATAATGGATAAGATCTCGATGTGATAAGATTTTGTACATTGACATCATATCTACTATTTGAAGGAATTATCATTTTTCTGCCATGTAAGGGAAACGTCTCACAAGGGGTTAGTAGAAAACCTTAAATGAAGGTATTGATCTATATGCACATCAAATTAAAGGTCTTAATTAGTATAATTACCTGCCACAAACTGGAACTCAATAGGATAATCGTAGTAGAAATCACAGTCATTCAAACATATCTTGATTTATATTCATGTAATTTCTTGTCGCACGTTTTCCGCAACCCGGATTTTTAATATTTAGGCCTATAACAAAAAAGTATGAACCTGAGATTTTTTAGGGTCTTTATGCATTACACTTCTTTTAAGTATCCTAAATTTCAAGTGTATCTTCCATAAATATATATTTTTTAATAGGTATTTTCAAATTAACAAAATATTTTTCGTATTTTTTCAAAGCGCTGTAATAATTTGGTTGGTTATATAATAATTTCATGTGTTGCTGCCCTCTCTGTAAGGTGAGATATGCAAAATTGGCATGTATCTCTTAAGGTATTAAAACTAGATTTGTACCTAAGTAAGCCTTTTAAAATGCATTGGGACCTCCAAGTGGCGCCCCCTTAAAAATACGACGATAGTTTGATGAACTTATTCTGTGTATGTACGCTCGTCAGACTTTACATAAATATCAAACCTTCAGACGAAGTTTGGATAAAGAGCGAAGGTGAGAAGTGAGATGCCGGGTAGGACAGACTGGACAAAGCGGGGGCGTCGCGCGTTGTTGTCAAGATGACCTCTGTTGCCCTCTCCTCCCGCCGCCCCTCCTCCCGAGGGCATGAATAAAAATATCTATATTGTGTTAATTTCATACAATGATAAAAATATTACAAATTTTCCGTTTTGGATAATCACTAGCCAAAGTAAACATGCAAGAGTGGTATACATTTAAAGGTTACTTTGACTTTGACAACTTAGGTCTATACCGACCTGCATTATGACTATGCTTTATTATTATAAATTATAACACGTAAACTAAAATTCAATTTTAAACAAAACAAATCACCAGAGGATGACCAGATGATGTGACTGTTGTCACGAAACCGGTAGTCTACACGCTACTAAAGAGAATATTGAAGAAGGTAAAAACTAAAATTGCAAATAAAATTATTTTAATTTACGCTCATTTAACAGCTCAAACCTGTTCTATTTAAATCTGAATCAATCCGAATGTATAAAGGCATTGTATAGGAACTAATATAGAAATAATTTTTCAAAAACAAGGGATATTATAACAGGGGCATATATTATATGCTCTGAGTGTATTTAAAACCTACATTCTACACGTACGGTCTTAGAACTAAAATAATTACGAGAAAACTGAATATCTCAAGCAACTACTGTCCTTTTGGACACGTTTTACGACCTGATCAACCGTATTACGCCTGCAAAAATACCAGAACTTGTAGGACCAGTAAATTCGGTATGAAATTATAATGGATATTGATACTAACTTATTTTATGAATTAAATTGCATGTTAAGAAATAGTAAAGGAGTGCCGAAAATCTTGTACAACATCGAAAATACATTTAATTGTGACGTCACAATCCATTGACAAATTACAAAAGAATTGCCATCTCATTTGTGAAATACAACCACAATATCCAATAATTACAGAACTTCTACAAAATAAATTTTTAATTACGATCATCCAGCAAGAATTAAATTTAAACTGTGAAAATAACTCCAACAATAGAATCTTACCAATATTAATTCCAGGAACATTACAAGTTACCATACCGTGCGATTGCAAATTAATGCTGGACCAATTAACACTAATTACCAAATTGAAATCCTGTGGAAGACAGGAAAACGAAATGCCACACACTTAAATTTAATTCCAGCTTCCTGGACGAAATTAAAAGCGATAAAATTGTTCACATTGCATTCAGGAATCAAACACGAATTTAATAACTTGACCGAAATTTTAGATACAAATTGGACATTCAATAATCCCACATAAAATAACCAAAATGAAGAAAATTGAAAATTTAACCTTGAAAAACAATGACTTCGGCTTATTCAGTAATACAAGATTACTATTCTACGTCTTACTAATTTGGAATACAATTCTGACCATGATATGTCTAATCTTAATGTATTGCCTAAACATTAAAGCACGAAAGATTAAATTAATGCTGCCTCAGAGAGACTACAGTCCAAAGCAGGTTGAAGAAGAAAAACAATTGTAAATAATATGTATATATTTAGGTAATATAGGTAGTAAATGAAGTAAGGGAAATAGTATTTTATTCTATCATCAGTACTGTAACTCAAACACAGCCACATGTGTGTGTGCGCATGTGGAAAATGTAAGGGTCACATGTAAGTGTTAACTCAAAAGGAACAGAAAGATCCGAAAGCTGCCCGAGTGACGTAGTCTCGATAACAGCTGAGAGCGCGAGAAAAAACGCCAAGAAGGCATCACTTATTAGCTGACTCATCACAACATACATTCCAGTGGGTTGAGGAGCGCTCACTCCGTCCACCCCGAGCAGAATACTAATTCAAATTACAAACCAAGACATGTTCCAAACAAACTTAACCACAAATAAAGAATTAACTTGGGGACCAAGTTAAAAGGCAGTGGGGGAGTATAAAGACATTGTATAGGAACTAATATATAAATAAATTTTCAAAAACGGGGAATATTTATTTAAATCACATAAAGTGAATAATTCAAACAAAAGATGTCTCAAGGCGAAGAAAGCACGTCCGTCGCCACAAGTCTAGACGTCTCTGGTGATATTTCAGACGTACAGAATTACGGCACACAGCTGCAGGCGAAATACAATAGCAAAAAACATAAAAATCACCTTCTCCCACGAGAATAAGCTAGAGTTGACCACGGGTTTACTCATGGTCAGCACCACACCCTTTCACGCGAATTGAAGAATCAAGCGAAAGGGGTAGTACCAATGAGGCTACAGATTCTGATAAAACTTGTCTTAAAATACTATTGTCATATTATTGATTTGGAAATTCGCTTAGTTCGCAGATCTGCAGCAACGGGATATTTATCAATCTAGTACTGTACAGGTTCATCCCACCCATATATTTGCCTTATACATTTTATACACAATTCTGTAGCTTATGTTAAAAGGTAAGCCTAAAATATAGGTTAAAGTGGCTGTCACGCTGTTCTTAAAACAATAAAAAATAAAAAATATGCGGCAGCCGGATTCTCATCTATTTTTATTTTTAAATGTGTATTTTTATTATATCTGTATTGTTAAACAACGGAAAATATTCTTGAATAATTCCATTGAACATTATTTTTCTGTGGTTTCGAATAAGATTCAAACATGTTTATTAAAAAAAATGTTTATAACGAGGAAAAAATAAATTTTCCAGTTTGAAAATTTTTACTATAACTTCAACCTCTACGCGGGGATGCGTTCTTACAAAATAGAGGGACTCAAATAAAAAATAGCTTTCATTACGAAAACTAAAAACTTGAATATATTTTGTAACTTAGGGCGAAAAAACCAATACTATTTGTTTTAGATGCAACCAGATTTCTTCTTATATATTTTTACAAATACACCAGAAAACTTAAAAATAATAATGTTTTATAATTTTTTTAATGGAGCTGCACCCAGTAGTTGTCTGTAATAAAAATTTTAATTTAGTGACTTACTTTATCCAAAATTTGTGTCCGTTCATTTTGTTCTATATTTCCAAATGCTGAGAGTCAATAAATAATTTAATCGCCTGTTATTTTTCCACAAATTACTAATACATTACATTTAATTTTCTATCAACTAATTAATTGCTAATATATTCATCCTCCGAAAAATATGTTTAAAGGTTACGTAATAAGAAATAATCTATATTCCCTCAAAACTTGAAACACATAAAACTTTAACAATTGTTTTCCGGTTGGTAGCTTGCAGACATATTGAACTTTCCTTGAGTTCGAAATTACTTTGTATGCAAACCAAGCCATTTTATACGACAAGAAAATGTTACGGCTATTAAACGAAAAACTTGCAAAGTTTTATAACCTACTGATTGAAATGCTATAAATCTATAACTTATTATAATAACATGTGTGCCCTAATATATTACGTAGAAATATTTAGCAGATTACATTTGTTTACTTATTAGCAAAAATAAATAGTATTTCGAAAACAATATGATTAAATAATAAATATGGGCTACGGATGGTAATAATCGATGTAAAATGTTGAAGAAAAT
The DNA here is from genome assembly GCA_023375725.1 of Nephotettix cincticeps. Classification (NCBI taxonomy): domain Eukaryota; kingdom Metazoa; phylum Arthropoda; class Insecta; order Hemiptera; family Cicadellidae; genus Nephotettix; species Nephotettix cincticeps. The sequence continues at coordinate 15,326,619 of CM041784.1, forward strand.
AATACTTTATAGATTTACACGTACTATGTCGATTAACTACAAAAATATCGACAATTTCAGGAGAAAGTCATTGTAGAGTGTTTTCAATGTGAATTCATAGTTGGTTAAGGTATACAGTATATTTTTGAGATTTCAGAAATATAAATACGTATACAATAAAAACTATATGGAAATTAAAACATACTATACGGGTTTACTATAAGTTAAATTTTAGTCTGTAAAAAACTCATAAATAATTATTATAACAATTCACACAGAAATAAATTCCTCTCTTCACTATGGAGTACCAATGAGAGTTTCCAGAATTTGTTTTGAGATTTCTACATACAAATTGAAAATTTGATAAGTATTAGGGGAAATTAAAAACTTCCGTTGTATTAAATGACATGTGTAACAAAATGTAACTAAATTTACTTAAATAGCAGCAATTGGAGCCTGAAATGACTGCATCAGCCTTTTTGGATTCATTTTATCGTGGTGTTGGATGCGAATTAGGAACAGACATGATAATTTTACATTCAACATTTGCACTGATTATCTCAACCATTAGCCTGTAGCCTCTAGCGCTTCCCGCCGTTAATTTGGGCCTCGCTGGTCCTTTGCTTCGTGGGAATGCTAGCCTAGGCTATAGATTGTTATTGAACCCAAAAGTACGATAAGCGGGAATGAACCCTATAAATGATTGAACCATCGTTATAATTTTATTGAGATTTTTATTACGGACATTTTCCATCATGATTTTAAGTAAAACAAAATTTCACGACATTTCGGGATCTGGAATCTGGCCACGTTCTCAGGCGATTTAGTAGATGTGTTTTGATTCTTGTGTGCGTAATTGTGAAATTGTTTGTTGAGTACTTTAAACCTTTTTGTTTTCAGATTTATACCAGCTTAGTCCGTATTATGTTCTAATTGTGTTATGTTTAAGGTACTAGCTCGCCTTCGCTTCGAGATTAGCTTCCAGAACCTAAAAGATCGCGAAACTTTGATTTACTAATAATCGTGATGGAAAATTTCCGTAATAAAAATCTTAATATAAGTCCAGCATCGCCAATATTTAATTTCAAACCAAGAACCATTATACGATTTATAAATATAGTGTAAGAAAGTGTTTCTATTATTTTAGGGAGTCCCCATAAATGTATCTTAACAGCGTTCCATGGCGGTTTGGCTAGCCATGGAATTATGATAAACATTAATAAACTAACTTATCTCCTGACAATTATGACACGATTAAAATTATTGGTCTTTCATAAAAGCTGCAGTTTCCATTTTTACCTACTTTTAGGATTTTCATTTATTGTTCAAAACATTTTTACAGCTGGGTCTATTCTGAGTATTCTATAGTAGTATAGTCTATAGTAGTAACTCCTTTATTTATGGACAGATGTTGATAAAGCTTAGTATATGGTCAAAATAAAAACAGTTTATGGTAAAAATACCTACTTTCAGTGTTCATCAAAGCTTGTCATATACTACTTCTGTATTGTTATATTATTGATTTGGAAATTTTCTAAGTACGCAGGTCTGCTGTGATGGGGGTATTTCTCGATCATTGCCCGAACCCGTTTTGATCTACACTGAGTTCGAATTGAGTGAGTTTTGATATCATCACATATTGAAAAGCCATTGGTGATGGATCAAAACTGTACGCATGCTCTACTACGCCCAGCGCACACCGAAAGTGAGGAAAGGGTATAAATGATTTATTTAGTAAACGATTTTGGAATTGGATTGTAAGATTTTGGGATATTGGGACCCACCAGTAATAATAACACAACTAGAATAAAGAAGGAATTGGGATGGTAAACAAAGAAGCTGGAGATGGACAGGATCTCAACAGCTGAAAATGAGTTAATATTTTGCTCTGACAGCGTTAAAATAATCGGAATGAAAACTGCTTCTAGGAAGAAATATCATTCTCAAGGAAAACATCAAGGGGAGTCCGAACATTAAAAATAATATTTTTCTTCAAAAAATGTTTTATCTAAAACAATAAGATAATTATCCTCTTTCTATTGATATATAACACAAATGTGTACCATATATTGATACGTTAAAAATCATTATTTACGACCTTAAACGCACGGCTTCATTCATTTCTAACACTAATTGTAAATACAAAAACTATTGGAAACTATTTTTTCTTCATATAGTAACCACTAACTAGCTTCAAACTAACTTTGAATTTTGAAACTTGTGATTTAGTTTTGCCCAATAATAGTAATAGTCCAACCTATGCACCTGGTGGACAGTCAGTTAGTGGGTATCACATTTTGCTTCTCTAATTTTTCTGCTTTTAACGATTTCCCGAAAACGCACATTTAAGCCTTTGACTTGGTGTATTTCTAAAACCAACAAATATAGAACCATGCAATTTTCAGGGTTGACTAATTATACTTAAGTCTAGCTCCATGTGGAAGGATATGTTGTTAGCAATTTTTATGTATTGTTGGATATATTTGTTTATTGCTTTGATTGCTTGGATACAAATCTTTTTTCTAAAAAAACTATAACAAATCAAAAAAATCTAATTTTGCTATCGTTTAAAATGTTACTTCACCAGGCACTTGCTAAAAGCTCCCTCTAAAAACACACACGCTAAAAAAACACGTAGGCTAAAATAGAAATTTAATTGGGTATGATTTATGTTTATGGCAACATGCTAGCTCTCTCGGAATGAATATTGTTCTGTTTCTAAAATTTAAATTAATTTTCAGTTCTTAGTAGTTTTAATATTGGTTGAATTTTTGTTTTACATTTAATAAATTTAGATGTAACTGTGCATTTAAAAAGTATAAATGATAAATTGCCTCTTGATTTTGTAAATTTTATAACAAGTGAAGTTTACTTACTTTTTTAATAATATTATTTATGTATAGTTAATAATTTACAGTCAGGTAAAATCCTCGTTTTTATAATTAACATTTCTAGAAACCTAGTGTTGTGCGTTTTCAAAATACAGTACCTGATTTATTTTCGTCCCTTACATATTTTAAAATAAAATTTCAAGTTACTTCTTCTTTGGTAAATAAACTATCTACAGTTTTAAATATTTTCGTTTTCTATATTTTACTTTATGGAGGGGCTGTCTTACTGTGACAGCAACTGTTTTAGTTTAGTGAATAATTATACTAGCATTTGTTATTGATTCTTGAATTTATCAGAATTTTTTCAAAGAATTATGTTTTACCTACGTATGAATTATGTTTATGTGACAGCAACTGTTTTAGTTTAGTGAATAATTATACTAGCATTTGTTATTGATTCTTGAATTTATCAGATTTTTTTCAAAGAATTATGTTTTACCTACGGCTAGGTTTCGTTTATGGAGTAAGTTTTGGAATAAATTTTTGACAAGATTTGTCGAATCATGCCTAATTTTTTTCAATTTGTCCTCAATATATGCCTTTGTTATACACAGGAAATAAAGCAACATCATATACGAAACAGCAAATAACATATGAATTTAGTATAAGAAGGTTAGAAGAGAATAAATAAAGTTATACTATGCTATTTTAAATTAAGCATCATATATGCAATGTTAGGTTTTTAGTTAATACTATATACTAACTTTTTTGATTAATTGGTCTTCTTTCACTAATTATTTTGGCGGTTGTAGTTAAGCCAATATTATGCTAAACGTGTTTTAAATACCTACTTTTACACAATCCAATATGAAAGCAAATATTTAACTACTTTAAATATTTCCCTGTAATCACTAAAATGAAAATTATGCTCATACGAGAGAAGAAAAGAACTTTTCACCATTCATATAGCGAGGCATAGTTATTAGTAATTTTTAGCATGTAACCATATAACACAAATTTATTAAATGACTACAGTTATGATAAAGTCCATCTCTAAGTTGCTGAACACAAACGAAGAACTGTTACAGAAGAAACTTTTAACACAAAGACGAAATGTTCAACGTCGAGCATCTTGTAAACAAGGAAAAAGTTTCCAAATTCTGTATGGAGTTGCAATAAATTACCTACATATCCCCTCCTGCTCTTGAGGGTCCATACCCAACAACCGTTCTGTCCCAATCACACTTTTTTACAACCCTCATTTTTAAAACATATTTTACTTTTGTCCTGCCAAGGAAAAAACACTTCATGAATAAACTTTTTGAAAAATTTTTCATGAATTGTGACTATATAATATACATAAAAAATATAAATGTGTAAGTGAATCTGTGTTAGTAATAGTTAATTAGTACCTCTTAATTAGTAACCTATTAATTAATAGTAGTTTTGATGACGCTATTATCTGTAATATTGCATTGCATAAATAAAGCTATTTACGAATTCATTTGATTTGATATGCTGTTAGTACTTTCCTTTAGCTCTGATTTCACTGCTTTAGTTAACTATCAATAATTATCTTATTAAATAAATTATCTTTGGAAATAATCAGCAATCATTGGCAAAAATGAAGCGTAGTGAAAAATCGTTTATTTAACTAGGCAAAGAAATTAATAAGTTTGTTACTGTTGACACCAACACCTTCCTGAAAAAGTTTACTCGTCAAACGTATTGTTTTTTTAGATTAGATTATTGAAATGGCGATCATTCCACAAGATTAGTATTTTAAGCCAAGTATGAATGAAGATTGTGTGTAAGATGATGTGATTTGTGATGATTGTGATCTTGTAGTTTTATTACTGACTAAGGCTGACATTATTCTTAGACAGGACAGTTAATTAATAGCCCAACAGCCGATGGCAACTAAGGGACCTACAGTTTAACGTGGAATCCAAAGCACGGCCACTGAGTTACGAATTACGAATTGGTCTAATTATGAGGATGGCCTTGCAGATTAACGTAGTATTCAATAGTGCGGATGTTAATCCACTCAAGAGAACACCAACCGACCATCGCTTAGAACTATCTACAATTCGTGACCTCCGAGTAGCTGGATTATAGGACGTTGGTTTTTTTATCCACCGCCCCAGTAGATTTTTTATTGCTGATATATCATTATTGGGATGTTATTTCTATTGTAGATGTTTATCGTTATTATCACATTTATTGCATAGTGTAGTAGGCAACCATAAACCATTTAGGATATTTCCTATGCTACATTTATTTGTGATATTAAGGGGTATGGTTTTTAATCAGGACTAACTTCATTAAATTAAATGATTATATGGGACAATGTCTTATTCGTACAAAGAAATGTAGTACAGGTGAAGTACTGGTTACTCAGACAACATACAATTGTATTGAAATAATGTAAAACTGATATAAAATATATATGGTGTATTTGAAATACACTGAAATACTTTGGATATTGTTCCTGAGGTCAAAAAAACATAAATTGCCTGTGAACATATGGCCTATCTTGCTCCGTTTTCTGTTTGTAGGTATGTATGTGTTTATTACATAACTTGCTATAAATTTGGAACCACTTGAGGTACAAACTTCAAACTTGGTACGTGTATGAGTACTAGTAGGACCTATTTTTGTGCATAGTATCAACTATATTTGTACCATTATGAAATGGTGGCCATTTCAATTTTTCAAAGCTCAATAGTTAAAAAACCATGTGGTTTACAAAAAAACAAAAACAAAATAAAAACAAAAGAGCTGCGATATTCAATTTTCTTTAAGAAAATGTAAAATGTTAGTAGGGTCATAAAACAAATAAAGGAGAAAAATACGTTTTCTAAAGATAAAACTGTTATTTTGGGTTTTAATGTGCAATTTTTGTACGTAGTAACTTTACCAAAATTGAATTTTCTTTGATATTTGTCTTATAATCCTATTAAAATGTTATATTTTCTTAAAGGAAATTAAATGTTTTCTTTTGTAAACCATATGGTTTTTGAGTTCATCAACTGAGCTTTACACGTACTAAGTATGAAGTTGGTACCTCAAGTGGTTTTAAAGGTATTGCAAGTTGTGTAAAAAACGCATACACACCGATAGACAGAAAATGGAGCGAAGTAGGCCATATGTTCACTGGACATTTTTGTTTGTTTTGACCTCAGAAACAATATTCCAAAGTATTCCGGTGTATTCAGGTACACTCTGTATACTGTGAGTGATTGCTTGCATTTCAATAGACTTATCCTAAGATCTTGACTAAACTTGAACACTTTGTTTCAGTCAGGTTTGTTGAGCGAGACTTTGTGGAATAACAACTGCATTTAGTATTACAGAAAGTTCATATGTTATAAGCAAAATCTAAGTATTATGCATTGAAACAAGTTATAAATTATATTAATGTATTCAGCATGTATCTTAAATACGGTATATATTTTTTGTATATGTAAAAAACCTAAAATCAGGTTTTTAATGTTTCATAGAATATAAAATGTGTCCCATAAGATAAGTGCCAAACTCTAGGAATAGGTTATATGGGTCAAAATAAGAAGAATATTAAGGGGTTTCCCCAAAAACTACTTAGTTTAACGGATACAAAAAATTTTGCATTTTTTACGAAATAATTGTTATCTATAAGAATTTTTACTTTATCTTTACAAAACTCAGTAGAAAAAAATTCAACATGGTCCATTTCAAAATGTTGGTCGTTTTAAATGTTTAATCTAAAACTGGAATATATACAAAGAAAATTTTTTATGAAAATTTTATTTCTAACCTGACAACACCATAAACATGAGAATCGAATCAACCATAAACGAGGTACATTGAAATGTTTGTTAAGAGGCAGCAATAATCCATTTGTTGTGAACATTCTTTATTTCAATGTATCTCCATTTATTTTTCTCTTTATTTTCTCTTTGTTTTGGCCCATATAACTTTTTCCCGGAGTTACTTTACTTATGAGACATACTGTAAAAAGAGATTGGAATGCCTAAAAATAATAAACCAAAATATATCTTATTATATAATCATACAAAATACTTTGGTTCAGGAATACGTAATACAAAATGTGTTTGTAATGAAAACTGATTACGTGTTTCATTTTAAAACAATTCAGTTTGGTCTAGCTACGGACGTACAGTTTGTTCCACAAAGACATAGTTGAAACCTTGCTTGAATCCCAGAGCGGGGACAATACTGGATACAAAGAGCAGTCCTTAAAGTCTGTGTCCCAGTTGCCCTCACCATACATTATCTTGTTGCCAATTGTATTCATAAAAAACAGTGAGGTACAGATTGTCGCACCATTTTTCATACAAAATACAAAAGAAAACTGCGTATTTAAAAAAGTTATTTTATAAAAAATTATTTTAAATTATGGTTGTCTTTTGTTTGATTTTTAACAAGTGACCTTCCAAACCAGGAAACCAAAGAGTGTGTGTTTTATACATCCAAAAACTATCTCAATTTCTCTTATAATATATACTTTAAAGAATTCTCTTTCAGAATATATAGTATATTGAAAAACATCATAATTAACCCTTATTTTCACGGAGAAAGTGAACACAAATGCCTTCTATTCTTCTGTGGCAACACAGACAGACAAATAGAGATTAGATCCATTTCGGCTTTTCTAGTGTATGAAACGTAAAAACAACAAACAATGTCACAAAGTCCAGACAAAACTCTAATTTCATTTATACAGATTAATTTTTTAAGGAGAGGCTGAAGAAATGCTTTATGCATACAGTTGGCCAGCCTGTAGTGTTGGACTCCCCTAAGAAGCGGGATTACCCACTAAAAAACCTCCTCTAATCTTTAGGAATCTAACCTGGAACCGTTTGTCACATTACAACAGGCTAGGACTAAATTTGGTTTACACCTTTGGGGCTCACTCCATGTCCAGGCACTTGTTTAGGGGATTTGGGTCTCTTCGCGGTCCAGATCGTGCAGAAAGTGTGCTCCGTATCGTCGGGAACGCCCGGGCAGTAAGTGCAATTCGGTTAACCGGTTTTGCCCACCCAATACAGGTACGACTTGAAATAGCCGTGGCCTGTCAGAAACTCAGAGAGGAGTTCCACCTCGCCATGTCGTCGTTCTACCCACGGTTGGACCTGCTCTATGAGTCGCGCAGTACATCGTCCTCGGGCGTCGTGTTCCCAGCTGTGTTTCTACTGCTGGAAGGTTCGGAAGCGCTCTTCAGATCTTTCAGCATCCTTGCCGTTCCCGCCTTGTTATACATATTAATTACTTGGCGTGAACATCCTACAACAGATTCCTTTTTGCTACTTTCAGGAACCGATCTGAACGCCTGTAACTGTTGAAACCTGCTACTTTCAGGAACTGTTGTTCTCAATATAGCGAACAACAGTTGCACGGTATTCCTGTGTACAGACTCAACTCTCTCGTCCGAGAGTGTGTTCCAGCTACGATTCTTATTACCACTAAAACTCGTCTTACGTAGCCTAATAATGCATAACTGCTAATTATAATTAATTCACTCTATATTAAATATAATGGAAATATCTGAATTAGTATAAACGATTTAATGTATTTAGTGAGAATTTAATGCATTTATGTAATTAATGTAATTTTATTCTGAGACAGTTCAGTACATTCATGTCGACTCACAACTGTATGATCACTTAATAAATAAAATGACATAAATAGTAACTATTGGACTTCAAGTGGAAAGGAGGCAGTTTATCAAGGATCACCATTCTATAGAGGTAGATTTTTCAAACATTATCGCTTTGGTGCAGTAATACCGTCTACATCAATTTGTTTCTGCTTTCAAAGAAGATATACTAAAAATAAATTTGGGTAGTTGGTACTATTCAAAGTTTCAAGAGTAAATTAAGTATAATGCTATACAATGCTCAATCATAATATATTTAGTATGTCTCCTTCCTTTTTGAAGGAGGGTGGCAGCCTCTTACCTCCGGTAAATCAAAAATAAATAAAACCATAACTTTTGTTTTACATATTCTTTGTTATACCTTTCCCACTCACGTGGACTACAAATGGGACTTATCAAACAAAGATAGGAGTGAACATACACAGTAAAAGGTGAACAGTTCTAATAAAAATTACAGAGTAAAAGTAAAGTAAGTAAGTAAAAGGAAGTAAACTAAACAGGTCTAATAAAACTGTTTGTATTTACTTCTCTGTGGAAAATAGTTTATATCATGGATATGTCTTAAGGTAATGTTTTCACTTCATCTAAATTTAGAAACAGCTGGTTTCTATGGAAACCTGTTACACATTGTCCATCTTAAAATTCGCCAATCCACCCCCAGGGCTAAGACAAGACATATCCATGTCAAAACTACTTAAAGGAGGAGAGTATTAATGCACAAGTTTTATCATTACGTGGATATCTCTTTCTATAATTTAAAGAACTAAACGAAGACACCTACATAACAACAAGGTACGACGAGCTCTAAAAGTAAATACAAAACAAGAATTCAAAAATCATCAGTATATTGGTTTTAACGAAACAAAACTTGAGCCTAAGAGCAAGGGTAACACAGACACTGACTCTAACAAACAAGTCTTTAAAATTCATTTTAAATTTAAAATGTCTCTTTTAACATTTTTGTTTGCATGTTGGATTAACATCCAATATAGCATATTTTCATATTTAATACTACGTATCCATGCGGCGTAGGATACGTATTGAATACTATTCAATACTTTATGGATTCGTTTTAATAAGTTTTTTCCTAAGTAGAAATGTCCACAGCGGGGAAAATATCGTAATTATTGTAAGTAATAATTAATTATTTATAATATGTAAATACTGTAATGTTAATATTTATTTTCTTTTCTCACTTGCAAACCATACTCTATTATAACTATATACTAATGGAAATAGACATTTGAGTTATGTCTCTTTTGCACTTGCTCTGGGGAATTTTGGGTGGCTAAAATGTTTTTTAAGAAAGTAAAAGAAAACAATATTGAAAAGGGGATGTATCTATCCCAAAGCCGTATATAATGGTGGTATTTTAAAACTGTTTTGTTATGTGACAACCGAACTATTAAAATGAAAAGTATTAGAATAACCTAACATTTGTATGCATTTTAAAAGAACTTCTGCTCAAAAGGTTACCCAAAATGGAGCAAGTTTGGGACAACTGAAAATGTCAAATGATAAGTTCCACCGAATTATACCAGATTTCAAAACCTTTTGTAATACGAGGAAAATGGTGAAAACCACAATTTTCATCTATAGACAATTCACTGAAAGTACTTAAGCACTTGAAAATTATTTTAATATTTTTTTAACCGTACTTGAAATAATTCTCACAGAATATTACTTTTTAGATATTTGTTAGAGTCACACTTCTCATTGGTAATAAATGAAATATGAAGATCGATGTACCAATCTTCCTAAACAACTGCAAAGAACTAAAATTATTTCAAGATTCAAGAACCGACCAAACCACAAGTAAAGTAATTTCATATCAACCCCGCCCTTCTGGTGTTCTCTAAAAAGCATGCATACGACTTAACCATTTCCACAGCTACATGTTCACATAGGACACTTCTACCGTACAGATATTGTTCACTCACTTTTACTACTATAAACTACAGAAATTTCAATACAATTACATATATTGGGAGGAAACCACTGCACCCCTTTGAGGACCAGAGCCATTTAATAATTTTCATATAGGTCTAATGTTTTTTTCAAAATGTCTTCAAATGACCAAAGTGGGTATACTATGAAAAAAAGACCACGTGAAATCAGCATTTTTATAATGGTTTATAAAAATATTTGTACTCAGACCTATTTTTAAGATATCTTAATGATTTTTTCCTCTAAATTGCTTATAATCAGTTACCTAATAATGATATATTGATGTTAGATTTTAAAAATATGTATCTGGACCGCAAATAATATAACAATTGAAATGGATTTTCCTTTTTTAATTTTAAATTTCCACAGATAACAAATAAAGAATAATTTTAACATTGGAAAACATTTAAATTATTGCTTACATTATACAGAGTGTGTTTACAAATTTTCTTGGGATTATGTCCAAGAATAAAAATGTTATCATACAAAATAATAATACAATATATGTTGATTTGTTCACAATAGTGAAACAGACGATCAAATAAACGTATATTTATTTCTGGCTGTAGGTAAAGATATCTAAAATGAAATGAGTTAGATTAAAATATGCCGCACAACATAATATACTATATGCAAAACTACTTGTTGCTTCATTGTTCTAGCCATCGTTATCTGTTAGTTGTCGAGTATCCAGCTGCAAGTGATAATCACATCTTTGTCGAGGGAGCACACAATAGTCTTGGACATATCGTGACCAACACAACCGAGCATTAGCACAGCACTGCACTTACTATTGCTTTATTGTGCTATCCGTCGTTATCAGTTGTCGTGCATCCAGCTGCAAGTGATAATCACATCTTTGTCGAGGGAGCACACAATAGTCTTGGACATATCGTGACCAATACAACCGAGCATTAGCACATCACTGCACTTACTATTGCTTCATTGTGCTATCCGTCGTTATCAGTTGTCGTGCATCCAGCTGCAAGTGATAATCACATCTTTGTCGAGGGAGCACACAATAGTCTTGGACATATCGTGACCAACACAACCGAGCATTAGCACATCACTGCACTTACTATTGCTTCATTGTGCTATCCGTCGTTATCAGTTGTCGTGCATCCAGCTGCAAGTGATAATCACATCTTTGTCGAGGGAGCACACAATAGTCTTGGACATATCGTGACCAACACAACCGAGCATTAGCACATCACTGCACTTACTATTGCTTCATTGTGCTATCCGTCGTTATCAGTTGTCGTGCATCCAGCTGCAAGTGATAATCACATCTTTGTCGAGGGAGCACACAATAGTCTTGGACATATCGTGACCAACACAACCGAGCATTAGCACATCACTGCACTTACTATTGCTTCATTGTGCTATCCGTCGTTATCAGTTGTCGTGCATCTAGCTGCAAGTGATAATCACATCTTTGTCGAGGGAGCACACAATAGTCTTGGACATATCGTGACCAACACAACCGAGCATTAGCACATCACTGCACTTACTATTGCTTCATTGTGCTATCCGTCGTTATCAGTTGTCGTGCATCCAGCTGCAAGTGATAATCACATCTTTGTCGAGGGAGCACACAATAGTCTTGAACATATCGTGACCAATACAACCGAGCATTAGCACATCACTGCACTTACTGTTGCTTCATTGTACTATCCGTCGTTATCAGTTGTCGTGCATCTAGATACAAGTGATAATCACATCTTTGTCGAGGGAGCACACAATAGTCTTGGACATATCGTGACCAATACAACCGAGCATTAGCACATCACTGCACTTACTGTTGCTTCATTGTGCTATCCGTCGTTATCAGTTGTCGTGCATCCAGCTGCAAGTGATAATCACATCTTTGTCGAGGGAGCACACAATAGTCTTGGACATATCGTGACCAACACAACCGAGCATTAGCACAGCACTGCACTTACTATTGCTTTATTGTGCTATCCGTCGTTATCAGTTGTCGTGCATCCAGCTGCAAGTGATAATCACATCTTTGTCGAGGGAGCACACAATAGTCTTGGACATATCGTGACCAATACAACCGAGCATTAGCACAGCACTGCACTTACTGTTGATTCATTGTACTATCCGTCGTTATCAGTTGTCGTGCATCCAGCTGCAAGTGATAATCACATCTTTGTCGAGGGAGCACACAATAGTCTTGGACATATCGTGACCAATACAACCGAGCATTAGCACATCACTGCACTTACTATTGCTTCATTGTGCTATCCGTCGTTATCAGTTGTCGTGCATCTAGCTGCAAGTGATAATCACATCTTTGTCGAGGCAGCACACAATAGTCTTGAACATATCGTGACCAATACAACCGAGCATTAGCACATCACTGCACTTACTGTTGCTTCGTTGTGCTATCCGTCGTTATCAGTTGTCGTGCATCTAGCTGCAAGTGATAATCACATCTTTGTCGAGGCAGCACACAATAGTCTTGGACATATCGTGACCAATACAACCGAGCATTAGCACATCACTGCACTTACTATTGCTTCATTGTGCTATCCGTCGTTATCAGTTGTCGTTCATCCAGCTGCAAGTGATAATCACATCTTTGTCGAAGGAGCACACAATAGTCTTGAACATATCGTGACCAATACAACCGAGCATTAGCACATCACTGCACTTACTATTGCTTTATTGTGCTATCCGTCGTTATCAGTTGTCGTGCATCCAGCTGCAAGTGATAATCACATCTTTGTCGAGGGAGCACACAATAGTCTTGGACATATCGTGACCAATACAACCGAGCATTAGCACAGCACTGCACTTACTATTGCTTCATTGTGCTATCCGTCGTTATCAGTTGTCGTGCATCCAGCTGCAAGTGATAATCACATCTTTGTCGAGGCAGCACACAATAGTCTTGAACATATTGTGACCAATACAACCGAGCATTAGCACATCACTGCACTTACTATTGCTTCATTGTGCTATCCGTCGTTATCAGTTGTCGTGCATCCAGCTGCAAGTGATAATCACATCTTTGTCGAGGCAGCACACAATAGTCTTGGACATATTGTAACCAATACAACCGAGCATTAGCACATCACTGCACTTACTATTGCTTCATTGTGCTATCCGTCGTTATCGGTTGTCGTTCATCCAGCTGCAAGTGATAATCACATCTTTGTCGAGGGAGCACACAATAGTCTTGGACATATTGTGACCAATACAACCGAGCATTAGCACATCACTGCACTTACTATTGCTTCATTGTGCTATCCGTCGTTATCGGTTGTCGTTCATCCAGCTGCAAGTGATAACATCTTTGTCGAGGGAGCACACAATAGTCTTGAACATATTGTAACCAATACAACCGAGCATTAGCACATCATTGCACTTACTATTGCTTCATTGTGCTATCCGTCGTTATCGGTTGTCGTTCATCCAGATGCAAGTGATAATCACATCTTTGTCGAGGCAGCACACAATAGTCTTGGACATATTGTGACCAATACAACCGAACATTAGCACATCACTGCACTTATTTTATTGTTCTATAGTTTCTATAAGCGAACACTTAATCATACCATTGTTATATAGGAATATTTGTATATACTAAATTGTCGGAAACCTTTGCTGAATCTAGTTATATAAGACAATAACCAAAGTTGTGGCAAACTTTTTAACGATGTCAAGGTAACAAATCAATGATGAAATTGAATATCATGAGCACTAAACAATACAACTGTTTGTGTTTGTTTTCAATAAGTGGAATTTACGTTAGGTAGATTAGTATTTTTAAATTTAATTCTTCCCCAACTTAGCATTCGTATGTACCTTACATACGAATGCTGAGTCAGATAGATTGAGTGCAGTATTACATTTTAATAAAAACTCTTAATAAACGTAATATGCGGAGGCATTTGTTGGTCTGATAGTAATATCATACTGTGCAATGACATGTAACATAAACGTTAGTATAATTAATGTTGGCTTAGGACATGTTTGTGTGTCTATTCAGATGTGTCGATTCCCATGATATCGATCCAACGTAGGTATTAGTTTTATAACTGTAGATAGTATATCAACTTTTCCTTATGAGTAAGGTATGATATTTGGCCTTTTTTATTCATGCACAAATATCTCGAAAATGGATTCTCTTTAACATTGGATAGGGTCATTCGACCCCCCTTAAACTTCTGAAAGCTATAATAACTATCATTTTCTTAAATATAGACAAAAATTCTAAACTTGCACCGTCTTCAGTACAGTAACCCACAAAAAAGTAAACAATCAAAACAACGAGGCAAATAATCATGAATAGAATATTGATTTCGCAAATCTTTTCCAAATTAATCTAAAAATTGTGGTAGTTAGGATCACCAAACTACCTAAACTCTAAACGTAATCATTTTATTTAATATATTTAGTTATGTAACAACAGCTTTCCCTCTATAATCGTTATAGATATCATAATCTCAGTATATAAAACAAATTCTATCAAATGACCAAATCCATTAGTACTAAAAGCAGCTAATGGCCCGCTGAAGGGTGGTTTTATAAGGTCTAAATCAACCTTGCCAAATGCACCGTTCATGGAAGGGATGCACAAGTCTTTGTTATTCTTATTTAATAGCACATATCTTTATGAATTTTTGATACTATTCACTAATGTTTGGTAAAATTCTTGTCTACTAATATTATCATTTACGTAAACGTAAAACTATGTTTATGTATGTTACATTTTCAAGACAAAATATTAAAACAATAAGGATATCTATACAAAAAAAAGGAACCAATTAAATTTCTTTCCTTTTTTCTGAACTAAAACCAATCACAAATTATTTATCTCTTTGTCTGAAAGGGCGTCTTCACATACCATATTCTAACGCTTTTACATGTTATTTAATTGAAAGAACTATAAAATATTTTGTAGTATTTTCGGAAGTAAGTATTCCGGAAGCAAAGAAAACAGCATTTTTGGAGCTGACTACACAGAAAAATAAAAATACAAATTAATCACCAAATTTCCTTCGCGAAGAGACAGGGCTTCATACGAAAATTCTCTATGACTGTTCTACAATACTGCACAGATATGTGCAAAACATCGGATAACTAAAAAAACTAAACGGAAAAAGAAAAATGGAGTCGAACTCACTGATGAGAATCCATAATAAAAGAAAATCCTAAACTAAAAAAAATATTTTTATCTGAATAAAAACGAATGTTTATTATTTTTATGTTTAGGTTAATCTCCATAATTTAAACTCATACATAATTCAGGTTAGGAATTTTATCCCGTTCATCAGGATATTCTCAATGAATGGGGAGGTGTGGCATTGTTTTGGTTATATTATAATTCATTAAAAGTGCTTTAAGCTTTAATCCGTTACGTTATGATTTCAAAAACTAAATTTTACTCAACGCTCGATTTACAACTCCATTTCGTTCGAAATAAAGGGTAAATGTGATAAGCTGATCTATTGCAAGAATTAGTTGCATTGCCCATAACAGTCCTTTTATGTTTTATGGACTACTTAACCTAAATTTGACCAAGTATAAAATCCTGTGCTCTCGTTTAGGTTATGTGCTACATACATTTAAATGGATTGACACAGCTAGGGATTCTATAACAGTTTTATATATTTTCTATTTTATTTGTATTACCTTATGTTTTATACCTTCATAAAATATGCATAGTTAGTTAGTTAAATATTTTTATGAAAAAATAAGGAAGGGTTTTAAAATCCTTAATAAGTAATTATGTTTTACTATGCAATTTTATTTTGGTTTAGTTGTAAATTGACGAGACTGTAGGCTGGAAAACATATTATTAATTCAATGTGATACACACGTGCTTCTCATTCATAGATTTTTTTATTGTTCTATGGTCCCGTCCATAGAACTGTTTGTTCAATGGTCCCATTCAGAGAACTATTTATTGTATATTGTTTATTGTTCTAATGACCTCTCTATGTATTTTTAATATTTTTTAATAATTAGAATGTAAATTCTAATTTTGATCAGTTTCGTTAAACACATTCTATTTTCAATTATCACCTATAAATACATTTTTATTATGATACAATTACAACTTAATTAGAAAACCATTAGAAAAAGGATAGTTCAAAGTTTTGAAATGGATATGTCTTGAGCGGCGGAAGTGTTTGACGGAAGTGCCGTCATATGGTTCTTAGAAAAGCTGTCTAGATGAACTGGAAACATTCCCTATCGACATATTCATGATCTTTCTTATTTCCCACAGGAAGTAAATATTCCCTGAGTGCAGTCCAAATCTTGCATACAGACAATCAGTTTTTGACAGTTATGCAAACTTTCTTGTCAAACAAAGATAAGTAGCGTTTTGACATGGATATGTCTTAGCTCTGGGGGGTGTTGGTGATTTTTAAGATGGAAAACATGTAACAGGTTTCCATAGAAACTACCAGCGTTATTGTATTGAATTTTTAATATAAATGAATAAGAACAGCTGTTTGGATGAAGTGAAAACATTACCTTTAGACATATCCATCATCTAATCTAATTCCCACAGGGAAGTAAATACAAACATTTTTTGTAAGCTAAAGATATTCTATATGTGCCCCACGAGTCACATGGAAGACATATGTTCTACAGTTGAATTAAATCGTGACTTTTCAAAGAATATCCATATCAAAATTTCTCCTTATCATAATAATGTAATTTCTACAACAACTCTTGTCTGTACGGGTTTCTTCTTTAGACGTCCTCTCAAAACTCCCCAAACGGATCATTATGAAATGTGGAGTTCTACGCTTAACCTGGCCGTTGGCATTTTTGTATGGTACTTTTTAAATAATCCTGTATTTTAATGTAAATAATTACTAATTGATTCAAAAATGAGTAACGTTACTAAATGCGTCTTGTGTTTTCCGGCCAGATTGTACAGTGCCTAAAAAGCAACATCTTATGTTACATTTGTATTTAAACATTAGAAAAACGATTATGGTTCCCTTTAAATATTTTTTAGAATTCGTCTACTTGAGATATAAAATCCATACTGTTGTAATAGCCGAGCGTAGTTAATCAATGTCTCTATTAGAAATGCGCTCAAGGTTCGTCGGCTTGTAACTTGGCTCATACATTATTCCCCACTTTGCCAGCTTAGCTGTGGCGATCGCTAACGACCAAGTTTCTTACATGGACATCTATTGAATCTTAAATTACCTGTTTAGGTATTTACAGTTTAAAATTGCTAGTTAAAAAGTATAATTTACTTTTAAAATGAATTTGGTTTAAATCCATCAGTTCAAAACCTCAAACATTAGAAATTCGAAATACTAAACACAGAAATATAAAGTTTTCTGAGATTTCAAAATTCAAAAATTCATTGAATTTTTTAAAATGAGATTATCATCAGTAAATCAATCTTAAAAAGTACATATTTTAATAATCTAATTTTTTAATTATAAGATAAAATTCTAGCTATGACACTGGTGTTTGCAGTTATTAGTATACGCTATTTTCTACAATACCAGCTTTTAATGTTATTCTGATAGAGAATGAGATATATTTTCCCTTACCTTTGTTTTAGAAATCGTCTTCAGTTTGTTTTCGAATTCTCTATACAACCCAGCAAATCTGTGTTGAAAATTAATTAGGAAAGGGAATAGGGAAAGAAAAACAAAAAGAAAATTAAATTTATTGTTATAACGGTTTGAAAGACGTGTGTTGAAATTATAAGAAGAATAAGTGCTCAAGGAAATAAGGTATTTAACACCACTGTAAACAATATTAGGGAATCATGAAGAATATATGTTTAATAATTATTATCTGCAATCTGCTAAAATTAAAAATAGTAAGCATCAAACTTTCATAATATTAACATAAAACACACGCCATGAAAAACAGACAGATCCAAAAACATTGGCTTTGTGCAGTACATTAAAAACTATTAGGGTAGCACTTAACTAAGTTTAACTTATATAAACTAACTAATTTAATTTACATTGAAAGGAAAAGGGCATGCGGTTTATTTACTGATTTAGTTTATATCTATTTTTAACCTCGACTACACATCACCATGGAGATTAAATTAGATTAGATTGACTTTTGAAATGTCGACCTACCCAGGTGGGTATTTTAAGCCAAGTATGAATGAAAAATGAGTGTAAGATGATTTTGGCGCGATCCTGTAGTCTTGTTGTTGGCTTAGGCTGACACGTTCCTTAGAGAGAACTGTTAATTAATAGCCCAAAAGTCAATGACATATAAGACTCCTACAGTTTAATATGGAGTCCGAACCACTTTTGCTTCTAAACTACGAATTAGTCTAATCATGAGGATGGTCTTTGTGGATTAACATAGTATTCAATAGTGCGGACTTTAATCCACTCAAGGGAACACTACACCAACCGACTATCGCTCACAACTATCAACAATTCCACTATTCACAATTTACAATCATGAAATGATTGTAAATTGCAAATTCGTGTATTTAAACATTTTATGTCAACACTTCCTGATGTCTTATAAGTCTCACCATCACCATCTTCACACATCCCTTTTCAGATTAAGTATCAAATTTCATTCGCTTAGTGGCTTTTAGTCGAAATCTATCTTTTCTCATAATGAATAAGCGACAAAGACATGCAGTTAGAGGGGCGCCGGGACCTACGTATACGCGTAGTGCGGTTGGAGGCAGGCTCAATTTTACTCATGGATGGTTTTTGTTTAGCTCGGTTTAGTAACTTTAATCCAAGCTCTTCATGAATTACGACCCACAATTCACATTTTCTTTATCTATTCAGAATTCACATTTTCATTCAACGTAATCTTCAAATAATATTTTAAATAATAATTTTTATAATTTACATATGACCATACACTTGCTCATTATTAGCAAAGTGTAATAAAGAGTAACTGTAATAAAATGTGATTTTACACAGAACAATATTTTTACGTAATACCATATTTTATGCTAAATATTTTTGGGGTTTAAGAAACAGTAAATTACATAATTATTGTACTATTATGGACTTTTCCACGCGTCTTGTGTTTTAAAGTTCACAACATTTCAAGAGGTGGTGAAACTCCTGCTGTTGAAGTTATGACGAGACTTTGAGGCATTCAGCTTCATCGCGTTTTGTTTACACCAATCGTTTATATTGTCTAGAGGTTGCTGGAGTTCACTATGCTGAAAATCAATAAAAACCAACCTTGAAATCGTCTGCAAAGAGACGATTTACTTCAAATTCAATCATTAATTAAATGTCGATGATTTTTTTAATGTTCCTCTTTTTCGTAGCTATTAATTAACCAAAATTATTGATTGATAGCTATCAGTGTCACATGTGCATTGTTCAATTTCATCTCGCCTATGTAACCTACATAGGTACATAGGTCTCATCGATTTTACTACACAGACCACCGCACCGCACTGCCAAACCTTTCCAAAACATTAAATTTATTTTAAGTATTTAGGTTTTTTGTTTAGCTATGGTTTTTTACATTTTGATAATAATGTTTCAATACTATTGCCATATTATTGTTGACATTGGGTAAACATTTCGTGGAGATATGTATAATGGTTCCTGAGATAATGAGAAATGTATGAATGAAAACACGGGTTTCTGGGAAACACATTTAACTAAAGAATTGGGCATAATCATTTTGTAAATTAGCACAACGAGCAGCAAAAATTATATTTGCTACACTCCGAAAAAAATGACAGTTAAATACCAAATAAATAGAATGATACTACTGTTGCCGTATAACTTTACATAACTTTAACAAGTGACAGTCATTCTACGATATTGGCGTCTTAAGTCGAGATATTGTCATAGTATTTAAAAACATTTGATATACTTATAGTATCTATAAAATTCATAATGACGTTTGTTTTAAATTATTCAATATTTTTTATTGGACTTTGTCCACGCATCTGTGTTTTTAACTACACAACGTTTCTGGAGGTGGAGAAACTCCTCCTGTTTTCAAGTGATTACCTAAGAATTTACATTAAAAATTGAATATTTAATATAAAGATATTGATTATATCATGTTGTCAATAATACTATATTTATCTATCATGCACAATACAAAAAAACAGTAGTACTCCAACTCTCGTCCTGAGCGCACGTTATCTTGTATCGCCCGCTAGCTCGGAGGCGGAGTGTTGTGGTTATCTTTTGCGTTATCAATATAGTTTTTTGTTTGTATTTTGTACAACAGATAAGTATAGTATTAGCGACAAAATGATATAATTAATATCTGGAAACTTTAAATTTTTAATGTAAATTATTAGATAATCACTTGAAAACAGCAGGAGTTTCTCATTCTCCAGAAACGTCGTGTAGTTAAAACACAGACGCGTTGGAAAAGTCCAATAAAAGATATTGAATAGTATAGTGGTCAGGAAGTGATAATTTACCTAAGAATATATTCAAAAAAGTCCAAAGAACAATAAAAAATATTTCTGGACCATATATTTACAAAAGATTGTTAGGAGTTTGAAATAAACAGCTGTAAGAGACTTTGCCGGAACTGTGAGTGCATGTAAAATCGTCGTTCTTATGATTATGCTAATTGTGAGATACGGCGTGATATAAAGTTGAAAAGAGTGAGCAAGGAAAATTTGGTGTTAATGAAGGACGTGTGGCGAATAAAATTAACTTTCCACTTTCAGTGTAAACCTCATTATACAATTTAAAAACGGATAGAACTTACATTTAATTTAACCAATTTACTTCAAACTTTATTTTGACTTGTTACAATATATCTAAATGGAATTGTTCTGCAGAAATAGGTAAATAATTGGTTTGGTTTCACCATTACTATAGACATAGCATGTCTGAGTATAAAATCATGTATTATGAAGTAACAAATTTTATATTTAAAATTCATACAACGCACGAATGTTCAATGTAGTTTTTAAAATAAGCCATTATACATAGCTCCCCCTCATATAGATTATTCCTAAAATCCATGTTTTAGTGTGAAATACAACTAGTTTAAAAATTTAAATAATATGTTCAGATATTTATCCACCGTGACTACAAGGTTCGTATGGAGGGAAAAATGAATAAATACCCCCGTCGTAGCAGAACTGCGTACTAAGCGAATTTACAAATCTATAACATAATAATAATGATATATGACAAATTTTAACAATATCTGTCACTAAATATGAGAGTTATTTACCTATTCTCCATAAGATTAACATGGGAAAGAGTATGCAGGTTTGCTGCTGTGAAAAACACTGAAAGTAAGTGTTTTTAGCGTAAACTATTTTTATTTTGACCATTTATACCAAGTTTTATAACATCTGTCCATAAATAAAGGAGTTTGCCTATTCTCTATATATGATTAACATGGGAAAAGAGTATGCAGGTTAGCTGCTATGATAAACATATCAACTATGATTTTAAGCATAAATGGATGGATCTAACCACATGAAGATGAATATCAATTTTTAACCAAAAATATGGATTCATAAGTGAAATATTAATTTTTTTATTAATTTGATATATATATATATATATATATATATATATGAATGTATGTATACTGTATATATACTATTGTTTTTGGCCTCTGAGCACCTAAAGACGAAAAAATAACATAGTCCCCGGCGTAATTCTTGCCATGAAACCTACGGTAATAGATTCTTCGCTATGGGAAATTCGCTAAAATGACAATGATATATTCACTTTACTACTATGGGATGTCGAGTTCATCAGTTTAACAGTTGAATTCATAAAAAGGAATCGTTAAAGAGTTATAATAGTGATATTATGATATGAAACAACGTTCTTTATTCATTGCCGTTTTCAGAATATAAAGGACAAGTTATTTATGGAGTACACAAGTTACGGAGTCGTATAGATAGTGTGATATATTTGAGGAAGCGGCTTCAACTTCTTTATGCCCTCTATCTGGTTTCACTGCGTTTACCTACTTTATGAGGTATTATCCTGCTATGAATACAAATCAGACTATTTTGTATGAAATAACCACTAACATAAGAATATTATAAGAGTCAATTAATGACCTCAATTCATAAGAAATATTATATCTATAAAAATAAAATTAGAGTTTTGTCTGTACATTGCTCAGAATTATTCATTTTTTAGTTATTTTTACTTTTCGTGCGTTAGAGAAGCAGAAACCGGTCATATCTCAATTTTTGTCTGTTTGTCTGTGACGCTCCAGGAGGCATTTTACGCCCTCTTCTCCGAAAAAACGGGAGAACTGATTACAATGAAACTTATTTCATGTATTCTCTACATTCCAGAGAAGGTTTGTAAATGCTTGAAATAGCCCGCCGCCCCTTGAAAAGTAAATAACGAGCATTTAAAAACCCACCTTTACGCGATGTTATTCGCATTTTTATTCAGTTTTCAATGGATACTGGTAATAATCAGCTGTCTTTGTTGTTTAAAGATTGAATAGAAATAAAAACAAACAGCTGTCAAAACAATATTAATTAGTATTAATTGGTCATTAATTTTAAACCCATTTCGAAATCATACTATATTAAAAAGTTTTTTTTAACACATAACTAATTATAATAATCGTATAAATGTTCTAATCTATTTATTTGTAAAGTAATGCTAAATAATAAAGCTGGGTATTGATTTATTTTTTGTATTGATTTGTTTAGGATTTCAGGTTTACATTTTGCTATGATAATCTTTAAACTGAAACCTACAATCCGTACAAAGGACAGCCTTACTGCTAGTAGCTTTAAAAAATATTAAACGTTAAGTCATCCATTCAAACCTTTTTTTTGTTCTTAGATGAGAACACTCCTAACCGTTGGACATGGATTTTTAATGAAATAATCCTGTAAGTTGTAAAAAGTAAGATAGATTCTAGTATTTTTTTAAAGCTTGTTAATTTAACTGTAAGTTTAGTTTTAATCCATCACAAGTAAAAACCTGTGGCATGTGAGTAAGTCTGAGTTTGTGTTGTGTAGAGGGAGGAGCCAATCAAACTAGTGCTGTTACAGTGAATGTACGAGAATTGCCTGGATTAACTGGTGCGCTGGTGTACCTCTTTGATTATTTGTGACAGTTACGTGCTAGCATACATATGACCCAGTGTCTGAACTAGAGTTGTGTAGAGGGAGGAGCCAATCAAACCAGTGCTGTTAGAGTGAATGTACGAGAATCACCTGGCTCACCTGGCTCACGCTCGTGTACCTCTCTGATTATGTGCAGTATGGTAGTTACTTGGCTTTAAACAAATTGACATTATGTTTTGTTTTTCTACTGCTATTTTACAGTCGAAGAATTTACTTTGGCAGCAGCGATATGATTAACAGATATATAGGTATATTCGTCGTCTTCTTGACAAAATTTTCAAATTGACAAATTCTTGGCAAATTTTTCTTGACTTCAGCTAGACAACACGCTGGTATTTTAAAGTAACTATAATTCAATGGTATACTACCAACAATGAACCAAACAATGATCAAGTAATCACGTTTGTCATACCTAACGCTCCCACTATTGAAGTCATTTCACGATAGTATGCTAAATCTGTAAAGAAATAGTACATATGTGACAAGAGAAAGAAAATTGTAAGCAAAATTTCCGCTCAGTGAACTGTTAATATTCGGCCAGTGGAAATTAAGCCGTCAACCCCATGTCACACGGTCACGCCTCCACACATTCATCTCAGGTGCGGAGTGAATTAACTATTGGGAATTGCAGCTCCCCCCCACATACTGTGACCTCTTCGGTGCTAAAACTCGTCAGCTACGTTGACACATATTAACTAACGTATGCGGACCTTTCAGACTTATAACCTTATGTTTCCTTTTGTTTACGTCGAGTTATGTGCCAGTATTAGCCGGAAAAAGTTAATTTAATAGTTGGCCAGAATTAACTTCAATATTTCACTTCAATAACTTCAATAATAGTAATTACTTACAATTACTTAGTAAATTCATGAATGATGTTCGTTATATTTAAATCACTGCAGAATATAATTTTAAAGTAATTGAAAAATTTCCAAAAAATAAATTGTAATAATATAAAAATGTTTAAAGACAGATTAAAATCTTTAACACAGAGGGCCTCTAGTTTTCCTGGAAAGACGAAAAGAAATGAGCTCTTTATCGTTAAATCCAGATACACAGAAATAAATTGAGATAAGACTAATTTTAGCTTCCGCGATGCACGAAAGGTAAAAATAACCCTGAAATATTATAAATTGAATATGAGTAGGATTCTCTATAGTTAATTAATAGTTACATGCATGATAAAGTAGACCTAAACCAAATTTTTGATAAACATTTTTTGGTGCCAGTGACGTATTTTTTACTACTGAGTTTAACGTAAATGGGTTTTAATATTAGATTACCTCTTCTGTAATGAAATTTTATCGTTCATCCGTCAGATGTTGGTCCCTTGTGTATCAAAACAGTTGTTATCTTGTTTACTACAAAAAGGATCCCCTGGACAGAAGATAGTGTAAAGACACCAGACTTGTTTAAACTGAAGTGAGATTCAGAGCCTAATACAGCAATCTTACAATCTCCTAAAAATTCTAGTTGTAGAAAATGTTAACGATTGATATTAGAAGTATTATTTATTGAAATATTACCATTGGAAACCACATATGAACATAAATAAAATAGTATAATTACAATTTCATATTTTGTGATTGACGATGTATATGACATCACAGAGAGAATACATTCTTCTAACTGAGTGAAATTGAGATTAGGTAACTATTATGTAATTTATTTGTGATGCTTTCTCTGAATCCATTCTTTTGGTATTTTCATGTGATAATTTATTTTATATCTATAAGTATACCATGAAAATGAGTAAGTAGGGTCCTATAATTTTCCACATAATGAGAGAAACGGGCTTAGGTTGACATGATACCTACGGTACTAGATTATTCTCCTTGGGAAATTCGCTAAAACTAGATTCATTTGCAGAAATAGATTAAAAAAACATAGTTTTTGGAGTGAACCCCAGCACTTATGATTGATCAGTACTATAATATCATTGTTACCTAAGTACTGGGTATCACTGGCCATCCTACGTGTACAGGGGTAGGGGTAGGGGTTTTTTTCTTTAAGGGGAGTCTGACTCTCCATAAGGCCCATGTTAAATTGTCAAAGTTTAGGTACATACAGCAGGCCTACCTGGCCTACACTCCATCCCAACATTCCCTGACTTTCTTCACCACCTCAAAACCAAATACCTTGACCGAGCCCGAACCTCTGATATCCTACAACCCTTCTTCGAACTTTATATCACAGACCGCCCGACCCTGTCCCACCATAGCTTGATGCCACTTTTTTGTATTTAATTTCAATTATTTTTAGCCTTAAATTTGAATATAGATACAAAACCACAGGTTTTACACCCCATAGCCTAGTCCCCAGCATCTAACCATCTTTACAGGACAACCACGTCCGGCCTAGTCCACGGTTCCCAACTTCCCACCATAGCTTAATGTCTAATGAAATGTCACTGCTTTGCATTTAAAGTATATTATGTTTCAGATTACACCGTTAATACCTAACTCTAAAACCTATAGCCAAACCCACTTAATCCATCGCCTGACCATAGTTCGGACGTTCGCTCGAGTCAGGGCAAATACGCTCGGCTTTGTCCACGACGATGGCTTCCTTACTCCATACTCCCTCACTATCATAAATCCATATATCCATGCTAAAATACAAAGCCATATACTCGTTCGGGCGTGGGTTCATAATCCCTGCCTTATTCTGGTTTTTTCTCCATCCCCTTCAACCCTGACCGGCAGACAATAGTTAAATAAATCAATCCCAAACCCTAACCCTTCCAACACAACAAGAAAAGCCAGACATTCGTTCTGTCGAGGGCTACCTGCTCTCGGCTTAGCTCTGGTCTTTGTATTCAAACACACATTCCGTCAACCAATAACCCGAAACCTTCCATACAGCTCAATATACACAACCTAAACTACCCGCAACCAAAAACCACAAAACCTATCCTTGGCTGATGAAATAGTCCTATAGCAGCCGCAGTGGGCTCCCAACCCACTGAAACCTCATATCCTGTCCTATCCCACATACAGTATATCTCGTAGGCTACTGTTCATAGGCAGCTCAAATTTTGCACAGTTGTTTTCAATATCCAGTAGTTCGTTGGTACAAGGATTATAAAAATATAGCAAATACATGTATGAGTTTCTTTGCCAAAATAATTTTTTTCTCATATTTTTTAACGGGGTTTCCCTCTCTTAGACCACAATTGTGAGCCAAACATAATAATTTAAGTACCAAAGCTGCAATACGAAAGTCTGAAAAAATGTCATCAAAATATCTTTAACGGGTTTCAAGCTTTTTCCACAGGCAATAGCAATTTTTGTATTTTAAGTAGATGTAACTAATAGTACATTGTGCAAAATTTTATATAGATGAATGTACAACAATTATATTTCAAGCTTAATCTCTCATGTCATACTATACTTATTATTTGGATATAAATAAACTCATTCGTTCATTCATGTCTAGGCTCTGAGGGTTGTTACCAATTTGCAGGAAGTGACGTCATATGGTTATGACAATATTTTCTTTAGGCATATCCATGACCAATTTTTCCACAGGGAAGAAAATACTGTATATTTTCCCAAAAGCCGTTCATTTAATTAAAATAAAACTGGCTTAGTGTATACAATGGTATAGAACAAAAATAGATACTTAATATATATTATCCTCGGTTTAAGAGAATTTACCTTTCAAGCTGCATAAGTTACAAACCCGGTATATAGAGTGAGGAAGGGAGATCAAATACAGTTCCATCCTTATATTAAACTATAAAGCGAACAATCCGGTGGGCTGTCTTCAGCTTTTCTCTTTCCTTGTGGCCTTTCCTACGATGATGAAACGCCTTAAAATTGAAATTGGCAAACCATTTTTACTAAAAATGAATTAATATTATTGCTCACTTTTCATTTGAGAATTTCATTACCATTATTTTAATTTTTCGTAAAATTTTTCTCTCTTTATAGAGTTAATATTTGGTTTTTAGTTGTGGAGTTTTTTTATGATTTGTGTTTATGTATTTCCCTGTATCTTCATGTTCAATTATTTTATAAACCACTAACTTTACCACCAATAACTTTAAAACCAATAAAAATACAATAGTTATTGTATAACTATATTTTTTCTTAGTTATCCCTTACTATAAATGCTATGATATGAGAGATTTATAAGTTCATAACTCTTTACGTTTATTGTATTTTTGTTTTTATTTACATTACTTCTCCAACTGTTACTCTATGGCTTATAAAATACACCATAATAATGTAAATCAAAATGAAATGTATTTTCACACTTAACTAAATAAATTATTTTGATGATTTACGTGTAAAACACGAGTAGTACGGGTAAACACCTCACCCTCTACGTAAAATGTGTGTTTGAATAATATAAGGAACCCCTTCATACTTTATCTAAAAACTATACAATTTAATCGAATTGTCAAATATTTCTATCTTTAGCCCCTTACTCGGTGTAGGAGAAAATTCAATTCCAGGAATCCTGATAAAGAGATATTAACTCTGTTCTAGTGACAGCTACTTTTATTGAGCTGGAGGTAAATCTCCGATTTACTCCGTGATAAGGCTATTCTAGGAAGTTATTGTGAAGCCCAACCCAATAACACATACAGCTCCTTCAAAATGGTATAATATTGGTAAACAAATCTATTAAGAAACGTTAGCCCATAGTGATAATCCACAAAAATGTTGTTGCATTTGGTTCCTCCATGTTTAAGTGACGCTGCTTAAATTCAATGTCGTAACATAAAAAGTATTTGAAACTCATAAAATATGATTACACAGTACGAAAATTTAAATAATGAAATAAAATAATAAATAAACGTATAAGATTTTAGTGTTATTAGGCTTACAAAAATCAATAGACAAAGTCAGAATACGAAGTGCATGTACAACAATATTTGCAAGAGTTTTGATTACAATCATTACTACAATGGTTGCTAAACTAATTCTAAGAATTCAACAAGGGAGGAAAAGGGGTGATTGACCAACCATTCATTCAGTTTTGACTTCATATTTTCAATAGGGCAATCTAATCTACGAAATGAAAATATTTTGAAACATTTGGAACCTATTACATCGAAACTTGTTGAAACTTAGTTAATCGTTGAAAAGGTGCCTCAATGTGTTTTCTGTTTCTTATGTTGTACGTATGTATGTTTTCTCTTAATTGCTGATTTGGTAAATTATTCATGTATGTAGAACAAGAGTGTATATATAGAGAATAATAACAGTCATAACTTTAAGTTTCACACAATGGCTTACAGTTGTCTAGTCTACCAGAACTGGAGACTATAATTCGAGTTTTTGCAGCAGAAAAATATCAGAATATAGTATCAGATACACGACTACTATTTCACCACAGTACTAAACCATAAGAAATAATACTCAGAAAAAGCCAAAGTATACTTGTCTAACTATACATTTCAAAACATTACTTATCTAATACAAAACATTTCAACCTTCTCAGCAGATAAATAACTCAAAGAAATGAGTTTTTTGACTAAATTTTCAAAATTTTCGAATTTGAGTTAAGAATGGATTATCCGTTTTAAGGATTATCCCTGAATCCAAAAAGAGGGTTTCGGACTGATGTCTGTCTGTGTACAGACCCCAAGACAACGCTGATCGTCCAATTATTATGGAATTAATTTTTTAATTAAAAATTTATTATTAATTTTAATTATTAATTATTAAATCTATAAATTAATTTTTTAATTAAAAATTAATTTCATAAAAACAAATTTTTGTGGCAGGGGTAAACTGTCCTTAAAATGTAAAAAATTCAAATTTCTTAAAATTTTCTCTGATGATTTTGATTAAAATTTCATCTTTTATAGTTATTAAGGTCCCACAAAATACAGAGTGTTCATTAAAGTCGGGGATAAACATCGAGGGGTGATAGTACTCATCAAAATAAACAAAAATTTTCTAATAATCATATTTCGAAAAATCCTTCGTTTAGCCGCTAGCCGCCATTTTGTATTTTATACAAAAAACGTTTTATATAAATAATTATTTAAGATACAGAAACCAAACTTCGCACACATATTTAATGGCTAAAGAAAAAAATATTCTCAAACTATCATTATGTTTGCTTTTATAGTCAAAATGACGGCGGTTAAAAATATTTTAATAATAAATAACAAAAAACCATTAACTTTAAGAACCGCCGCCATTTTGAAAATATAAAAGCAAACTTAATGATACTTTGAGAATATTTTTCTCTTTGGCCAATAAATATGTGTGCAAAGTTTGGTTACTGTATCTTAAATAGTTCTTTATATATAAAGTTTTTTGTATAAAATACAAAATGGCGGCTAGCGGCTAAGCGAAGGATTTTTCGACATATGTTTATAGGAATTTTTTGTTTATTTTGATGAGTACTATCACCCCTCGAAGTTTGTCCCCAACTTTAATGAACACCCTGTATAATACCAACCATTTGTCTGTAAAACGGTTGGTTCAAATGTTTTGTCATGGTTATATTTAAGTTATTCAAATATCAAAAATCATCTATTCGAATTTTCTGACTCCACGATAAGTTATTGTGAGGGCTTTCACTAAAAAATCCAACAATTATTTTTAATTGTTTCTCTTGTTTATTAAATTAGATGAAGTTTTCTGTCTGTGAATTTGATCCCTTTCTTCTCTGTACGTAAAGATTACATAAATAAATTTATACTCCACCATATGAACATGAATGGCCACTCAGCAAAACCCAAGTCGTTTACTTGGGACCGACAGCTGGCGCCCTTTAAACAGTCAACTCGGCATTTTACTGTACTTTATATAGAAATACATCCTACTTTAGATATGTAAACATCACACTAACGAATTGTCATTTGATTCAATTGTTAGAATTGTATTTTTTTAATGTATCTGGGAAAAAGTACTTTTATACATAGTGCGTTAAAAAGGCAGGTTAAACATATTCGTTCGAGAAATACAGTAATAATCTCTGAACCATAAATGAAACTGTTTCTACTTATCAAAAGTTGTCATAATTTATTTTTACCAGAACATTTGGTATCATTTTCAAAGGCATAATGTCTAGCGATTTACTGGATCATAGATTCATTTATTTGAGTTAATCAGTTGATATACAGGGTGATTCATGTAAGGTGTCCAATATTGATTCCAGACAAACCGTTGGTCCTACAATGATGAAATAAAACTATTTCACATCTAACCAACCCCAAGGAATAACGTAAAAATATTTTTAATCTCTTTTAAATAAGAGTGTTCCAGAAAATGAGGGCCACTAGTTTGAATCCTGGAAATATCAGATCTAAACACGTATTGTGTTATAAACCATATTAAAGCTCAAGCTAATACAAACATTTTGGTGCAATCAGATTTCGAATACCTCGATTCGTTTCAAAATTGCAGCCCTTTTAGTGAAAAAATCCAAATGTTTTGAAAAACCTTGTATATTTATTTAAAATGCAGATTACGCTGCTCTGATTAATCAATTGCATGTCTTATGATCTAAGATTTATTTTGATATGCAATACTACATTACTATCTCGAAAACAAAAATTAAAAAAATTAGTTTATGAAAAATGTAGGCCTACAAATCCAAAACTTAAAAATTTCAAATATAATCATATGTCAAATAGCATATCAATTTAAAGGTATTGCAAATCCAAGCAACTTTTAAATTTAAACCTAATCCATATATTTTTTGTTTATGAATAATTAACAAAATACTTGTTTCTCCCATAAGAAATGCACGTTAATCGTTTAACATTAAGTTAGCTTTCCCTGCTGATTAAATTAAATTAAACTATATCTATAAATAGTTCCACAAAACCATTATTTATGCACTTCAAAAGGGTTTATTAACATTTTAGTCAGATAATACGCCAATAGTTAAGCTTGAAGATGGGTATATTCTGATTTTAGTCTGATGCACCTTTTTGAGATTCGTGTTTTAATCAAGATTTGTTCCAGAGTTTTTAACATTTTTCTTACGGAGTAAAAATTCAAACGGTGGATGTGTTGCAGAGTCTTCGTTTATTTCCAACTTGCTAGTTGTCCCTTCTTGTGTAAAAAATTGATCTATACGATAAATTAACACTGGATGTTTTCAAGAGCGGAAAACGTTTATTTCCGGGAAGAAATGTAACGTTCCTCTTTCTCATTACACACTTTTATCTTGCTGCAACTCAAATTTCCGCAAAAGATTACATTCAAAAGTCGGATATTTATATTACAATATAACAATTGATTTTAACGAATTTCCCATAGGGAAACAGCTATTACCGTAGTTCTCGTGGCATTTATGTACTCAAAAATTAGTTTGTTTGCGTTTTTCATATTTAATTTTAAATATGTTTTTATTTTATCTTACACAATTAGAATCAGCTTAAAAAACTACATAAATTAGTTCCTTAAATTTTGCTCTATCTCCAATGGTTATCGAGATATGAAAAAATCCAAACACAGTACGTTGTATTTTGGGGCTCCAATGTTAATCTTACGGCGGATAAGGAAAAATTAATATTTCACTTATGAATGTATATTTTTGGATGAAACTTGATATTTAGCTTCATGTGGTGTAGATCCATACATTCATGCTTAAAAATCGTAATTTATGTGTTTATCATAGGAGCTAACCTGCATACTCTTTTCCCATGTTAATCGTATGGAGAAGAGGCGAACTCATTTATTTATGGACAGATATTTATAAAACGTGGTATATGTCAAAATAAAGATATTTTATTGTAAAAAAGACTACTTCCAGTGTTCCTCACAGCAGCAAATCTGCATATTGTTTCCCATGTTAAACTTATGGAGAATAGGCAAACTCTCCTATTTTTTACGGATAGTGATATAACCTGTTATGTATTGTTATTGATTTGGAAATTTGCTGAGTACGCAGGTCTGCAGCGACCGGGGTATTTTAAATAATAATATTGAGCATGATAAAGCGTATGCTAAAAGTTGATAAGTTCCATATTGCCAGGTAAGTAATCGAGCATCAGATTCCGTAAACTGCGCTATCTAGGTCGGACAGCCTGAAACTATCAAAAACACCCGTAAATTCTTTCGATAATGTGAGCTTCCATTATAAACTGTCGTATCTATTAGATTTGATCACTAATAAAACTGACACTAAGGGTCGCTTGGTATGAAGGACAAAGGATTCATCTTTGAAAATATTCAAGTCAAATATTTTGTAGTGTGAAATTTCTTGTGAAAATATAAAATAAATAATATATATTCAGACAAGTAATGAAATACGGTCACTACGTATAAAAATTTGAACCCTTTATCTGCAGTAATTCCTGAGAAAAGTGTGAGTTCATTTGGTAATATAATATTGCCGGAATAAGGCCTCACTGCTCCTGTTAATCAAAGTATATTAGCAAAAGTATAAGTACTTACTAGTTTTCCTTCCTTCATAAGGAATAGAATTATAGAATTATCTTCTACATATAAGATAAGTTGTTCTACATAACATAAGTTGTGGGTTCTACATATAAGATAAATCATTATTAATTATATAGGAATAATAATTGTCTCGTCCCCTTAAAATTCAAAAACCTCACATTCATACTTTGTCACCCTAATATTCACTACACAGTTTAAAATAATTCACACCCATCACAATTTTGAAGACTTGAATGATTTGATTTGTTTTGAAATTTCATTTTATTAATGTCTTTAAGTAATGGACTGTATTACACTTTCGTATGTCTATGTAGGAAAATATATAAGTGCAATATTATTCATGTATAGAGGTTCACTATAACCCGGTAGTGTGGGACTCACACCCACTATACCCTCCCCCTCATCTCCTAGACCCGGTACTTTGGGACTCGCACCCACTATACCCTCCTCCTCATCTCGTAGACCCGGTACTGTGGGACTCACACCCACTAAACCCTCCTCCTCATCTCCTAGACCCGGTACTGTGGGACTCACACCCACTAAACCCTCCTCCTCATCTCCTAGACCCGGTAGTGTGGGACTCACACCCACTATACCCTCCCCCTCATCTCCTAGACCCGGTAGTGTGGGACTCACACCCACTAAACCCTCCCCCTCATCTCCTAGACCCGGTAGTGTGGGACTCACACCCACTAAACCCTCCTCCTCATGTCCTAGACCCGGTAGTGTGGGACTCACACCCACTATACCCTCCCTCATCTCCTAGACCCGGTAGTGTAGGACTCACACCCACTAAACCCTCCTACTCATGTCATAGACCCAGTACTGTGGGACTCACACCCACTATACCCTCCCCCTCATCTCCTACACCCGGTAGTGTGGGACTCACACCCATTAAACCCTCCTACTCATGTCCTAGACCCAGTACTGTGGGACTCACACCCACTATACCCTCCCCCTCATCTCCTAGACCCGGTAGTGTGGGACTCACACCCACTAAACCCTCCTCCTTATGTCCTAGACCCGGTACTGTGGGACTCACACCCACTATACCCTCCCTCATCTCCTAGACCCGGTAGTGTGGGACTCACACCCACTATACCCTCCCCCTCCTCTCCTAGATCCGGGCTGCATGGGTATGGGCCTGTGCGCAGACCTGAGACGCAAATATACTAAGTGTTTAATTGCCAAATATATTCCATTTTATTTTTCTGTATAGGAAAATAGATAAAAAAATTTTGGAATTATCAGAATTAAATATCTGAATTAAAAGAAAACAAAAGGACATAGTCACTATAATGTCAGAATCTCTCCCTTGATCATCCGCAAATACCTATAAGATGATTGACAGCTGTTAATGTATTTACTGTGTAATGCATATGTATTATTATGTATGTATTGACATATCCATCACAAGACTGTCCAAATCCAATCCTGTATCTAAGGCATTCAATTATTCCCTTTATTAACTGTCTAAGACAGTTAAGTGTAATTACTTAAGTACGATAAAACCCAAAGCGAAAGATTTAGAAAAAAAGAAAAATTGTTTATTTATCCAGACAAAGTTAGGGCCACGTGACCCTTTCCTATACTTAACTTGATCACAGTAATTGTACACAAATAGATATATGTATATATATAACTTTATCAAAAATATTCATTGACATTTCGATCCTTTCAAATACGAATGCCCTAGGGCAAGCCAGCCAAAGCCACCCGTTCGAAATACCAGTTTTTCAGTGCTGCCACAAACCGGGTACGTTAATGGCCTTGTTTGGAAGCGGCAAGCTATTCCAAAGGCGACGCCAGTAACTCTTATGTTGAGGTATACGTAGCATTGAAGTTGAAAAACATGATATTCTTGAACTGTTTAGAGATTTAAAACTGGTCATTTCAAAAATAATTATGTAGTCCGGTTTTCGGAATAAAAAACTAATAGGGTAATTTTACTTATCTTTAATCATTTAATTTTAATAATTTATAATCAAAATAATAAGGTATTATATGTTAATCGTTTCTAAGACTTTAAAAAATTTCAAAAAATAGTTCTGATACTTTTGAAACATATCAGAGAGAGTCAAAGTCACATCATTCATCACAGAGCTACAATAAGTGAAGTGGGGACATCACAAGTGATTTGAAAATATCACTATATCACTATACTGGGTGGTTATAAAGTCCCTTTCTCCCTATTATTTTTTTATTTGTTAGAAGAAATAAATAAACTTTCGGAAACCATACAAAACTTAACCCAAATTATCATTTGAGATTATCAAAAATTTTTAGTGCCCCTCAAAAATGTGTAATTTTGGGGGCAACTCAAAATTTTTAAATTTAAAACCCCATCGAAAAGTACCTCATTTTAAAGGTCTTGAAATTTAAAGATGATTGGCGAAAATTGGGTGTCTCTACTTCAACCCAATACAAAATGGCGGCAAGTGTTGGGTTTGGCCAAATTTTTTTCAAGGACCTCCAAAGTCAACTTTAAATGCATTTAAAATCAAATTATTCTATAAATAACCCATTTGGCTTCATAAATGTTTCACTAAGTTACAGATGCAGCCGACATAAACTTTTCAACACTCAATTGAATTAAATCGAAAGTATGGCATAGCTTTGGGTTATAGGAAACACTTTCAGAGGAGTGAATTGAATGTGTCTCTATAAATAACAGGCATTTCTTCACTATCTTGATGAAATGGTACAGAGATAAAATGAAATAAACTACTGACTCTACTACTGAAATTACTTTTATACAATTCAGCAGTATATTTAAAAGAAGAATTAAATAAGCTAAATAAAGTAGGTGAGTTGTGTCTAGAACATTTTTCTAAGAAGGAAACCCTATTAAACCGAATCTGTATTGGTTCAAATTATAAACTGTGAAAGACATCCACGTGTTTGCTTGACAATCTGAGACCAGTTATTTTTTTCATATAAGAGCATGTTATAAGCTAGAGTTAATACAGTTTAAGCTGTTAATACCTGACTAATACAACCAATAAAATAACAAAATGTAAAATGTTATATAATTGAAATTTACAGATATTGAAATTTTACTTGCTGGAAATAATAAATTATTCTCTCTAAACTAATAAGCCTAAAATATGATCTAGAGTACCCGTAAATCTTTTCAATTAAGCTATTTTTTATTTCACTAATAAAAAAACTGACAACTAAATGCGAAAGCCCTGAATCTATATCCAAATATTGAATTATTGCCAAACATTCTCTACAACTATCATTAGCAGATGACATAAAGCCCGTTAGTGACATGTTTGAGTTTGATACAACCCAAAACATGTAATCAAAGACGAGCAAATAAATTAACAAATTTATGGTGCAATCTGATAACTGCTGGAATTTTGTTTGACCAACAAAATTCAACTATAGGTAACATTAACTATAGGTAACGGATGACAAGGTTTAACTTGGATTAATTGTTACAAAGTAAGAGAGATATTATGATGTGTGCCAACAAATACGTCTAAACACAAACTACAAACCAAATAAAATACAGACTAAACTAAGCCAATACAAATAAAACCAAATCAACAACAAAAAAAGGTATAGGTTTGGTATTTTAAACAAACACCAAACAAATTTTGAAAAGATAAAATTCTGATCTCAAGATTGTGAAATGTTTTGGCCAAGGAAAAAACGATATTGACAGGTTTTCTCTTAGAAATTTTGTTCTTGTTAAAGAACTATGATTATACACTATCAGATTGAAGGTCCTTTAGGGGTTAAGCCATTTCTTGCCAACGTCTTCCAAACTCCAGATCAATAATATTCTCTGTAGTTAACTAAGCTCTAATTATATAATTACTAATTTCCGAACCATAGAAAACCAAATGATTCTTACTCATTCGCACAACAGAGTGCTACAATTTGTCTTCAATGAACAAATTTACCAAATGCTAAGATAAAAGGCTGATCTAATCTTCAGAAAGTCTAATTTATTCCCAAGGTTCTCGAGTTTGAGAAACCAGAGTGACTGAGAAAAAGGCTTGTGTTTAGGTGGGAAGTCAATTTACGCAGTACTCGGTAGGATAGCCTATTACATTTGCCCAGAACAAAATTAGAAACTGGGAAAAGGGTTTTAGCTATTTTGGAAAAGGAGTTTAATGCTTAGCCATCTGCTATTAGAATTTTAAATCATCATGGTTTAAAAAAATGATAAGAGCATTATTTGATAGTTATTGGTTTTTTCTCAATGTTAAATTTCATTTATTACAATTAAACCTTTGTATGTATTCTGACGAGAGTTGCCATGTAAAATAGAGTTATACTTTGATGAACGCTTGATGAATAAAGACCTTATTTATTTATTTTATTTTATTCAGTCATAATATTTCTCCCATATCAAAATCTCGTTAAATGTGTAAAAATCAGAACTTACACAATCACGCTAGCACACACGTTGGATCCATGAGGGCTCATAAATTATAAATCTTTGCAGTAATTTATTTTATACCGAAAAGTCCAATGTAAGGTTCTAGAAAGTAAAATAAAACGAATTTTATATTTACAATAAATGATGTACACATTACTTATCTGCTTAGAGATGGAATTATTTATATTTGTACAAAACGATTTCGAGCTACGTTTTTAATTTATCTTCTAGAAGTAAATTTAAGCAGAGCTACAATTTGTTTGTTTTGCAAGCGTAGAAGAAGCGTATAAACGTTTCTGTGCTTATATAATATTTATGCTGTCACATCTCTAGGTGTGACATATAAGCCGAGAAGATACAGGTAAAAACATTCTATACATTTGCTACTTAATACTTTTACAGTGTTTTTCTGAAGTACGAATAATTTATATTTATATATCTATAAAAAATACCATATGTATGGTACTTAAATGCAATACTTTAGGTGATCGAGAAATTCTCAATATGGGAAACCTTATATTAACTTATAAATTATCGCAAGTAAATAATATGAAAAAATACAACTGCTTAAGTATACAAATAATATATGAAAACAACTTGTTGACTGTTAAGCAATAGGCATATTGAGGATTCTTAATATAAATAAAATACGTAATTATAATTTTTAGCGAATTTCCCATAGGGAAGTAGCTATTACCGTAGGTCTCATGGAAAGAGTTAAGCCCGGGACCATGTTATTTTTTCTTCTTTAGGTGCCCAGAGACCAAAAACAATAGTCGTTAAAATTTATATATATATATATATATATATATATATATATATATATATATATATATATATATATATATATATATATATATGTGTGTGTCTGTGAACACGATAACTCTCGTAAAAATGGTCTGATCGAGACCAAATTTGGTAGAGACGTGTATTCCTACAAATGCTCGGACGAGTTCGTAAACCAGACATATCGGTCAATGGGAACGGGTAGTTTGGGGGGGTTTTGTACCCCAAAATGGGGTTTTTTGCGTTTTTCACGTGTAATTTTTAAAAATTTCTAATTTAATATTCCACCATTAAAATCAGCTTAAAAAACTACACAATTAACTTCCTACATACTCTTTTCCAATGTTAATCATATGGAGAATAGCCAAACTCCTTTATTTATCGACAGATGTTGATGAAAGTTGATATAAATGTTAAAAATAAAAATGTTGATGGTATAAATGCCTACTCTCAGTGTTCCTCACAGCAGCAAACCTGCACACTCTTTCCCATGTTAATCTTATGGAGAATAGGAAAAAAAATTCTCACGCTTATCGACAGATTTTGACCAAACTTGTCATATGTTATTATTATTATTACATTTTTGATTTGGAAATTCGCTGAGTACGCAGGTCTGCTGCGACGGGGGTATTTAAGAATAAAAGCGTTATCTGCTCATTCAAACCATTATTTTCAGTTAAAGTTTAGTCTATTTTCTTGATTTTTGACAGCAATTTAGGTTTATGTCCTACAATATAGTTTTTACATGAAATACTTATAAACTATCAAATTATTTTCTTGTTGGATTTGAAGGTTCACTCTCCTAAGCTAATATAGGTAGCTGTAATTGGAAACTGAACGGCTTACAGGATATTGGATATAAATCGCTAGCCATGGAATGGCCAGCCCACGTGACACAGTGAGTAACATCTAACCAGTTCATTTGATGTTTGAGGACAGTAAAGAAACAATGAATAACTGAAAATAAATGGTATCAGTGGCCTAACACATACTTTCTCCCTTAAGTAAATTTATGATGATTATTTATGAAAGTATACAAGGGGTTAATCTGACTATTTGTGTCATTGGGTTTCATAATTTTAACTATTTACTACCAAAAAAAAAGAAAATTGCAACAGTACTGGTGCTGCAATGTTCCATTCGAATATGCCTAGCTTAAAATGCCTACAAGTTAAAATAAATAATAGCTTTTTATGAACTACAACCAAATTTAATATCAGTACAACACTCCAGTACGAGTACAATTTTATATCCTCTATCAAATCATGTTCGTCTAGCTTTCCAAAATCAATTAATAGTTTCGTAAACAGTTTTAACACCCTTGTTTTACGCAAGCGCGGTAGAGAAAGGACATCTTAGGCCTTCGATTGGTCTCGTATACAGGTATGCTACACCTTTATATGTGAAAACCTTTATAATGTTTCTTGTGTTCACATAGGTGGAGTAAATTATATAGAGATATGTTAAACAAACATCAGGTACAGGGGTGTATGAAATGGCTCAAAGCAGCTTCTACGTCAGGTTTTGGAGTTGCCCCAAAAGCCAGACTAGGTGAATCTGAGTTTGTGGCTTTCCAATAGAGCTATGTCCGTAAAACTCTCTTCTTGAGAGACTTACACCAACATTTTTTAACATG
Source organism: Nephotettix cincticeps (assembly GCA_023375725.1). Taxonomy (NCBI): domain Eukaryota; kingdom Metazoa; phylum Arthropoda; class Insecta; order Hemiptera; family Cicadellidae; genus Nephotettix; species Nephotettix cincticeps. Next base: position 15,366,281 of record CM041784.1, read on the forward strand.
AAAAACTAAACCCAAAATTGTAACTCATGGAAATATATACAATATATGTAAGAAAGAAGAGAAAGAATACAGAGCAACTTGTATTTTACCCTAAACCTTTTCCAACATGTTTCGGATTAGGCCATTTTTTAAGCTATATTAAAAGTAACGTATTTACATGATTAAGATTAACAATAGTATTACGTTAATGACGGTAATTCAAAATCACATGTTTCAAGAAGTTTCGTACAGACAGGCGATTTGTGTTCTCCAATCGTGTGACGTATCATTTATAAGTTAAATAATCTTCTGTACAATCCACTACCTACCAAATGTTTGCAATTTTCAGTATATGGGTAATCTTAAAATAACGCATCTATTTAGGTACAAAACTATTAGTTTTCGAATTTTTTGTGGTTCGATTATGACAAATAATACTTTAAACTGTACAAAATAACTAAAGCTCTTTGATTGCGTTTCAATACTGAGAAAGAAAGTTAAATGTGTATAAACTCATTTTCTGTGGACATCCCCTTGTAAAATATTGGACACAATATTTGCTATTATAACATAATTAAAAATAATTTTAAAATTTATTATATTATGTCTGACAGTGATAGTATGAACAATTTAAGTACAAAAGTATTCAATAATTTTACTTAAACTATGACGTATTTTTCCCCCTGTAGATAAATATCGGCATAAGAATCTATTTATTGCACGGACGGCTCAGCCTACAATGGCAGGGATACCCCAGAGTTCGTTTTAACAGTAACAGGGGCTGCACTAAAACAACAATAAATTTGGGTCTGACACAGGCAATGATAAAATATGCATAAAATATAAAATTCTATATTAGAGCCGTCTCATCATTGTCAGACCCAATGTGCCGTAACTTCAAAACTATACCTACATATGGATTTAGTCAAATTTTTTCAACTCTGTGGACCTCAACTCAGTGTCTGCCGCATTATGTTTAATTTATAAACGTATTTCATTCACCTGAGTAAAATGAATTACCCTTTTATTTAGTTTGCCAGCAAAAGACTTGTTTCAGACAAATCAATCCCGAGAAAAAATAAATCCCATGAAAAAATAATTAGATGCAAAGAAAAATAAGAGATCGGAAACGTAGAAGCATTAAAAACAAGTGACAATATTTATGAAATAAAGGCTTTATGTAGACAGCCAAGATTGGAAAATTAAAAAGAATGCTTGTAAATATACCTTTTATATCATTGCATAAACATATTAAACATATCTACCCGAATGAAAAATAAACCCCCCACATCCCTTTTGGCCCATATTTCTGCCTGGATTAGCTTAGCTGCCTGGATTAAGTGAATAGTTTTTTTTAACACCAATAAGACTCAAAATGTTATTTTCACTATTAGGGATATTCCTGAGAAGCTCACTTGTCCAAATTTTAAGTTCTTAGGAGTGGTTCTTGACCAGAAGCTCTCAAGGGTGACCACACTAGATTGTCTAGGGTAGTGATTTTCTTTAGGAAGCGGATGGGCTGTGTCCCATCCAATTATGCAACGACTATAATCATGTATTCCGGACTATTTCAGTGCATTTTGAGTTATGGCATGATATTTTGGGGAAACAGCAGAGGAGTGCATGATGTTTTGCTCCTACAACAGAAAATAATCAGAATCTTGGCTGGTGAAGATTACTTAAGCCACTGCAGACCTCTTTTTGTTGAGCTAAGGATACTTAATATTTTTTACTTACTAATGTTAGATAGCTGCAGTATATTTATAAGAGATATGATAGACTACAACTAAGAAGCAATATTCACAGCATCCAAACTAGGAATAATAAATTATTAGAAATACCTGTTGCTAGATTAAGTAAGATAAAAATAGCTATCTTATGATGGGTATAAAGTTTAAAAAAAAATTCCCCAGCATACAAAAACACATAATTTTAAGAGTAAAGTTTTTGATTTCTTGGTTTTTCATTCTTGTTTTAGTGTTAGCGAATTTTTTAGCATGGATAGCAAGCATACTTGTGTGTAAATTTGTTATAGTTTTCATTGTATTTATTATTGTTATTTTTTGCAACTGTTCTTTCAGTACTGTGATCTTTTGATCTTTTGGACTTGTTTTATGCATGTATTTTTAGGCCTAATGACTGATTACTGTGTATTTTGAGTTTTTATTATGCACGTACGTACTTAGTTTTTTCCTGCATCTATTTTTGACCTAGTTTTTGCCTGCTGTGATTTTATAATTTATTATTATTCTTGCTAGATATATTTCCACATATAGGCTACACTTCTAAATTTTATTAGTATTGTTTGTCTAAAGCATGAAGCTTGTATGGATAATTGTATTCAGTATGATGCAAAATATTTTCTGATAATGTCAATTGCTCTTTGTGGCTTAAAGACAAATATATTATTTCGTCTCAGAATAAGAATAAATCCATTACTTCTTTAATACTCCATTAGAAACACAGTTTACAATAAAGCTTAGTATAATCTTTATTCGTGTTTGTTTACACGTAAATAGTTGATGATGATGGCTGTTAATGGTTGTTTTGTATGTAAATAGTTAATTCGATAGAAATTAGTTGCGTAGGAGCTTCATAAACAATTTGACTGATTTATAAAATATAATAGCAATATGTTGGAACGAAAATTCAGCTCATTAGAAAGTAATAATTGAGTTTCTTAATTAATGTATTGTTTGTAAACTATAGGTTGTTTAACGAACAGCTTAATATATTTTAGGGTATTTTCCATTCAACCATTAAAGTATTTACTACCACATAAGCACCTTCCAGTAAAAGATTTTAACCCTGAACTCATGAACCTTTTTAGTTCATTTACTAATCACGTAGTCAATGACATTCTGTTCAAGCATTCTTTCCTTTTAGGTAATTTATCTTTTAACTCTTACTTCAACTATAAAATGATCAACTTTGTAAATTTTTATACTAAAAATTTACTCAAGTAGTTTTCCGTAAAAAACATCATGCATTTTCTAGATATTCAATGCCACAGATTATAGAAAATTTGCTTTATATCCCAAAACAAATTACCTAAGATTCCAAAAGTACTTATGGTGATTGTATATAAGTTTTAAATAGTTCCTACCTCTTTCAGTTAAGATCACTTTTCTACTTTATAATGTTATTTCTTAACTTGAATCTTTATCTACTATTTCCACGCTGATAAATAATTTCTGGATATGTTACTAATGTCAATTGAAGAATATTCGCTATGTATTTTTGATACACATTTATTATGTTTAGCTTCATGAGATTGCATTGTGACCACAAATAATATTTTTGACTCTCATTTAAAATTATACATTATTGATGAGTAAAAGATAAAAATCTGTTTCCTCAAATTGAGTATAAAAACCACATTACATTTTAGTGTATTCATGTTTCCAATGTTTGGTACATGAGAAATATCACTTATTCGTTCAAGATCAAATAGATCCCATGAAGTAACATGCAAGAGGGGAAAGCTCAGGGTGACGATTGAACTATAATAACAATGGGACGTGCTCTTCGTATTCACAAAGCGGTTCGTCGCGAACTCCAAGAAAGAAAATGGCAGCCACTTAATTTGCCCATCGTCTTCACTATTTTCAGTAGCTGTTAACCTTTCAACCTTTGTTGAGCTATATATTTATTACAATACAAACGTTAGCATAAAACTTGGGCTGTTTGCCTAAACCTGTTGGCCTGGTTACTTGACAGTTATTTTATTCTTGGTATGTACCTTAATGTAGTTGAGATCAACCCATTTATGCTTAAAAATCATCGTTTACGTGTTTATAATGACAGTCCATCTGTGGATTAGTTCCCGCGTTAATCTAGTGGAGAGGAAAACTCTTATTTATCTACATATGTAGATCGTCGTGCCAATTATTTTTATTGTAATATTATTGATTTGGAAATCCACAGAGTAAGCAGTTTTGCTTTGACGGGTGTAGTTTCTTACCATAGTTGTTCTTTCATAAAAATATTTCTATATTTTAACACCGCGCAGTTGGCATTACGAAAAAATATATATTTTCCCAACAAGTGCCTGAAGTATTTTACTTTTACCCACGTAACCCTAATAAATGAAATATTGGCCAAATTTAATTTACAGAGGTTTTGTGAGCATAAATCTGACGGGGTTTACAGCCACAGCCTTGTGACAATGTTCCTGTTGTTTACAGGCCTCGCTGTTGATGGAGCTTTGCCGAATACGAATATGAAACACTCTCTCCCATTCTCCCGCCCTTTATCACATTACACGGTTTCATGACCAAATTCACGTTATATATTTACAAACACACGCTTGTTATTTTCTAGGAGTACCTAATATTAATATGCATCGATATCATGGGCGGAGTTAGAGGTTACACGTTGAAGGACACGGTGTTAATTTCATAGTTTTTGTCACAATTTAGCCTAAAAATAGAGAAAAAGAAACATTAATTAAAACTAATATGAAACCAGAAATAAAAAAATACAATAGAACTGTTAAGACTGTTATTTCAAATTCAAACATTTTAACAGGCCCGAGAGGCATAGCCTCATGCCCCATGTATCCTCGTAACTCCACCAATGATAGCTATGCTTTTTACCTTACCCACTTATACATATATAGATTCATATGGGCTACGGATATATGTGCTGGGGCTACTTATTTTCAAATATACAAACAATTTGTATCCAACAGAAACATTTCATAAAAATTAAAATGAAAGCCATTATTTTGATCAATTTCAATTTTGCCATTGAAATATATATGTTTATGTAAAAGGTATTAGACATTTTTTATTAAAAAAGTGGTCATATTTACTTTCACAATTTTAGAACGAGTAAAGAACCGCTTAGAAATTTAGAAATAATTTTAGTTCCTAAACCAAATTTTAATAACGTTTTGTAGTTTTATAGCACATATACTTTAAAAATCATGAGAAATTAGAATATTATTTTTAAAGAACTCAATAATTGGCTTTTTTGTATGAACAGTATTGATATTTTGTTAAATATTTTAATTTATACTATGCACAAATATATTTATACTTGCAAAGCAGTTATATTTGAAGAAGCGCAAAAGGTTTTTATTTTCTTCTATTAAATTCATATTATATATTTCCCCCACTGTCTATTGCTGATTAAATTTTATTTTATTTTTAAGCTAAACAAATTATTTGGAACCTCCACACTGGCTATGGAGTGTTTTTTAGTTTTTAGTAATGTTTAGTTTTGAGTAAGAGACCCTTACTCTTTTCTGAGAAAAGTTTTAATTTATTTAAGTTTTCAAAATATTATTCTTGTTTTAATAAGTAAAAACCAGCTTATTTATTTTGTAAATTTCGTTTTATTTTACTACCTTGAAGTATTTTTTTAATCCAAAAGATAAACAGAATTTTTTAACATTTTGAGTTATGTTTTTGCTCAAGTTTTCTTTAATGAATTGAGAAATCAAGAAATAAGTATCCTTGTGCCTGGTGATGGCCTAATCTAGGCCGAAACTATAGTTGAAACTACTTCAACTGTTTAGGATTGACACAGATAGAGGTATTAAACCATTTAATGTATCAAAGGTATTTAATTTTGAAATTTTCGCGAGGGAAAAGTATGTTTTATCTTTATTTCTCCTTATGTTCTCTAACAATGTAATATACTTCATAAATAGTTATATTCTGTCAACATTAGATACATTTTTTGACATCACACATGTTTTATTCTATGTGTTATGATTATGCCACATAGCAACTCTCCAAGTGTTTTGTTAAGAGTGTAACAAAGCCGTTGGTTACCTCGTACAGACAAGCCTAAGGTGTAGTTCTAATTTATTTCATATTTCTTGTAAGTATACAGAGTCTTGTATTTTCACAAGGTTATAATAAGTTACTGTATTTTATGCTTTAACCGCAAATAACGTGTACATAATGTTTGAAGCTATGAAATAAAATACTCCTGAATCTGTAACAATCGAATTTATTAAAATAATTTAATTTATTCCAAAATATTTTGTTACGAGAATTCAAAAGAAACTCTGAAAAAATGTGAGCAGATTTGAATTTGGTAATACATGTTTAATAGTCAAAACGATTACCCTGAATAGTTAATTAATTATTTTATAAACTTTAATCTTTGAGTTTTCACAAATAAATAACGCATATTTTAATTGTAAAAGTGTAACATTTTTATACGTTTAAAAAACCTATAATTCATAGTTGATTTTTCTTAGATCGCTGAAGTGTAACTTGTAAGTAGGATATAATTGTATTAAGAGCAGTTCTTGGAAGAGACGATTAATTTTATTATTTTCCTTTTTTCATCCTGTCTTTGACTGCTGTCAAAAGCAGGACATAATTATCTTAATTATATGATCCTTTCCATACGTTATGAGCTTTCCCCAGCTTAATTCTGCTCATCTATTCAAAACTAGAAATAATGTAAACTTACACAATTTTTTCAGTCAAGAATGACGTAATAATTATAAATATAAAACTATGCAATATTCAGTGGATATTATTGCATAAAGTTGAATTTAGATGTATAGTATCAGTTTTAGCAAACATGTTTTACTCCGTGTGATTTTTGTTTAAAATTACTATTTAGATTTAATTCCTTACTATGTGTTTAATCTAAATCTAATATAAATTTCAATATTACCAGGGGTTTGTGAGAAATTTGAGTCCTAAAAGTGTGAACAAAGTTCAAAAATAAGTAAAAATGTTTCAGGAAAATATTTTTGATTACGGCGTTACCAAACCGATGTCCACAGTTTATTTTTTTACATGCATTTTTTTGTTTAGGAACGACATTATGTATAGTAAAATTCTGTATAAAGCTTTATAACATAATATACATGTATCCAGAAGATTTTTTTTCTGATAAGCTGATTTCAAAACAGAAAATGTAATACAGGTATAACAATACCTCTAACTTTAAAATCGATACACGAATTACAAAAAGTTATTCAAAATCTTAATTTGTTATAAGGTTTATTTTTAGCATACACGTTACGTTAATGAATCATGAAATTGAGTAAGAAAGATGTAAAAAATAGCATAAGGTCCTCCTTAATAAGATATTATTTTTAAAATAAACAGTAATTATGTTAATAAAGCTACGCCTTTTATTATGATTTTCAGATCTGACTCTTAAGAAATAAAAATTATTTTTAGTTTAGTTTTTAATTTTTAAAATTCATAATAAGTGGGTTTTCAGACTGATGTCTATCTGTCTTTCTCTGAACACACTCAAAAATCACAGTATATTAAATTATGTACACAAGTGCTCTTTGGATATATCTCCTGAATATATTTTATTTTTTTACTTTCGATTTTTAAGGGTAGTTTACTTCTAAAACTCCCTAAAGAATGTGAATAACTTCTTGATTAGCATTATACGTGTTGGTTTTACTATAGAATGAAGTAATAACTCAAATACTACTGGCTACCGGAAGTTCCTGTCATGGCCAGCCAGCCAATAAATGCTACCTATGACGCCATGACAGGAACTTCCGGTAGCCAGTAGTATCTAAGCAGGGACGCCATCTTGTTTCTTTCGGTATACATTTGGGCCTGATGATGTTCTGTGTAACTGGACGAAATCGATCGCCAATTTAACAGCTTTTGTATACAGGGTGTTCATTAAAGTCGGGGACAAACTTCGGGGGGTGATAAAACTCATCAAAATAAACAAAAATTTTCCTATAAACATATGTCGAAAAATCCTTCGTTTAGCCGCTAGCCGCCATTTTGTATTTTTACAAAAAACTTTCTATATCAAGAACTATTTAAGATACAGAAACCAAACTTTGCACACATATTTATTGGCCAAAGAGAAAAATATTCGCAAAGTATAATTTAGTTTGCTTCAATATTTTCAAAATGGCGGTGGTTGAAAATCTTTTAGTTAAAATAACAAAAACCGATTAACTTTATAAATGAGATGAAAATAAAAGCAAACTAAATGATACTTTTAGAATATTTCTCTTTTTGGCCAATAAATATGTGATCAAAGTTTGGTTTCTGTATCTTAAATGGTTCTTGATATAAAAAGTTTTTTTATAAAAACAAAATGGCGGCTAGTGGCAAAACAAAGGATTTTTCGACATATGGTTTTGGGAAGTTTATTACTTCATCGTAGAGAATGTGAAAAATACAAAAGCCGCTCTAATGATAATGATTCAAATTTCATAGTTAATAGTTATAAGGGTCCCAAATAATATGATACCACCCGTTACTCTGTAAAACTAGTAGTTCAAAAGTTTTGGGCTTAAAAAAATATTTTTAAACATTCTAACAAAATGATAAATTAGTTAAATAGTTTGACTACCTCTTTAAACCCAGTTAAAAAAATTCAACAAAGTAATGTTTTGAATCATTCACTCACTCTACGATTAACGGTTCCCTAGAAAATTTTGAATTTACTTTCCGTTGTAAACGCAGTACGTTGTCTGAAAACACCTGTTAAAAATGTTTGTAATAAGAAATCAATATAGCTCTTTATTTATCAACCGTTTATCATGAAAGTTGATATGTATTTTAAGGTCACATCACATAGAAAACCCCACTTTAAAACGTTTGGTAGTATCTGAGGGGAAGGGGGAATTGTGTCTCCAAAACCTATTATTTGTTTTCTTTTGTTGTTAGGTTATGTTATTAAAAGATTTTTTTGAATACAATAGACTTTTAAACGATATTTAACTACACATTAAAGAATTGCATAGTTTTATTAAAGATTTTTAAAGTTTAATTAAGGGAAAGAGTATGCGTCAGTCCACTGATACAGTTTATTGATTTTGTTTATACTATTTAATTAAATTAATTCAGAATCGGATTTATTTGTTCACGTGGATCATTGGAGAGATTTGTTTCGATTATGCGAATCCAACAAATGCCATGGAATCGATGCCGCGCCGCTGCGTTGTCACATAATAGCTCGTGGACAAAGGGGCGATGGGTCCTTCTTCCTCTCCGCTTTTGTTCAATGCTGGAAATAAATTCGTAAAATGATTTTTCAATAAGAAATAATTTATGAGATTGAGTTTTGCCGGTATTTTAATACTGTTTTATGTCACATTTCCTTAAGGGGAGTCGGACGTAGAAATTGTTTTTCGTTGTTCTATTTTTATTTTATTTTTAAGCATGTATACAGATTAAATTTAAATAATTTTCACAAACACCTTTTAGTTTTAACACCCCACTATGCTTTTTAAATTGCCTACTTAAAAAAATATTTTTAAAAAAATGTACCTTATTCTAATAGCCATAATAAGTATCTCAATTTTAAATTTGTTCCTTAAACACTCCTTTTTTGGAGGCAGGGAATTCCTATATGTGTCCTATTATTTTAAAATAGCATTTCAAATACAAAAGCTTAAAAATAAAACAATAAATAGACATAATGAATAATTTCTGTTTGAAATAAAATCCTACACTCAAATTAAAAAAGAATAGAACAACTTGAAAACAAGATAAAAATCTTATGTTTTGAAGGTTTAGATGGGAAAGATAGCCAAGACCGAATCCCTTTAATAAAGTTATTTTTGTCTACGTTCCACCTTCTCGACTCTGACCTCTCTAGAAAATTGCCATTTTACACGTGACATCAGGCCAGACCTAATGGGTTGCAACTTTATTACTTAGCGAAAATCCGTTGATGATTCGGAATTTGAACCCAGGACCCTGGTAACCCAAGTACCACGTTCTACCCCTCTCTGTATTGAGAGCACACCTCGGAATTTGAACCCAGGACCCTGGTACCCCAAATACCACGTTCTACCCCTCTCTGTATTGAGAGCACACCTTAATAAGCACAAATACAGGCCAAAATCACATAGCAACTAATTTCAGTCACTAAATATTTCAACAAAGCCGCTAATTGGTTTTGTGAGTGCATAGAGGCTAAAGTAACATAACCATGCACTCTATCGGTTTTTTACGAACTACAGCACAGTAAATGTGGCAAAATGATTTATCGCGAATAAACTCGTTTACCGCGCCTACGACACAGTACGACCCTACTGTGCTGCGAGAAATGTCGTCAGCCACCCGGTAAGGGCTAGTAATGTCGATACAGATTGGAATTCTTTGTACTCCAATACAACTCTTAAATTTGATACTTGTATTATTATAAGCACTGGTATCACTTATGAGAAATTATTGTTATTAAATTAAAATCCTTTAAACATTTTCCAATTATGTAGATACCTAATCTTCTATAAAAAGCACCAATATTTTAAATGAGTAAATTAAACTTCACAGTCAGTATATCATTACGCAAATAATTATGGCGAGTTAAATGTTCCCTAACAACGAATATAAAGAAATTATTGTATTCACAATATTCAGATATACTAAAGCCTGAATTCTGGTGTTTTTTAGTTTAAAGATTTATACCCAATATCCTGGAAGCAAATCGGCTTTCCGTACCGTAACTGCTATTGCTATTGCTATTGTAATGCTTTGAGGCTCTCCGTTAGCTTTACGCGCTCACCTAAAACGATTTAAAAGTTGCTTTGTATTTACAGCTTATTAATCAAATTGAGAATGCAAAAACCTAATTGTGCTACTTTTTAGGTTGTAAACTATTGTTAACTTGTTGATAGTTTATCGTTAAAAATAATGGGATCTTTTCCGTTATATGTGTACCACTGTTTAAATAGCTCTTTAATTGTTTTCTATTGTTAACAAAAATAATAAAAGGAAAGGTCGTGTATTTAAGTTTATTTTTAAGTTGATTTCACAAATGAATTTCCAAAATAGCACAACTGTGGAAGGAGTTTCAGAAAAAAATACAGAATTTGTAACGTTTAATAAAGCAAAGTTTAATATAAAACCAGTGGTTTTCTAGAGGCTATTGAAAGTATAAACATACTATCAACTTATCATTTTATCACTTTTATCATTCATCATTTTATCATTTTATCATTTTATTACTATCATTTTATCAAAAACCAACCCAATCAAACTCCCTAGAGCACTCTATGGTCGGCAATATCGCGTGTTTTATGATATTCTTCTTCTTCTTGAAGTTCCTATCCGTTACGGATGTTGGAAACCAGCTTGGCAAGCCTACTTTTGTCCACAACCATGCGGAAGAGTTCAATGAACGTTTTCCCGGTCCACTTCTTAAGGTTATGCAGCCAAGATAATCTTCTCCTGCCAGGACCTCTTCTTCCATCGATTTTTCCTTGGACGATTGTCTGGAGTAAAAGGTACCTGGAGGCATTCCTCATGATGTGGCCCAGATATTGCAGTTTTCGGACCTTGATGGTGCTCATAATTTATGTCTTCTTATTCATTCTTTGAAGTACCTCTGCATTACTGACATGTTCAGTCCATGATATTCTCAGCATTCTTCGATAGAGTTGCATTTCAAAGGCTTCTATTCTCTTGGAAGTGTTTTCATTGAGTGTCCAAGATTCTGTATCGTACAAGAGGACGGAAAATATGTAACATCTGAGAAGTCTCATTTTAGTTTCAAGAGTGAGATCATGGCTTCTGAAGAGCTTGCTCATTTTGTTGAAAGCAGCTGTTGATTTCAACAAATGATTGATATTCCGCAACGTAAATTGGTCGCCGACAAACAGCGCTGTGGACTTAAGATAGGTCATGGTTATTGATATTTTTAAGTCGTTAATAGCCTTTTATTACAGTAAGTAACCACCAGAAAACGACTAAACCACTGGTTATGCTACGCCAGAATACAATTAAACCAATATTAAATAAGTGGTATACGTATAACGGTAAAGATCCAAATAATGCTCCAAAAGCGTACTTTCAAACTGATGGTAGCCATCGATAAAAAGGTACGTCGTTGGTCAGCTAAACCAAAACCACCTTCCCATTACAGCAGGTGTCACCATTTTATGGCCCATAATATTTTTATCTAGAAAATCCGTTTCTTTATTAAAATAAAACGTGGTATTTTAGAAACAACTTTATTTGATTATTTATGTATTATGACTTTAAAATTTGCACGCTCATTCATGTATTAGGTGTATAATAGTCTATAAATAAACGAATTATCATGTGATTTCAAAAATGTTATTCGATCTAAACGTGTGAAAACCATGAAAGACAATAAAATGAAAAGCTCATAACGATATAAAATTCATACGAGAACGAATCAACGTAATTACATCAGTCCCATAAACGATTAATTTCAGAAACCCGTCTTCAGAATGTACTTTGTGGTTTAAAAACCATAAAAATATACAAAAAACAGTAAAAAACGTAAAAACAATATAATAATGATTTAACTTATTGTCTACACAATCCACAATCATGCTCCTTTCATAATTTTGTTTCAATAAATTCTCTTAAATCTCCCCAAATAAAAGAAAATATCTAGCTTTACTCTTTAAAATGAGTTTAAAAAAATTCATACTTCGAACCAATGTAAAATTAAAATAATTATGTTATTGATTTAATATTTTAAAGTATCATCAAAATTCAAGTAATATCAAGTAACTGACACAAGGTTTGTAGACATCCCTCGTTTATCACCTACACTACTAACACTTACCAAGTAACTACCACAAGATCTAAAGTCATGGTTGTCTTCACTTTACCCTTTAAAAGCTTTAGGAGTACACATTGTGTCATGAAGAAATCATTATCAATACGTTACATTCATTTTGTTACATCGAGTTATATATTACATTATAATATATTAGATACGACAATTGAACACTATTGTAAAGGTTTTGTTGGGGGTTACTACATTGTTTAAAGTATGATTTACATAGTATTATAGTAAAATAATCTTTTATTCACAAAAATAATTGAAAATATAACATTCATGTTATTCTTTTTTGTATCAAATTTTCATATTAAAAATATTTAAGATTTGACAGCCGTGTTCTCTCAATTAAGAGTCTGCATCAGTGGTAGCCATCTTAAATTTTAGTCCAGTAAGAGCAATGTTAAATTCTGGCGGAACTTCACTTTGGCGTCTGTAGTGGCGTTAATTATCAAAGTATCAATATAAAACTTTGGAAGTACATTGATGAGATGTGGCTCAAGGGCATGACCTTTTAATATGTTCAAAAATTTAACTTGATATAAAAACAAAAATCCAGAAATATTTTACAAAATAAATCATTATTATTTTTTATTGAGAGCGAAAATAAGAAGTTCTGTAAGGTGGTGCCCTGGAGAACTGTAATACCTTTAATTTGACACCTCTTCCGTTAATTTATGACAATAGGTCAAGGAGATATAGGCGCCAGAATTTAACATTGCTCTTACGGGACTAAAATCCCTCATGGCTACCACTGATGCAGACTCTTAATTGAGAGAACACGGCTGTCAAATCTTAAATATTTTTAATAATTCAAATAAAAGTTTATTGAACTTTTTAGATTAGATGAAGTGCAGATAATACGTAGGTAAAATGTATGTGCTGTAATACCCTACTCAAAATGTAAGTTCTGATTTTGTGAAATGTGAAGAGTGTCTACAGCTGAGGAAACAGGAGCTCATAAGGTAGATAAGCGCAGAGGCCTGAGTTTATCACCTGGATGTGAGGGCCAACAACAAATAAGCTTGGCCTGGTTTTCCTCATGGCTGTCTCTGATATCAGTGCGTTTTAATCAGATATGTAAGCAATTAATTAAAACACGATAAATCTCTAATTAAAATCATGAATAATCAACTCATTACACAAGTATTTGCTTAATGAAAACATTTAAAACACGAAAAGATATAATTAAATAATGTTTTACCTTAAAGGCATACTATGTTTATCCACAATCTCTGGACCATATATTTTTTTTAATTTACACACGTATCTAACATTTTTATTAATCAGAAAATTCCTTTTAATTAAAACCATATATATTAAACACTGCAATTTGCATTGCAAACACTTAAAAAAGCAACACTCTCAAACACCATACTGCTGCAAACTGAAAACTGTATTTTCAGGACTTTAGTTACAATATTTTAATTGGTACTACGCTTTTTTTAACTTTACCAGTACCTCCTGATATAAGGTTTGTGTAGGCTTACATTCAATACAATAGCTTCTTATTTGCCAACAAGTCTATAAAGTTTTCATTCACCTTTTATTTTGTGGATGAAACGTCCACTAAAATGGTTTTTGTTTAATTACCACTACAATTATACACAGATAGTTTTATAATTTCATTCTGAATCAGGAAATTAATTAATTTATTATTTGTTTTAGTAAAAAAGCTATTAAAAATAGTACAAAAACAAATATTAAAAATATTGTTAGAAAAAAACAGAAACGCATGTAAATCAAGATAAATTACGAAATGCTATGTTTTGGGCATTAATCTTGAAATGAAATAAAATTAAAAATGTCTTTATTCGAGAAGCAATGTTAGGACTAACAAGTCCTCTATACCACCTCAAATCTTCTAATTTAATGAAGTATAAAAAGTACCAATTAAGTTGAGAGAGTTCTGAAAATAAAAAGAAGTTGAAGATAGTGTCTCGTTAAAAACTTGCATCTTAGCAATCTATTTCCCTAGAACATATTTCAGTACGAATAAACTTATTATAGGCCTCACAATTCACATTTCAAACTAGATACGAAATAAATATTTTTAATTTTACTATACGTTTTTTTAAAATCAAATTGTATTTACTAAAAACCTATGTCGTCTTAATATACACTATAAATTTCACAATATTGTGATCATTTTTAGTAAATGAATAACCACACCTTTATCAATTACAACTGAGTATTTGAAAATTCTCCGTTTTAACTTTAAACGGTAAGGGCTGGGTGTGTAACAACCCAGCAGTGTTTTTTGGATTTAGATTGGCAAGAAGAGGGAGGGTTCTCAAGGCCACCTAAATTCAGTCTGGTCTTTGACCTTCACTAACAAACAAAAATCGAAAATGAGGTGTGAATCGTGCGAAATAGTAGTATGTAAGGGACGTTCAGAGTAGAACAGTTTTATCAGTAAAAACTGTAATTGTATGTTTATATGTTTAAAAAGTATCATTACTACTAAACATTATTATTTAATCCCATATTTTTTATGATTAACCGTACAGACATTTGAATCCGTATATATTTTGTAATAACAGTATATACATAACATAACACATAACACAACATTATAAAAGATAATTTTATAACAGAATTATTATACTTATACTATAATTATATATGTATAAAGTACAGGAATTATACCAATTAACAATAAAAACATTATGTTTTTTGTTTGGGGTGAATAACACCCCACATTACCACATTTGTCAAGATTCTTCATCTTACTATATCAGACCATAACAAACGAACATGTTACCATATTTTTAGAAATTTCTTAATTTAAACTTGCAAGGATGGGGTAGCTACTCCCTTTAGAGGTAATAATAAAATTTTGTGAAAATATAAAACAAATAATTGAATCAAATTAATTGCATTGAACAAATTTGAAAGGAAAAGTGATTGAACCGCGATGTAGCGTATACTGTAGTAGAATTATAAAACTCAAGTTCAAACTGATGAAAACAACTTATTTTTAACTTTTGTACAAGTTTTTTTTAACAAAAATCAAAATGTTTGATGCATGTACATATTAAGCACAAATTACTCTCTTTCAGTTAAGGAATGGACTGTTAGGAAAACTAAAATCACTAATACGTAGACTTTTGTAAAACATTTGGCAACCAGACAAAAAAAGGGAAATAGTATTTTGAACTTAAGTATAGTATTATTTTGGTATCAAGTGTGGTGTTTGAGTCATGTCGTATTTTTACTTTTATATTTAGGTACCCACTTTGAGTGCATACACTCGTGAAAATTTGATTGCAGCTACCACTCATTGGTAAAGGCAATGGTCTTCAACCCAGCACCAGTCGAGCGTTTCTATGGTAAAGGAAACTAATTAATTATTTATATTAGTTGAATTTTGATTTAATTTGTTTAATTAATTTCACTAACCTATTAACGGGGTTTGCCGCCATATGTCATCCGTGCGGAAATACTAAAAAAGGACCTCTAACATGATACATTGTTCCACGGTAAAACTACCTTCTGTGTTGATATTTGCCACGAAATATAGCTGTAGTTCATTATTTATCCGCTAGAATGCATTTTCATTAATTTATGAACTAGTTTCTCATGCCTTTGTGTTTATAAACGACTTTACAGACGACTTGAAACCGAAACAGCTGAATGCTCAGCAGTTTGTTTCATCTGGCGACCAGCAACGTTCATGTTTATACTAGTTTTATAAAGTGTTGTTAGTTTAATTATGGCCAAGCGTTTATGAACTGCTAAAAATTAGTTTAAATGTGCATTATACTATATTTTCTCTTTATAATACATCTTTAAAATTGTCTATTATGGTTTCTTGGTTTAGGAGATGATAAAATTAAAGTTTTAGGTGTAATAAATGGCTTTTATCTTTAATCTACTTTTCTTGAATAATGAGCAATGAAAATTTGTAGTAGGTATTGTTGCGTGATATGACTCTACACCATAAAACAAGTTCATGAAAAATGGTTGAGAAATAAGGAAAAAATGGATTTTTATATTACTCATAAGAATTACATTGGGCGCACTCAGAAAACGTACTTTATTTACCACGGAAAGATAATTTAAATTTTCTCTGGAACCTCAATTCGTAGACTATAAATTCAAAAGCCTAAATTAGGTTAGATTTTTGAACATGTTGTAATGGAGGTCAAACTATTTTACATATTTATCTTTTTTCCTGAAAAAAATTGACAATAAATCTCATAGGTTTTTTAACTATTAGATCTGCATATAGAGTTTTGCAGGTGGCGTGTAGTTTTAAGGAGCTTAATAACTTTAAACCATGAAATTTTAATCAAAATCTTTACAGCGGATTTTGAGAAATTTGTATTTTTCACAGTTTTTAAGGGGTTTTCATGGGCAAACTAACATTAAAAAATATAAACATAGACTGAGGATATAGTCAATGTGCAGTCGTTTACCTTATTTCATAAAAATCGGTATCGTCTGGGGGTCTTTGCAAAGATAGACAGACATCAGTCCGAAAACCTCTTTTTGGAGTTAGGAAGCCTCAAAACGGCAAGAAACCCACCCTCAAACTCAATTATGTTGGTGAAAAAAATACTTCCTCCATATTATCCTCTATATAGGTATTACGTATAAGGGGAGAAAGTAAAGTTAGGAAATCAATAATATTCTTATCAATAGATTAATATTCATTTATAAAAATCTACTAAATGTAAAAAAACTTTTTGAAAATATTTAGACTCTCAGTATGTAGGCTAGATAGAAACCAAATATAAGTATACAACATTTACTCGAGGTATTCCTCGAGTAAATTATTATGCATTATTGAGTGCATTATTATGCACACTAACCAGGGAAAATTGAAATATAAACTCGAGCAACGTAGCTTTATAGTAAAAATATATAAAATAAGAGAATTTAGAATGAGAATTAACGCAAATTTGAAATAAGCAAAATTAGGTATGTAATATTTTATTGACAAAGGTGAAAAATAAGAAGGTTTTGCGAATTTTTGTGTTTAAAAATAGATCGTTTTCAAATAAATATGTAGAGAAATATTCAGTGAATAACAAAAAGTGACTAAATATGTTGACGTGTGGTTTTAGACAATAATTTTCAATGTTTGATATAAAATTTGATAAAAAGTAGACACAAAGGTTTGTGGAAATATAAACGATGATGTGTATAGTTTTCATTTCACAATTGATTAAAATCCTTTAGGTAGAATATTTTTGGATGGTAATTATTTGAACGATTAGGCTAAAAGCCCTTCTCTTTTAGGGTGTCATTTTTACAGACACGCGGATATGTCATATAATGCTAACCTAAACACTGCAAACCAAGAAATTGTCATTTTAAAATTACTGTTGAGGTTTTTTTATGTTTTTAAAGGTTTGTTAGAAGATTTCAAGAAAAAAACTATAAATAATCTGGTTTCAAGTGCTTTTGACCCTAAAAAGGTAACCGAGGAGAAAATAAAAGTATTTTAATGGTACTTTATGCTAAAACATAGTTTAAAATTATCGATATAATTGTATAATATTATGGTTTATCCTATTTAAATCATTCCAAATTCTAAAGCTATTTCGGGCATCACCTAATAAATGTTTAGCGACGAATATATTGGTTAAACCTAAACATGTTTTATTTTTTAGTTGATTTAGTAGAATGTTGAGTTTTTTTATTTTATTTTCGTATATTTCATTACAATGTTCAGTAAGATAAAGCGGATACAACATTTTCACATGTTATCTCTTCTCAGGAAAGAGACTAGACTCCTTTTAACGTGGCTTGCTGTCAAGCACTCCTCTTTATTGCTACAGTTTTCGTGTTCTATAGTTGTTTCGCCATAACACTTTTAGATTTAACATTTTATATTAAAGAAATTACTTCCCTTGGAAAAATATATAATAATAACTACACTTTTTAGTTTTAATACGGTAATCTTGAAAGATTGTCACCTCGTAGAGGGGTTGTGGTGTAAATTTAAAGAGATCAATCATTAACTCTGACTGAAGTATTTAGATTCTCTTAAAATGGAAAATTTTGTTAATTTAAGAAAACTCTTTGAGGAAAACGTTTTTATTGATAGGTCCTACAATATTTTATCACAAATGAACATTATTTGAAATTTTCATGTTTTTTTTATTAATGGATAAACAAATTTATTTCCTGGAAACAAAATTGTGATTGATATAAATAAGAACACCATTTTGACGTGTGAAACATTTACTAACTGAACTAAACAATTTCTTTACTACTCATATCATACGGTACAACAATCAGCACAATGTAAAACACAATTTTAATTAATACTGTAAACTAATGTTACGGTATATATGTACAGACTTTTTAAATTTATATGTTACTCTAAGGAAAGGATTATGGTTTAATAACCATATTACTAATTTAACATAAAAAACTTATTACGGTACCTGGAAACTATGACAAAAAAACTTACCTTGTTATACAACTACAAGTAAACAATTATTTAATTAAGATATATTTTTCATTAACTAATCTGTATTTGTGGATGAAAATTGGTATTTAGCTTAATGTAGTTGAGATTCATCCACTTATGCTTAAAATTATAGTTTATGTGTATATCACGGAAACTCACCTTCATACACCTTTCCCACGTTAATCACATAGAGAATAGGTAAACTCCTTTATTTATGGACAGATGTTTATAAAACTTTTCATACATTGTTATTATCATATTATTGATTTGGAAATCCTCTGAGTACTTAGATGTGCTGCGGCGGGGGTATTGAATAAATAATCCGAAGTCACATTCTTACGGCCAGTTAAACTCTCAACACACAATTAGAACCACATAAAATGGCTAATTGCGTAACTAGAGTGCAACGTATGTCATATCGCACGAGAGGTTCATATGGCAGCACGAAACGTTAGCTGAGTGCTGCCACAACAGAGGGCGGCCATGACGGTTTGTGCTCGTATTACACACAAAATTGTTCCTTCAATAATAAAGTCATTGAGGTTTTGAGGTTATGTTTGATTTTCTCGCTGGTATAAATGTAAACATAACTTTTACAGAACAAAGGGCGGCCATGACAATTTGCGCTCGTATTACACACAAAGTTGTTCCTACAATAATAAAGTCATTGAGGTTATGTTTGATTTTCTCGCTGGTATAAATGTAAACATAACTTTTACAGAACAGAGGGCGGCCATGACAATTTGCGCTCGTATTACACACAAAATTGTTCCTTCAATAATAAAGTCATTGAGGTTATGTTTGATTTTCTCGCTTTTAGGTTTCCATTACTTAGTCCGGTTACATTCTCGCTCTAGTGCGGGAATATACTACAGTAGTTGTACATTCTGCCAACAGTGCGAAATTTCTGCATGTTATCGTGCATTTGTAGGAAAATAATATTAATCAGTTGTTAATAATTATTTTCTGTTGTTGAACACTGCTGATAAAAATAATTAAAATGAAGCGTAATATATGCATTTGGCTGGATCCCTTAAACCTAGTACGTCCACCTTTTGACATCTCACAATAAGAAAGCGCAACTTTGAAAGTTAGGGAATATGCAGAAAAGATAAATTCCGTCACGAATGTCAACGAATCTTGCTGGTCGTCTTATATGGTAAACAATATCTGGATGACTACATCCTCCAGGGAATTCAAGCTTTGTTATTGTAAACATCTTTTTCTATTACGGTTCGTTCAGTCTTTTCCACAATATAAAATATTTACTCTAAAAATAATTATTTTTTAGATACCCGGTGTGTGTGTTCCATTTCATGTAGAAATATAAGTTTAATTATTGTTTGTAGTTTAACTGTAATAGATTTTTGTGATCAAGGATTAAAGTATCATTAATATTATAGCTATATGATAGTCCTTAATGGTAGTTATATTTATTATGTTCATAACCTACGTGGTTGATTTAAATTACAGAATAAAAATTTAAAAATTTGGTTGATTTGGGTACGAAGGAAATATTTTAATATAATAGTGTTCATAAATCTACTATAAATATTAAAGCGATTATTAAAACGAACTAATAAATTATTAAAAGAAGTTTCAGAATTTTTTCTCTGTAAATATTTATAGCTAGAACCTATCCTAGTATAAATATTTATAGTTTAGAGCAAACCCCAATTTAATTTGCTTGTGGCTGATGTTGGATGCAATCTAGGGCCCGACAATACATTACGGCCTAACGTCCAAACTGATTAGCTTCCTCATTAATTACCCTTAACTCTATGTTTAACACTTTTCATCTCTATGCATCCTCGCTAACACCTCTATGATTCACGTCATTCTATCTATATGTATTCTTGATAATATCTCTATAATTCAAGTTGTTGTGAGTTTGATCAAATCTAAGATTCAAATGACAGCTCGCTAATACCGGAGCGGCCAGTCTGTCAATAAACTAAATCAAACTTATAGTATGAGTCTAATATGTTGGCATAAAATTAGTTTCTATGAAGAAAACGGCTTTGTCTTTTAGAGTGATTTCATTGGAAGCCTTTTAAATTTACTGGTGATTTAGTAATTATCTGGAAACAATACAAGAAGCGATTCCAGTATTAGTTATTTAATGACACTTTACAGATTATCTTTCAAAAACCCCCGTCACAGCAGACCTGCATACTCAGCGCATTTCCAAATCAATAATACAATAATAATATATGAAAAATTGTATCAATATCTGTCGATAAATATGAGAGTTATTTGCCTATTCTCTATAAGATTAACATGGGAAAGAGCATGCAGGTTTTCTGCTGTGAGGAACATTGAAAGTAGGCATTTCTAGCATAAACAATTTTTACTTTGACCATTTAAACCAAGTTTCATAAACATCTGTCCATAAATAAATGAGTTTGCCTATTCTATATATGATTAACATGGGAAAAGAGAATGCAGGTAAGCTGCCATGATAAACACATAAACTATGAATTTTAAGCATAAATGGATGGATCTCAAGCACATGAAGCTAAAGTTCAAGATTTATCCAATAATTTGGATTGATAATTGAAATAATTATTTTTCCTTATCCCCTATAAGATTAACATTGGAGCACCAAAATACATTGTACTGTGTTTAGATTTTTTTATGTGTCAGTAACCGTTGAAGATAGAGAAAACCTTTAAGGAACTTATTTGTGTAGTTTTATAATCTGATTCTAATGGTGAAAGGTAACATTTAAACAACTTTTAAATTACACTTGAAAAAACGCAAAAAACCCCAATTTTTGAGTACAAAAGCTTGTTTTTGGCCTCTGGGCACCTAATGACGAAGAAATAACATGGCCCCGGCCTTAAGTCTTTCCATGAGACCTATGGTAATAGCTTCTTCCCAATGGGAAATTCACTGAAATGAAATAAAGGTATAGTTGTGTATTCAGTTTATGGTGAAGAAGGATCTGAATTATTTAATTCATTCAAACTTTATGGTACAGAAAAGACATCATTTAACGAACTTAAATCTTTTGACGAGCATTTCCTTCCTAAAAGAAATGCTGGCATTACACTGGAGGTCTATGATGCTCCAATATGGCATTTAAAATTAAAATTATTTAATATTGTATGTTAATAAATGGCTGCTGTAGCTTCAGACAACTCTAGAGGCTTTGGGTGTTATAGTTAAAATGATAACATGCATAATATTTAAAACAAATAATGGCTTAGGTTATTAATTATTGGACTTTTCCAACGCGTTTGGGCTCTAAACTACCCAACGTTTTGGAAGTGGAGAAACTCCTACCGTTTTCAAGTGATAATCCGAGCTAGCTTGGCGACACAATATAGCTTTCTCCCGATTCTCGTTCTTGCCCCGCTATCTCGGAGGTGGAGTGTTGTGGTTATTTGTTGCGTTATCAATATAGTTTTTCTGTTTCGCATGATTGATCAGTATATTATTATTGACAAAATTATATAATTAATATCTGTAACTTAAACTTTCAATTTTTAATGTAAATTATAAGATAATCACTTGAAAACTGGAGGAGTTTCTTTGGCTCCAGAAACGTTGTGTAGTTTCAGACCCAGACGCGTCGAAAAATTACAATAAAATATATTGGATGATAACATGCATGTATAGTGTAATATTTACCGCTAACCGTTTTATAAATACTATTACTTTTTAAATCACCGACTATTACAAATTTTCAAATTTCCATACGTACCTCAATTGTACGACAAACTCAAAGTGGCAATTTCCTCCTTGCTATGATACATTGGCGAGTCTTATTTCCAGTTATGGGCCACTTGTCCTAGATTTTACGTCGAAATGCACTCAGGAATGCCATTAATGCAACTGCTCAAATACTTAAGATAAACAATTCTACAGAATTATACCAGTTTGAATATAAGGGCATGCAGATGTGTTTATTGTTATTGGATACTAATAATTTTATTGCTTGACCCGATTTTCATTTTAATATAAAACTATAGTAAGATATAATTGTATTAAACCATATAAATGTACTTTGTTTATGGTAAAATATTGACGTGGATATGTTTAAAGGACTGGAGGGGTGTTAGCAGATTTATGGGACGCAAAAGGTGTAACCCAGCAAGGGTTTATATTATTTCTGCTAAATTTTTTAAATGGATATGTCTAAGCTCTGGGCGAGTGTTAACAGATTTGTGGGACGCAAAAAAATGCAGCGGAAGTGTTTAAAGGAAGTGCCGTCATACGGTTATAAAAGCAGCTGTTTACATGAACTGAAAACATTCCCTTTATACATATCCATGATCTAACCTATTTCTTACAGGTAGGTTTTCTCCTGTACGACGGAGGAAAACTTAAAAAGTATAAAAATATTTTAATCAGATATTCAAAGAAAGTTAAAACTTCCAAAATGTATATTTGCATTTTGACTTAATTTAAATTTTTAACGTGAATGTAACTCAGTAAAAGCCTGTTTTGTCAGTTTGGTCACAGATACCGATGACCTTGTGACTATTGTCATTTTCTTCTAGATCAATCAAAACTACGTATAGTATAAAGAAACGAGGAAATTTGTATGGAAATATAACATTGGAAGCCGTACTGCTAATAGAACAGCTAAGCAAGTATCTCTGTTATGTTGGAAGTAAAATGCAGTATTATCCACACATCGTCACCATACGTCGTTTCATTAAAATTTAAATGTTCATAAAACACGCTTGGCTTAGAAAGCACTAAACATATATCTATTCTCTTGAAGTTATGTCTTAAAATTGTATATTTTTGTAAGGTTAAGGTAGTAGGTATACATATAAATATTAAATTCTTCTTTTTTGGAATTGGAAAAACATATTTTGGCCAACATTTAATATAGCAAAGCCTATTAAAAACAACCTATTTCATTATTCCTATTTAAATAGCAAACTATTTTTAATTTACTTCTAGAAATTAGAAAATTTATTATTATTTCAATTAATTTCCTGTATAGTTTTTAATGTGTGTGCAATGTAGTTTTAGACAATAATTAATTGATAGGCGTCTGGAATATTTTTTTAGGAATTAAGTTAATGTTAAATTAAAAAAAAAAACCCATCACCATTGTGCCATATAATGTTTGCAGTGTATAAATGAATGAATGACACACTGAATGAAAGGCAGCAAGGTGAAGTATTGTTGGCTGTCCAGAAGTGACCGCTTATGATCTGATAGAATTGATTCAAGAAAGACAGTAATTTGTTATCTATTTTTTGGCCCATAATCTATACATAAATAAGTTTCATGGCTTCTAATCAGAGCATTATAAATGTATGAACATTCTATATACAGACTTAATAGACTTGAACATATTTGAACTTTCATTTATTTAGTTACGGTACCAAGTTGTATAGTAACTTGTTGGTTAACATCGAAACTAAAAAAACCTTGTTCAAATAAAAAAGCAAATAGTTTCTTATAATTAATTATAATGAATGAAAAAACTAATACTATAAACATTTTTACAGTTAAGGGAAGGCACGTCAGAATAAACCTAAAGTAATAAGAGCATACAAAAAAAGTTTTTTTATTATATATTTCTACAAACCATAAAGTTAAAAAAACTAATTTATATAATATTATAAAGAAGAGGTGGTTTCTGTACGTTATTTTGTATGTGTTATAGAAACTAAACGCGAAAATACTGAACCGACTGGTTTTTCGGATCTCAAACTCATGCAATACATATGCATATTCATTTACTTAAAATCCCCTCGGGCTACGCCCCATGAACGTCCTAGGTTTCAATTTTTACATTTTCTAAGGATATCAACGTAAAATTACTCGAATGTCAACAGCTGTGAACACTATAATTTGACAGTTTGGGAAGAAGAAGAAAGGGCTGCTGTGAACGTCCTAGATTTCAATATTTTCTAATGTCAACATCTGTATGCCCTACATTTTGACAGTTAGGGAAGAAAGAGAAAGAAAGTTAATTTTTAAAGATATACTGCTGGATCGAAATTAGTTTTGTCGAAAATGGTAGTTTTATCCCGATGCCTATCTTTACTACGTTATTCCTTTTACTGTCCCAATATTACTTAACAGTTGTTACTTTGTTATGTTGTAAACACTATGGTACAGACTATGATTATTTTTTGCTATGAGACTATTTATTGTTGTTTTAATTAGTTGATTTCTTAGTCTCAGTTATGTTTCAAAACAATAACATAAAATTATGTATCAGTACGCCTTTCAGCCTTCTTTACCCGTACGAAGAAAGGGTACTTCAGCTGGCTACGATATATTCCGTAAATACAATATTAACTAAGGTAATATTTGCTACTATCGGTTGGCTACATGTTGGTTTTCCCTCAACTCCAGCCAGTCAGCCTAACAATTGCCTGTGCAGTAATTTACGACTCAGTATATACTTATGATTAATTATTATACTTATTGTATTAGCTACAAAGTTTGTAGTAGATTAGTTATTAAAACGATTATTATGATATATTTTCCAAAGAAAATCGATAAGTTGTTCTTGGCTGAAAATGTAAAGACAAATCATCATGAGCCCTTTCCAGTTTGAAAAGAAATATAAAACTCAATAAGAAATATTGTAAACTCTGAATTTAGTTTTGCTTCCCAAACGAGAATTTGACTAAAACATAGACCTACTAGAAAAGATCCACGTTCCCATATTACCAGAAATACAGGAACTAACTAAAATGAATAATAATCAAAAATAACAATAATTAGGTAATAAATAATACGTCAAATTAATTTACTATAATGACAATATAAATCTAGTCACACAAATATAACAAATAAAAACACACAAATTAAAAAACAAGTATTTAAAAACTAAAAAAATATACACTAAAAATATTATACACCACACAGTAAATACTGACAGTAAAATTTTTAATTATATTTATGGTTTATTCTATATTGAAATATTTTGGATTATTAATCCCTTATGATGGATTAATATATTGTTATCATTATATAGTTGGAATTAATAGGTTTTTAGTTTTGATTAAATTTTGTTGATTTTTCAATTTATAAGAAGTACCTGGTGACCGAGCTTTGCTCGGATAGAATAAGACATGTTTTTACAAGTTAATTAGCAAAATTAAAACAAATTTACTGCCCAATGAAAACATTTATGTGGTGGGGATGGAACTCGCGGCCTATAGTTCTTGAGGCCGCCACGCTACAACTCGGCTACGACGTTAGTCAATTGAGCGATGCCGTTTAACATCTTTTAGCCAAAGCCGATCATTTACTATTTAATTATCCATACCGTTATTATTAGCCTGTGATCAACTGATTTTTTTATAAACGGAATGAGGATTGAAAAGCAAAAGAGAAATTTAATTTACATCAATTAATTGGTTTGTTACAGTGGCTTCAAGCAATACAACGAATACGTTTTCTATCAAAACACGGAAGGTTTCGGAAATACTTTTTTCTGCTTTTATTTCGCACAGCTATGTTATCCTTAAGTTTTTACAAATTGTTTAGTAACCTGATAATTTTGCATTTATTTAATTCATAAAATAAATATTAATGCATAACCTCTATATTGTTCCCCGCAGTCTTCAATCAAGAACTGTCAAACGGTTATAAACAGCTGTTTTGGTTTGTATTGTTTACATTTTATTCTCCATAAGCGTGATGTTAAATTTTTAGATTTTAAACTTAATATTACAAGAAAACACGAATTTTCCTGGACATTAGACCTATCTAGAACTTATTTTCTACTCGGAAATTAGTTATTTCCAAAATTTAAAGAAAATCCTCGGTGCCGTTTTCGAGATCCGTGTGCAAATATATATATATATATATATATATATATATATATATATATACAAACCTTGCTCGTATTATAGTATTGGATAAAACTGAGTGAAACATATTTTAAACAAACACAAGCTTCCGGAGCTCTTTTCGATCGCAAAGTCAACACCTAAGAAAGGATGTATAGTTAAATAGGAATAATTTATAATAGTGGCAGTATATTCTTGCTTATATGTCTCGCCGCGTCGTCGTGTCGCATAAAACACACACCGCCAGTAAACTCCAACAAGTGATAAAACACAGACTAGCGTGCACAATAACAGGCGTTATCATTAATTTACGGCTCCAAAATGTTTTGCAGCTTTATTGTGATATCAATTAATGGACAAAGGTGTATTAAATGTTTTGTCTTTACTTTTCACAACTAATTATAAAGCTGTATATATTTTTTAGAATAATTTACCCTTCATGAGGCGCACTGATTTTGAAGCACCATCAGGCGCATGTGGAGGGTACCTCCGTGTTTGGAAAAATAAAGTTAACACTGATAGAAATATTTTATATCACTATAATTAAGGTTAAATGCCATTAAATTGTAAATAACATTTATTTTTCTCCCTGAATTATTGTATGCAATAGCAGTATAAGCCTAATGATGAAAGAAAAACTAAAAATTAAGTCATGATGTTGAAAATATTTCAAATAAATCAAATTCAATCTTAGAAAAAAAACTTTAGTTGAAGAATATTTCGTAGATCCAGCCTCCCTTTTGTCTTCTCAATTACCATAAGTAAAAATATGATGATTTCTAAGCCACGAAATAGCAATATAACAACATTTACGGACTAAAAAGCTAATAAAAAACTATACACACTCAACAATTCTTGTAAATCAAATGAATTATCTAATTACTAAAGAGTTTATTCATGTGATTGATTGTGCACGAAAGTTCCCTCCGCATCGACAGCCACATAATCGAGCGTATGCGAAGGGTACCTCCACACACTGACGAAACTCAACCCCACACTGATGTAAAAAGACAAAGCGGGTAAAAAGGATATTTCTATGTTCCTGGAAAGAGGTATGTAAGGTACGGTCAAGCGCAGACTTCAAAAAAACCTTTTTCACATTTTTAAGCAAAATATTTGCAAGTGTAACCTCCGCTTTACATCTGATGGAGTGTTAATTATAAAGCTATTTCTGAAAATTATATTTTTAAATTTAGGTATATTTGAGTTTAGTATGTAGCAATGTTTGTATTTGTAGCTCGGCTTTGTAGACGAGGAAGTCAAACAACTTAACAAACAGACAATAGTAGATATTACAGATAACACTGTTCGTACATTACACTCATGTTATACGGTTTAAACCCATATATACGTAGCCCGCCTAACACGAGTTTAATCATGTGTAGAATTTTGGATACCAATAGCATTGTCGATATTTTTCCTCTCTCTCTCTCTCTCTCTCTCTTCTTTACCCAGTATATATCCGGGTTCTGTTTTGCTCATCATCTTTACTCTTGTTTTCTACCGTTGAGCTACCTTTTCTCTTCTATTATTAATTGTTTTGCTTGCCGACTTTCGCCGGGCATGGTTTGGTAAACCTAATTTAAATGAAAATGAATACAATTTTTTTTATTGGAAGGGGTGGATTACTGCCAAGGCGCTTCAGCCGTAGCGACTTTTTGCGCACCCCTGTGTGGGTTGCGGCATTATCACATAGCGAAAAGCCATTGGGATTGGCGGGATTTGAACCCGGGACCTTGGGCACCAAAGCTCCGCGCTCGACCCCTAGACCAGCGCGCTCCCCAAACAAATATAAAATGGGAGGGATTGGCGTAGGTTATCTGGGTTCTTGAGGGAAGCTTAGGATTTCATATGGACATTAATATAGAACTTAATTTTTAAAATAATTAGGTCGATAAATATTAAATATTTTAAAACACACCACACTCAATATTCTATCTTATAATAAACTATTATTATTATTATATTTTCCAATATGTCTGTTTTGTAAGGCCTAATGTGTTTAAATTTAAAATTTTAAGTGTTAAATAAGTATAATTTTATTTGAGATTCTCTATTCTAAAAATATGGTATTTATTAAGTGTGATGGGGTTTGCAGGTGTAAAATATGCCAAAACAGTAGACGGATATTTTAATAGCTGTTGCTGTGTGTGCTAGACAAATTTAGCTTTTTATTCGACCACCATTGTAATTTTATTTAGTATAAACAAAGCACATTTTCATTCATTCATATTAAATTATTTCTGAAAAAAAATTATTTTCTAAATTTTCAGGTCTATTTAAGTTAAATTTGTTTGACCTTTGTAACAATCTTTGTATTGGTAGCTTGGCTCCATGTAGTCGAGGAAGTCTAACAACTTACCAAACAGGCATTAATAGTAGATATTGCAGATAACACTACCTGTACATTAAACTCAATTTACACATATATGCGTGCAACCCGCCTAGTATGTGTTTAATCATGTGTAGTATTTTGGATGCCAGTAGCACTGTGCAATATTTTTTGACATGACATTTACTATTCATTGTGTCACAATGGCCTCTCACAAGGTGATGTAATTTTGTAAATGTTACATACACGTTAACTAAGATTGGCCGTGTTCTGAAGTCGAATAGCATTACGGCTTCGTTATGAAAGATTAGGTATTTTGGGTTGTGGTATAGTGAAAACATTAGTGAAACGATAAGACATATTAATACAATTCTAAAAAAACAGCTAAATCTGAGTGGATTGAATCGCAATTTTCTAATCAAACCTAAACCCAAACCAAATCTAACTGTAATACGGCTTTTATAGGAAAGATATACAACAGTTGATTATTATAATACATGTAATGTGTATAAACATTGTAATTATATTTTATCTGGCCAACATACAAACACGTGATTTTTAATCAAACAGAAAATAAAAATATAAATACATAATGACTGGGATGGTGGCGACATCCTGTAATCCAGCTACTTGGAGGTCACGAATTGTGGATAGTTGCGAGAGATGGCGGTGGTTGTGGTGTTCTCTTGTGTGGATTAACGTCCGCACTATTGAATACTACGTTAATGCAAAGACTATAATATTTAGACCAATTCGTAATTCAGAGGGTGTGGTTATCCACGTTAAACTGTAGGTCCCTTATGCCATCGTAGTGTTTATAATTAACAGTCCTGTCTAAGGAACATCGGCCTTAGTCAGTAACAGACTACAATGGACACACTACATTCATTCCTCATTCATACTTGGCTTAAAATACCTACCTGGGTAGGTCGCCATTTCAGTTAAAAGTATAAAGTAAGTAAAGTATAAGTATAATCCCCAAAAACCTTAAACTAGCCTTTCGTTTTGTATAGCACCTATTTACTTCATAGTTTAACATTCTAAAAAAGGATAGTAAAATTTGTTTATTTAATATAAGAATAATTTTTAACAATTTAACATATAATAAATAAAAGAATGTAAAAAATAAAAAAATATTAATAAAAAACTAAAGACTTATAGAAAAACACTAAAGATATTGACAACATTCTACTCTAAAATGTCATGGCGATCGGAGATTTGATGAATGTAACATACAAAACCAATTACTTTTTATATTGATAGCAATTTCAAAAGATGAATATATCGATAAAAATAAAAAACAAAAAAATAAATAAAATATAAAAAAATGAATAAACGCACTCTTCACTTTACTATCCTATAAGCCTGCAGAGCAGGGTATTACAAGATCCCCAACATTTGTGGCAGAATATGTTAAGTACGAGTGCTGTAAAGGTCACATCGAGTCTCAAACCAATTACGCTGTTTACTATTTGCTAGTGACTAAGTGGCTATAATTAGGTTAACAGAGTACTTGATGTCTTCTTTAACTGGATTTAAGGAATTCTATATAAACACTGTACAGATAATAGTGAGGCCAAATAGGATTTTAATAAATTGTAAAATTACACATATTTTAAGTTAAAGCCTCGATAAACATGATTTTCCTGATTCTATTGAAATTGGTTGAATTCATTGGATTAAATAGAAAAGCTAAAACATAAAGAAAATCAAAATATAGAAAAAAATAAAATTTAATTAAAATACTCGTTAAAATAAAAACTATTTTAAATACACTTCAATAATAGGAGACATTATTCATAAAAGGGTTAACACTGCCAAGAGGTTATGGACTAGGATCCACTACACCATTAGGAAGTTGTGAGTCTGAGCTGCTGTATGGGCAATTGATTCAGAATGTTCTTTGGGTAGTAAATATAAATGGGTATGTCTGTATTCAAAAATGGTGTTATTCGGAAAATATTTATCATCAGCGGTATCCCTTCAAGTATACCCCTAACCCTTGATAATCTCAATAGAGAAGGGATACTGCTGACCCTGAATAATGTCACTAATGGAGGAATATTGCTGACCTTGTATAGTGTCAATAAAGAACAGATTAATGTTGACACTGAATAGTGTCAATAATGGAGGGATATTGCTGCCCTTGTATAACGTCAATAAATAATGGATACTTTTGACATTGAATAGTGTCAATAATGGAGGGATATTGCTGCCCTTGTATAACGTCAATAAATAATGGATACTTTTGACACTGAATAATGTCAATAAAGGAGGAATATTGCTGACCTTGTATAGTGTCAATAAAGAATGGATACTCTTGACCCAGAATAGTGTCAATAATGGAGGGATATTGCTGCCCTTGTATAACGTCAATAAATAATGGATACTTTTGACACTGAATACTGTCAATAAAGGAGGAATATTGCTGACCTTGTATAGTGTCAATAAAGAATGGATACTCTTGACCCAGAATAGTGTCAATAATGGAGGGATATTGCTGCCCTTGTATAACGTCAATAAATAATGGATACTTTTGACACTGAATACTGTCAATAAAGAATGGATATTGCTGAAACTGAAAATGTCTATAAAGAAGGGATACTGATAACCCTGAATAATGTAAATAATGGAGCGATATTGCTGCCCTTGTATAACGTCAATAAATAATGGATACTTTTGACACTGAATACTGTCAATAAAGAATGGATATTGCTGAAACTGAAAATGTCTATAAAGAAGGGATACTGATAACCCTGAATAATGTCAATAAAGAAGGGATACTGATAACCCTGAATAATGTCAATAAAGAAGGGATACTGATAACCCTGAATAATGTCAAAAAAGAAGGGATAATAGTGACCCTGAATAATATCGATCAGGAAGGGATATGGATGACCAAATACAACGTTTAAGACTCACGGTTAGATTGTGGAGCAGAGGTCACTGTATACAAGTGCACTTATAACCAACCAGTAGTGTCCACAAAATTGTTGTTTTGTAGTCAGCAGGTTACAACATGAAAGAGGACCACAACTACCTGACTGGTGACTACTATCTGACAATCCTCTCTGTCTCTAGTTGGGTGATCTAAAACCCTACAATAACCGAACAATTTCCAATAACTGAAGTCTCTTTGTAGTTTAGTTTGGATGAAGAATGCCTTATTATATGCACTCCTTAGTTCTGCATAAAGTATATGTTCCTCATATACATGGATTAACAAAAATAATTATGTAATTATTTCTCGCTACGTTAAAATTTAATTGAGGTACTGAATCAGATGATGTTTATAAAACTTATAATTCTGATATTGTGATATAATTATATAATAACTAGAAAACATATTATCATTTCTTGGATATAAAATGATTTTTAAACACATATTGAATGTAATTGTTGCATGTTAAGTTGAGACTTGGATATGAAGATGTAAATGATAATCGGTGTTAAAAGGAAGTTTTATTTCTAGCATTAAAGGGTGTCTTTTAAACCTTAGTAGTGTAAGATTTACCGTCAGATTACAGTTATAACGGGCAAGATTTTCAAAGAAGGGCGAAAGTGTTGCTGCACGTGTTGCCAGACTAATGGTTTTATAAGGTACTTTAATATCCAGCCAATAAATCATTACATCGTCAAGTATTTCTTTATGGGAAGAGAGATAAACATCACGAACAGACCTCAATAACTGTCATGATAAATTGATATGATTGATTGTTGTTGTGTCCAGTCAGATCGTGAGTGGACAGCTCTGGCTAGCCTATGTGGCTAACTCCGCTACCACACCTAGATGTTTGAGTACGGGCCACAATGACAGTTAGTTTTTGACATGGATATATCTACGCTCTGGGGGGGGGGTGTTAGCAGATTTTTGGAACACAAAAAGTGCAGCGGAAGTGTTTAACGGAGATGGCGTATTATGGTCATAAGAACAGCTGATTGGATGAATTAAAAACATTCCCTTTAAACAAGTCCATGATCTAACCTATTCCCCACACATAAGTAATTACAATTACCATGCAAATATATAAACAATGCAGTTTGATGGCCGGGGCTGATGGTGGGTTTACTAATAAGCTATATTAGTTAACTATGTGAAAGTTTGGAAACTATAACAGGCCAGTGTTTAATTTAAAACCCATACTATTTCCGATTTAAAAATTAAACTATTTGGTTAAAAGTAGATAGCATACTATCTCTTGTAAAAAAAGTATATTCTAAAACCTAATAATAGTTGGGTTTAAATGATATTTAGGTGTTAATAGTGCAGTATTATGACGCCTGTCGTGTGCGCAGAGCGCTGAACGTGTCTTGCGCTTCTCTCCATCCAACCACAATAGACCCCTCGCAGGCACGCCGCGTCTTCTCTGCAAAGTCGAATGATAACTTTACCATTTGTGGTTAACATACATTTTCGAAACACTCAACTATAATATTAATTTCATTCAGTTATTTTATGAGCTCTACCCTCCTCAATTGAAATCGTCCCTATGTCTTTTAAAAATGAATAATATTTGCGGAAAATAAAAACAATACAATTCATGTTAATGAAAAGGAAAGAATTCAATATTTCAATATATAAGTGGAGAAGGAAGTTGAACTAGCATCGGAAATAATAATGCTGTCCCAACTGGATAAGGTTGTATACCTGTCCAAGCCAACATCAATTGAGAATGATATAACCATATCATTATAAATCTGAGCGACAAAACATTAAAAACCATTTCAAATGAAACCCTTGGTACCTCAAGCATGTTGTCCTGTCATGTGAGCTGATCCCTGACCTCTGAACGAGCCCTCAATATATCTCTGAGGTACGGAGGGGAACCAGTTGGCAGCATTTTATGCACCAGGTATGCTACCTCATACCTGCCTCTCTACGAAACTGGCTAATGTTGTCAAATTTTCTCAAGTCATAAACGAACCTCAAAGCTGAATTTTGAATCGGACTGTGCTGTCCAGAGAGAGTCAGCCTCCAAAGTCTGGCAAAGTATAAGCATTGCAAGAAACATTACAGATTTCACAATATCTAATTACTTGATCTGAACAAAGGTCGCAATCTGCACATCAGCACATTAAGGGTGGTAAAATAGCAACAATGCAATAGAACAGGATACATAAACAATACAACTACTCAGAGCCAACGATGCCATTTCCTCTCATTACGAGCCATTGGGATGGACATATCAGTTAGCGCTGAGCCCCCAGGGAGAGAAGATTGTACCACCGTATCCCCAACAAGACGGCCCATTGAATCCTATGGCATGGCCTAATTAACTGTATTATACTTGGTTCTAGGAACAACAATATAACAAATAATATATTAATTGTAAAAACAAAACAATATCTATTCTACAGAGTGCGGCAGGTAAACCTGAAGATTTTTAAATCATCATAACTTCAGTATTTGTAAACATTTTTCGCATATATTACATTTTACAATCCATAAAAACCTGGAACTTTTATGAAAACACAATCATCATAGATTTTTCAGGCACGAAACACTTACAACGTTATATTTTTAAAACATCATTGAGGTAGCCCTAAAGAAAAAAATTACAAATACTAAATCGAGTGAGCGGGCGGGCCAAGCAATGTCGCCGTGGCGCGAGATGACGCGACCCAAAACTTTCTCTTCAAATAATGCAATATATCATTTGTTGTGTGAGCCGTTTCTTTGTCTTTTTATTGAAATAAAATACTTTGAGTGCAAAACTGATTCTTTTCAGTTCAAGAATCACAAAAGAGTCCAACGTTCTGGGGTATCTTTTTTTATTTGGAATTTATTATTGGTCATGGTGGATTTATCTTATTTAAATATTTATTACGGACATTTTCCATCACGATTTTAAGTAAAAAAATTACACGACGTTTTGGGATCTAGAATCTGATCCCGTCTTCAGGCGAGCTAGAACCTAAAACATAACACGATTAGAACATGGATCTAAAGTATTCAATGGTTGAAGTCTAAAGGAGTGTGAGTATTATACATTTTTAGCTCCATTACCACAAAACTTTAAGTGTTTTAGTGCATTCATACATTATGTATGTTAAGCCTATTCCTAGTGCCAATTTGAGTTTGCAATGTGATCATATTTTTGTAGCTTTAAAAGTCTGATCTTGCGCCACCTCCAATGTTAGACGTAGCCTTGTCTCCAGTGCAAGGAGAACACCTGGGCACGCACCTCAATGATCGGAATGTATTTATTTGTACGTAGTGTGGTTGTGTCTAGTCGGCTATATTTTCGCTTGTTGTTTTGATGTGTTGTATAAAAGTATATGCAGGTTGTATCTGAAATACGGCAGAAAATTTTGGGATATTGTTCCTGAGGTCAAGAAAAACAAAAATGTTCTGCGAACATTTGGTCTATCTCACTCAGTTTTCTTCTGTCGGTGTGTATGTGTTTTACATGACTTTGAAATCACTTCAAGTACTAACTTCAAACTTGGTACGTGTATTAGTACTAAAAGGCCCTATAGTATCAAGTTTCTACTTTTACCGTTTAAAATGGTGGTCATTTCAATTTTTCAAAGCTCAATAACTCAAAAACCATAGGATCTACAAAAAACCTAAGTCAAAAGTTGTGAAATCAAATTTCCTTTAAGAAAATTTAAAACTTTAAAAGGACTAATACTCAGTTTTCTTCTGTCGGTGTGTATGTGTTTTTACATGACTTTGAAATCACTTCAAGTACTAACTTCAAACTTGGTACGTGTATTAGTACTAAAAGGTCCTATAGTATCAAGTTTCTACTTTTACCGTTTAAAATGGTGGTCATTTCAATTTTTTAAAGCTCAATAACTCAAAAACCATAGGATCTACAAAAAACCTAAGTCAAAAGTTGTGAAATCAAATTTCCTTTAAGAAAATTTAAAACTTTAAAAGGACTAATACACATATAACAAAAAAAATCAATTTTAGTAAAGTTACTACTTACCCATATCGCCCATTACAGCCCAAATCGGCAGTTGTAGCTTTATAAAAACGTATTTTTCTCCTTTATTTGCAATATGACCCTATTCCTATTAAAGGAAATTAAATTTTGCAACCTTTTCGTTTTCAGTTTTTTTTGTAAATCACATGATTTTTGAGCTATCGAACTTTGAAAAATTGAAGTGACCGCCGTTTTGAATAGTGAAAAGTTAAATTCACGATATAATAAGTACCAAGTTTAAAGTTGGTACTTCAAGTTGTTCCAAGCTATGTAAAAAACACATACACACCGACAGACGGAAAACGGAGTAAGAAACGCCCATATGTTCACAGGAAATTTGTTTTTGTTTCGACAAAAGAAATATTCCGAAGTTTGTCAGTGTATTTTAGATACACCATGTATAATATGAGTGTTTTAAAAAGTAATGACGTTCATTACTTTTTGACTAACACTTAAATAAAAATGACAGTCTAATGGCACGAATTCGTTGAAACCTGTCGTTATACGACTAAACGTGATCTGGTGACGCAAAAAAGGTATGAAAACCAATTATATAAAAGAAATTCTAAGAATTAATGGTTGGAGATCAAAGACGATGGTTCAATACATTTAGAAACTTAATGTAGTAGAATATTTGTTATTTACGAAAATAGATTTTAATATTTCAAACATAATTGAATCCTTTGACGTGAATAATATTTCAATAACGACGCCTTACCATCGCTCGGCCACTGAACACCTACTTTGTTTGGGCCGTTAATTGTTACACAGCCAATTAATTATGGTATCCATTGGTTTGGGTAATGGAGATGAGGACATTTTGAGAACTGTAGCTTCATAATTTACTATATTACTATTATATACTATTTTTTATTAATTTATTTATATTTTATATTTATACTATTTGATTCCTTCATAAATCAGATATATTGTAAATTGTAATATAGACACACATTTTACTTTTCTGTACATTTTACCGTAAAATATTTATCATAGATTTGTAAAATATATGAATGTACGACACAACAGTTTTTTTTAATCTGTAATGTTTTTCTTAACAACAATTTTACTTACACGTGCTAAACTACATGTTATCGTAAAATATTTCTCAATATTGATTGAAAATCTTGAATGCACGACGTAAAGGATTTATTTTCTCAGAGTAGCTTGGAAATCAATGTTAATCAAACAAAGTTTAGTGTCAATGAATAGTTCCCTTATTAGTTTGTCTTTGCTTAATTAATATACAACCAAAAGCAAAGTCACTTTAGAAAGTTAGTTGTTCCCTCAAGCATAACGTGATTTGACAAATTTTGGAATAAAGGGGATCACTGAGCAAGACCTCAAATATAATCTTGTAACTCTTGAAGTTACATTTAAGTTAGGGTATTTAAGTATTTTTAAGTATTTAATTTAGGGGAGAGCACCGATTTTCTAAAAAAACCGATTTGGTTGACGAAAGATCTAACTGGTCGTATCGTGGTCGTCGCGTCTTTTGGGTTGTAAGTCTCTCGCACTCTTCGCCCCCAAGCTCTCTTCATAAATGGTCATATAGTGCAAGTTCTCCAGGAACAAAACCTTTTGGAATCCATATACTATCCATAGAACTATCATGTGGTAAACTAGTATAAGTCGGGGGTAATGTTTGGGAGGAGTTAATAACCGGGGATGTCACCAATTATTTAAGATAATTAAATGTAGTAAGCTATACATGAAACTGTACCAAGTCCATGTGTTCACAAAACCTTATAAGTCAGTCTTTATAATAAATGTATGTTATAGCAGCAAGCTACCAAGATAGGTTAGTCTAGATATACCCAATTTTCACGCCATCGAAGCTGGCATCGAATTTGGCCAACCGTATACAAATATGCTTCAAAATATATTTACAACCTAAGTTCATAAATGTTTTTTACTTCTGCAAGTGGTCGAGAGGCCACTGAAATCCTTTAGGTGTACTTTAAATGTAAATCAGTAGCAGATTCAAAACCACGTTTGTTTCTGACGATAGTTAGATGTTTGAGTACTTATGTACTATTATGTAATGGTGTGCCAAGAGAACTATTGGGGACTGTGTCATTTGAAGCTCTAGCTAAATACACTGATTTAAGAAAACATTATTTTAAAGATGATTGTAGGCAATCAAATGAAATAGACTATAACGTTAGGCAACGAAACTTTAGGGTTATTAGAACCTACAATAACTATGGGAAAATGTGCTAAAATTTAGAATACCTAGCCTGCTAAACTCATTACCAGATGAGCTAAAAATGTTGGAAAATAATAACCAGTTAAAAGTAATACTGAAATCGTAATCATAAATTATACTTTAAGATATAAATAGAACATTTGGTTAAGTTTGGTTACAAGGGGAGGTTAGCAACACAGACCTACCTGCTTTGATTGGTGCGTTGATTAAATCTGTTCCCAGAGTTGAATATCACTTAACGTTAGAGCAGCACATTGCGATGACAAAACAGTTATTGGTAATGAGGTGGTCAAATACGTTTTTAATAAAAATATACTATTTGTGGACATAGCCATGAGCATGGCTTGTTTTGATGGCATGTCGGCCACGGTCCGTGAAATAATGTGTTGTTGAGACATGAGACTGACAGACCAAGACGCATAGAAGGGGGAGAAAGTAAAAAAGCGATATGCCATAGAGGAGGCATGAACGGAATATAAAATATATAAATGAAATGTGTTGCTATGTTTGATGTTGAGTTT
Source organism: Nephotettix cincticeps (assembly GCA_023375725.1). Taxonomy (NCBI): domain Eukaryota; kingdom Metazoa; phylum Arthropoda; class Insecta; order Hemiptera; family Cicadellidae; genus Nephotettix; species Nephotettix cincticeps. Next base: position 15,404,975 of record CM041784.1, read on the forward strand.
AAGGTTGGTTATAATTTAGTCGTAAGCTTGATGAATGTGAAATAGTAGACCGCATTAAATCTATAAAATAGTTTATTTATTAATGATTTATTTATTGTTATTTACTCTTTATTAATTATTTATTCTCATGTTATTTGATGTTGTGTTAATGGGAATACCCACATTAAAATGTAATTAATAGAGTTTATATGTATCATAGTAAATGGACACATGCTTTTTGGAAGTGATATTTAATGTAAAAGATAATGTAAACTGCATGTATATTACAAATAAGTTTTTTCTCAAATAGCGATAAGCTAGAGAGGTAAAAGAGCACTGCAGTGTAAACTCATTTGCGCATGCTTGAATAAAGAATTATGAATTACGGTTAAAATATCTGAATCATGTGTGAACCCACATTGCAAGTTCCTGATGCATTTTAACAATGAAATATTATCTTTCTTACAAGAAATATTTCGGAAATGTATTTTTAGTCTTTTATATTATTTTTAAAGCAGTCAGAAGGAATATTTTGAGCAAAATTACTTTTATATATTCACCCTGTTGAAAATAATGATTTATTCCTTTAACAATGATTCGTAACAGACAGACGTAACATATGAGACCAAGGAATGTTTACAAACCTATTGCCTACTATAAGGTACTATCAACATGATATCATAACACAACGTGATACTGTTTGTTCGGGATTATTTAATTAGTAAACCAATACAGAGTTGTGCTCTATGGTGTCTGTGCATACTTCAGACTAAGCAGGTTTGGGTATATACTCATACAGGTAATAGTAATAACAGAAGGAAACCTTTCGTAAATACATTTTTTCGTTTTTATTAGAGAACGAGATCCATTATCACTGTATGCTCGTTTGCTTTATAATTTTTTGACCCTGCGTACAAAAAAAACAGAAATTTTATGATAGCTTTTAATAGCTTTATTATTAGCTGGAGAATCGTGTTTATTCTATTACCAAACTCCTGACATACTTCACGGATGAACGGTCCAAAACACGTCCTTGTTACTACCTAACGTCGACCTGTTGGTATGCAGCATCATTAATTAATAGCCCAATGACAAATGGCGTCCAGATTCAAGCCTTGCGGGATTCGATCCGGCGACCTTCAGTTTTGAAGGCAGGCACTGTAACCACTCAGCCATTGCGTATCATACATTTATTTATAAATTTTTATGAAAGACTGAATTTGAATAAATATACTGAAATAATGTGTGGCATAAATTTTTACATAGCGTTTTATGGAGCTGTATGGTTTCATTCAGAAAATGTTTTATCACGGTCTTTGAAAAAATTTTAGGGGTTTGGACCAATTTGTCTTCATAGAGTTTGTGTTTCTCATGTAAAAATGCCTTCGTGGTTGAAGTTTCAATTTCATAAATCCAATTTAAGTTTTATAATTCCATCCTCAAAAATTGTTAAATTTTAAAATCAAGGAATTAAATGTTATATGGCTCATAGGTGTTTCGAAATATTCTCTAACAATTATAAACAATTAATCGTTGTGTCGTAAACAATTCATTCCACTTGAGAAAGCCACGTTCTGGGCAGTTAATGAAACCGTTTGCACAATAAATTAGCCATAAAGTTCCAGTAACCTAAGATTTATATTTCACAGTTCGTTCCCGACTGATATGATTTGAAAATGCTACTATAGTGTATATTTTCATCATTTTAGCGAATTTTCCATAGAGAAGAAGCTATTACCGTAGGTCTCATGGTAAGACTTAAGCCCGGGACCATGTTATTTTTCGTCTTTAGGTAGCCATAGACCTATAACAATAGTCGTTAAAATTTATATATATGTGTGAGTGTGTGTCTGTGAACAATATAACCCTCGTAGAAATGGTCCGATCGAGACCAAATTTGGTAGAGACGTGTATTCTTACATTTGCTTGGACGATTTCGTAAATCAGACATATCGGTCAATCGAACCGGGTAGTTTGGGGGGGTTTTGTTCTCAAAAATTGGGTCTTTTACGTTTTTCATATATAATTTAAAATATTTTTAAATTTTATCTTTCATCATTAGACTCAGCATAAAGTTTTTCCCCATCTCCAACGGTTACCGAGATATTAAAACATCTAAACACAGTACGTTGTATTTTGCGGCTCCAATGTTAATCTTATGGAGGATAAGGAAAAATTAATATTTCCTTTATTAACCAATAGTTTTTGATGAAACTTTGTATTTTGCTTCATGTGGTTGGGATCCATAGGTTTATGCTAAAAAATCATAGTTTATGTGTTCCTCAAAGCAGCAAACCCGCATACTCTTTCCTATGTTAATCTTATGGAGAATAGGCAACCTCCTTTATTTGTCGACAGATGTTGATGAAACTTGGTATAAATGGTCAAAATAAAAATTGTTTATGCTAGAACTACCTACTTTCAGTGTTCCTCACAGCAGCAAACCAGCATACTCTTTCCGATGTTAACACTCCGGTGCTCGCGTGGATTACTGGAACGCGAGCGGTCGCGTGGAGTGCACCTGCACTCCACTTGTTTTTGTTGTTTTTCTTAACTAATATGAATTGTTTTGACGATGTATTGGTATTTTATGTTGAATAGACACATATAACACAAAATTTATGTGATTGGTGATGTTAAAAACCACATAATTTAGACCAAAAAAAATCATTTTACAAATTAATTGTACAATACAATAAATAAATATTAATGAATGGAAAAACTATTTTAAAAATTCGTTAGGAATAATTTTTCAAACAACGCAATCGAACCCCAAAACCAAGTATGACAACAACTTTGACAAATGCACCTATATAGCACGTTCTGCACACATACTTTTCAAATGATCAAGGTATACTCATTTGTTACACTTGAAAATTTAGCAAATTTTACAAAAACATTAATAAATATTGCTGCATAAAAGAGTTATTTCAAAATGGTTAAGAATAATTATTTAAATAACGCAATATTATCTATTTCAAGTTTATCAGGGTGTTCGTCACTTATGACACTCTCATCATCTTCCGTTTCAGCTAACCAACACCATAACTGTTCTTGGTTGTCCATTGTTCATTCATTAGTTAATACATGCACACACTATATATTTTTCATATAAAAATAATGTCAACTACGTGAAATAATATCCACAACATATGTCACTCCGTGGAAAAACTCGGAACACGGATACTCGCGTGGAGTGCACCTGCACTCCAATCGTGCGACACCACGGGAAAAAAATCAATAGAAAATTAGTTTAGCCCGAATTGGTAGCTGTCATCATACTGGCAGGTTCCAGGGGTATCAGAGGGAAGGTAGATGACTGCTCAAGGTCACGCATGCTGTCAACTGCGTTTTATGAACAAAACAACATGACTGAAGTGCCATTGCACTCCACGCGAGCACCGGAGTCTTAATCTTATGGAGAATAGGGAAATAACTAACTCTCATATTATCGACAGATATTTACAAAACGTAACATATATTAATATATTATTGATTTGGAAATTCGCTGAGTACGCAGGTCTGCTGCGACGGGGGTATTTCATATTATTACCAATGTTATGCAATATTAAAAATAAAAAATATCTCCCGTGTGGCGGACACAAGTGCACAGTTTAAGTACAATAGGCTTTTCAAAGTTTACTAAAACAGTTTACTAAAAAAAAAATGTGAACGATTTTTAAATTTCCTTCCATTATTTATAATGTCGAACGGCAAAGTTTGTCTATACTTTATATTCTGCAGGAACAGTTTCTTGAGAACTTTGTTTACCTAAGAGTCAGTCAGGAGACCACTTCGTTTGACAAGAATATTATATCTACTTAAAATATATCTCTATTTAAAATACGAACGTGACTTGCAAAAAAAACTTGTAAAAAGTTTGATTAGCTAATAAAATGCAAGACTAGGTACTAGGGTTGTACCTTTAGAAAAGAGAAAAAAATATATAACTTTGGACTACAGACACTAATCTGTTTGTCTTATTATTGCCAAAATTATCAAATGACTGATACTAAATCTAAGGTTATATTCATGTAAAAAATCTCTGAACCCTTTATCGTTAAAACTTGAGTACGTCAAGGCGACAGGCTATCTCCTCTTTTTTTCAATCTAGTCCTGGATTAAGTAATTAAGGATTGGGAAAACGAATTGAAAAATCAAGCCCACTGGAAAACCAAATCACCATGGTAGAGACAAAGACAAACTAGAGATGTCCTGTGCATTCGTGGATGACCTAGCCAGATAACGAAGAAACCGCAATCAAACAAATAGAGATTCTTAAGGAATTCGTGGATAAAGTAGATCTACAAATTTCATTACAAAATACAATTTTTCTGTACAAAATTCAACATAAAAAGTCTGAATAAAAAGTATGGTAAAATATATATAGTGCAATATTTTAAACACCTAGGCAAAATTTTACAACCAATTGTAGGAGAGAAAGTTGCATAGAAGATAAGACAACAGAAAATGAAGATAGCATATGGCATGGCAAATAAAATCTACAATAAGAAATGCATTTCCTCCAACACAAAAATCAGTACTGATTGGACCTGCAGCATCTTATGCTAGACAAGGACAGAAGGAGAGTCTGCATTCATTTAAAACGACAGAAAAAATAACAAATATAACAGCAGACATAATAATCCGAAGAATACGATTTTATGGACATGTTACAACACCCCAACAAGACTAACTAATAGAATTTTCATTAAGGTTTAAGTCAAAAACACCATCATGGATTGGCCAAGTTAGATTATATTTACAACAAGCAAAAGTTGAGCCACAGATATGTAGGAAAACAATTTTTAGAAATAATGTAGAAAAGTGAATTGTTTTGTCAGAGAAGGAGAAAGAAGCCAGGAACAAAATGGACAGAAAAGAGAAAAAGAATACATAAATAAATGACAGAAGAAGTATGGAAGATGCGATGTCCGAATGATCTGCGTGATCTTTCAGGAATCATGCGCAATAAGTAAGTAAGTATTTATAGCAAACACTAAAAGAAAATTAAATAAAACAATGGACATACAGTAATTCAGCAAAATAGTGTATATTGTGCGGAGCAATTTTCTCAAATTAATGTGTATTCATATATTTATTTTTTGTTAATTACCTGTTTAAATTGAGTATATAACTAAGGAATATGCCAATCTATGTTTGCAACGACAGGGCGGCATGTGCCTACTGTGAAGAGGAGTTCAACGTAAACCACTTCAACTCGACTTTTCCAATACATTATAACCTAGGGGATGTGGGGTAGTACAGCACTTACCTGTGCATTACTGCTTTCAAATTTCTGCATACGTTTTGTTTCATGTACTTCAATTAGATTTCGCCACGAATTTACAAGAAAATTTGTGACATAAGTATTGGAATGTCTTTGAACATTATAATTTTTAGCCTCTTAATTCATACTTAAAAATCTGGAGTCTTCTATAATTTTCATTAAAATAATGTCTCTTTGGATCAGTAAACTTAGCTAATTGTTCAAATGACATTATTCCTAATAAATCTCTAGGTACATTACAAAACAAAACCCTCACTATCCTTATTTATTACAGTTTTAACTGATTTCAAGATATATTCCGGCATTAAATAGTACAAATTAATCCCATAGTAAAAATAACTCTGCACTCTAGAGAAATATATGATATGTTTTATTAGGTCTTGAATTCCATGTTACTGTCCAAATGCATAACTGAGTGTTTTATACAACAATTTTTTGCTTCTTGGACAATTTTTGTATGACAGAAAATGTTAGGTAATAAGTTGCTATCCACAAAACTCTAGGATTTTTAAACATTATTGCCACTAAATCAAAAGCCTTTGTTATGTCAGTTATCACTGTTACTAAAAATTTATTTTTATTCACTGCTTCGTGGATATCATTTAAAACTTCTTCAAGGAGATCAATTGCCCCTTTGTTTTTTATAAACCCAAATTGAGTGTTCCTCACTATTTTTCTGTTAAGTACATACATAGTTGCTCATTTATGGAGTGCTCTAAACCAAACTCCGCACAGATATTTAATGGCTAAAGAAAAAAATATTCTCAAATTATCATTAAGTTTGCTTTTATATTTTCAAAATTACGGTGGTTAAAAATATTTTAATTTAAATAACAAAAAAACCATTAACTTTAAGAACCCCCGCCATTTTGATAATATAAAAGCAAACTTAATGTTACTTTGAGAATTTTTTTCTCTTTGGCCAGTAAATATGTGTGCAAAGTTTGGTTTCTGTATCATAAATAGTTCTTTATATTTAAGGTTTTTTGTATAAAATACAAAATGGCGGCTAGCGGCTAAACGAAGGATTTTTCGACATATGTTTATAGGAAATTTTTTGTTTATTTTGATGAGTACTATCATCCCTCGAAGTTTGTCCCCATCTTTAATGAACACCCTGTATATCACTAGCATATGGAAACCACCGGACTACAATCTATAATTACCGGTTTTTTACAATTATCGGTCATTAATTGATTATAAATAAAACGCCTAGGTTGTATTTTATTTAAATAAATTAGGACTATACTAATTCTACAATCTAAATCTATAATCTATGATCTGTGATCTATAATCTATAATCTATTAGTTATTTTTTAAAGTTTTACCTTGTTAAAATATAAATAATATCAAAGTGTTTGTAAATGAAAAATAGTATCAAATATTGAAATTCTAGTGATTTATTGGTGTTACATTTTGTTATGTATTATAAAATAAATATCGGTAATACAAAAGTGATGTAAATAGTATTTTACAGTAATTGTAAAATACTGAATATTGAATTATTCAAGATGAGTTTAAATGAAATGCAGGGAGGATGAATAAAAAATAAATACAATTTAATGTTACGGGCTTACTTTGAAACTAAAGAAAACGAAATTACTATTTTGCAAATGTAGCTTTCTGACAAACTATCCGACTGAAAGAAAGACAGTTCCGTAAGGAAATTAAAATCTTAAGTAAGCTGAATCACAAAAGTTCTCTCGAGTAGTTATTTTCCCTTAATTTGAAAAGTGGCAGATGCAATTCATCTGTCAACATGTTTTCAAGGAAGTTTTTACAGATTTGCAAAGACTGCTTCCCTTTCATGTATCTAAAGGATATTTTAATAAAATTGTAACAATACCTCAAACGTTTAATTTAGTACATGTTTCACAAAGCTATTACAATTTAAAAGTTTTCATTCATATAAAATTTACTTTGAATGAAAAGTGTTACTTCAGTCAGCAAAATGTTAAAAAATAAGATTTTACGAGTAAAATCGAGTTAAAAAATTAAGATTAAAAAGTAAAATTAAACAATAACAGTTTATAGTTTATTCTTTTGAGACTGAAATCCTTTGAAAGTAACAAAGCATACTTTAATTTAGTGGTCTTTGTTGTTAAATCAGCTGGACACTTCTTTAATCAGCTGTTGTCTCATTCCATTTGTAATGTGATTATAATAAAAAAAGAAACACTTTGAGAATATACGTCGAATTTTGACCGGTACCATTTAAGATTGATGAATTTTTTAGTTTTTTTACTACCACACATTTTCAGATTAAATATTATCTTATTACCTTATCTAATCACTTAGTTATATTTATTTTCTACCGTATTTATAGCTAATAGTTTGATTTTTTTGGATTCAATCGTTATCGCGGTATTACAGGACTTGCAGATCAATGCAGAATCATACTATTCACTTGGCCAATTCATTAATTGTTCGTATTCTGAATCCTCCAAATGGTTTAGAACGGAAAGAAATAAAAATACAAAGTAGTTTTGACCCATGACACACAAAAACATTAACTATTGTTAAATAACAAATTAAAGTAAATACGTGGAAGACGATTTGGGTAGTAAATTTTGAAGTTGCAAACAAACCCAATTTTTGGTGATCGAAACTAGATATAATTTAACAAGGAAAGGTTAAATATTTGGCGCACTGCCCTGGAGCAACCGCCTCGTCTGATGATCTTGCAGGGGCTAAATCATAGAAGCGGCAGCGCAGCACCACGCGTCCGTTGCTAATGAAACTGATACCTTACAGATTTATCCCTGCCAAGAAATTATTCCTCGATACTATCGTGTTTGTTAGAGGAACAATTGTTAATATCAGTTATATGACTTATTGATTTAGAGTGACTTCCATTTTGAATTGAGAGTGGTTAACTTTTTTACGTCCGCGCATCTCCTCCAGGAAGGACATACATCAGAGAAGGCTTACTCTATTAGGAAATAGTACGCAACCATTCAATGCGTAACTCAAAGCTAGACAGAGTGGATTACAGCTTAATGTCATGGCGAAAAGCCATTTTGGTGATTAGTAGGACTATAACCCGAGACCTTAAGCGCAACACCACACCAGACCGGCCTTGCTTTAGACCAAAGCGCCCTACCATATGAGACCAAACTTTCACTAGACAAGCTGCCCCACCAGATCAGCCCTACCTCGCTCTAGACCATCACGCCTCACCAGACCAGAGTGACCTCTTACTAGACCAGCACGTCACACCACACCAGACCGACCTTGCTCTAGACCAGCGTGCCTCACCAGACCAGACCGACCTCTTACTAGACCAGCACGTCACACCAGACTGACCTTGCTTTAGACCAGCGTGCCTCACCAGACCAGACTGACCTCTTACTAGACCAGCACGTCACACCACACCAGACTGACCTTGCTCTAGACCAGCGTGCCTCACCAGACCAGACCGACCTCTTACTAGACCAGCACGTCACACCAGACTGACCTTGCTCTAGACCAGCGCGCATCACCAGATCAGACTGACCTCACACTAGACTAGCACGTCACACCACACCAGACTGACCTTGCTCTAGACCAGCGCGCATCACCAGATCAGACTGACCTCACACTAGACTAGCACGTCACACCACACCAGACTGACCTTGCTCTAGACCAGCGTGCCTCACCAGACCAGACCGACCTCTTACTAGACCAGCACGTCACACCAGACTGACCTTGCTCTAGACCATCACGCCTCACCAGACCAGATTGACCTCTTACTAGACCAGCACGTCACACCAGACTGACCTTGCTCTAGACCAGCGCGCATCACCAGATCAGACTGACCTCTTACTAGACCAGCACGTCACACCAGACTGACCTTGCTCTAGACCAGCGTGCCTCACCAGACCAGACCGACCTCACACTAGACTAGCACGTCACACCACACCAGACCGACCTTGCTCTAGACCAGCGCGCCCTAACATATCAGACCAAACTTGCTCTAGACCAGCGCTCTTCACCAGACCAGACCCACCTCTCACTAGACCAGCGTGTCCCAGCAGACCAGAGCAACCTTTCTTTAGACCTGTGCGTTCCCAAAGTTGCATATTACTACGTTTCGAGGGTTTGGAAAGTTTCCATTGCTAGGAGGAAAATCATATTTCATTACGTAAATTTATTCTATGATTTACACCGTCATGAGGAAAACCTAGAGCTAATATTAAACATTTTGAATTTTTAATCTTCGTTCCATGTAAACAATTATTGAAATAGCGAAGTTGGTAAACACAGAATGCTCTTTTATGTTACACTATGTTAACTCTATGATGAATTAGTGATTATTGTATTCCGATCATATTTTATGATCATCCCACAAATCCACTGCGATCTAGGTATAATTAAAATATCTTTTACAGGTTTATGCAGAAAAGTTCTATAAAAAAAACCTTAAAATCCTAAGTTTCTTGTTTCTATGGCAGCACACCTTCTTAATAATTCCTCATGTAATTCTAATGTAAAAAATGTAAATAGATATAATTTTCTTATCTATAAAGAAACTTAAATATAAATCTTAAATTAGTTATTATCCAAAATGCACGCTCAAAACACCACATCTTATAGACCTTGTGGTATCAATTTTGTATACTCAAACTAGGGTTATTTCATATGGTAATACAGATATGCTGTGGCATTATCTACCCCTCGCAATAGGCTTACACACTTTGCGGTGCAAATAAAAAACATACCGTGATATCGCGTTGCGGGATTCGTCACATTGTTCATTATCTGACACAAGCCTGGATTCGAATCAAATGCGTTTGTTCATGCCATCGCAATACCCCTAGACTACCGCATCGAAGATTGGATTGCGCTGTGAATGTAGATTTGAATAAAGTTGAAATAGGCACTGTGTGTAACCTAAATTAACCCGAACTTACAATGAATACATTAAGGTTTTATTTCAAATCTAATTTTTTATAAAGTTTGGCTATATTTTGGTTATATATATCAAAGGTGTCCAATATATTTTCTTTTTTGGATACCGGTTTAGGATCAATGAAAACTATTCTGTATCTTAAAAATGTTAATTTTTCCCTACGTTAATTTTTGTTTGAGTTGTTTGTTTAAGAGATGGGAGTTTGTAACATGGGGGAAGAGTGATATAACAGTTCGAGAGGGTTAAGATGTGTGTGAATAAATTTGTGTAGTGGGTATGGTTTGTGTGGAGATAGTGGGTAGTTATAAGAACTCAATTTTTTATTTAGATTGGGGAGCTTTAGTCTAGATAGTGGGGGATTTTGATAATTAAATTTTGTGTATAAGTGTTGGGGGGGGGTAATGTTTGTTGGATATTGGGGGTGTGGGTATAGTGATGTTTTGGATGTTGTTAGTACGGGGGATTTTTGTGGAGTGAGGTTCAGAATGGGATGGGGTGGGGGGAAGAATAGGGGTGTGAGATTGATGTGGGGTTTTTGTGTTGGGGGGTATTGTGGGTGATAAGTAAGAGGGTGTTTGGGTGTGGTGGGGGAAGTAGAGGTTTTTATGGGTGAGATAAAAGTTATTTGTTTTTATGAATTTGTGTGAAAGAGTATGGGGGTGTGCTGTGGGGGAAAAGTGTATGGGGTTTTTTGGTGGGGGGGGATATGTTTAAGTTTTGTTTTTAGGGGGGGTGAGTTTTATTAGATTATGGGGGGTGTTGGGTTTTTGGGGGGTGGGTTGGGTGGGTGTTTGTATTGGTTGTGAATTTGGTGTTTTTTAAAATTTAGTTTGGGGGTTTGATTTTGGGTTTGGGGTTGGGGTTGGGGGTTTTTGACTGTGTTTTTGGTTTTGTGTATTGAAAAAATGTATTTTGGGGTTGTGAGTTGGGGGGGGGGGTATTTGGTTTAGGAGATATTTGATAAGGTGGGGGTTTTGGTGTGGTGTTGGGGTAGTGTAGGGTGAGTTAAGGTTTGTTTTATAAATGGGTGGGTGAGGGGGAGGGGTGGTAGGGGAGGGATTTTTTTTTTGTTTTTTTAGTTTTTGGGTGAAATACAGTTTTGAAAGGGGGGTTTTGAGGGGTATTTGGTTTAAGAGGGGGTAATTATGTATTTGGGGTTTGGGTTATGTTTTATATTGTGGATTTTTTGGGTGGTTAGTGGGGGATATTAGGGTGAAGGGTTTTTAGTTGAATTTTGTGTTGTGTGGGTTTTGGGGGGGGGTTGTGGGTGATGTATTTTTTTTGGTGATTTATGTTGTGGGGGGGTTTGTAAATTGGTAATTGGAGTTATTGTTTTAGGTATAGTTTTGGGGTGTTTTTAAAAGGGTGTAATGATTTTGTTGGGGGTGTAGAATATTGTGTTTATATTTTTGGTATTATATGATTGGAGATAATAGGTTTTGATTTTAATTGTAATTGTTTTATATATTTTATTGATTTTAATTTACCTCTAATAGGTGGTGAGTTTTAAGATAGTTGTTATATGGTGTTAGTTGTGTGTTTTATTGTTTGATGTACGAAAGGGGAATTTTATTTGATATCTTGGGTGTTATAATTGATGTATTTATTGTATTTATGTTTTTTGGGGGTTTGTTGTTATTTTAAGAAGTGTGTATTTATTTGTTTGGTTGTATTTGTTTTTTTGTGGTTATTATATGTTTTAGGTTTTTTATTGGGTGGATTGTGTATATTATTTTTTTGTGTTTTGAATTACATATAAATTTATTTATGGATTTTTGTAGAAGTAGGGAGTCTTGATTTTTTTAATGGGAAGATCTTTTTTAAGTTGGGATCAAAGTGTGTGCATCAAAGTAAGGAGATTTTTGTTGTTCGTTATGTAGGTTATGTATGGATTAAAGTAACATTACTTGGACGAGTTTTTTGGTCTTTTTAAATTATTTGGTTTTAATTTGTTTTAAAAAATATTAAGAGTAGTTAAACTTATGGTAGGGTTGGTCGAGGGGTTGTTATGGAGAGCCGGATAGCTAATCATTGATTAATGGTAGCTGAATTAGTTGGTAACTAATTATTTGGTAACTAGATAGCTTATAGTTGATGTATGGTAGCTGGGTGGCTAATAGTTGATAAATGGTAGGTTAGTTAAAATTTAAAACAGTTAGTAGTTAATTAAAACACAAGAGCGGTTGAGTCCAATTTAAATGAAAAAGGTGGTTAAATGTTTAAAGTGTATCATTTGGTTTTCCGTTTTTTAACGCTTAAAAAAAAGTGAAAACGACGAGTTTGTATAAATGAGTTAGTGTATTTCAAAAACAGATAGAGATCTCAAAACAGGTGAGATCTGCAGTGTGTCAGCATTCAAACTATGCGCTTGTCTGTAAAGTTCTAATTGCGACAGAAACTAGAGCATAAATAGCGTTGAGTCGAATAATAATAGGTTTTTAATTTATGATTGAGTAGTCAGAACGGTAGGTGAGCACTGATTGGCCAACATCTGTTAGTTGGGCTGTAGGCCCTGTTGTGTTAGAGTTTATGTGAGCAGTTATGGCATTGATTAAACGTTGATGTTAAACAAGCTAATTTGAAAATGGCGTAAAAATATTTTTGGATTTTAATAAGGCTGAATTCTCGATGAACCAAATAGCCTGGTAATTGTCGCTGGTAAATGTTTTAAATATTTTAAAGTAAAGTAAAAACTGTGTCTAAGTAAATAATTTGTTTTTTAAAGCTGGTAAAGAGTTTAATTATTATTGTACAGTAAAATGTAAACATTGTAAGAATCCGTTTGTAGGCTGTTTGATTTTCTCAAAAAAATTTGAGGAAGAAAGTAGAAAGAACAACTGATTAAAAATATCCCCGAACAGCAAACTGCGTACTCAGTAAAGTTCTATTGATTTATGGATAGCTTGAGATAAAAAAACACAGCTTCATCATAGGTACCAAACCATATACCAAATGTTATCACATTATATTTATGAGTAAGGAAGATTTAATATTGTAGCTAAGACGGATTTAATAGATAAATAAGGGAGAACTTCACGTATACTCCATAAGAATGTCATGGGAAATGCTTAGGTATGGTTACTGACATGAGGAACTTTAAAATCAGGATTAACCTTTAATTGTTCACATACGTTATTTAGATTATCACTGCGGACATTTTCAATTACAATTTTATGTAAAACAAGATATCACGACGTTTCGGGATCTGGAATCTGATCCCATCCTCAGGTAAACTAATATTTAAAACATAACACAATTAACAGATAATCCGAAATAAGCCGGTATAAAGCTGAAAACATAAAAGTTTAAAGCAGTCAAATAAACCATTCACTAACTATAACACACATAACAAACAAAACACGTCCACTCGTTACGGAGACTCAAAGACAATTGGAGGTTATGTTGAAACTCAAAGACAACCGAAGGTTAATCAAGGAAACTTGATACTATGCACAAAATCGTTCATAATAGTACTCATAGGTCTACACGTACCAAGTTTCAAGTTGGTACGTCAAAGTGGTTCTTCTAAAGTTATAACAAGTAAAAAAACATACACACCGACAGTCGGACTATGGAGCGAGATAGACCTTATGTTCACGGACGTTTTTTATTTGTTTTCTCAGGAACAATAATCCAACGTTTTCGGTGGATTTTTGATACATAGTAAATTATAGTATGTAAAACCCCAATTTTGGGGTGCAAAAAACCGCTGTTTCATATGGGACAATCACTAGAAACAATTCGTTTACAAAACGTTCCCAGTTGCTTAAAAGAATTGGACTCGTTATATGGGCTTAGTGAACAAATATATAGTAAATGTTGCTTTAGCAAAGAATGTTTCAAGCAAATTACTGTCGACTCGAGGAAGATCCCATGTGTAAAGGAATTAAATAACACAATAACATAAATTGAGCTCAGCGGGAGCAGTTTTCTCTTGACGCGTTATGAAATCCCAATTTGTGAAACATGTCAGATATTGGCTTTTGTCACAATACCTCTTATTAGGTGGTTTTTCTGAGACATTCTATATGAATGTATTTTATTTATTTATTTTACTATTTATTTTAAAGATTGAAGTCAAAACTTTAAGGTTTTAGTAATACTTTTTTTCTAAGGTTATAATACAGGTTAGGTTTACATTGTAAAATATAAATTTTACTATTTATTATTCATTTACAGTACCTGATATAGCTGACCAGATATTTTTGAATTTTTTTACTCCTGGACGGAAAAAATACCTAAAAGACTCTTCTCCAAACTGTTTGACTTATATAAAAAAGAAAAAATATATTTCAAAGTCTAAAACATATCATTTAATTCGTGGTTAAGAAACTACTTTTACACTCGTTTACGAGTGTAAAAGTTGCTATTTCATAATGGATCGTGGCACATATTGCTTATGTTCCAGCGTTTTAGCATAAGGTTACCTTTCGATGGTGGGACGTGATGCACTTGCACACAGAGACTATATGAATGAACAAAATAAATACAATACAAATACTCAAGTCTTAGGTAATGATTTTTGAATTGAATATTGTTTTGTTGTACATTTTTATAATTTGCAAAAATAAATGTTTACAATGGATTATTAAATCATTTGTAAGATAATGCCAAGGTTTTTTGACACGAACTCAATTCAGTACTGAACAGTAATCGAGTGTCTCAGTAGTTACAACTAGAGCTGAGCGCTAATCAACCTGATTGGTTGAACCACCTTCATTGAACTTACAACTCCGCAGCTCCTTTCAGGACTTATAACTCTTTCTCTCCATTCAGTTCAACTTTAATGCCCTCTTCTCCGTCCAGTAGAGTTTGCAACTCCATGACAACAAAAAACAAACATCCCAATTGCTTAGTGCTATTTTAGCGTTATTACTAGTTAATTTTAAGAATATTTAATAACGATTATAATAAAAAAAGGATTAATTAGCTATAATCGTCGATTGATGTCTTAACGATGGAAGTCACTGGTCTCCAATTACTTCAAACATTGCAAATGATGTCTTACAATTTTACTCAACGTAGAGCTCAGTATTTTAATGTCTGAACCACCAATTTTATGCTACATTAAAAACACATCACATCACAAATTGGCTTTGATAATTGAGTATTAACTGACCAACTAATTTCACAAGCTAACATATAATCACACCAAGCTCTCAAATGGTTCCATAAAGGTTTTCACACTTGAGTCTTCCTAATTTTTCCTAAGGCTGATCCAGTTCCATCTTTTTCGTTCGAGGTGAGGCTTCGAAAACCACTTAACTAGTTCATGGGATCATGGCTATATTCACACTGTGAAGTCTTGGGAGAAGCAATATTACTATAGTACTAAGTATTAGTATTAATAGTATTAAGAAAACCACCAGATAGTCTAAGGCCTGACTGAGTAATTAACAAATTAAGTAATGCTCGCAAGAGATTCTTCCTGGCACCTCCTTGAAAAGGTATATTATTTGCTTGTTGAAGGGGTTTTCAAAATTTGCTTATCGTGTAAATTGGGGTGTTAAAGGGTACAAATAACTTCGCAAAATGGAACAAAATATATACTTTAATTGGTACAAAATATTTAAAATTTACGTCTATTCAGATGGATGAATCTATTTACAGTTTGTTATGTGAATTCATCGTTTTAATTGGAAAGAATGTGTATTTTTATTCCTGGGAAGCGATTTATTTTTTTCTAAAATTGTTCTTGTATAAAAACCTTATTTATAATAATTACTTTTTAAAGAGTTATTGTTTATGTTTATGAAACCTTTTTTAACTACAGCTAAAATGATGTACAGTGAAAAGGAAAAACATTTAACTTTGCAGTATTTATAATAGATAACCAAATGAACGTATAGTGTCTAATTGATGTCCTAGCTATCAGATAATCGTTAACATTACGCAAAATAATATAAATTCAGTAAATTTAACTATTTATATTTCATGAGCCACATACGATAACAATTTTGCTTAAGGTAGTATAAAATACAAATACTGTGTCAATTTGAATTAACGAAAGTTTTGCGAATAACGATTATATAAGATTATATTAGCTATAATCCACCAGATTGATGTCTAAGGCCTGCGTACTCACGAAATTCCAAATCAATAATGCATAATATATTACAAGTTTTTGAAAAGTATGTCCATAAACATGAGAATTATTTGCCTATTCTCCATAAGATTAAAATGGGAAAGAGTGAGTAGGTTTGCTGCTGTGAGGAACACTAAAGTAGCCATTTATACCATCAAAAATTTTATTTTTAACATTTATACCAACTTTCATCAACATCTGTCCATAAATATAGGAGTTTGCCTAATCTCCATATGATTAACATGGGAAAAGAGTATGCAGGTTTGCTGCCTTGATAAACACATAAACTATAATTTTTTAGCACAAATGTATGGATATCAACCACATGAAGCTAAATATCAAGTTTCATCCAAAAATATTAGATAATAAGTGAAAAATTAATTTTTTTTAATCCTCCATAAGATTAACATTGGAGCCTCAAAAATACAACGTACTGTGTTTAGATTTTTTTATATCTCGGTAACCGTTGGAGATAGAGAAAAACTTTAAGGAGCTTAATTGTGCAGTTTTTTAAGCTGATTCCAATGGTGAAATATAAAATTAGAAATTTTTAGAAATTACATGTGAAAAACGCAAAAAACCCATTTTGGGGTACAAAACCCCCCCAAACTACCCGTTCCCATTGACCGATATGTCTGGTTTACGAACTCGTCCGAGCATTTGTAAGAATACACGTCTCTACCAAATTTGGTCTCGATCGGACCTTTTTTACGAGAGTTATCGTGTTCACAGACACAAATATATATAAATTCAGTAAATTTAACTATTTATATTTCATGAGCCACATACGATAACAATTTTGCTTAAGGTAGTATAAAATACAAATACTGTGTCAATTTGAATTAACGAAAGTTTTGCGAAAAATTATACTTATATTGATTATGCTAAGAAATAAAACAAAAAACTTAATTCCAACCCCTATTAAGGTGTTTCAAATCAATTAATATGAGATTAACAATTGTTATAGTATTTCTGAACAAATGAGTTTTTAAATGGAGAAGTTCTTATTTTTCATTGATATTTTCATTACAGCCATAATTTGTAACATATCAGTTTTGGTATGCATGTAAATATACAGATAATTAAACTGAAAATTTTATATCCCACGTGTATTGAGTACAACCCAAAATGCCAACATAAAAATCTCATACAATAGTTGTTGTTGGTGATGAGTATACACGATCTCACTACTTGTATGAGAAGTAAACAAATGCAACACATAATACAAAACTATAAAATCATAATTTCAACCATAAATTAATTACAAATAAGCAACACAGTAGACTATTAAAATTCCATTAACTACATGGCGTCTTCTAAACAGCTGTTTTTAGGATTCGGAGCGCATAGTTCCGCCAAACTGTGGAATCTTGGGCTCAGCACTAGACATCGTGCATCACTCCTTTCTCCAGGATCTGAAACGCAACAAATGGGATGAAACCCAATTGGTTTCAAATTTTGAAACCTTTCTGTGAATTCATAATACCTTAATCACAATTAAAATGTAAATATAACTGTGTATCCCCCAAAGATTTATTTTGTAGAGTGTAAATATCCAAAAAACAACAGTGATTTAGCTTAGATGTTCTTTGATAGGATTAGGAACCAGGGTTAATGTAGATTGGTATCAGTTTAACCTCTTACTTTCGATTTCAGTTGAAGTAAACAAAACTATTTTCTTTACAACTAAGAGTACGTATGCCTTTAAAAGTTTTATTTTTCCAAACAACGTTTACCATACATTTCATCTTTTGTTTTATTCATCACTCAAATTTGTTTTGATAAATAAACATATCACAGGTATTTATACCTTTATTTAGTAATATAAGTGATCAAGAGTCTACAATGGTCAAATTAATTTGGTTTACTTTTGAGAAAAATGTGTTTTTATTTTATCTCTTATTTTATAGGTTTTGTATTACGTTTATGTTGTAAGCATGACAGAGAGTGAGAATGTGACACTTTTATCTGAGCTAAACTGAATTCTTTTGTGTTATTTTAATTTGTAATTTTTTCCCATGGCCGTACAACTGTGAAAGAGGTAAGATATTTCCAAAAAAATTCTGCGGTTATATTTTTTTATCAATTAAATATTTGTATATTGTTAAGATTAATAAATACAGTTTTAAAGCAATTAAAACCTTTTAACTACATCTCAGGGAGCAATTAAAACTTTAAATAATTTGTCTGACTCGTTACTTTCACTTTGTGGTTTGCGATATAATGGATTAAGAGTAATATATTTAACAATTTATTATATCTTCATGATAAATGAGGTATGAAGTCTAGATTTTTTTAAATATAAAATAAACGGTAATTTCCCCCCTTTAGAATAAAGTGAAGTCTCAATGCAAACTAAAGTGAACTTTGTCATTTGATATTGGCCGTTTAAGGTAATCAAAAATTGAATTATTCATTTCCAAACGGTTTAATCCGAGAGACTGTCTTGATCTCTACAATCAAGCTATCTTGATACTTAATTGTATAGTCTAAATATCCAGCCAACCCAGATGAAGTAGTGTTTTATGAGCCGTTCCGTATGGGCGTTCTTAGAGGTTTTTAGTGGGCAACTTCCATCAAGACCTAGAGAAGAGTCCCAAACTATCCACTCTTCAGGTTTCATGAATAAAACTTCCCCTACTTAAAAGAAGACTAAATAACTAAGAAGTTTGACTGGATCTAACTTCTGAGAAAAGCAACCTTGGTCCAAGGATGAGAGCGAGCCTGCTGTTGAGTCACAGGAGCCCTCGAACGCGTACACTCTCACGTCGTCGCTGGGCGGCAGACAGATCTCTACGTCGACTTCTATGCTCTTCCGGAAACCTCCTTCTATCCTAGTCTCTTCTATCACCTCGGGCACTATGGAAAATATATCATTCAGGGTAGTATTCAGGACTGACACAGTTGTGAACATCTGCAAAAGGGTGTTTGCATATATTCACACATTGAAAAAAATGAAAGGACTTTTGCCTTATCATATAAAACTGCTTTTGATAAAATTACTTGTATTTCCTCGCTTAATACTACTGCAACACTGTAATTAACGATATGACTGTGGCCTTAGCATCAAAATTACAACATGCTCAAAATTATTGCATCCGTTTTTTATTTAACCTTCAAAAATACGAACGAGTCACGCCTTTTTACATTCAAGTATCTTGTTTAAAACTTTCAGATTTAAGGCAAATGCACATAATTCAAATAGCACATTCTGTAATCAATCGTGGGCTTTCAAATTATCTCGCGAACCAATTTGAATTTATAAATGAAAGAGGCGTAAGAAACACCCGCTCTGGCTCGTCAACACTACGCATTCCGCGTCACAAAACCACAATTTTTAACAAGTCCTTTTAGTAACAGCCTGCCGCCTCTGGAACTCTATACCCAATGAAATTAGATCTATTGAAACCCGTTCTCGGCTGACGGTGGCGTTGAACAACTTTTCCTTAACCGGATGATCGTAGTGTGGCGGGATGGCGTGCGCTAGTCCTTAAGAACCTAATGTTCGCCTCAATAAAAAAGTATTTTCATTCATTCATAAAAAAAATGGTCATGCCAGATATAGACATCTGGGTTCATGCAGAACGCTTATGACTGTCACTCAGAAACATGATTTATGAACTTGCTAGTATCTCAAGATTAAAGGGGTGTGGAGTATTTCAATGAACAATAGTGGTTTAAGGTATTTGAATACACGTAATATTGTGGAGTCACAGGACTTTATTATAGTGTATTGATAGTCGCATAAATTGTATCCACCAAGATCCGAGGTTCAGGTTATACTGAAACAACAATTCAATTAATATAGTGTCTCACCTCCTCCAAATATTTTACACAAGTTACACCTACATTAAAGGATGATATACATATTATAGAGTGAATTCAAGAACGGTTAGTGTAAGAAACATTGTAGCTCACCTTTAGACTTTGTGTTCGGCCCCGTGACTTGGGTAGGCACTTTAAGAGGTAGCAAATCCACACCTCTCAGATCTTCCTCCCCCCCTCCATCGTCGTAATATCTAATAATATTCTCTCGAACGTCATCTTCTGTGGTCTTCTTGATTTGAGTCTCTCGTCTCCGAGTGTAGGCCACGAAAAGTGCCACGAAAACTGTAAATATTTTTAAACTGACATAGAACCAAATAACAATAAACTTGAACATAACGTGAACCAATCTTCTCCACTAAAACAGAAGATCTATTTGGAATTGGTATTCTTATTATCATTTAATATGTGTCAGTGGGTGAATGTGTTTATTGGTTTATGACATTCACAACAGTAAAGACATTAGTGGCTCAGTGTCGTACTTGGTGAGTTGCTTGTTTAGTATTGCGAAGAGTAAAGGAAATTGTAACCAGAAACGTCGGTCGGTAGACCCAGAATGGGAAAGTAGAAACCATGCCTGGTACTGTCCATGATTCTCTTAAATCTTGTACATTCCCATTCAGAATATCTGTGTTTAAACAGTTCTCCTATCAGGTAGTTGGTTCTTGCCCTATCAACCATTCATTCTATTCATACACAATATGCCCTTGGGCTTCTGCAGATATTAGTCATTTAAACATGCGTAGAACAATGATTAAAAAACTATACACTAAGGAACATACAAAAAATCATTATTTTCTAAACAATATTTGAAATTAGGCAAAAATATTTGAATTATTAAACATCTAAAATAAGGCACAAAGAATCGTTATATTAAAGCATTTACTGACGATTTCATTAAATGTCAATATAAACCAGAACAATAAAGAGCTCAAATGTACTTGTCTCACTTAATGTCTGTAATAGTAATGACAGTGAATCTTAATATTTTTTTCTTTGTTTGCCAAAGCCGATGTTCAAACTTGTCGAGTAGGCGCTTGTTAGTGCCCTGCCTCGGGTTATTAAGTCGTGCTGAAAACGTGTCCTCTTTGAGAGGGATGAAATAAAGAACTCTTCAGTGGTACTTCTTGAAAAAGTTTCAGAGTAAAATTTACCCTAAACATAACCAAACCTAACGTGTTTATTGCTTTTCACACGTAAACAATTAACTGATATTACTGTATTTTCAGTTGTACTGTATTAGTATTGCCAAAAAGACATACGGAGTATAAGGATAAGAGAGCCCAGGATGGTGAAGAGCGCGGGGTACCCCAGCTTGAGAGTTTGCCTCTCATGAGATATCTCGCAGTGATGGCCCGTGAAGGAGTCTGGACAGACGCAGCGGTACTGATGTCCTGGACCGCCCACCTGGCACACTCCCTGGTTGAGGCAAGGGGAGGGCTGGCAGTCACTGCGGGCCGTGCACGCCTTCCCGTCGGCCGTTGCCACTTGGTTCCCTCCGCATCTACACCACACATATTAAACGACAAATAAATAAGCCCTTACCAATTTGGAATATTATTAAATTTTGGATGGACCACCAAGTAGACTTAGAGATACTAGCGAATAAGACACATGGAAACATAATCATTCTAGACTTCCTGACTGGCGTGGACACTGAAGCTCTGCACACACACACTTCTGGAGTGACTAGGGATTATTTACGTGCAAACAGTATCCTTCCAGATGTCCTGACAAACGAAGGTTTGCAGGCGCTGGACCTTTCCACACGTGCTTCTGCAGTAACTGTGGATTACTTACGTGCAAACGTAATCGTTCCAGATGTCCTGACAGACGAAGGTTTGAGGGCACTGAACCTCTGCACACACGCTTCTGGAGTGGCAATGGTTCTCGACTCCCCGAAACACAAGGGCTTGGCCCCACTGGCTGCTGTTGCTGCCCGGTGGAAGTGGCAAGTGTCGACCATTCAGTCGAATGTCATCCAGACACCCTGGAACACGTTTGTAATTGTTGTTGTTTACTAAACATACGAAAAAGTCATGGGCAAATCATGTATTTAGATAATGTAGATCGATAACTTATTTTATGTCGAATGGTAAGTGAAGTGACTCACCTTGTTCGAAAGAGGCTAATGGGAAATTGTCTTTTATTCCAATGTAATCGGTTGGTCCACCAGCATAAACACCTTCTTGCTTGTCGATGAAAAGAAGCTGATGTCTTTTGAATGAGAAGCTTTCGTTGTACCGCCTTCCCTCTCCACCATCCACGCGCAGGACCAGAGCGGACCCGTGGCGAGATACCTTCAATACAAAAAGGCATAAGTGAAGGTCTCACTTTTATTTTTTTTAAGGAAATTGACTAGAATTTTCTTAGATTGATTATGAAGGGAATACGATTTCAATATAGCTAATTCAATTAAATAATTTTTGTATATATCATAATTCAAATGTTTAGGATTAAAAAACACGATTTCTGGGAATGTAAGATCTCGTTGTCTCTGGACGGTTTTATGAGTACTATGCATTGTGGAGGGCGTGAGTCAGAAACCGGTGTGGAAAATTAACCAAACCTGTTTATTAATAATAAATGAATGTTATCTGATAGGGTAAATTTTATCAAAGGAAAAAATGTGCTTACAAAAATCAAGTGAGGAATGTCCGTCCTCACAGAATTTTTTGAAGCCTCCAATAAATTACGATATAACTATCGTAAGTTATAACTACTAATTATTATTTTTTAGTTGTAAGCTAACTTTTACACATGTTCCCAATACATTTATGAAATTTAACTTTCATGAGTCCAATAGTTTCACGCACTTTTTCAGCCACTTACAGACAAACAGTTCCAACTAAATGCTCCAGTCATCTGACACAAGTCCGTTTAAACAGTTAATTTTACACAATTTCATCAGTCCAGTTTTTGGCCAATTCCAAATCTTGCGCAGAGAAAATCAGTTTCAACTGTCAGTTCGAAATGAAAGCTAGAAGTGATCGTCAGTAGGGTAGACATATTTAAAATCAATATTTTTATACAAATGCATTATAAGCGCAAATTAAAAAAAATAAATAATTTTACATAACACAGGACAGTACAAAACTACTTCTTTGGGACTTAGCATTTAAATCTATAAATTAGACAAAGGAGATAAGCCTAAATCTAAATGGACAGCAATACAATACTGTACTTGGTTAAGCGAACATCACATGCCAATAAATTTCACTGATTAAACTATTTAATGTTATAGCGGCTAAATACCTTTAGTTAATGTTAATGTTATTTAGATTTTTACTACGGACATTTTCCATAACGATTTTAAGTAAAACAAAATTTCACGACGTTTCGGGGTCAAAAATATGATCCCGTCCTCAGGTGAAATATAACACAATTAGTACATGATCCGGACTAACCCGGTATAAAGCTGAAAAAAGGTTTAAAACAGTGAAAAAACTTACAAACAATACCGTTCACTAACAACTACGCTCACAAGAAACAAAACACGTCCACTCGTCACAAATACTCTTTGTCTTTGAGTCTCAAAGTCGCAAAGACTTAATCTAATATTCAACCAATCCTAAATTTTTTCACCTCTCGATTTTTTATGAAGAGTGGATGTGTTGTGTTTCTTGTGTGTGTAAATATTAGTGAATGGTATTGTTTGTAAGTTTATTTTACTGCTTTAAAATGTTTTTGTTTTTTTCAGATTTATACTAGCTTCCGGTTTTTTTACTAATCGTATTATGTTTTTGGTACTAGTTCACCTGAGGGCGGGATCAGATACAAGATCCCGAAACGTCGTGAAACTTTGTTTTAATTAAAATCATAAATCATAAGTCATAGAGCATAAATCGAATCGTGATAGCATAAATCCACCATCACCAATAGTGAATTTCAAACAAAATATTAGTTAATGTAGAGAATATTAACGCCCTGATGATAGTCTTAAGAAAATAAACTGGTGAAATTTAAGAGAATGTTACTCAGCATGTAGCTAAGAAAATCTCACCTTGACCACATGCCACCGACCGTCGTCCACTCGAACATACGAGAGACTGACTGCCAGCTCCTCAGGTTTGTCTCCATCCAAGTTCATTCTCGCTTGGAGAATACTCTCCCGTATCTGTAAATCCATGGTATATACAGGGTATTTCAGAACTCTCTACCAAAAATTTGAGGCATTGGTCACGATAGAATCTAAATATCACATATGATCATCCTGGAGTAACCGGTAATTTACAGAGCCACCATTTTGTTTGTTTGTTTTAAGCAAATTTATTTTTATCAATGCCCAATAAAATTTAATTTTTAAAATTTCGCTTCATTTTTAACATTAGTACGTATACCTTTTAAATTATTGAACTTTTTTTCAACATATGAATTCCAAATGTTGGGTATTTAAAAATTTCAAAATATAATAACTTTAAACTGGTATTCTGAAACAAACCTTGCAAGAACAGCTTTTTTGGACAATTTCAAAGATCAAATAAGATTGAATAAAAAAGAGATATGATAATTTTTGTGTTGCGGCGCTAATGGAAACGTCCCATGTGGATTTAGGCTGAAAAATCTCCTATATTGGGCCAAAACAAACAGGCTCGCACCAAGAAAGTGTAGTATCTTGGTTATTTTCAATCTATTTTCAAATATGATGTATCTTTAGTTTCTTTTAAGACTATATAAAAAGATTATTACTGTAAAGGTTTTATGAGGAAACCAGTTTCAAAACTGCGGCGCTAAGAACTTCCGGAAGAATTTAATGTAATATTTAGATGTACACTGACCCAGAAAAAAATTCCTCAAAAAGTTGGTAGAGAGTTATGAATTATGCTGTTTAATATAGATTAACTTAAAAAACAGTACTGTCTATACCTAAAAACCAGCCTTTTTTAATTACACTGGTGTCAGTCAACGTGCTTTTTAAACCTTGAGAGCGTCATAGAGGTGTATAAATTCAATAATTATTAATGAAATATTTCTAATAATAAGAAACATTTGTACACAAACTTTGCTATCTATTACGTTTAAAAAATATCAATAAATGGAATAACACCATATTTAATTTTGTATAATTTCACTAAGTAATAAAATAAACATCAGTGGACTGACACATACTTTCTCCCTTAAGTAAATAAGAAAAAACAATCTGTAATTTAACTATCACATTTCTTAAATTTTATCTTTATATCCCTTAACAACTTATCGTTTCAAAAATAATCATGCAACCTATGAAAATAACAACAAGAGAAACAAAGTTTAATTAATTTGTTAGAATATTTTATGGGGGACCCTCCCCGGGGTAACGCCAGGTTTTTTGAGTGGGTTTTGTTGAGTGATGTGATTTTACGCAGCATACCAAGTTTCATGGAAAAGGGTTGGGAAATAAGAAATAAATTGTTTTTTTAGTATTCTCCAAAATCATATTTAACTTTTCTCTGGAACCGTTTTTCGTAGACAAATAATTCAAAATACTAATTTGTTCAGTTTTTAAGCTGGTGGTGGTAGTCACATTATACTTTACCTTTATTGTTTTAGCTGAAAAATTATAAAAAATATAATTTTTCACTTTAAAAACCCCATAATTTTTAAATTCAAATGTTTTGAGAAATACCCGTGGTGTCATTTTGTCTTTCTCACAAATGCCTATAAATCATATTTATTTATATTTCTTCAAAGGCCTTAGAACTGTTTTTGAGAAAACTTTCATTTTAAGTGTTTTTTGGGGGTTTTTAGGGGTAAAATAGCCTTAAAATTAAAATATGTGACAAAGATACCGTGGATTGATACGTACATACCGAATTTAATGAAAAACGGCCCAATAGTCTCGTCTCTAGGCTTCTGCACATCCCAAACACACAAACACACCGAGCATTTTGACCTACATACCGAGTTTTATGAAAATCAGATCAATAGTCTGGTCTCTAGGCACTTTTGCACATCCCCACATACACACACACACACACACACGGACACGGACACGCACACAGATAGACACAAAGACAGACATTACTCTAAAAACCACTTTTCCCATTCAGGGTCCTAAAATGGGATGTATCCGCCAGAAACTCAAATTTTATTATTCTGACGAAAACAATGCTTTCTCCTCATTCTGTTGTATAGGGGGGGAAAGTAAAAAAGAGTTATAGAACGATTATAACTGCGTTTAGAACCTCGACTGACTTCACCTTTTTTGTTTCGTGAGTGGTTAGTTACGAGACAAAATTATTAATTTAACCACCACGTAGAGGTGTTACATTGTTAAAAAACTAGCCAGAAGTGACCATTCATGATCTGACAGTAGTCGCCAGCTACTGATTTCAAGCCAGGATGTTAGACGTATGGCCAGCGCGTTTTCTCTGAGCTACGGCGTCGGTTAAAGGGTGAAATTGGAATAATTAAAAGTTAGACGGGTTTACAGTGCCCACACAGTGTATTACGCACTAAATTGGGTTTATCTTCACAGGTCACAAAGTAGGAATGTTTGGAAACTCTTGAACCGGAATGAAATCTTTGACTAAATCTGCATATTCAGTAAGCTGTTGATACTCTCTTTGGCCGCGCATTCATACTCCTGTGGGAGGATTTGGTTAGACAGCGTGTAATACGTAAACTCGAGTTTTACATATAAATGGAAAGGTGTCCGAATTGATGGTTGTTTTTTCATTATCTACGTGATGGTTAAATGTGGTTAACTTGTAAGTGCATTCATCAACGTATCATATCATCATCAAGATCATTAGTAATCATCAACTTTGAATTGATTGCTTGGCTACCTTTTAGTAAGCTCACAAATACGTTATCGTATTTTGGCATTTTGGAGACTTAATAATAACATCACTTATTGGTACCACTTTTAGAGGAGTTAAGAAACACTTTTAATGATTCAACTGATGATTTCCTAAAGTTTTTTGTGAGTCCCTTTTCATCTCTCGGCATTTTTTTACGTTTTGATTGGGATCCCCGGGCAAACTTAGGTCTTGTTACTACCTAACGTTGACCTATTGTTAGGATGAATTATTAATTAATAGATTACGATTGACGAAATGGCGACTGGGTCCAGATTCGATCCTTGCGGGATTTGATCCGATGACCTTTAATTTTGAAGGCGCGCACTATATCCACTCTATCTCTCAGTACAGGTCTTTGTATGTACAAGAGTCTTTTAAAAACTTCTGATTGGCTTGAAATTCCAGTAACTTGTGAATTTCATCATATATCCAAACTACCACACCAAAACGTTCTCCCGATTCTCAAAATATGTATCAGTAGGAGCCCGACCAAGCACAGTTAAATTTCCATGAAAATGTGACCCAAAATCAAGGCAAAATTGATATCCCAAGGGGCCGGGTTGCAGCTACACAGATGACTTTTCCCTACTATTGCTTGGGAGATGTTTAACAGACTACCTGAAAGTAAGATAAGTCTGGATCTGAAAACATTTGAACGGGAAATAAAGGATGCAAAAGGGTTATCAATGAATATGAAGGTATTTAAATTCAAACCTTTAACCATCGATTCATTGAGTTACAAAATATATTATGTTATAAATTGCAACAGAAAAACAGAGCAAGACGGAATTTATTCCAGAAGACAGCTAGTTTGCTTGAGACGATTCAGTATTGTCATTACTCCTAATATAACATAATTGCTTATTGCCGACATATGCATCTCAGTAAATTTACACGTGTTCAGTCATACAGCTTATTCAACTATCGTAAATCTCTCATTACTGTTTTCACCATGGTTTACATGTTAGCTTAAATTAAACCTAGTTACAGATAATCAACATTTATTCAACAGCTACCAACCTCCAATATGATGTATTCCTTGTGATGTTGGTCCATCAGCCTGAAGAGTTCCCCGAGGGGTCGTCTAGTTCGGAAGCGCAGTTGCAGCAACGTGTGGCGGGGATCGGGCTGAAGAGAGAGTGAATACTTGACGAAGCCGCCGGGTAGGAAGGTGGCAGGCTCCGTCGGCATGGTGCAGGAGAGCCCGGAGTAGCCAGGGTGGCAGAGGCAGCGGGCCGAGGCGAGGCTAGCCTCACACGAGCTCCAGGCCGAGCAGGACTCAGAACATCGTGGCCGACTGTGGGGGCAGCCAGCCTCGGAGTCGCGTGACAGTGCGGGGCTGCCTAGGTCCACGAGCTGCGGACCATGGACCCAGTTAAATCTTTTTCGTTATTCGTAGTCCACTGTTTAGATAGATGTTTACAGAAAAATAATGGTTTAGTAGTTTTCTGATGATTTTTGGAAGTATAAAAATATCAATAACCATCCTAACTTAACTCCACAGAGCGCTATGACCGTTATAGCGTATATCGATGACCAATACACGTTGCGAAACTTTATAATACATGTGATATTCCCCGCGGAGTTAATTAGATTGGTTATTGATATTTTTATATCGTAAATAATCAACAGAAAACCACTAAACCACTGGGTGTCTGTCACACACGTATCTTTCTTTGCTATATCGAATGACGCCAAAATTTATTTTTTGAAAAATTTATGCTTGACATAGACTTAGAAATTAACTATAATAGAAAAACTTTCCAATCATTCCAATCAATTCAAATATTCAATTACATTACTATTGAACTGGTTGTCCAATATAAACGAATATTTGAATAGCAGTATACGTATAACGGAAAAATACACTGATTGAGAGTGGTAACTTTATTGGAGGTAAAAGTATTAGGTAAAAAAGTGAAATTAACTAATGTTCATAAATAATAAAATCATGATCTTTAAACCAACTACTACCAGGTTTATGATCATATTACAACCAATAAAATTCTTGTGTTTTGTTTTAAAGTTACAACAGAAATCGGTTCCAATTTTTATCGTAAAATTTTATTTCTTCCAAAATAAATTTGGAATCAAATAATACAGTGGAATCAATGGTGTGGTCTAGTTTATTTACTTCATCAAATCTATTATTATGTCACATCTTCTGTTTCCACCATTATAGGCAATGCAGGTTACTTTAAAGTTTAACTCCCTAAAAGAATCAGTGATTATTTTAATATTCTTTAAGTTCTTCATTTTCTTAGCTTTTCTCCAAATGGACATAATCTAAGTACACGTATTTAAGGTTGGTGATAAGGTCAAAGGTGTTAAAACTAACCATATTTAGATTTTTCATATATGAATAAAAACTATGACGTAAAATGGTAAAAGTAAATGACAGTTAAAGAAACGCGATCAACGACGAACTTAAGTCACTCTGTAATACTTCCAAGAATTTTATGAGTAATTCCACAGAAATAATCAACTATGTATTTTGAGACAAGATAGTTTCTGTTGTCTGTGGAAATACTAAGTAATTGATGCTGTAAAGTTCATGTTTGTTTAATCTCAACTGAACACTGTAACGTCTTCCATTTTGAATTACAATTATGATACTTAAATTTCACGTAGGATTAATCCAAAGATCCTGAACTTTAAAAAATGTTGCGCATCATAACACGCAGTATGACTACTATACATGACTCTTTTGCGTTGTTTTTACCTAAATTAACTCAAAATAACTCAGTATCTTGGCGGCGATCTATATGATATACTATGATTTGAAGACTATGTGTGGGAATTTCTATCTCAAATTACTATGAGAACTTTTTTGTGGATTCCAATACATTAATAATATTAATAAACCAACTGAGTAATATTACCAGTATATTATATATAATATTATATAAACCAACCAAGGTAATATTACTGTGGATGGTATGGTAATTAATTACCAATTCTGGAACGATAAAATATAGTTTTTGTCTAACGCATTTTATATCCTAGGATTATGTGTAAAACTTACTTCGCCATTGTAGAACACATTTCTTATGCAACCATCAAATCCCTGCAGTCTAGGGACCGCCTCCCACCCGTACTGCTTAGGATCCATCCCCAGCGTTAAAGCTCCCCCTAACTGCAAAGGCGTTTCCAGATTTAGTTGACTGGAGAATAGAGGAAAGACGCCAGTAGCTAGGCAGTCCGAGGAGAATGAAGTCGTCCACAGCTGTTCTGAGGAGTCCAGGGGATGGGACTTACAAAGGTCCAATACAATTTTTACTTCCTGAAAAATATCGGGAAAAAGATTTAGTAAAATGTTTAAAAAATTAGGTATAAGGATAAGAATATATAATATAAGGATAAGTTATGAATTACCTTTGGGACTAAAAAAATCCAAAATCCAAACCCCTTCAAAATTATTCAACTACAAATCTTACAGATTCGTTTGAAATAAGCGTTAAATAAGTGTTTAGTGTTAAATACAAAGGCAAGTATCTGTCACATCGGAAATAACCAATGGTAAGGTATATTTTAAATGATTCCTACATAAAACTTACATTACCGGTACTTACTTATACAAAATAAGCCTTCATTCAAGTAAATATGACAAGTCTAATAAAAATAATTTTTTTGGTTAAACAACTAAGGTTGTTTGTAATATATATCGACACATATGTTAATGTATTTTTGCTCTCATTATTCAGAGGTGTGCAAAAGTAGGTATACATCCGCTTCGACCGATCCAGGCGTTAGAAAACTTCCGGTTTAGCTAGTCACGTACGATTGTTGCATAGGG
The DNA here is from genome assembly GCA_023375725.1 of Nephotettix cincticeps. NCBI lineage: Eukaryota > Metazoa > Arthropoda > Insecta > Hemiptera > Cicadellidae > Nephotettix > Nephotettix cincticeps. The sequence continues at coordinate 15,435,623 of CM041784.1, forward strand.
ACAGGAGCTCCACTTTTTAGAATTATGAAGCCTCATTACCCTGATGAAGTTTAATTTGTGGTATAATGTCTGTTCTTTTATGAATGTCAGTCAGTCTACAGTGTTATTAAAAATTACGAGTCACACCTTTACATGAATTCTCGCCCAAACTGTTCATCCAGGTTGATTCAGATTGATGTGTGGATTATCAAGAAAGTAATAAACACAATTGTGCCTATTTATGGCAATTTTTGAAATAATTCCCAGCACTTTCTAGTTCCTCGCAAAACTAAAGTTCTCCAGAAGCTCATGAATTAGTCTTGGAATTTACATTTTCTAATCTAACTGTTTCATTAGGTGTCCTAAATATTTATGTTCTGTGCCCAAATCAATGGACGCCTTTTTTTGGACTTCGAACAGAACTGCGCGACAATAGTTCTGTTTTCAGAAGTAATGATAGTGACTAGTCGTCCAGCCTTGGGAGTATCAGCAATAGATCCTGTATGGTTAAACTTATGTCTTAGTCTATAAATACTTAATCTGGATGGTGGACGTGTATCAAACTTTTTTCTCCGTCTCTGTTGAACTCTCTGTTTTCACACTTTTCCGTCTTCCAATACTCTTTCAAAACCCACTTTCTTTGATCGATGGTCGTGTAACTAAACGCGTTAACAAAAATGTAATAATAACAACAATAATACCCCCATCGCAGCAGACCTACGTACTCGGTGAATTTCCACCTCAATAATATGGCAATAATAATAGAAGTATGTGACAAGATTTATCAATCAATATCTGTTGATGAAAAGAGTATTTGCCTATTTCCCGTAATATTAACATGGGAAAGAGTATGTAGGTTTGCCGCTTTGAGGAACACTGAAAGTAGGCATTTTTCCCAAAACTATTTTTATTTTGACCATATACCAAGTTGTATTATTATCTGGACATAAATAAAGGAGTTTGCCTATTCTCCACAAGATTAACATGGGAAAGGAACACGTAAACTATGATTTTTTAGCATAAACGTATGGACCCCAACCACATGAAGCTAAATATAATGTTTCATCTAAAATAAGGGAAATGTTAGGTTAGCATTGGAGCCCCTAAATACAATGTGCTGTGTTTAGATTTTTTAATATCTTAATAACGCAAAAGTATTAAACAGCTTATGGTAATGAACAAGTGCTAAATAGGATATTACCAACCTACCAAAACTGTAAACCTACTTTTGCACCCCTCTGTACATTGGTTGGATCTTCTTACATTCTATTATTAGGCTTGGTAATGTATTTTTGTTGCAATTTAAATAGCCATTTCACCTAACACTCAAGGTTCTCACTTACTTCAGTGTCCCAGAGGACATCAATTCTATGCCACTCTCCGTCACCCAGCTTCGTCGGCAATGTCAGGTTAACAGTACCAGAGCCCAGGTCCATCAATAACTGAACTGCTCCCTCAATCAGCTCAAGTGCGATGAAATCTAAAACCATAAAACTCACCGTAAAACATAATTCCCTAGTTTACTCACCAACCAATCCACTAATTTTGTCAGCTTGAGTTCAATGAAATCCATAAAAATCTCACAATATCTCAATTTTATAGCATAATTAAAGCATATTTATTAATTGAGCTAAGACAAGTATGGTTAGGAATCAAGTATTAATTTGAAATTATTTCCTCTCTGTTTTCGAAATACTACAGGCTGTAACAATCTCATTAAAGTATAAAATCAAGCCACCTTGGCCACTGTGTCGCTTATAAGAATAATTAAATTAATTCAATCTGCATTGAAGGCTATATGTGGCCACTAAATTAGTGTATAGTAGTTTTAAATTAATTTTAGTTGCATTTGACTGGTATATTATACAAATACCATGAAACTTCGTCTTTAGTCTAATGGCTATGGAGAGTTCCTGATCAATAATGCATATAGAAAATCTTTAAAATTCATAATGTTGTTGGTTATTAATTGTTGAATATCTGTTATGGGACTTTTACAACGTGTGTGTTTTTAACTACACAACATTTCTGTATATGGAGAAACTCTTTCCGTTTTAAGAGGATTTTCTTTAAATTTTGGAAATAACTAATTTCCGAGTAGAAAATAAGTTCTAGATAGGTCTAATGTCCAGGAAAATTCGTGTTTTCTTGTAATATTAAGTTTAAAATCTAAAAATTTAACATTACGCTTATGGAGAATCAAATGTAAACAATGCAAACCAAAACAGCTGTTTATAAACGTTTGACAGTTCTTGATTGAAGACGGCAAAGAACAATATGTGAATAGAGGTTTTTCATAAATATTTATTTTATGTATGTAATAAATGTAAAATTATCAGGTTACTAAACAATTTGTAAAAACTTAAGGATAACATAGCTGTGCGAAATAAAAGCAGAAAAAGTATTTCCAAAATCTTCCGTGTTTTGATAGAAAACGTATTCGTTGTATTGCTTGAAGCCACTGTAACAAACTAATTAATTGATGTAAATTAAATCTCTCTTTTGCTTTTCAATCCTCATTCCGTTTATAAAAAAATCAGTTGATCACAGGCTAATAATAACGGTATGGGTAATTAAACAGTAAATGATCGGCTTTGGCTTTTGGAAAAGACGTTAAACGACATCGTTCAATTGACTAACCTCGTAGCCGAGTTGTAGCATGTCGGCCTAAAGAATATTTAGATAATCTAATTGGAAAATTATTGTCTTGTAATATTAGTTTAAAATCTATTTTAAATTAATTATGGAGAATCAAATGTAAGCAATAGAAATACCATGAAACTTCGTCTTTAGTCTAACGTTTGAAGAGTTCCTGATCAATAGATGGATATAGAAACAATCTTTAAAATTTTGCAAAAATATTTATTTTATGTATGTAATAAATCTGATTATGGGACTTTTACAACGTTTGTTTTTAAAAACTAAAGGGTAAAATAACTGTGCGAAATAAAATGGAGAAAATTCTTTCCAAAATCTTTTGTGGTTACTTAAAAATATTCATTCTATTGTAAGCCACTGTATCAAACCAATTAATGTGTAAATTAAATTTTTTGCTTTATCAATCCTCATTCCTTTTCTAGCAAAATCGTTCATAGGCTATATAATTATAATACTATTGACAACAATATATCATTAATTTCTTTAGTAAATTTCAATCTGCAATGTAAATTATTGGATAATAACTTGAAAACGGGAGGAGTTTCTCCATCTCCAGAAACTAAATAAAAAATTGATAACAAATATGAATCTTCCAACTGAATTTTTTCCGAAATTGGAACAAATGTTCTGGGCCGTACGGAGTCTTTGGAGTAAATTTTCTAGAGTGGACATTGTGAACCAATTTGCATGTTCATATCCAATTTCAATTATCATTTTAAACATTTTTTGAAACCTAGAGTCTTATAATTTTAAATGTAAAATCTTTTGTTGATAATAATTTCGCAATAACCAAAGAATTCAAACGGTAACTAATTGGCCAACGCGTACCTGCATACGTCCATGATTAAATTAACTGAGATTCTTAATACGTCACTTTGTTAACAAAGAGGTACCCGCATCTACTTTATAAGTACGTGTAGATACTGATAGATATTTAGTTGTATGGCAAAAATTACTTTGTCCTGGAAAAAATCTGACGAGTAGGAAAGCGTTGAAGAAGAAATTGTTGTTAGTGTCGAGTTGAAGTGTCGAAAGGAACTTTTATTATTGGTTTTTGAACATCATATAAGTTTAAGGTGGTTGTCCTCCCCACTGAAAAACCCACCCTTCGTTACAAAGAAATTGCTAGAATATACAGAATCATTAAAATTCATAATGCGTTGGTTTTTAATTTTTTTCAACGTGTCTGTGTTTTAACTACAAAACGTTTCTGAAGGTAGAGAAACTCCTCCGTTTTCAAAAGATTACCTAATAACTTATATTAAAACTTGAATGTTTAAGTTACAGATATTAATTATATCATGTTGTCAATAATACTATACTTACCTGTCATGCACAATACACAAAAACTATATTGATAACGCAATAAATAACCACAACACTCCTTTTCCGAGCTAGCGGGGCGACACAAGATAGCGCGCTAGCTTGTGGAAGAATTGTACTTGTAACTGTAAGATAAATAGTAATTTTAGTTTTTGTAAATTATTTGAGTTAATGTGTTCAGTAAATGATAAAATTTACTTATGTGCAAATGTCGTGACCCACAGTTTGGGAACCACTGCAGTGTTGAATAATACATTTTAAGGAATAGTGGTATTCTTTTTACTCTTTTTACCTTTAAGTATGTCTCTCCGAAGTGGAGGAGGGGCTATTGGTCCGTTGTACAATAGTAAACCATCACTGTAAGCTGTGAGGAACTCCAAACTTAAGTGTGAGCTGTTGCAGTATTCCAGACCAGGGTACCAGGCGTAGCCCTCTCCGTGGAACCCGCGGGACACGAGCTGACATCGTGGCCCGTCGTAATTGGGCAAACAGGTACACCTGTGAAACCAAATTCAACCAAATTGTATCTCTTTATTACCATGGAAATAGTTTATATATTACAACAAAATACATCTTAAGATTCACAAGATTCGTTCAAGATTTAGCGCTGGTTGCGCCATGAACACGTAAATCACCAAGATGAATATCATAGTATCGTTAAGTAAAAGAATCAGACTCTAGGACATCGTCATGGATGTAACACTTAACACAAAACACAAAAGGTACAACACGAACATTTAAACGTAAAAGAGACTTGAGACATGCCTGTTTGCTATACAAAGTATTGTATTTTACCTCTTTGATTTGAATCACTCAATCGACTAATTCTTTGTTCACGACTAAGAGAGAGCAAAGGTGGCTTGTATGGTTGTGATGTTGCAGAATAGAGAAAGACAGAATGGGTTGCTTGCTACTTCAAACAAAAATAAAATTCTTCTTACAAACCGAATTGGTTAGAAATATAGCTGATTGTCCTGGGTTTCTGGTGGTCAATAACTTCAAGAAAACAGGCATCCAGATAATTTGGGGACCGTTCATCCACCAATGGCATAGCAATAGCTATTAAAAATATGTTCCCAACTACAGGGTTCAACAAAATGGCAGCCAATTCTGTCATACTATTGACGTTTATAACGTGCCAAAAGCCTGTCCTTACTTTAGTGCTAAAGCTATTCCTTAATACTAATTTTCCTCAGGATTATCATCAATATTCTTTAGAAATTTACTTTTTTAATAAAAGTACTTTACTAACGTACAAACATAAACCGAGTATCAAATTTAAATAAATAAACCACATGGCTTTGACGACGTCAAGGTTCATTGACCTCTCTACTCATTTTCCCGATATAGTTCTGTTATCTAAATAAAGGAAATAGGAATAAGGAAAACTCTAAATAAACTTAGAGTTTTCCACCAAAACGAGCAGGTTTGAAAATATAATGCCTAAATTTATAAAAAATTGTCGTAGTTTAAAAATTACTAAAACTAAACTGTTAGTTGTAATGGTTTTGCAAGTAAAAAAATAAAACTCTGTTTTAATTTTGATTTACAAAGCTTTGGTGTAAATAAAATAAAAAATTATTTTACAAATACTTAAAGCATAGAGATACTGTTAAATTAACTATCTCTTGATATTACACTGTGACATAAGATGGTCTGTTAAATAGTTATGAATCTTAAATTGTAGTTTTTTTATAAACGATTAAATACTTAGTTATATACAGGTCAGGCGTTTTCAGGACTTACACGGGGCCGTGCCGAGTATCCAGGCAGGACCCTCGATTCAAGCAAGGTTTGCTCTGGCAGGTCTCTGGCAGCTTGAAGTCTCTTGCTGAACAGGGAGCAAGCACTCCTGCGCTAAGGCTAGGGAATGCTAGCCCAGTGGTGTTGGCCACTACGGTCTCGTACATGAGCCCTGAGACGGACTGAGAGGATTGACAGGCGTCTTCTCCCTCTTCTGAAGTCGAACCTTCCTTAAGGCACTGATTTTGTCCTATCCTCGTAATTTGTACACCCATAGCCTGCTCTAACTGCAACATGTATCGTTCCAGGTTCAACAATTATCAAGTAAGTAAAATATTTAGCCGTTCAAGCTTTATTTTTTGTACTATTGAAAACTATAGGTAAACCTAAGATACGTGTAGATTTATCGTAGGTACCAATGCTATTATAACACAAGTATTATATCAAACATGAAAAATGATTTATCCTTAGCAATTACTCAAAAGCATCATTTGGGTAATACTGTGGGTGACTTGTATGATAAAAACTAAATTAGTAAAATATCTATATATAAAAATGAATGTATGTATGTATGTATCTATGTCCTTTATGCGTTGCCAAACTACTCATCCTATCGCCATATATCGTACTTTTAGGAAGTTGCTCTATATGTGTTCCGGAAGGTTTTAGTGAAAAAGATTTTTCGAAAACTCCATAGGTTTCCGCATGCCACTTGAACTGCATGTATACTGTGACTTACCCGGCGAAGATGCATTAACAACAGACACCACAGTCTCACAGAGCAGAATTAGTGATAGGTAGCCATTTCTCAAGCAACAACCCTGTCAACTATATGACGCTAGAATTGTGTACTGAGACCGACCAGTCTCACAGGGTAGAAATAGTGCTAGGTAACAACAGTATATCTGGCAACCTGATAACAATGCATGTCAATTGAACTGCTTATATACTGTGATTTACCAGGCGACGATACATTAGCAGCAGACCCTACAGTCTCACAGGGCAGAATTAGTGATAGGTAGCCGTTTCTCAAGTAACAATCCTGTCAAATATCTGTGTCGCTAGAATTGTATACTGAGACTTTCCGGTCTCACAGGGTAGAAATAGTGATAGGTAACAACAGTATATCTAGCAACCTGACAACAATGCATGCCAATTGAGCCTCATATATACTGTGACTTACCAGGCGACGATGCATTAACAGCAGCTCCACAGTCTCACAGGATAGAAGAAGTGATAGTTTCCAGTAACTCAGGCAGGGCAGCTTAATATAAAGTGATTTATGATCCCGGGATATTAGGCTTGATCCCTGGCCTAGGGAACTGTTCTATGAGACAAGTATGTTCAGTTCAATTGGTATTTGTTGGTTTCCACTTTTAATCTATTTCATTGCTCAATAGGTCTTCCAACATTCTACCTAATTCTATAATAGCTAACTACTGACGATCTTTGTTACCCAAACTGGGTACTGTTACTCACCAGTTGGCGATGCATTAACAGCATGCCGCGCAGTCTCACAGGATGAAAGTAGTGATAATTATCTCGCGCTACGAATCTGACGTCAGTCTGTGGGGGAAACTTGACAGCAGTCTTGACACTAATCACGTCTACAAAGTTGACGGAAGTATTTAGCACCTGAGCAATCATCTCCTTAAACACATCGAGGGGGCTAGTTGAAGAATTTCCTCTCTAGAACAAAAATCTTTAATTAATTTAAGTTCAGGGATGAAAAGAAAAAAGATAGGATGTTTTTATTTGTATACTTACAGTGAAAAAAGTTAGTAAAATTTCTTTAAATAAATAGGTTTAAACACCTTCTTAGCTGCCGTGTGAATACTGGCAGAGTCCGTAATGGATGACACGCTATTTCGATACCGAGGGTGTCATTATCAAACCTTTTTAAACTTGAAACGTTTTTTAAAGGGTTATCTCATGATTAAAACACTTTTTGAGTCACATAATGTATTACTGTTTCTGTGTGTTTTTGATTGTAACAAAGGTAGCATGAACGCAAAGTCCATCTGGTAGAACACACCTCAACTAATTATTATAGACCCACGATTTTTATGATTATGTTTCTTGTTTTTGTGGCTAAAAATTTACAAGTGTTTTTACTCATGGCATAACCGTTTAAAAAGGTTTAAAGTTTGAAAAAGATTTGATAATGATACCATAGGTGTCGAAACGCGCTCTTTTACTTGCTAAAATATTTGTAACGTGTACAAATTTAATAAGGTTTAAATAAAGACTACAGCCAGGTTTATTGCGTAATATTTTAACCTGTGGATGGTCGAGGTGTGAGCACCGCGCTCACTTTTCATTTTAAGTTTCTACAAAACATGGAGTGTAATATATCTATCGGCCTGAAACTCGGAATAGCTGTTGTTTGGGGTGTCACTAGTCCAGGAGATACGGTGGTGGAGGTTAAGTGACCTTCAGTCTGTCTCACACCTTCGTTTCTAGACGAGTTACAGTGCAATAAGCACATTTTGTATAACTAAAAAGGCCTTTATTTCGTAATAAATTATGTGTATTTTGTATTTTTATTTTTTGTAATAATACAATGGGTTTTAGCAAAACGTCTTAATTGAAAAAAGTTTAAATAATTGATAACAAAATTTTTTAAATTTTTTCGTGAACTTAGTTTTAGTTTTGTATATAACTAAAGGTTATAAATATAACTAAACAAAAGTGATATGATAAAATTTGTTTTAAATAGTGAAATACAAATTAAGGCGTTTAAAAAGGTGCCGCGGCGCTCACCCATTGACTTTCCGTGTTGGACATAGTCCTATAACAGCCGCAGTGGGCCTTCAGCCCACTGAAACCTCACATCCCCCCCCTTCCGTGTATTACCAAAGCCCTGGACCAACAACGGTTGAATATTATGTTGTAGTAATGGGTTAATCCTGCCACTTAGAGGTCACGAATTGTGAATAGTTGTGAGCGATGGTAGGTGGATGTAGTGTTCTAATGTGTGGATTAACGTCCACACCATTTATACTACGTTAATCCGCAAAAATATCATCCTTATAATTACACCAGTTCATAATTCAGAGGCAGTGATTTGGACTCCACGTTAAACTGCAGTCCCCTTAGATATGGCCATTGACTGCTGGGCTATTAATTAACAGTTCTGTCTAAGGAAGATGCCAGTATTAGTCAGTATCAAGACTACAATCATCTTACACTCATTTCTCATTCATACTTGGCTTTAAATACTTCCCTGGGTAGGTTAACAAGTTAAAAGTATAAATCATACCGTGATAAACTGGTTGTCCGTGATGCCGGTCACAGTGAAGGCCTGACTATGTGACACTGCGTATCTGGTCAGGGTCCTCACGGTTATAGAAACATCACACTCCACCTCCTGATTGTGCCTCTTGTCGCGGACCGAGACCTGCATGTGGTACCCTCCCTCTGGGGTGTCCGCCTTCATCGTTATACTGCCTGTCTCCAGGTCTAGTTGGAAATTGGGTTCAGGAGTGGACGCCCATGAGAATATTTTGTCAGGAAGATCCCAATCGTCCAGGTCGGTGACGTACACTCTTCCGACCGGGACATCTGATTCTCTTCCCTAACGAATAAGGACAAGGTTAAACTGCGCTCTGTTACTAAAAACTCATCTTTTGTTGGTAGTTTAGGCTCTCAAGCTTATTCGCATGCAGTTTTAACTTTCTATAAGGGAATGGTACACAAAAAACTTTTATATTTTTACTCCTTGACAACGTTGTGACAATTTTATTTGAATACCTTCAGTTTCAAGAAGGTTATGAGGGAAAACATAAGTGATGTTTGTGTGTATGGACTCAATAGATATCCCGTGCCAGTTGGGGATAATTTCCCAAAACCAGTGTTTTACCTACTATTTCATTAATTAAAAAAATTATGCATATAGCTTTGAGAGTTTTGTCACTTATCCATCTTATCTACAGCTACAATCTGAACCAAAATCAGTGTGCTAAGTTCAAAACGTTTATATTTTTCCTATTTTTTCTATACCAAATTGAAAAGAGTTTTAGTTTTAGCTAAACAAATTTTTCAAGGTTGTTTTTGAGTTTGTAAAAGTAAATACTCAGAATGTTAAACCGATTATTAGAAACAAGAATAAACTCATTTATTCTGGGTAAGTATCATAGATAAAAAATTATGAAGAAAATACAATCTGTCACTGTTAATTTATTTAAATTGCCTCACTATAAAATCTTGAGTTGTATAAAAATCTTATTTAGTGGTTTTTTATAAAGTAATTAAGACTGCCTTAAAAATATTTTGAAAAAAAACCTTTAAATAGGGTCATAGTAAATTATTTTCTGATTGCTTACAAATTTAACACGACAAGCCGTACTTCCTTAAAAACAATCTGACCTGTCACAAAAATACCTGCTTTTCGTTCAACATATCTGAACTATTTTTATCGTTTCTGATGGTTTCAGTGTGTGGTGTGCTAAAATGCTAGTTTTTATTAAACTCAATAGTTCAATCTACTAGTGTTTTAACAGGATGTGAATAAATAAAAGACAATTGTATACAAAGTCATTTATATTTTTGCACGGAACAAAACCCCATCCATGATTGCGAGTCAGATGCTAATCTATAGTATGTTGTAGAAAACTGTCACCAACACTACTTAGACGATACAGTTTAATTTTTAAAACGAAAAAAGTTAAGTTTTAATTTCCTTAAAGAACGATAAGTTTTTTGTGCATAGAGTTAAGTGTTTTCGTACTCCTTGTGGGCCGTCCAAAATCTGAGTTTGATAGTCGGTAATAAGCTAAAAAGAATAATATTTTAGGCCCTATCTCGACATTAGATGAGATTTTTACCTCAAGGCGGAAGACTGTGATGTGGGCAGAGCCCGGAGCCATGAGGTTGTCGTTCACGTCCCCCACGGTCACGGTCAGGGTGGAGGTGCCTACCATGGGAGGTCGGCCTGCATCCCTCATCACAATGGGAACCAGGTACTCCTTCTGCAACTCTCTGTCCAACGTTGCCAGCGAGGATACGATCGCTACCCCTCGACCTCCATCACCTTCTTCACACACACAGCTATATTAGATTATATTAGATTAGATTATATTAGATTATTGAAATGGCGATCAAAGTTGGTATTTTAAGCCAAGTATGAATGAGGATTGAGTGTAAAGATGATTGTGGCGCGATCTTGTAGTATTGTTACTGACCAAGGCTGGTATGTTCCTTAGACATGTTAATTAATAGCCCAACAGCCGATGGCAACTAAGGGACCTACAGTTTAACGTGGAATCCAAAACACGGCCTCTGAATTAAGAATTAGCCTAATTATGAGAATGGTCTTTGTGGATTAATGTAGTACTCAATAGTGTGGACGTTAATCTACACAAGATAACACTACACCCATTGAGAGAATTGCTATGATGGTATACAATTTATTTATTAAAACTTCTTACACACTGGTGCATCTCGTGCGTTGTGTCTAGCATATTTTGTGCCAGACTCACTTTACATGACAACGCATGTTATCAAATGAGAGCTTCCACACTGCTGCGTCTGGCGCAGTGCACTTATAAAATTACACTTTTATAATTAAATAGCTCTTTCCATATTTGCTCTTTGTTTTTGTTATTACATGCCTGTGCGTGTATTTTTTTAATACTAAATGTGCGAATTTCGTATCTAAATCATCCAGAGAACCATTGAAAACGCTGCTGAAGATGGTCTGTTGTAAGTCCGAAACGTGTAAAGTGATAGGCCGTTTTATAATAATTATAATTTGTTGCTATTTTAACATGCTTTAGTGGTTTGAATTGAAATATCCATTTAAGAGAGGATCTCCTATTTTGATTGGAAATATTCAACCAATTAAAACTATTTAGTTGTAATAGTTAAAAAATTATAATTTTATATTCACACAATTAATTATACAGCCACGATATATAATCATACAACTGAAATTTTAAATTCACTAACCGTTATAAAAACTATTCGATTGTTAAAGAAGACTTTCATCGCATCAAACGCACCAAATAACTAAACTATATTGTAAGTATAAATATGTAATGTTGCACTTTTGTATGTATACATTAGAGCAATATGGATGGATTAGTAGAAGAGCATACGTAAACCATGATGAGTAGGTTCATATTTGTTTTATATTGTTTATTACAAATAAATCGTGGCTTGATTCTATTTACTTCTGTCATACTGTAAACTTTTAATTCGAAACGTATGGAAATTAGCCATAAAAGAAAATTACTTACGAGAAAATAAATAAAGTATATAAAAAGTGAAATAATAATAATAACAACAATAAATGATCAAATATATTGCGAGCTTTTTCTTTGTTTCTATTGTATCCCTATTTTTGTTTTTTGTTTTATATTAATAAAAAAAGAATTAAGAAAAGTTCTATGGGTTTTGTACATTGCTGAGATGAAATTTCAAATTTCCAAATCAATAATAATATGTAACAGGATTAATCAAAATCCGTAAAAATAAGAGGGTTTGCCTATTCTCTAAAGAATAACATGAAAAGAGTATGTAGGTTTGCTGCTATAAGGAAGACTGAAAGTAGGTATTTTTACCTACAACTATTTTTATTTTGACCATTTACCAAGTTTTATCAATATTTGCCCATAATCTATTTATGAGTTATGGAGTTAGCCCAATTTTCTTAAGATTAACAGGGGAAAGAGTATGCAGGCTGAGATAAAACAAAATACCCCCTCACAGTCCTGCGTACTCAGCGAATTTTCCAAACCAATAATAAAGGGTTATTACAGGTTCAATATCCGTAAAATATTAGTGGGTTTTCCTAAAAGATCCTAGAAAATGGTATGTAGGGTTGCTGCGGTGAGGAACACTGAAAGTAAATATTTTTACCAAAAACTATTTTTATTTTTACCATTTACCAGTTTTTATCAATATCTGTCCATAAATAAAGGTTAATTCAAGTTAGCCTAATCTCCTCAAGATTAACAGTGGAAAGAGCATGTACTGTAGGGTTTCTTGCACTGTAATAATACTTTAACTTACTTTGGTTAGTCTGCACTCTGAAGAGTCTTGAAACTAACGGGTCTGCGCTGGGGTCCAGAGAGTAGGTATAGGGAGGTCCGTGTCCTTCGTCGTGGTCATCCAGGTCTTGGGCGAGTAGCTCGGCGATGACCCGGGGAGCGGTGTTCTCCATGACCAAGGGGGCGTAGTCCCTGAGGAGTGTCGGCGCGTGGTCGTTCACGTCCAGCAGGGTCACCGTCAGCTGAGCAGTGGCCGTCAATGGAGGATCGCCTTCGTCTATGGCCAGGATCACGATCTGGAGAGAACACCAGGAAAACATTTCATATCAAATATATAACTTGTTCTTTGTTTAAAATTCAATATTGATTGAAGTGATTTATTTTATATAGATTTTAATTACGGCCATTTCCATGACGCTTTTAACTAGAATAAAGTTTCACGACGTTTCGGGATCTGGATTCTGAACCCGTCCTCAGGTGAGCTAGAAACTAAAACATAACACAATTAGTAAATAGTCAGGACTAACCCGGTATAGAGCTGAAAAAAGAGTTGCACCATATGTGCGTGACCACAAGAAATGAAACTCGTCCACTCGTCACAAAGACAACTGCAACTGCAATTGTTGTTGAGTTGTTTTGAGCAGGAACGATAGAGGTTATGTTTGTCATTTTGTCACTATTATCATAATAACAAACTTCAAACTATCCAGCTAAAAGGTAGGTTAATATGACGACGATAGTAATATGAATATATAGTAACACATACATATATAATAATACATATACATTACACACAGTAAATACATTAACAGCTGTCAATCATCTTATAGGTATTTTTGCATGATCAAGGAAGAGATTCTGTCATTATAGTGAATGTGTCCTTCTATTGTCAATTAATTCAGATATTATATTTTGTTATTTATTTTCCTATGCAAAAAAATAAAATGTAATATATATAGCTATGAAACCCCATATTTAGTATATTTGCGACTCAGGTCTGCACACAAGCCCATGCCCATGCAGCCCTTTTTCCACAGTTAATAGCCATTTTTGTATTTTAAGTAGGTGTAATTATAGTACATAGTGCAAAATTCTATATAGATAAATGTACAACAATTATATTTTCAAGCTTAATCTCTCAGGTTAAACTGTGCTTATTATTTGGAAATAAATCAATTTCTTTGTTTGAAATTCATTATTGGTGATGGTGGATTGATATTATTTAGATTCTTATTGCGGACATTTTCCATCACGATATTGTGTAAGTTATGTGATAAGTTGTCTTTGAGTCTCCGTGACGAGCGGACGTGTTTGGTTTCTTTTGTGTGTAATGGTTAGTGTATGGTTCGTTTGTAAGTTTTTTTGACTGCTTTAAACTTTTATGTTTTCAGCTTTATACCGGTTTGGTCCGGATTATATGTTAATTAATTGTGCTATGTTTTAGATATTAGTTCACCTGAGGACGGGATCAGATTTCAGATCCCGAAACGTCGTGAAATCAATTTATTCATTCATTCATTCAGTATGTGCAACCTCTGGTTAGATAGTTAAAGCCATACAACCATAAAACTTCGTAAATAAATCTGTGATTAAAGAGGTGCAAGATTTGGATTAAAGTCACGAAGTTTGATTGCTCGAAGTGACAAATAATTTGGCATAGTTTTGGTTCATGATTAGTCTAATTGTATATGAGCAGAAGTCACAATCATTATTCCATAAGTGATGCAATTAAAAACAAAAATGTAAAACAAAACTCCTCAATTATTTAAATATAGACGTAGGTTTTATTGTAATGTTTCGTGCCTGATTATATGAGTTATTTTGTTGCTATTCTCACAAAATAACAAAATTCAAACCATCCAGAAATTATTATATAAAAGGTAAGTAAATGTGTCATATTATCTACTAATATATAAAATATAGGTGTTTCAACCTATCATCATAATTTGAAGCATAATTTATGAACTATGACGCACTGTGTAAAGATAGTTATACATGCTAATGCATATACTTTAGTCAAGATTGAGACAACAATCCATATTTAATTGAACTAGGTTACCTGAATTTTCATTGTTTGTTTAGAAACTTTTAATTAAAATGACCAGTGACTCATAAATTGCTATAAATTTGATATGACGCCCAAACTTATAATTAAATGATTGATAAAAAACTTCATAGCTTCGAACGGGGGGACAGAACTTGCTTTCTTGGTTTTAATAATACTTTTGAAGAGTTTTGTTGGAATCGTTACAGTGCAAAGAAGTAGAAGAGTGGTTCCACGTTTATCCGAGGCTAAGTAAAACACAAGGAACGAAAACGTAGAGTCGTTCACTAAATAGGACCGAGCTAAGTTCAGGGGTTACTTAACTCGTTCTGCAAGTCTAGCTAAGCGTATTGAACTTTGTGGTTTTCCAATAACCAAGATAACCCTTGAGTTCCCTCAAACTCTGACTTCCCTTTCTTTCAAAGTTTTATATTTAATCATATTTACCTTAAAGGAACGAGCCATATTGCCCAGTTATGGTTCACGATTGGTTGCTTATACTGGAATAGTTTATTCAATAAAAAATACGTGAATCAATTTTTTATATTTATATAGGTGAATAGTATTACAGCATATATGTTTTATTACTTAACTTTTTCTGCGTTTGACTATTGTCTTGCTGTTTTCGGTAATGTTGTTACTGTAAGAGACATGGGGAGAAAGCAGAGTCCAGAATATGTGTGTCAAGTTTGTCTGTGGAAATATGTCCATGTTTCAAATGCACGTCTGACTATAGGCTCATTACCTATATCAGACGTTTGCATTCTTCAAACAGCCATCATGTGGGTCCACAGAATCACGTGATCTGACAGGCTTGGATATTCCGCTCCGAGATCCGTTCTCGGCCTACAATACAGGATGTTGCGATCGGAAACGATTTTCTTATTTTGTATTTTCTTTTTGCCCCAGCCTTCTATAGCAGATAGCTCCTATCGCAGTCCATCGTCCTCAAGCACGACGCCGAGGACGATGGACTGCGCGACTCATAGAGCATAGAGCAGGTCCAAACGTGGGTGGAACGGCGGCATGGCGAAATGCATTACTCCTTCACTCAGTTTCTGACAGGCCACGGCTATTTCAAGACGTACCTGAATCGGATGGGCAAAACTGGTTCACCGGATTGCACTTACTGCCCGGGCGTTCCCGACGATGCGGAGCACACTTCCTTCCGCCGCCCCACTGGGAAAGGCCCGTCCTGGAGACTGCACGAAAACTTGGTGTTTTCTTGGTGGTCTGCCACGGTCTGCCACAAGATCATTGACGACGAGGGAAACTGGAATTGTTTGTCACAGTTCGTCCGGGGCGTCCTTCTAGAGAAGAAAAGCGATCTCGACCGCGAAGTGCCCCGGATCCCCTTAACAAATGCCTGGACATGGAGTGAGCCACAAGGGCGTAAGCCAAATTTAGGCCTAGCCTATAGTAATGTGACAAAAGGTTCCAGGTTAGAATCCTTAAGAGTAGAGGAGGTTTTTTTAGTGGGTAACCCTGCTTCTTAGGGGAGTCCCACACTACAGGCTGGCCACCTGGGTGTATAAAGCATTTCTTCCACCTCTCCCTAAAAAACCTTGTGAGTATACTCAATGATCTATTAAATATTTACCATCCAAATCTTAATATCCACCCGTCAAAAGAAATAAAGACGTTAGCTTTATCGTTTACATTTTGTGGATGGTTATGTGTTATGTTTCATCGTTATCCTTTTTAAATAACCAAATTAGACACGATGAATATGTCTGGTCTATTTAGACGGATAAATTTGTCAGTTAATATTTTTTTAACTCGCCCCTTTTTATGTTTTGGGAGTTTCACGTTTCATGTTTCACGTTTGATGTTTTAACAAACTCGGTTTCAGCTTTAATTTTAAAATGGCCTAATTATTTTGTATTGGGAATTTCTAAATAAATTTATAATTTGAAATTATTTATTTATTTATCTTATCTGGGCTAGTCTCGTCAAAACTACAAGACACAAACGGTAAAACTGCACATTCTAAAACTTAACATACAATTACACTCAACAAAATTTGTAAATGACAACAAAAAACCAGAAACCGAGTCGTTTAAATGATACTGCTGTAAGGATTAATAAAACATTCCACCTGATGACGAGAAAGTGGTTTTTAATAAACGTTCTGAAGTAATTTAAAAATTCCAAACGCCCGGATTAAAGGATTTTAGTCATTTAATCCCATGTCAGAGAATGTTTTCGATTTTTAAAAACAATAAAACTAAATACGAATCGTAGTCTCTTACCACAGTTATTGGAGAAATACCAATGTTTTATGAAGGTAGTAAAGACGTGAAATAATTTGCCGCAGAAGAATGTCAGATACAGAGTCTCTTGGTTACAAATTTTCATGATTTGGTTTATTGGGTCAAAATAAGTCAAAACTATTCGTATGGGAGTACTGTATGTCCTAAAGTGCATACTTAACCAGACGACCTCAATTTTGGATTTTTTCAAAATATTTTACATCTCAGTTAATCGATTATTTTTAAACTTAGCATCTGTCTTTAAATGTTATAGCCCAAATTCAGACAAAAATATCAACGTGATTACATTTTTGATTTCAATATGGCGGCTAATAAAAAATACTTAAACATGGTTGATTGTTTTAAACTTTACCAAAAGCATTTAAGTTATTTTAAGTTAATCCTTAAAGCTTTATTTTTAAGTTATTTTAGTTTGAACAAATTAAATGACCGCCATGTTGAGATAAAAATTAATCACTTTGATATTTTAATCTGAATTGGGTATTTCTTATATAAAGACACATGCCAAGTTTTAAAAGCATCGATTGAATAAATGACTGAGATATGAAATATTTTTTTCAATACAAAATTGTGGTTATCTGGTTAGGTACGGTATTTACTTAAGGGCATTCCTCAACAGGAACCTTTTTCTTTACCCAAAAAACCACATCATGAAGTCTGTTGACGATATTAACAGACACCGTGTTTAAAACGTGTCCTTAAATTTAAAAAATACATGTTTCTTAAAGCGCTTTGCATTTTAAATGAACTAGTGGTACAACCTGAGCATTAAACCTAAACAATAATTGTCTTAAGTTGTCCTAAGTTTATTGTATATTTATAAACAAGGTTACAAGAATTTAACTCGGTAGGTAAAATAAAAAACAAATGTCGACAGATAATATATATGAGCTATACTGTAACATTGGATTTTGGCTACACATAACTGTCAAATACTATATTTACAAACCAACTATCTCCGATGTTAATATGAAAATTGACTGCAATATTGAACGTTTTGAATAAACAGGGTTTTAACACTTCCATGAGTAAAAAGAAACAAATTTTCGTTTACGTTTGATTAAGTCATCCGGGTTTGTTTATGATACCTATAATTTATTCATCTAGAAACCGTGCATAAAAGCATTGCATATACACGTTTAGCCAAAGAATATTTTAAGTAATATTTATTTATATTTAAACATTTTTTAATGTTTAAGGATTTCAGTAACAATATTACATAATATATGCATAGGCTATATTGGAAAACTATTGTTAAAATTATTCGACAGTGATGGACACCTGATACTCGTAGTAACATTCAACATTTTAGAAAACATGATTGCTCAAGTGACTGACCAGACGTTATGAGGGCAACCATGAATCACGACAGAGAAAAGCATTCCATGCACTTCTGACCGGTGGTCGATATTCAAAATTGGAGGGAGGACAAAAACGGTTTGGGGGAAAAGTGAGGGGCGGTGTGGAAGAAACCCTGGAGAGAAAAGGACTGGACATCGGACGAGGCGTGCGTTATGTAGCCACCACGGACGAGGCGTGCGTTATGTAGCCACCTCGGACGAGGCGTGCGTTATGTAGCCACCTCGGACGAGGCGTGCGTTATGTAGCCACCTCGGACGAGGCGTGCGTTATGTAGCCACCTCGGACGAGGCGTGCGTTATGTAGCCACCTCGGACGAGGCGTGCGTTATGTAGCCACCTCGGACGAGGCGTGCGTTATGTAGCCACCTCGGACGAGGCGTGCGTTATGTAGCCACCTCGGACGAGGCGTGCGTTATGTAGCCACCTCGGACGAGGCGTGCGTTATGTAGCCACCTCGGACAAGGCGTGTGTTTTGTGGCCACCTCGAACGAGGAGTGCGTTATGTAGCCATCTCGGACAAGGCGTGCGTTATGTAGCCACCTCGGACGAGGCGTGCGTTATGTAGCCACCTCGGACGAGGCGTGCGGGTATGTGTTCTTTTGGCCACTGCGATAGTTTATTATGCGGCAATATCTGCCGAGCTTTACTTTATGTAGCCAGTACGAACGTTGTGCGCGTTATATGGCCACTACGCACTAGAAGTGCGATATTTAATAATTACGGAATAAGGGTGCGTTATATGGCCCCTGTGGACGTGATGTGCGTTATATAGTCACCATGTTCTAGGAGTGTAATATGTGGCATGTTATGAAGCCACTATGGACCAGGGCGTGTTATGAAACCACTATGGACCAAAGGCATGCTATGTAGTCACTATAGGACTAAGGTGGTGATATTTCTCTCACTTATTTACTTTTCTACAAATCGATCTATTGGTATCTATTTGGTTATCGATCGTTCCTTGTAGAGAAGTACTGATTACCAGACAGAGGTTTTATAGTAGAAAGATTTAATAGCGAGACTATAATTTAGTTGACTCTAACAACTTATGTCTTCGCAGCGATGGCCTTAAGGTTTTGGTTACTAGAGATTAAATTTGAATGCAATTACTACCCCTTTGTGACACAAGAACACTGTCCCGGTGCTGACCACAAAGGTATTTTAACAGAGACGTCAAAACTAATTGGATAAGATTTGTGTATTTTTTGTTAATGTTTCTTTTTAAAAGTAATTTTAATAGAAAAATTATATTCATAGTGACAATTTGCCCTTCCTCAGAACGGATCAAGTGATTCAGTGTCATCAATCTCCTGTCAAATTGGCTAAATGTTAGCCCAATAATTCGTTCTTAGAAATTTTAATCCATATTTAAATTGGATTTGATCTACCTATATTAAAACTTGTTACGTTTGGATATCGATTTAATATGCTAAAATTATTTTAAATAGATTTCAAATGAGGGACTAAAGTAAACAAAAAAAGGCATAGCTGTTTAAGAACGGCTAAGTCTTTTATAAATTTGTGTAATAAGGAATGTTTATTTACGCTTAATTCATGCATGCATGGGGCTCAAAATATAATTCAACTTGGCCTTATATCCACTAACCTTGTGTACTGGAAGAACCTCTCTGTCCAAAGGCCTTTGTACGGTGACTCTCCCCTCCGGACTGACCTTGAAGTGCCTCCTAGGATCCAAACTCCTGTCCAGTGTGAATATCACCCTCCCTTCACCCCCTTGGTCCGGGTCTCTGGCTGTGAATGTTTCGATCAGAGTGCCCACCCTAACATCCTCCTTGATGGAGACGCGGGCTTCGCTGACATCCAGCAGAGGTGGGTTGTCGTTTACATCCTTGATTCTCACCACGACCCAAGAGTGGGCTGTGTGAAACTGTGGCGTCTCTGACGTTCCGTTTGGTTCCTGGAAATAGGGTTCATGGTGTGAATTCCCACTCAAGGTCCGAAATTCAATATTATATTTCAATATAATTACAGCATAATGGATAAGAAGGATTCCGTTGTCTGAGGTCCAATAGATGAAAATAATTCAATTAAACGTTTAAAGATTCCTAGACCTTATAGAACGATACTATTTAGTTTAGTTATTACTGAAATGGCGACCTACCCAGGTAGGTATTTTTAGCCAAGTATGAATGAGAAATGAGCGTAGGATGACAGTTGAGTGAACTCGTAATCTCGTTACCGACTAAGGCTGACATGTTCCTTAGACAGAACTAATAACCCAACAGTCAATGCCATTTCTAAGGGATCTACGTTTTAATGAGGAGTCCAAACCACTGTCTCTGAACTACGAACTGGTCTAACTATGAGGTCTTTGCGGATTGACGTAGTATTCAACAGTGTGGACGTTAACCCATACAAGAGAACACTACACCCACTGACCATCACTCACAACTATCCACAATTCCTGACCTCCAAGTGGCTGGATTACAGAACACGCCATAGTCCTAGTTCTAGTAATTACCCAGTGGTATCCGAATACCATGTATACAATTGTATCATGTTTAGTTTGTTGATTTAGTTCTTTGCGGCTGTACACATCCACACACACAACCACATTTTTTTATAAAACAAATTAAAATAAAGCCTTTATTTACTGTGGTCTATCAACTCATGTTGATCTCAATAAACCCCTATAAATTTCTATATATAAAATTGAATGTGTGTATGTATGAATGTATGTCCTTTATGCGTTGCCAAACTACTCATCCGATTGCCATGAAATTTTAGGAAGTTGCTCTATATGTGTCTGGGAAGGTTTTAGTGAACAAATATTTTCGAAAACTCCGTAAGTTTCTATTTTTTGGCGTTTTAAATTTCTGATGTTAACCTTATGGAGAATGAGTTTGTTTACAAATTTTCTACAATGAAAAAATTTGATTTCTTAGCTACAGCTGATTGGTTTACTCTCCATTAGCAATATGCTTTACTATCCAATGCCATCTGAAACATTCATTAATGTAAAACTATGAAGTAAATCTGTGCTGTACAAAATGGACAGCCTTATTCGCCTCGTTAATAGTTTACGGTTTTTGGGGATTATGTATTTATATTTTCATTACCTGTCTGATTAAAAGTCACGTTTACGTTTACATATTACGTTTATATACGTTATGATTATAACGTATATAAACGTAATATAATGTATATAACGTAACAGCTGATTAGCTGTTGTATATCTTTTCTATAAAAGCCGTATTACAGTTAGGTTTGGTTCGAGTTTGGATTGGATTTGAAAATTGTAAATTAATCCACTCAGATTTATTTGTTTTATGGGAATGTTATTAATGTGTCTTATCGTTTCAGTATTGTTATTCACTATGCAGCGACCCAGAATATATAGCCTTTCACAATGAAGCCGTAATGCTATTCGACTTGAGAACATGGCCAATCTTAAAGTTAAGATGTATTTACTGACAGGCGTTACGAAGTTCGCCAGGTCAGCTAGTGTATAATAAACTTATTGCTAACTAGTAAGCTACTTACTACATGGGCGGAGTTAAGTAAAGAGGGAGTTACATGCTCCACATTTCCCCAGAACTCTAAAAGGGTTTCGAATATTTTACCAATCTTAGTAGTTATATTATAATTTTTATTCGATACAGATATTTTGGTGAGTTTTTACAGTAAAATAAAACCATTTTACTTTTTAGTAAATGTTTCTTTTTCTCTATTTTCTCTATTTTCTCCACCCCCCAACGTGTAACCTCTAACTCCATCCATGTACATACTATTACTTATATCATACCAACAAATATACTAAAAAGTAGTATAAATTGTAATACAAGCTCGAAATTACTACATGGAAAAGTAGAAGTAGAAACATCGGCTGATAATTCACCTGGTCATTCACCTGTATTTTGAACCGGAGCCCCTTCCGCTGTAAGGGGTCCTCGTAGTCCAGGGGTTTGACGACCCTCAAGGACCCCGTACCATCAGGGTTACGGACCATGGTGAATTTGTCCGTCCCGTACCCACTACCTTCAACCACCTAAAAACGTCACAATGTTGTATCATTGTATTGATTACAGGACTTACTCAAGCCACAAAGGTTAGTAATGGTTTTAGAGACGAAGGAAAATTAAAACTAAGAATACAACAAGGATCTGTTTTGTCGGGACATCTATTCTATTTTCAAGGGTGACATAGTTGTTTTTGCAGACGATACAGGTTTATTGTGTAGAGCAAATTCAATTAACGAGCTGAAAAGTATAATGCAATATGATTTAAATCCTTAGATTTAATTTAATTTAATTTAAGTCCTTAGATGGTGGTTTACAAAACAAAATCTAATGGTAATCAGTCCAAAAACTAAATATATAATTTCCAACCTCACTAAATAAATATCAATTATGCCATCTATAATCACGAAATTACATGTTCAGTCATCTTAAATAACTGTAAATGTCAAGCACTGGAACAGGTTGAATGAATAAAGTATTTGGGTTTGTGGTTAGATAGTATATTAGATAGGAAATAGTTTCGATCCTAACGAATAAGGTTAATAATCTAGTTAATTCTCAAAACAATAAAATTCTCAAACAATAAAATGAATGAGCCAAAATTCAAGATTCGTTTATTTTCATAAAAAATAAAACTACATTTGGGTATATTTTTTTAAGTAAAGGAAATCTTTCCTTACAAGATTAATGAGCCCGTGTGTGAGGAAGAGTCTAACATCTAATATGTATTAATAGAGAGTCCCACAAATCAGCGGCAACACTCACTGGAAATAAACTAATTGTGATATACAGTACTATATAAAATTAATGGAAGGAATACAAGAGAAATAAAACAGATCATGAACAGAATAAAATTTAAATCGTCACAAACACTCGAAGTCACAATTACCGGTTCAAATTAAATGAAATTAAATTGAAGATCAAATGAATTTTGAAGTTAAACATTATAAGGGGAAAGAAAGAGCATTTCAGCTGCGGCAGAGCCAATCCGGAGTAGCCAGTCCTCAATCCTCCGCTTGTAAATAGAGAGACTGACCTCATAAGAAGAAGAATTTTCAATGGGTAGATTTCTGTATAACTGGTGTGCTAAGTAGAAAGAATTAAATAAATTTGACCTAAGGTTAGCCTAGGAAAATTTATACCGTGATTTGATTTGTTTCTAGTTTCATACCTGTGTTCAGATGCTTTAAATGTGAAATGTGATATTTATTTTATCTAATGTAAATTATCAACGTTTTCAAATAAAGTTGTCTAATATTCAAAACTTGGAATTCGAAAAAAATAGATTATTGAGATATCTTTACTGTTTTAGTATTGTTTTTGTCAGGAACCATTTAGTACCTGGTAGTAGAAGTCGTTGGTTTCGTCTCGGTCGATAACAGCCACGGTCAGGATGGACGTGTCCAGGGACTCCGCCCCCTCAGTCACCTCAGTAATCCACTGCTCCCTTGTGAACACTGGCGCTACGTCGTTGATGTCGGTCACTAGGATGGACACCGTTCCAGTCCCTAACATAAATCCTCTTCACTAAAAAGTAAAACATTTTCAACTTCTTCCCTAAAATGCTTAACATGATTAACTAATTTCCTAAACATGAATATAACACTTGTTGCTGACATATAAAATCCTTCATTTAATATAATTGAATTTACACTTTTGTTTAGTTAAACACAGAGTTTTTTTAATTTTTATGGTTAAAAAAATCATTAGATAAAAAATCATTCCATCATCTAATGACTATGGCAAATAAATATTTACTAAACTAGAACCTACTGAACTATAGTGAAATTTAATCAAATCAAAAAAGTATTTCAAAGCATCAAAATTTTATGGCAGCAGTACACTATCGCCGAAAGTACGCGAACTAAGACGAGCGCGATAGTGTACCCGGTATATCGTGAACATTTGGGGTAGTTCGCATCGCCAACATTCGTGTTCGGTTGCGCTCGCTATTTTGGCGGTCTCCCGCCACGGATCAAAGGAGACGAACAAGGGCGAATGCCGTGCGCAGACATGCACCAACTTGAGCCAGTACATACCCGCTGTCATTCGTGTTGTCATGGACGCACTCTGTGTATAATATTCAGTGCAGTGACTGGTGCGATTTAATTATTTATTATTATGGAGTGGTCTAATGAGCAAACGCTGTTATTTCTTGAACTATACCACAGCGAGCCTGTTTTTTGGGATCCTTCCAACGAGAGACGTAAACATAAAAAGTTCGTAATTGACGCTTGGAATCGGATACGTGAAAATGAACAGTTTCCATGGCTTCGTAATTTTCGTCTTGGTATGTGTGTATACATAATTGAGGTAAGCATAACTATAAAACAGAAACACAGCGGCAACTTCAATGTCAGCGTTCATGTTGCACAAAGTTTGGCGCGAACGTTTTGCCGCAAATACGCAGCACTGGGTTCGGCATGGTTCGACCGAAGTTAGCCGATGGTGTACTTGGTTAATTTGGGAGGGTTCGTGTTGCACATTCGTGGTCGAAATCTGACCCGAACATTCGGCGAAACATTCGGGTAAATGTTCGGCGATAGTCTACTGCTAGCTTTAGATTTCTTAATATACAAATTCATTTAAAGTATACATCATAATAGTTATTGACCTTTCAGCCCTCCTCCATCCATGGCGACGACTTGAAGTGTGTATTCCGAGGTTTTCTCCCTGTCCAAGCAGCAGACAGCCGTGCGCACCTCCCCTGAGAGTGGCTCTATGCTGAAGATGGCAACACCACTTTCCTCGTCCAACACGTTCTTCTCTATGGTGTAAATGAGTTGAGCATTCCCAGCCTCTTCTGGGTCATCGTAATCTATCGCCGACATCGCGATGACCAGCAAACCTACAAATATGTAGAACACGTAAATCCGTTGGAGAGTTTCAATCCTCCTCTGGCTCGTCATAATGTATCACCGACATTTTAACGGCCAGCAAAAATACATACAAACATTTAGAAAATTAATATGGGACTCTTCATAATCTGTTTAGGCGATGATTCAAAATCTTAAGTTACGACTTACACTTAAGTATATAATTATATAAGTGTAATTGTCTGACAATCAATTAACTATAAGCAGTAGTTATTTAAAATATAACAAAAATTGGCAAGTGTTTAATCAACATTCTATAACTTAATATAATATATAAATAAAAAATAATTATATAATATATTATGTTTATTAATCATGCAATCTAAAAATTAATCAATTTTTAGGACTTAAAATTAAAATATTTACATTCAGAGGTGTCAAATTCCTCAACATCGTTAGTCTTCGTTTGATTTTTACACTAAATTAAATGATTAATTAAGAAAAAACGGTATTTTTTCTGTAGGTGGTGTAAACTTCAGATATTAAGAAGATTCTGAGCAATGTATTGATCGTTTTTTGTTTGATACTTCCAGAAAATCGTAGATTTGTAAATCTAATACCAATCTGTGGATTGAGTTCCACGTGCATTTACACGATTTACCTGCTGTTCCGTTTTCGGTGACGTTTGCAAAGCTGAGAGGCTCAGGAAAGTAAGGAGCGTTATCATTTATATCCTTAAGGTTTACTTGAATATCCGCGTAGCCAACAAGTCCTTGCCCTCCTTCGTCCTGTCCGAAAACCGTGAACCTCCACTGGGGTCGTCCGTTCGGCAAATCACGGTCCAACGGCTGAAACAAAATTGTATCAAGAATTTCAATGAAACCCTTATCTGTGGATCATCCTTGAATGGATACAAATGAACAAAATAAATCTCGCTTCTTTTTGTGTTCAATTCTATTGCAGTTCAAAAAGGCATACAATAGAAGTACTAAGTACATGGTTATTCCAAAAAATGGTGCAAAACTAAATTGGTACGTCTGATTCCGTGATTTCAAACAGCTGATTGTTACAACAATGTAAAGGGCGTGTTTATATAAGTTTGTTTCGTCAAGGTTATGTTTTTCTCAGTTGCTTGGTTGAGTGCCATGAAGCCTGACAACAAACAAGAAAAAATTTTGTGTTTTAGAGTTTGCTCGTATTAATGATATTGTTAGTGTTCAGCGGGACTTTACTATTGTACTTAAGTGTAGGGTCTAACAAAGACAAAGTGCACCACCCTCTAACACCCCAAACCCTACAGAACTAAGACATCGAATAACAGTAGTCGTGCAGTCCGTCGCTCAGTAAATGCTACAGAACATCTGGACTGAGTTGGAATTTCGCCTAGACATTTTCAGAGCTACTAATGGAGCTCACATTGAGCATTTTTAATGCATACAAATATGTTTTTAATGTAAATTAAAAACATATTTCATATAATAGTTTTTTCATATAATAGTTTTTCATATAATTGTTAATATAAAAACAGGTTTATTCCATTCTATCATGGTTTTCTAAATCAAAGTTTGCAAATTAATTAAATTTTTAAACCTTTTTTTTAAATATCCCTATATATGTTAGAACTACCGTATTTAATATTTTTACCTAAATATAATTTATTGTTAAACACCTGATCTTTTTGTATATATGTATTTCTCACATACGAAAAAAACCTACAAATATCCTTTTATTTATTGGTTTACTTGATAAAAAATAAAAGTTTGATCACAAGAAACATAGTAATAAAATGTTTGTTACCTATACTAAATTAATAAATACTACATACATAATACAGTGAAATATATTAAATTTTACTGAATTACAACTCGTCTATAATGTTTGATTTGGGAAAGTTGGTTATTGAATATTTACTTCAAATTTATCCTCCTTTAAGCCTTTATTTAATTTGGAATCATATTTTAGGTGGCATCTTTGTCTAAAACAAAACTTAGTGATTAGCTTAAGAATTCGACGGACACTTTCAAACAATCAGAAATCCAAATGGTGAATTATATATATAGCTTCTTCGTGCAACATAATTGAATGTTACTTCACAAGATTTTTAATACTCATACATTTATATTAATAAATCAATTAACAAACCACGAAAACATATCAAATTACACCTCATTACGTTTTTCAATCTTCTTTCTGCTTCCCTGAAAAATATTTACTACAAAGTATCATCTCTTTAAAATCAACCCATTAGGTAAATGTACGTAACATATAAAAAATAAACTCCCAATATAATACAAAAAATATACGTACCAATGAAAATATTAATTATACTCTACTTAAAAGTAGTTTTACTCGAAGAAAACTATACGATATTAACATGTAACACATATACCTTAAGTACATATATATCTCCTGTAGTGCTATTGATAGAGAACTGGGCGTTTGATGGATCGTCGTTGTCAACTCCAGGACCAGCCAGGAAGTAGATGATGTCTCTGGGACGGTCCTTGTCGCCGTCAGAAGCATTCACCTGAGACACAGTCAAGGAATCTGACTCAGAAACGTTGCCATAGTATACACATTTGAATAGGATGAAGTAAAAACTCACGTACTCCTACACTACTTAATGTATTTACACTTATATTGTAATTTTATACAAACGGTAAAATATACAAAAGTTGTAAAATTGGCGATCAATTTCGTCCAGGAAGGATATAACCTATCAACAATCAATGGAGACCTCAAGATTATAAAAACTTGAAAAAAGAAAATAGGATGAATGCATGAATGCATGCAAGTTATTTATTTATAAGAAAAATGTAACAGACAATTGTAAATTAGGGTCCGATGGGCCCTAATTTACGTGTGCGCAGTATCTGAGAAAACATAATTTATTAAATAATGTTAGCTGAACAATAATAAATACCTTGTCACAGCAGACCTACGTACTCAGCGTATTTTCAAATCAACAATATAACAATGATAATATATTATGCTAAGTCTAATCAATATTTGCCGATGAATAAGAGGTTGGCTACTCTTCATAAGGTTATGACGTGAAAGAGTTTGCCGGTTTTCTGCTGTGAGGAATACTGAACTTTGGTATTTTTACCTTAAAAAGATTTTATTTTGACTATATACCAACTTTGAACAACATCTTTCTTTAAATAAAGGGGTTTGCCTATTATCTATATGATTAACATGGGAAGATAGGAAGCAGATTAGCTGCCATGATAAACACATAAACTCTGATTTGTAAGCATAAATAGAGGTATGAAACCACATGAAGCTAAATGCCAAGTTTTTGCCAAAATATTTGAGTTTATAAGTGAAATATTAATTTTTCCTTATCCTCCATAAGATTAACATTGAATCACCAAAAAACAAAAGTAAAATCCAATGGTAAAATAAAAAAAATCGAAATTGTTCTTTTTGGGGTTACAAACTTTTAGCATAAGTTTTTTTCCACTCTATTAATTGAAATAGCACCCTTATGTAAGCAATAAAACGACAGTAATATGATGTAATAATCGTTTGAAAAGCCGAATTCCTGACATATTGAGCCTTGTCTAGCTACTCGTATGCATTGTTAGCTCTCCATAAATCGTTGAATGATGATAATTTCCTTGATCCAATTAATATTGGACCATAACAATTTAAAGCCAAGCGTGTAGACTGAAGTCACTGAACCACGATGCTATTTTGTATCAGGAAACAATATTCATTATGTAACATTCAGTTCGATATATTAGAAATCAAATAATAACACAATGAGTTTATTTCCATTAAAATAAATCAGTGATACCAAAATCAATTGTTTGGAAATTAACTGGCCAATTAATCCAGTAAAATGTAGCCAGTGTACATGGTACTTATCAGTCTAAACATATCATTTGAGTCCAGTCTTATCACCCAATCACTTCAAATTAAACTTTAGCCACCACCTGTAGAGAAACACCATTTAACAAAGCGTGGAGCTTTTAACTTAAACTTCAATTAAAGCACAACTTTATCTTAAACACACTTAATATCTTAAATAAAACCCAAAAAGAACAACATTTTCATTTTACCACGTTCCTCATTATCCAAATATCACTTATCTGTGCTAACCAACCGTTTAATACTTTTACAAAACATTTTATATGATCTTTGGCAGTTTATTATAAACTAAAAATACAAAAGTGTTTGAAAAGCTTATTTTCGGAGTATCATTCAACAGATTATCCACTTTTCTGGTGTTATAATAAAGGATTTCGTTTCCATTATCCCCACTGATTCAACATGAGGTAGTTTTAAAACATTGAAGAGGAAAAGATTTTTAATGGGTAATATTTCTAACCAATAATATAATGGAAATGAACTATCTTTAATATTCTTATTCAAGGTACAAACAATTGGGCTGTTCATAATCTATTGATTAATGATTTAATGTGCCATATCAGCATGCTAATCCGTATTGTATATTTGAATTTACTATGATTTTGATTTATTGAAAATCGAAATTAGAATGTTAATTTGTGGTTTTTAGCCAACTTTGGTTTTAAATGTGAAGGAGCTGAAACATGCATAGCTACGAAAATTTACAGTCATTATTTCTATTTTTCAAACCTGTAATATTTTCTTAGGTACTGCTCTGTCGTCTTCCTCTGTGATCTGAGTTCTGTAAGAGGACTTGTCGAAGACCGGCGGATTGTCGTTGACATCCAGCACACGGACAAGAAGCGTGGCAACACTGTTGGACCTACCGTCAGTCACCAGCAGTTGCAGAGAGTACTGGCAACACCGCATAAGAGGTTAACACTTAATAAAAATATAAACAACAATAATCAAATAATTTCAACATTAGTTTTATTCGTTAGATTTAAATCAGCTGTAGGACGTATTTAATAAAAAGATTAATATTAGAAACAGAAAATAAAAAATATATAACAATTTTTCATCAATGTGCTTCCGCAATAATATTCCTCCAAACTTTTCTTCTGCTCACTCCAAAAGGTCCTTTGCCATTTCGTTCCCCCATCTTAATCTGGGCCTTACTAGTAGTCTGGTGCCTGCCGGTCTCCCCTTAAATACATCTTTGATCAAAGTGTTTGATGGTATCCTAACTATGTGCCCTGCCCACATTAACTTTCAGCTTTTAAAGATAGCTACTATGTCCGGATATTGATATAGGTTTCTTAATTCATTATTTTTCCGGATTCTCCACTCGCTATTCTCATTTGTTGGGCCAAATATTTGTTTTAAAACTTTATTTTCAAATATACTGTACACTTCTTCTCTGAGCTTTTGTTTAGAGGAAGATTTTCCGTTCCTTATTAAGTATTTCCCCGGTAAAGTTATGTTTTGTATATTCTCAGTCTTTGTTTTTGAGATTTGTTTGAAGCTTAGTAATTTGGATAGGGAATAAATACTTATCTTTTCTGTTACAAGTCTGCTGACTACTTCTATTTCCTCATTGTTATCTTTAATGGACTATAAGATAAAATAAAAATTATTTTTTAACGACAATTGGAAACTTAGTGCGTTTCATATTGTACAATATGCCTAAAGGAATAGTGTCAACAGATACATATTTTCTCCCTCAAAAGGAAACTTTAAAACCATACATTTAACTAAACAACTTCCGTTCAAAACGCTAAAAATCACGTTGAAATTCCTCATAATATATTCGCACATAACCTCAATTTACAAGCTGCAAAAGAATTTGGCGATGAACTACTCTCCTGCCCTAAAGTTAAACAAAACTGTTTGCGTGAAGTTTATTGGGTGATACAACCATAAGCTACATATCAGGTTTAAAGCAAAACGGATTACAAATAAAGAGGATTTTTTTCTATTACTTCCCACAATGCTTAGCATCGTTCACACATACTAGTAGATCGAAAGGTATTTTATAAAGGTATATTAAGGCATTTTTTGATTTAGGAAGCTTCAAAACTTATGAATCCGCCCTAAACTGTAATTTGAATTTCTTCTACGAAAACAATACTTTCTCTCGTATATACTATATTCGGAGAATTTAAAATTTCGTAGAATAATTCAAATACATTGATCCAATGGTGGCACGTTATTGATTATTGTTACAGCCAGCTTCCGTGAGAGAAGTGGGAGTATGTTTTACATGATGGCAGATCCTGCATCTCAGCATCTCAGCGTTTGTTGAGAGAATTCACTTCCGTCTCAGGAATGTCAGGAACTTAATTAAGTCTGGCTTCAGCAACTATGACACTCTTTCTCGACTTTTATCATTATTCTGTTAGCAAAGTATTTAAATTCATTGGATACTTTCTAAAATAATATTCTCTACCCGTAATTATTTAATTATATATAAAAATACGCATATAGAACTGTTTGAATACATAAGTTACATAACGTTATATTAAAGCAATTATAAGATTAATCAATTTTATATACAATATGAAATAATTTTGAAATGTATCAATAATATATGTATTTGTATGCCATGTATAAGGATTTAGATGAATACGTAAATAATCTGGCTTAATATATTAGAATCCAGGTTCCCACAAATTATCAACATACCTGAATAGGTCGGATGAAACGTTTAGCACCTACGTTCATTTATTGATAACATTCATTTAGAATATTAGAGTATTCGTGTCTGAAATAATTAATTTAGGTTTTGTATAAATTATTTTCAAATTAATCATTTTTGGAAATAATATACTGCAGTGTAAAGAGTAATACAACTGATCATTTCTCACACAGTGCTCTTTTGCTTGGCTGTTAAACTTGTGTAAGAAAATCTTACCGTGTCTCAGTAAATGGCGTAATCTACAGAACAGAGAGCAAGTTAAGTTTCACCTTGGGAAAAGTTTTCTTTCTGAGGCATAAATGAAAATTTTCTTAGTTCTCTTGAGTTTTCTTCTCATTTGCGTCTGCACTTTCTGTCAAAGGGAGTTTTTATGAAAAAAGGTTGTTAAAACCAACTATGTAAAAAAACATAAACTTTTTTATTGTAGTTAGTAGCTTTGACACGTTTCAGTGATAATTAATTGTTATTGTTAGAATTTTTGCAACTTCATAATTATTTGTATTTATATCGTGTATAAACAGTCATTTTTATTTTGTTAAAGTTTAGATCCATTTATTTTTTTGTTGTAGGTATATATTATTATATTTGCTTGTTGTTTGGTTTGTTACAGTATTGGATTAGGTACCAGTGAATCTTTTTCCGACCTCATTAGCGGTTGTTTGTAATAAGCCATGGTGTCTGCCTTTACACTCACTATTGTTATTGTATCAACAATCCATATTATTTTAATTTTTAGGTACAATTAATTGTAATAAGTAGAAGTGTAATTTTTATTATGATGTTACTGATCCTGGCAAATATGTTGTTAAACTTGGTAGGGTCGCATATTATAAAATAGCTTCTTCCCTATAGGAAATTCGCTAAAACGGTAACATTAAAAATAAATAAATAAAAAATTAATTATGAATAAACTCAAAAACCCAACAATTTCAATCCCTTAATACTTCTGGAGCAATACAATTATATAATAAAATATCTTAAAACAATAATTTTGTTAAGTTGTAACACTACTTTACTCAATACAGTCAGCTGTGTTCAAAATCCACCTGTCTATCTGGCTAACATTACGTTAAGTGTCTTCAAAGGTCAAGAGGTCTCGGGATTGGTCCCTGGGATGGTAACAAAACTTTTTTGGACGACGTCACTTTAAAGGCTCGTCTATTAAAAATACCGATGTGGATGAAACTATTAAAAAAACAAATGTAGGATTGAATAAGTCCATAAAACACACAAACTCATGAAACTCATTACCAGTAACATTATTTTTCTAGTTTATTACTAAATACGACTTGATCCTTGGGCATAGTCTTAATTTATTTATATGAGGATAGCTTACATCTTCTTCACAGTTTTTGAATTTAAATTTTGAATTTGCTATTATTTTCATATAAATCAAATAAATACATTATGCTGTAAAACCATAGTTACTAACTATTTAATTTTTTAACGGGTACCAGTTCCAGAAAAAAGATTCATCTCATAAAAATGTTTCTATATTTATCCAACTTATTTTCAATGTACATATTATGTATGTCCTATAGTAGCCTGTTTTTACGATGTCCTAATTATTGGATATACAATTGTGATCGAAATGTCAAAGATAATTCTAATATGCGTATGTGTGATTGTTAGAATTGAATTATAATAAATTACTTATAAAAGTCTATCATTTAAGTTTCCCAAAAATTAGGACAAGGAAGTCCACTTTAAAGGAGACGATCAATGTAAATTTTAGAAATTAAAATTAATATAAATTGTATATAAATTTGATGTTGCATTATGTAGTTCTATTAATTATTTCAATAGGTTTAAATATTTTTAATAAAATGTCCAAAAATTAGTTTTTAATATCGTCCTCATAAACTAAAAATTTTGAAACGAGTTCAAAGTGTCTTTGTTGCTGGTGGTGTAAAACAAAAATATTGGCAAGAATATTCTGTTGAAGGGGTCACGAGTTCTAATTCCTAGATGTGGTCATAAAGGAACTATATACGAGTATAATTCAAAGAAGGAGAAGTTTTTAAGATTAGATAGTAAGAATAAACTAATATATAATTTTGGTCATGGCTATTATTTAACTTTATGTTGATAAAGTAGTTATTCTACTACGGCTTCAGTTAATAGCAATGTTGCAGTCGTCTGTGGATCGAATCCAATTTTCGCTCTTCCAACTATTTTAGTTTAAGTTAAAACATATTCCTGTACGATCACATCATGTTAATGGGAGTTAAATAGTTCTTTGTTTGAAATTCATTATTGGTGATGGTGGATTTATGTTATTTAGATTTATATTGCGGGCACTTTCCATGACGATTTTATGTAAAACGAAGTTTCGGGATCTGGAATCTGATCCCGTCCTCAGGTGAACTAATATCTAAAACATAGCACAATTAACATATAATTGGCATAACCGGCATAAAGCTGAAAATATAAAAGTTTAAAGCAGTCAAAAAACTTACTAACAAACCATTCACTAAACATTACACACATAAGAAAAAATAAAAATCTTGTTGTTTTTAGATTCCGAAACGTCGTGAAACTTCGTTTTACATAAAATCGTGTGAAAAAGTGTCCACAATAAAAATCTAAATAACAGTTAAATAGGATATATTTTAAATGCTTGAGTGACGGAGTTAAATGGAACAGTTATATTCGTGCTAGCAGCTCATGTATTTGACCGATAAATATTGATAGATAAATGACCGAATGTAATATTGATGTAGTACAAAATAAATCAGAACTTCAACTGTAAGCAATATGAGACGCAATACTG
Organism: Nephotettix cincticeps; assembly: GCA_023375725.1. Lineage (NCBI taxonomy): Eukaryota > Metazoa > Arthropoda > Insecta > Hemiptera > Cicadellidae > Nephotettix > Nephotettix cincticeps. The sequence goes on from CM041784.1 coordinate 15,470,118, forward strand.
ATTTTCTCAGACCTTTATATTGGTCAATAGTAACAGGAAAATAACACAATCAATAATTATGCTAAGTTGATTTTTCGCCGTCAACCACGTTGTCATGGATTTTGTGTTGCCACACGTTTCTCCCTTGCTGTGAAGTGGCTAGAAGTGGTTATGCTGAGAATGAAGGGTTGTTTGTCTAAGCGCAGGTAGGTGGGAAAATCAACTGCCCTTTTGGGTGGGGGTTGGGGTGACCCCGTGGACCTGCCAATAAGCAATGTTAAGATGTTATTGTGAAATTTTTCGCAAAACAGGTTGATTGCGAAAATGATTGGCGTAGACGAAAGCTTCTTTGTTAAACGTTATTTGTGTGTCAGTCTTAGCCTAGCTACTGAGAGTACCGATTTACAGCAACGTTTGACAACACAAACTCCATGACGACGCGGTTGACGCCGAAAAATCAACTTGACATTGTTGACACCGGCAGCGAAAGCCTGCGTTTAAAGAACACGACCAATTGCCAGAAGGAGTAAAGGATAAGCAAGACTGTTCGTAATCGCTTTATGTACTGTTATCGCAATCCAGATCACCAAATTGCCAGGTTAACGACTCAACAATAATATAAATATATATTTGAAAACATCACACATGTTTCCAAATTTTTAATATTTGGAATTATGACGGTTCAGCAATCTGTCGGACCGGCACTTTGACGCGCCCTCGGCTATGTACCTTCCAACTGACAGTGTTCTGCGGACTTAAATTGGGTTGGTTATTGATAGTTTTATACAATTTATATTTCTATACCATTAATAAATAGCAAACTAAAGTCCACTGAGTCCTGAGTGTTGGAAAATATATGTCATTATGATGATAATATATGTTTCTACATAGACTTCTCAATGGTGGCATCAACTGTGCTGATCTCCTTGCTTTTGTGGATTTTCGTGTTCCTAGAGGCACAAAATCTCAGGATCTGTTTGGCAAGCATCTACTTTATATCCTGTATGGTTACAACAGTGTGGTTCCTCGACCTTTTAGATTCGGAAATTCTGTCTCTCCAGCTGTGGACTTCTTTGGCTCATCCCTACCGGCTTTCAGAAGAAAACTACTTACTATCTTTGGGCTATACTGTTTCCTAGTTGTAGGGATGTTCTTGTTTCTTTTTGATTTTAGCATAATTTATTAGATTAGATTAGATTATTGAAATGGCGACCATACCACAAGGTAGTCTTGTTACTGACTAAGGCTGACATGTTCCTTAGACAGGACTGTTAATTAATAGCCCAACAGCCGATGGCAACTAAGGGACCTAAAGTTTAACATGGAATCCGAACCACGACCTCTGAATTACGAATTGGTCTAATTATAAGGATGGTCTTTGCGGATTAACGTAGCTTTCAATAGTGCGGACGTTAATCCACACAAGAGAACACTACACCCACCGAACATCTCTCACAACTATCCACAATTCGTGACCTCCAAGTAGCTGGATTACAGGATGACGCCACCATCCCAGTCAATTAATTATTATTAATTATCAATTATTAATGAATATCGTAGTTTCCTAATTAAGTGTTATATATGTTTGTACTATTCACTCTAGGTTAGTTAAAATCCATGTGTTGGTTCTTTTATGTGATTATTATGGGCTAAATAATAATCTATTATATTAATGTTATAATTTTATAAAATTTAAAAAAATATTCTTGCGCTTAATTTATTTTGATAATGTTAATATTGCTGTAAGTGTTTGTCTTCTACATGTTTGTTTTATTACATATTGTAGAATATATTTCATTATGTTCATGTGTTATGTTCATTATGATTAATTCTGTATTTTTCTGTATGTTGTATAAATCTGTTATATTTAAGTTACACTGTGTTGTAAATGGCGTTGACCGTTGATCTAAATATATAATTTAATTAATTAAATAGTGTTCATTGACACTAAGATTTAATTAATCTGATATATCGTGATAAAATTATTTTTAAACATTCATGCTATGTTAATATGGTGGTGGAATGCTTGTTTTGACTCCATATTCCATTTGTTTTGAGTGTACTTTGAAAACGGAAAAGCTCTGATAACGGTAGATAACGTGGTGCGGGCTTCTGGCTCATCCTTGTAACTGCTTTCCAGGAATGAATTGTGCTCTTTTCCTGTTACTATTGACAAACGACTAAGGGGTTTGGGGATATATATTGTTTTGGAACGATATGTTCAAAAGTCTAACAAAATCGAAATTTGCCCACATATAAAAATAAATCTTTATTTCTCATCATATATTTACATCATGTACAAACACAGGTAAAACTATACAAAATAAACATTAAAATTCATGTACATATACGTGCAGGCTGACATTCACTATTATGGTTTGAATTTAGTCATAGAATTTTTTCACGATGGTAAATTTCCTTCAAGGCAAAGCCTGAATGGAGGCAAACATAGTTTCTAAGTTTCCATTGGTGACGGAAGCCAAAACTGTCTTTTTTATTAGAATAAAAACCCAAACTCCAAAGCTTTTTAGATAATAAAAATAAAAATAGCACAAATAAAAGTCATCATATAGTTAAAATAGAAAAGAGTATTGTTACAATAGCAGTGTTATTTAATTTACCCAAACTTTAAAAAAATCCTAAGGGACAATACGAAAAATCAATATACATAATGCCACTCGTAATGAACTGACACAGGCTGGAGAAAATTCATTAGCCAAATCAAAACACATATATATAATCACTTATTTTTGTTTTTGAATTGTAATAGCTGGTTTAATATCTGACAAGTATGTGCTAGCCCAACATAGTATATTGTTCAGAAATAACTCTAGATCTAATTTTGCGTCATTCCTGTCACGTATGAACCTTTAGCATCAACGGATAAGCCGTAGATCCATGACGATTGATAATTTATGTTCTGTTTAAAATCAAGAGTAAAAGAAAACTGACTTGGGAAAAACTTACTTGACCTGCCTCCTGACCTAAGCTCGACCTACCTCCTAACCTAACCTTGAACTACCTCCTGACTAACCTTGGTCTGCCTCCTGACCTAACCTTGAACTACCTCCTGACTATCCTTGGTCTGCCTCCTGACTAACCATGGTCTGCTTCCTGACCTAACCTTGAACTACCTCCCGACTAACCTTGGTCTGCCTCCTGACCTAACCTTGAACTACCTCCAGACTAACCTTAATTTGCCTTTTGACCTAACCTTGAACTACCTCCTGACAAACCTTGGTCTGCCTTCTGACCTAACCTTGAACTACCTCCTGACTATCCTTGGTCTGCCTCCTGACTAACCGTGGTCTGCCTCCTGACCTAACCTTGAACTACCTCCTGACAAACCTTGGTCTGCCTTCTGACCTAACCTTGAACTACCTCCTGACTATCCTTGGTCTGCCTCCTGACTAACCGTGGTCTGCCTCCTGACCTAACGTCTGCCTCCTGACCTAACCTTGAACTACCTCCTGACTATCCTTGGTCTGCCTCCTGACTAACCGTGGTCTGCCTCCTGACCTAACCTTGAACTACCTCCTGACTAACCTTGGTCTGCCTCCTGACAAATATTGATCTGCCTCCTGACCTTATATTGACGTGCGAGCGACGTTAGGGACAACTGAAATCCGCTAGGTCGGTCCTGAGTGTCCTGTTTAAGATAAGAATTCTATTTTTTTACATTTTTAAACTTTTTAGACCTTCAAAATGACGAAATTTAAAATATTATGTAGATATTTTCGCTCGCACCACCAACCTGTTTCCTGACATAACGAAACCTAAAAAAGATTCTCACGGATTATAACACGTAAAATATCTGATTTCTGCAGTTAACTAAAAAAATTACAAATTCAACCACACTCGAGATGAGGTGTTTTGAAGCATATTTCACGGAACCTGACTTACTGAGTGTTGCAATTTTAACCTATCATAATTGTTACTGAAGAAAAATTAATTTATACTCATCATTCAATTATATTTGGAACGCTTGGAAAAAACCTTTTTAGTAAAAAATATTTGTACCACATTTTCAGATGTTAGCCAATATGTAGTCATTAAAAATCAGCAAAACAGCTTGCATATAGATGGAAAGAGGAGAGCTAAGCTGTATTATTTTCCTCCACCCACTTTTCAGCATTGAAATTAATCTTTACACTGTTGGCCAAACTACAGTTGTATTTCATCTTCAAATTGAAACATGAAGAGCCTCCAACAATCTGACAGCTTGTAACATGTTTAATACTCTAATTCGCTTTCCATCTGAGTCCTGGTCAGTTTTAACCCATCAAGCTGGATTTAAGCTGGATAAAGCTCTCTTTTAATTTAGTATTTATTCACGAATAATAAAGATATTCACCCTAAGTTATTCATATACTTTATCAATAAAATATGTAAATTATCGTTTGAAATAAATCATTGAAAGTTTTCCACAAAAAATGAGGATAATTTGGAAACATACATTTTAATCAGATAATTATCTAATAAAACGTCTTTAAATAGTAATATCCTGGTAGAAGATACCTTGCTTTGGCACCTAGAGACACCAAAACGAATACAAATTTTATATTACCATGATGTTCATTTCATTACAGCGTATAAAATGAAATATTTGAACTTGTCTTTCAAATTAAAAAATAATTAACTGTTTAATGAGACTGACGTATAATAATAAGTATTTATATATCGCTCTAGAGTTGGTATTGTGTAATAAAAATACATTATTGTTATGTTTTATGACTAATAAAGTTCTTATTTGTTATTTCTCCTGTTTGTTCATATACAGCTGCCCCTGGAGTACTTTCCTAGGTTTAGAGACTAATCTCAGGCAAAATATACTTCCTGAACCATATGCTCTTTTTACCAACTGTTTGGTGGGGTTGAGTAAGTTACAAATTAGGCACGTAAATTAATTTGATGACTGGATTCAGCCCCTTCAGGAAAAATTTTAAAGATCTAGAGATATTTGTAACGACAAGGATTGTAGGCTTTGAAACATTTCCTTAAACTCTGCCAAGCATATCATTCTAGATTACGAAAGATTTGCGGTAAGGAAAGGGACTCGGTCTTGAGCAACCAGGGTTTCTTGAGGTTGTTCGTGTGAGATTTTAACATGGATATGTCTAAGCTCTAGAGGGGAAGATTTTTAGAAATTCACGAGACGCTGAAAGTGTAACGAAACTGACGTCATTCATCATGAACGAATACGTTTTGTTTATGTTAGTCATATGTTTAGTATATTTTGTAGGAAAATCCCTGAAATAACCACTAATGTGCAATAAAAATACGTCCATAAATTATAAATAATTATGTTTAATAATAATAATAATTATTATTATATATATTTCTGTACAGGAAGCAGTCACAAGAAGCAGCCCCCTCATATCCATACCTAAGCTATTTCCCACAAGGAAGTTGTTCCTATTTTCCAAACATATTATGCATTCAACTTAAATAAGTCATAAGTTCAGTAATTACTAAACTTGCAATTATTGATATTTGGCTTTTTTTAACGTGTGTTAATAGATTGATTTAACGACAGAGGCATTTACACAGAGAGAAAGTAATTATACATAATCACTATTTGGTAAATCGGTCTAAGTATGTGTGTATCCAGGGATTTAAACTCTATTTAATCTTGCACTGGAGTCCAAGACGCTTAGCATGACAACCAAAAACTGGGGGTTTCAGTGCAGACATAGGAAAAAGTTCCTAGCTACCCACCTAGCTCATCATAGGGGACATAATACGCCTAGATTAAGTGTTGAGTCCCAAGGTCTGGCACCATTTCAAACAATCAATCAAATATCATTGCAGGATCAAAGGACTATCGGACTGCATGATCGTCAATTGATCTTTTCGACCTACGACGGATCTCTGTGTGTTTCTAATTCAAAAATTTATTTATTTTACACTAGCTATAATTGAGTTCAACCTTGTTGGAGCATAAAGGTTTACGTTCAGGGCTTCATTTTTTTGTGAGAGGGAGAGAAAGAGGGAGACGCCTGAATCTTTAAAGTCCAAGATTACCTATGGTGCCAGATGAATCAAAGATTTCAAACTCAAACCTAAGCTGACAATTCAAAAAAACTCATTCAACTGCTCTCTTAGAAAACCCTTTACAAAAAACGTTACTTAGTTTAAGTTTCACGTGAACACTGTCGTAAATTTTTCTTTATGCATATCTTCTTAATAATCTCTAATTATCTTACAATAAATGGCCTCTTGAATAGTTGTTAGCTATTTAAAATTTTACTGACTGTAATATTAAGTTTTATAAAATAATTCATTAATAATAATTGTATATTACTTATCACATCGCTTAGTCATCTGACTAGTTGTTTATCTTAACTTCATATTATTAGAGGAAATTAAAGGTTCATAGATTTGGAAAAGGATTTTGTATATTTAATTTGTTCTATTGGGGTTTATACTTTAAATAATTGCCATTTTGTATGCTAATATATATAATACTGTCCAGATTATTTATTTAGCCCTAAAGTTTCAAAACTTTAACCAACAAAAAATGTAATTAAAAGTTTAAAATTATCTTGAGTATCTATGTCTAGGCTATTGAAATCAATAGTCCCTGGCTATCAGCTGTGAGTCCAACAATGAATACGGAGTTATCCCTTGCTTTATACTCCAAGACCTCTGTATTGAGGTGACGATCTCCATCATTAGGAATAAATATTTTAAATATTTTACTCTCACTAAACATGACTATTTTTCTGGAAAAGACTACATGTGAAGCAAAAATCTCTCATTCAATTATGCGCTCCCTATACAAATCACAGGTGACAATTTAAACTAATATATTGCATGCCATGAGCAACGGTAGTATAAAAAATTAATCAGTTCCAAAAAATGAGGATTTCTGAGTAGAGTTAATGCTGAAGCAGATATGATCATTACCACGGCTGATATCCTACTCAGCAGAGTGGTGGAGTATTAAGCTGTACGTCATTGTTGTAATACATAGAAAATATATGCCACATATTCCGTAATAAACAATAGACGTAATTTGAAAATTACAGAAGTTAAGAGGCTATTCGGAAAATAGAGGACTCCATTAAATACAACTGATGTGTGCAACGACGCCATGAACGATACCCGTGAGTTGCTCTTAGCTTGGGAACTCAAAATAATATCCGGTCGCTATAGAAAATATACTTGTTAATTTCCTTTAATTCTATTTTATCCTTATTCCAAATGAAGTTAAAAAATCATTCATTCAAAGAGCAAGATGTACGTTAAAACCATGTGTTAAGAAAATGTGACCATTATATAAATAGTTCATGATTTACCTTGAACATCGAAAACACAATTTAATGAAACCTTATCCATTGAATTAAAAATACCAAAAAAATTATGAAAGTGTGTATTTTAAAAAAAATACCAATTTAAGGAAATTAAATATAATAGCAGAAAAATGCCAATTATTGTGGTTAAATATATAAATTTCAAACCTGTTTCTTAGTCTCGTAGTCCAAGGGTTGGGCCAGGGTCACTTGTCCTGTGTCAGCATCCATATGGAACACTTCTGCCCCCTCATCTCCTGTGATCTCGTACCGCACACTGGATACTGCAACCATTATCACAATGTTAATATAAGCTATGTCACAATTTCCTTGGTCTCATTGTCCAAGGGTTGGGCCAGGGTCACTTGTCCTGTGTCAGCATCCATATGGAACACCTCTGCCCCCTCATCTACTGTAATATCGTTCGCACTGAATTGCGCTTGTACTTAGCTAAAAGCTTAAAATGAATTAAAAGGTTAGGGTTAAAGGTTAAAATTCGTATTCAAAATGACAGAGAATTGAAAATTTTAATTATATTAACAACAGTACTTATAACTGTGTAACTGTAGCCGGGTGTGCAGAAAAGACTCGTATTGGCATCAATATTAAAGCGGTTATGTTTTATGTCGTGTGCCACGTGAATGAAAGTGTCAGCCTAGCGGACGACAGGGCGACTTGGTGAAACTGTTTACCTGTCTATAGGAAATTGATTGTTGATAAGTTGTTGTAACCTGATTTAACCAAACAAAGTTAAGGCACAACACGGCAACCACTAAATAGATTATACTGAGGTTTCTTAGAAAATTGATAACAATCTTGTAAATGAGATTCTTTATAACCTAAAAATAATTACGAAAGACATTATGAAACGTTTAAAATTAAATACTGTTTGAAGTTAAAATGTTTAGGAACACATTTAATTCAATTCGTGGAAGATTTTAAAAACCCAGAAACGGATTGTAAATAATGTGTTTTTGTACTTTTATAAACATCACAGAAAAAATAAACTGGTATAAACAAATAGGAGAAGCTATACTCAGAAAACCCTGTTTGAGTTACTGTGTATTTTTCTGTTTACATCAAACACAAGCTAATTAGAACAGGCGCCTGTTTTTCAGATCTCTTCATGGCCATGTGCGAATAAACAAATCCTGTGAACATTTTATTCGTTTACATAATTTCGTATCAGTTAAAAGTATTATTCCTCGTAGTTTTGGACACGTTTTCTAAACTTTATGAACTCACAGTTCTGTCCACTTTGGTTTATTCAATTTTCATACTATTCACTCGATTAATTTTTCAGTTTAATCCAAGGTAAAAGAGATAATTATGACAGTTTTCCATCAATTAAGTAGATTTGGTTATGAGGTGCAAAACTATACAATTGAATACGGTTAAGACTTCTGGTAGGAAAAGTATTTTCCAAATCACAAGAATTAAGCATTTCATCTACAACTATGAACTCATTGTATGCCTTATTGTATGAAGATAAATTATTATTATTATGAGTGGAGAGGAAATTATTATAAAACTAACATTTTGAAATTAAAAAAATCTCCAGATATGCCAACAAAGTATTAACAAAATTAGTTTAAATTTTAAATTTTTTATACATATTTCTGGTATATACTATAATAGGAGTGCTAAAAAATACACGGATTTTTAACCTCACAACGTTTGACCTTTTTGTAAACTTTAACAAATCTCGGTTGGACTTTAGGGTAAGAGAAGTTGTCCTATTGACTAATACTAACAATAAAACGCGTTCTCCGTTGTAATAACGGACGAAGAGGTGTCGGATTGGCTACGATTGCAGTGTTTATTTTTCAGAAATCAAATCTGAAACTTGTTACTGATTAGGGGCATTTGTTACAGTTATATTGTTATTATAGACAAACGTTTATTTATTGTACATTTGAGTTGTTTATTTATTAATGTTATTAATAAATAAACAACTCTTCCCATGCATTAAACCCATTTCCTTTTTACAGTCTTAATGATCTTCAGGTCTTCATCGATTGTTGATAGGCTATGTGAACAATCGATGAAGACCTCAAGAGTAAAGAATAATTAATAAATGAATAAATACACTTAGATTCTGCAAGACGTATAGATATCTGTTTCCGGAACTCAGCCAGCCAATAAACGCCACATTCGACGCCATGACAGGAACTTCCGGCAGCCAGGGACACAATCTTGTTTTACTCAGTATCTGTTTGAACTAACACGTATAATGCTAATCAAGAAGAAACATATTGTTAACATCTAGTGAAGTAGAGATAATTTTCTCTTACCTTCATCATGGTTTTCGGCGGAGACTGAGATGATGGGGTGGTGAATTTCCTCATCCTCGGGCACTTCTGCCCTGTACAAAGTCTGTTCGAAGTATGGTGTTTCGTCCAAACTTTCCGATTCCTTTAGGAATTTGCTCACTGTAACCAAAGCCAGCTTATGAGTATATACTTTATGAAATAAAAAAAGTCGTTGTCTCATAAAGTCATTTTAAATTAATTAACAAATTAATAAATATTAATTTATAAAATTGTATAACATTCGTAAACAATTTCAGGGTGTTGATGGAAATGAAGTTCTGCATTTACCTATTTTATAAATCCCTCCCATTGAGAATAGATCGATAAAATAAGGTGCACATTAGGTAAAGTGTTTTAACTACAACAAACACACACCATTACACTATGCTAGCTTGACTGAAATATTCAACCCCTGTAAGCATCTAATAATATAGACTAAATTATAGTCCCTAATCAAGCGTCATAAAATAGTATTGAGCTTAATTAGTGTTGAGCAGTTTAATTCATAAATACGCCAATATTGGAAAATGATCATAGTAGCTGTAACAACCATACTCGTCAAAGAGTACTTATTAGAACCATGTAGTTTTTCATTTTTTAAATTTAATCACCAACTAAAATTTATTTTAAAGTTTATTTATAATTAGTTTTCAAAGGAGATATTGATGGTTTCAAAATTAATTTTATATTAGAACGAGATGAACCAGGCAACAAGAAGCCATATGACAAGAATACATCAATGACAATGTTACAACGTGCTCGAGTTGTTAATGCGTAGAGTAAATCAGTCGTTGTGATCTCAAAGGATCTCTCTCATTAACTTAAATGCAAAAGATTTTAAAAGCTAATATACAGAGTGTCCATGAAAAACGTTTCAGGATTTCGAAACGATAATACCCCTGTATATTACGATAATCATGAACCTATACGTGTTAAATAGAATAGGTAGAGAGAAAGTGAACAAAGTATAGCAAATGTCTTAAATGTAGGACGATCAACATTAATCGGGTGGAAGAGAACGTAGCCAATAAATATTCCATACACTCCGCATGGTTTGAGATTTCGACACTTAACCTCCTCGAAGTCTACCAAGTATTAATCTGATCATGGTTTAATATTTTAAGGTAATAGTTTTACCCATTATGTTAATTTTCAAAAATGGTCTCCTAAAAATTGTTCCATATATTTGTAATGCTACGAAAGCAAAACTAATTAACTGTTTTAAAATTACCCGCTCTAAATCTTGATTAATTATGACGCATGAAATATTTATTTGAATGGCTATTTAACTATGCAACCGTAAATTAGATTTGATTTAACTAATTACACCGTTGAAACAGTTTAATTTGGAATTACGAGGTGATATTAAATTGGTTTTCCATTTAAATAAATTATTACAGTATATAAATTTAAATTCATTTAATGCAGATGACATAAATAAAGTACAACATGAAAGGTAAATATATGTTGATAGTGAAACATATTATTTTTATCTGTATATAGAGCTACTTGAACAACAGTTGATTGAAGAAGTTAACAGCTGATCTCATGATAAACACTAAACAAACCCAAAACTATTATGCCTACTTACTAACAGATATTATTGTATAATATCAATTAATAAGTTTTATTTTTTATTCTTTGACATAAGTTGTACAGTTTTATGTTTTGCCGTTCTTAAAACGTAAAACTCAAACTCAAACGTCTTTACTGTTAGAAAACATTTAAATTCATACCAATCGTCATATTTGTTTAAAGGCATTGCTATATAATAGAGCAGAATACAATTCAATAATTTACAATTTCTATATCGTACTTGAATAATATTCGTCCTTTGAAATGTTGTTATTAGGCAGTATACCATTTGTACACATTGATAGACAAAATACAAAATGGCGGATATCGGCTAACCAAAACTGGAAAAAAACAAATATTTTTTTTACTTCTACAGAATGTAAATGTTTAATCCCAAATTTTGTGATATCTACAATTGATTTTTGCACTTAGTGTATTACTATCATAAATTGAAACGTTTCTCTGCTCCTTAACACCTGTGTAGCTGCTGATGTTTGAGAGGGATTTGGAAGCAGGGTTTTCAACCAAACCACGGGAACATTTCCTGAGGTACATGTTATTGTGTAACCACCGGAAGATAAAGTGAACAATCCCATTATCGCCTCCTGAGTGCGTTCGATAATAGGATTAATAGTAATGAGATCGCACGCAGCACGCTGACGTGAGTACAGCGAATCTCACTGAACTTATCCGTTGTAGAATAGTACTGAGTATGCAGGTTTTTCTGCAGTAAGGGTTGTTTTACATGATAATGTACTTAAATTAAGACTGTTCATTAAGTAAAAACGTACACAAAATTTTATCAAACTATGTCAATAACGAAACAAATTAAACCAATTTATCTATTCTCTGTAAAAATTACATGGACAACGAATATGTAGGCATGCTGCCATAGGAAAAATTAAATTTGGGATATTTATGGACCTACCTAGATGGACTTGTATACAACATTTTGTAAGAATATATTTTGGAGTAGCACAAAGTACTGTGTTTACCATTTTAAATATCTCAGTAAGCAATTGAGTCATGATTTAAAATACTGGGTTGTTTTTTCGTGCTGAATCAGGGTAAAAAAGTTTTTTTTCAAATATTAAACATGAATCAATTGAAACACCAATTTTTGGAGTACAATCACCCTAACCTAAATCGGAGTAATTAATGTACATAGTCCGATTGCGTTGTCCATTGAACTCGTCCAATATATTCCAGAAAGAAACTGAACCGAATTTTATAATAATCAGACAATAATTGCGGCCGTTATCATGACAAAATACCAACGAAAGTTTTAGGCTCCTGCCAAGTCAGAGGAGAAGTCGTCACCTAGCACTTGATTTGTAGTTCTACAAGTAGGGAATCCTAAGTCCTTAGCTAAGCCTTTACCCTAAACCACTCTACCTGACAATCTTCTAGTAGCCCCGTTTGTTGGGAAACAAATTATGTTTACTTTGAATACCACTAAACACAGTTTTCGATCGTGAAATCATTCCTTAACTGACTAATTAAAAATAATGTAATATAAGTATATACTAGGATATTAATGTAATTGGTTCTAACATCATACGTGGGCATAATATTTATTTATAATTATTATAACAAGAAATATCGTCAGAAAAACACGTCAGAGATAAAAATTTATTAGTTAAACAGAGCGTTAAACATCACTAGAGAACTTAAAGCAGTTTTATAATCGTAAATTTTTTCATTTACATAAGCAAAACCATACGCGGGATGCCACAATTAATTTCCTATGTCACAGAGAACGGCCTCAACAAAGAAGTATTCAGTGGCCGAGGAGCCGAGCAATGGAGGGGAGCCGAGCCAAAATTACATTTTATGTTCACGAGTTTTATTCCATCATTCGTAAATTAACTATACTGTAAGTATTATGATATTAAATTCCATAAATACAATTTTACCGTAGTTAGACTGACGATACCCCCGTCGCAGCAGACCTGCGTACTCAGCGAATTTACATATCAATAGTTTGGCAGTAATAATTCAAGTATGTGACAAGATTGATCAAACAATACCTGTTAATAAATTAAGAGTATTCTCCGTAACATTAATATGAAAAGAGTATGCAGGTTTGCTGCTTCGAGGAACAGTAAAAGTAGGCATTTTTACTATAACTGGTTTATTCTTATCATATACCGGGTTTTATCATTATCTGGACATAAATAAAGGAGTCTATTCTCCATAAGATAGATATGGGAAAGAGTATGCAGGTTTGGTGCTGTGAGGAAAACATAAACTATGATTTTTTTAGCATAAACGCATGGATCCCAACCACATGAAGTTAATATAAAGTTTCATCCAAAACTATTGGTTAATAAGGTAAATATTAATTTTTCCTTATCCTCCATAAGATTAGCTTTGAGCCCCCAAATACAATGTAATGTGTTTAGATTGTTTAATATCTCGTCAACCGTTGGAGATAGAACAAAACTTTAACTTTAATTGTGTAGTTTTTTTAGCTGATTCTAATGGTGAAAGATAAAATTTAACATTTTTAAATTACATAGAGAAAACGCTAAAAAACATTTTTGGGGTACAAAATCTCCCAAACTATCTGGTCCGATAGACTGATATGTCTGGATTACGAACTCGTCCGAGAAAATGTAGGAATACACGTTTCTACCAAATTTCGTCTCGATCAGACCATTTTCACGAGAGTTATCGTGTTCAGAGACACACATATATGCAGTATATAATGTTATTTATATATATATAATATATACTATATATATATATATATATATAATAACAACATATATAAAATATATTATATGTTTTTGGCCTCTGGATACCTAAATATAGAAAAATAACATGGTCCCGGGCTTAAGTCTTGTCATGAGACCTACGGTAATAGCTTATTCCCTATGGGAAATTCGCTAAAAAGCAATAAAGATTGGATTTTGGACTAAATTTAAGGATTTCATCGAGGGAGTAAAAGGAATGATTGACCAACCATTTATACAATTTTGGCTTGATCTTTTCAATAGGGCAATTTAATTTACAAAAAGAAAATTAGTTGAATCATTTGGAACTTATTACATCGTAACTTTTAGTTAATCGTTTAAAAGGTACATCATTGTGTTTTCTCCTCTTTATTTGAAATCCGTTATTGGAGATGGTGGATTTATGTTAATTAGATTATTATTGCGGACATTTTCCATCACGATATTATGTAAAACTAAGTTTCACGACGTTACGGGATCAGTAATCTGATCTCGTCGTGATGGAAAATGCCCGAAATTAATCTAAATAACATTGTGTTTTCTGTTTCTCGTGTGGAACGAATGTATATTTCCACGTGCACACAGCACACAGAATAAAGTACACAGTATCTATTCACTACATTAGTATACACACCGTACACTACAGTAGGTAGCTATCAATCTCCAAACAGGTTCCAAATATTAGCATTCATTAACACAAATGTGTTACAACTGATCGCTTTAACGCTTTAACAGTGGTCTAGTCTGCCAGAATCAGTGATAATTCTTAGAACTTTTTTAGCACAAAAATATTACATACACGGCTACTAATTCCTCAGAGTAATAAACCACAAGAAATAATACTCTGAAAAAAGGCAAAATATGCTGATCCACTATACTTATCTGATACACAGCCTTCATATAGATATTCGTATTGTTTTAGGTAACTAAAATTTATGCTAAACTTTTATCGAAAGAAACGTGAGGTGAATGTTTAAGACAGTCCGTTAGTGATGTGATCGTTCATGATCGCCCAATCAATAAAAAATTCATTTATTTCCTTAAATATTACAGTTTTCAGGATGCAGGGTTAAATATCTCCAAAAAATAGTCCCGAATGGGTTATTAATGACCTGTAATTAAAAAATTACAATGAATTTATTACAAAATTGTTATAGAACGTTATAAATTTTTAAGTTTTTAAAATTTAGTAAATATTTTATCGCAGTTAAAATACTTACTAATAATTAATTAAAAACATTATTTGAGCAACGTTATAGAGCGCATTGCTACCACACGTACTTACTAATAGTCCCAGCTACGTGACTTACAGCCAGCGCATTGTAGCTCATTTGACTTACCGGGCCAGCGCATTGCTCCTAGACCTACACGTTTGACTTACTGGGCCAGCGCATAGTCCCTTGAGCTACACGTTTGACTTACAGGCCAGCGCATTGCCCCTTGAGCTTCACTTTGACTTACCGGGCCAGCGCATTGCTCCTAGACCTACACGTTTGACTTACTGGGCCAACGCATTGCCCCTTGAGCTTCACTTTGACTTACCGGGCCAGCGCATTGCTCCTAGACCTACACGTTTGACTTACTGGGCCAGCGCATTGCCCCTTGAGCTACACGTTTGACTTACCGGACCAGCGCATTGCTCCTTGAGCTACATATTTTTGACTTACCGGGCCAGCGCATTGCTCCTAGACCTTCACGTTTGACTTACTGGGCCAGCGCATAGTCCCTTGAGCTACACGTTTGACTTACAGCCAGCGCATTGACCCTTGAGCTTCACGTTTGACTTACCGGGCCAGCGCATTGCTCCTAGACCTACACGTTTGACTTACTGGGCCAGCGCATAGTCCCTTGAGCTACACGTTTGACTTACAGGCCAGCGCATTGCCCCTTGAGCTTCACTTTGACTTACTGGGCCAGCGCATTGCCCCTTGAGCTTCACTTTGACTTACCGGGCCAGCGCATAGCCCTTTAGTTACATGTTTGACTTACCGGGCCATATATAATCACATGTTGTGTTTATTACCTATTATATTGTTATATATATACCATTATATTGTCAATACTTTTGGGACTTGGCATATGTATTGTAAAAATTATGTCTACATGCATGAATTTCCAATGAAGAGCTTGAACTAGAACAAATGTTTTAACTCGACACATAAAAACAATTCCAAACCAGTTTAGATTATGAAGCTGATCTACTGAAGCTGATTATAGTGTTCAGGTTAATTACTGACAAACAGGTCAACCGAGTGGTAAACAAACTTTGCTCTGGGTTTCAACGAGTCAATAGCACTAACAGCACATAATTATGTCAACTCACTAAATGAACCTTCAAACAACGTCATGTTTGAAGAATCATTTTCAACCACCTGCATCTTTGCATTTCTACTTTTCTACGCATTTTAGTGGTTTATAGTAATTAAATCGGTTATGATTGTAAAATCTTTATATAATTTCGGAGTTTGGTACAATAATGAACAAATTAGATAGATTATTTTAGGTTATTGTGTAGGTAACAACTTGGCCATCGACTATATTAATAATCGATTTGAGATATACTTATATATTGGTTTTAAAATTAAATATACGATTATGATTTTATCAGATATCTGTTTATGTAGTAGCATTACCGATCGTTTATCATTAATTTTCTTTAATTATTTATACTTTTCATCATGCAATTTTGCTGGTTTCTTTCTTCGGGGCATAATATGACTGCAAGGGGACATGTGTGTCAAGTTTGTAGCTTCCCAAAATAAAATCTGTAATAATAAGCACTAGATTATTATTAGGACAGAAGTACAGATAAAATTCTTTCCACAGTGAAAATCACTTTCTTTTGGCCAAAGTGTATAATATTCAATTGTGACTTTTGTTATATTAAAATTACTTTAAAGTAGTGTGTATGAAGTACACCACATACTTATAAGAGAGATCTTGACTTTGTGCTTACAGTATAAAAGGAAAAAGGTAATAGATCCATTTGGTTGCTGAAATAAAGTCAAAACTAATATTATGTTTGGGTCGGGACACAAAATGTCACAGGGAAAGGGCGGCCTGCATGTTTCACCCACACTGACACCATCTGGTTGGGAATAGGTTTTGATCACAAACCAACAACACTGCAGATGATTACGTTAACTCTGTTCAAAAATTCTATTACGAATTTCATAGTATAATAGCTAAGAAATTTGAATTATTTCAGAAAATCCCATATTTTCAAGTCAACCTGAACACATACAGTTTATACCATGATGTTCCTATTTAAATGTAAAATAAAACACTTTTTGCTCTCTAAAGTGATTACGAATTTGTGCTCCTATATGGCGGCGATGACGGTGAAAATTCGAATAATTAATCGAGCTTCAAAGTTGAGTAAAGCTTAGATTGTCTTCATCGTTTGCGTTTATGCATAACCTTAAGAAATTAAGTAATTTCAATTAGCTCCAATTTTTTTTACTTAACAGCGACTTAATTTAGTCTTTTGTATGGCTGTCCACGACCAGGATAAGGTATGCTGGCCTGGTCAATAGTTAATTAATTATAGCTTATAAATAATTTTAAGAGAGAACAACTTTTAATCAAAATCGTTAAGATTTGACAGGCGTCAGACTTGTGTTTATGTCACAATAGTGTACATAATGTGGCGTTTGCGTGTTTAAACAACGCAAGTCAACAACGCAGTCTCTCCAGTTAGTAAACTCATCGACAGTCTAGAAGGGACATTGAGACAGCCACTGCTTCAGATGAGACTTCAGGTTGTTTGCACGGACGGACTTCAGCTCCTCAGGCAGGAGGTTGTAGAACTTGGCCTCAGAGAAACCAGCACGCCTGGTGTTGTGGGAGTGGAGCTGGCTATTTCTCGGGAGACTTCTAGAGCACAAAGAGTCCACAGCTTCCAGGATAAATACACCAACCACCGTAAGTATTCTCCACTCCCTGAAGGTTGCCAACCCAGTTTAGCCTTAATACCTATGGCTTTCTTCTGGAGCAATAAAATCCTTTCCAGATTAGCACAGTATGAGCCTGCTCAGAGGGCAATGCCATACTTCATGTGACTCTCGCTGATTGCCATAATTCTCCTAATGGCGAATAATGCGCTGCTCAGCTTGTTGAAGAGTATATCTACGTGGAGACTCCAGTTACGTTTGTTGTCTATGTCATTTCCAGGTATGTTAACGAGTTCACGGTGTTAAGGTTTAGAAGGTCAGTAAAAGGTTGATTTCCGAAGGTCAGCTGCTTGGTCTTGTCTTTGTTGAAAACAAGGTTGTTGTCTTGACAAGAGTTCAGTGCAACATAAGTGTAGATATCACCACTTGTGTACTATACAATCGAGTATCAGTTAAGTTGTAATGTATTATATGTCCTACAGTTAGTTCTTGTTCAGTGGACCTTAAAAGCTAGAATAATACGTTCCCTATTGATTTTTCTCTATGATCTTCCGTTTGGTAAAAATCCTTTTGATACCAGTACATTTGTTGAAAGTAAAACGAAATAAAAGTTAAAGGTATAAAGATAGGAAATTGGGTAGACAATTAACATTTTTAGAGGTAAAATTTATGTTCCAATAGACCTTTAAGTTTTCTTTAAAACCAATCCGTTAGGTTTGTAGAGTCCAAAAACTTACTCTAAAAACCTTTATTTTAGGGTAAAACTAATTTTTATTTTATATTATTTTATTACCTGTGTGCTTATAACATTTATTTTACATTTAAAAAATACATACGTATATCTCATGTTCTCAATTATCTCTAATGATCTGACGAAACCTAGAATATGATCAATCTGATATTAATATTTTTGACTGACACACTAGAAACCGTCAACTACAGGAGGGATACATACGAGACATTTGCCAGTACTAGACGTAATTCTAAATATTCTTGTAAAAATAATATCAACATAAAAGGGAAAAAATTTCCCATTAATTTTCTCAGGATACCTAACTACGGCGCGGTGGTTGAATCAAACTGTTTTTGGGTGTCGTTATTTTTTAGAAGAAAAGTCGACAAACAATCACAGCGCTGGTCGAGTTGATGAGGTTGCGAGGCATTTGGGACCCTCTGAATTGTGCATTGTCCACTTGATATGCTGGACGTTGCTGTAAGCGCCTGTTTTCATTACATTACGGTGTTACTGTTTTGTTATCACATGCCATGTTTTTTAATTAAACATTAGTTTTGATATATTTGAATTGTTAACAACTTAAATTGGTCTCTATTGTTGCTATTCTAAATCACAATATTGTGGATTTACAATTTTGCAATAACTGTTCCATTTCTTTCACTAAAATGAATTTTTATCAACGGTTCATTAGCCCTTCCACTCCGGAATGTAGATAGCCCCTCCAACACCCCAGCACGGAATTATTTTGGGATTTGGGCCACCTATTACTAGCAAACCAGAGCTGTAACTGATAACCGTTTACCTAACTACAATGTAATGTTATCATCTAATTCCCATTACATAAACTTTATAGAAAACATCAAAAAATAACCTAGCTTTGGGCAGTACTCACAATGTTCGTTTACTGTGAAAAGCCTTCTCGAAACAAATTTTTCATTTGAAATTTACTATTTCCACACTAAACTTCCCTAACAGAACGAAAAATACTTGTAGAGATAATAAATAATTATGTTTCAGTTTAAAACACTGTCAAACTGACACGAAAGCATTGCCCACATTACATCAGACAACGATAAACAAACAAAAACCAAGTGGTTATCGTCTGCTCTTCCAGCTGAGATTTTCCAGCTGAAGTTTTACTCATTTCAAAGACAGAGGAATGGCTAAAACAATTATGTTAGAAAGGTATACAGCGTTCCCCAATATTTAGAAGCTCCAAATAGTTCACAAAAGTCCCATAAGGTAGCAGAAAAATGCAGTACTGACCAATGCGTGTAGGGTACGATAACCGGCGGCTGGCGCGTCATTGGCAGCGCGTGCACAACACGTCAACCGACTTTGAAGGGTTAGAAAGCTAATTTAGGGATACTATGATTTTTTTATCAAGGCTTATTGCCCATTGCTAATGGGTAATGTTGTACATTAGATATAGGCATAGTAAAAAATACTTGGCATTCTGAAATCAACAATTGATACTACAGTAATTAGGAACTAAATTGGCAAATAAAAATTATTAAATAGAATAAATACTTAGACAATAATCGACAAGTGACAGCAGGAACGATAAATTAAAACTATCTATGAAAAACAGGGGTTGGAATCCTCCATATTATAAAAAGGGATGAGGACCAGCCTACAATACGTTGTGTTTTTGAGAGATTTAAAATGTAGTTGAAGAACCTCTATGTTAATTTTTAATACACTTTAGGCCTAATATTTTATAGCTGCCTTTGGGGTTTCTCAGTCTAACAAAAGGTATATCAATAAAATAGGCTGGCAGTTGTCAAAGATATTTATTTTTTCATTCTACATATTTAGAATAACATTTAAATTAAAATTATTTACTAAACAAGGTTGTAGAGTTAGTTTTTAATTTTAGTTAAGTTTTATTAATTTAAATCACAATTGAGAAAAATTAAAAATTGCAAGTGCAAAAAATTTGACCATCAATTTAATAATCTTTATTTCTTTCAAAATATATTTATAACTCAGACCTCAAGGATTTATGTTCTTGTCAAGCTATCAATTAACGTATTAAGCTAAATTAGTTTTGCCAAGTACGAACGATGAGCTGGTAAACACGACTGATTAGTTTCGACTTAATACTATTACTTAAAATGGAACCTTTTAAACTTCAAGATTCTACGTGCAAACTGATTTTTACAAAATACAGAAACTATTAAAAATAACTCGTTAAAAACACACACATTAAAAAGGATAATAATTACAGTAAAGTAGATACATAGAATAAAAATCGAAAAGTAAAATTTTACATTAATAAAAATATTATGAACATTTGAATCTTTTCCGTTATACATAAATGACATTTAAATAGCTGTATAATGGTTTTCTGGTGTTAACAAAAATTATGGAAGAAATGTTGTGTATTTAAGTCAGTTTCACACATAAGTTTCCAAAATAGCACAACTAATTGTAGAATTTCATAAATACAGAGATTTGGTTACGTTGAGTAAAACTAAAATATAGGTTTAACAAAAAACTGGTGGTTTTATATATGTTATTGTAAAAAAATAGCCTAATAAAACTCCGCAGAGCGCTGTATGGTCGGCAATATTGCATTTGTGTTTGTAATACTAGGCAAAGTAAATTGGTCGCTGACAAACTGAACTCTGCGGACTAAAATTAGGCCTTTCGTATTAATATTTTTATATCTTTAATAGTATTTTCATACAATAAGTAACGTCCAGAAAACCACTAAACCACTGGTTCTGTTACACCAGACAATAATTAAACAACCGTTGAAAAAGTATTTATAACGGAAAATATCGAAACAGGATATTGCCTAAACACTATTACCAAAAAAACCTTTATTGGAATTTGATTGTCGGGTGTTAGCATAAAGCAGAATAAAGTATATTTGACAGCATTTTAACCCTCAGAAAAATGGGACATCGTTCTATCAAAACAACAGATTAATTTTTCCATAACAGAACAACTAACTTATTTATTTTAAAAGTTTATGTAAAATTTTCTAAATGTAAATTTCATTCTAGTTCTTCTAATTTCCATTTCCCTAGTTAAGTATTGCTTGGTCCCGGGACTTGTGACGACAAATGTTTTGAATACATATTCATACCCGCAGCCACTCGGGGGGGTTTCTAATCCCAAGTTACTTGAAACCACATCCTTTTGATCTATATGGAAAACGTCGACTGTAATTTCAACCTTGGTTACATTTCATAATATAGCTCTTATTAGGAGTCGTCTGTAATATAGTTCTTTTTCATTTCTAAGTAAAAACATATATATTAATAGCCATTAATGAAAACTGTTGGATTATATTTAGAGACGGAACAGGTAAATCAAAAAGGAATTTGTGGATTAGTTCTTATTTCGTTCACATTCAGATGCATTACTTCCTTTTCTTTTGAACACATAGTTTTAACATATAAAAACTCTTTAATTCTTTTTATATGAATATTTGAATAATATGAGCAATTTACTTAAGCAGTTTACTAAATACATATTCCCTACATACAATATACTTTAATATATACAAATGTGTGTGTGTGTGTGTGTGTGTGTGTGTGTATAGACATAAAAAGCTTAAAATAGGATGAAATAGTGAATACATTATACAAAAGGGTGGCGTAGTAAAGCGCATGTTACTTCAGCTATTTAATAACAAAAACAGTGTTATTAAAATACATATTATTTTTTGAATAAATTATATATTATTAAAGCTAATGAGTTTTAAATTATCTTGTGTATTATTAGGGTGTAATTTTTCTTAACTTTACCGAAACATTCCGTCATCTATGCATTACAATACTTCTATTGTAAAACAAGAAAAACTAATTTTTTTCTTTTTGATTGGATAACGTGACAAATTATCTGGTGTTGTGAATTTGAATCTACTTCATGATGAATTATTGAATTAAAATAAACAACACCACGTATTGGTCAATCATAAGTATGTATTATGTAATTAAATGTATATTTAATTTATTTATATAATTGACATGGCTCATATAATTATATACTGTATTGTATTATTACACATATAATTATGTATGAAGGTCATGTCGTGGTATTTGTAACCGTCCTTGTACCCCTAGTAATTTGTGTGTGGCTGGCCCAACGTGTCAATGTGTGATGTAAAATTAAGTGTTTTCCTGTGATATTTTTATTTCTTATTTTTATCGTGACGACTTGTGATGAATAACTGACAAGGCTTGAAAATGGGATCATAGAGTCCCGAAACTGACAACAATAGGAATTGAAGCACGAAGGTATTATAATCTATTTTTAGTGAATTATCAATTCTGGAGGCATGGATGTATAAATTTGAGGTTGCCCAGCTGTTAAAAAACCCGCTTTTGTCAGTAAATACTACCTGGAAATTAAAAATGTTTTGTATACAATATCAGAACGTAGTCTGTACTTATGTTGTTATATTGTTTTCTATCCTCCATAAAACCCTTATTACTGTGCATTGCTAATACAGTTAATGCATTCCAAAACAAGATTATAAACCTTGTTTTTGCTACTACGGCTGGGGTAGACACAATTACAATTACTTTGAGTGCGTTTCAGTGTTACAGAACCTGAACCATCGATAAAAACATTGACTTCTCAAGGATCAACAGACTGAACCTTTATCTGAATGGTGAATGGAAATATATATATTACCAGTCTCGTTCAAAAAACTAATTATAATATTACAAAATACTGCTCTCCAAATTTGTGTACCCAGGGGTTTTAAGCTTGCTGTTATTGAGATATTATGAACAAAACATTGAAACATTCAAAACAACATTCAAACAACAACATTCAACATTCAAAGCAAGCTTTAAATGGAGAACATGCCTTTGTTTTTGTACAGATTTATAAATATGAAATTTACCATCAAAATTTACTATTGTAAATGGCTACCATTTTCTTGTTTGATAAAACATCATAACATTTAGTGTTACATAAAAACAAAAGAAACAAATACATTTATTCCACCACGTTTGAAAATGGTTTCCAAATCCAAAGATGCTAATTTCTATTATTAAATCCCTACAAAAACAAGAAAATGTGTCCCCATTTAGATTTTGAAAAATCTCCTCTCAGATTTGAAAAAAATTGAATAACTTGTACAAGTGATCTTGAAAACGGCTTCAATTTAAATTTCATAAAAAACTAACTTCTGAAAAAAGCAAGATTTAAAAAAACAACTTTTAATCGACAAAACGGTTTGTTAGTATAATATTTGAATAAATGTGCATATGAGAAATACTCTGAATTCTCATATTAGTGAATAAACCTGTTATGTAAAAGGTTTTCAAAAGATTCCTTACAAAACTTACAAAAAGCTAATGGAACATTACTTGAACTAATTTTTAGTAAAAGTACCCTATTTTTTGAGATTTTTAATAGAATCTCATTTGTTTCACATAGCAATTCTCACTCTCCCAGTACATAATTTTACTTAAAGGGAAATTAATTATTTCTGTAAAGCTATCCCATGTACCTTTATAATAGTTTCCCAAATTTCATGATTTTTTTTTAATAAAACTGTTCACTCTGTCCGTATGCTTTTAAATAACCCTTTACACCAGCCTTTAACAATAACACCTTAGACTACCAGTGACCCCTCCGCGCTAGTGTTTCAAATGAATGAATGAAAATGTTTATTTCCATGAAAAAGAATGCAATAATAAAATACATAGCATTGCTAAATATAAAAATTGGAAAATATTCCCCACATAGGCGAACCTGTGTGTGGGGAATGAGTTCTATTCAGGCTTAGGATTTTACAAAATTTCAACAACACTGTGATATTGCTCTACTCACGCCAGCGTGCTGCGTGTGATCTTGTTTAGGTATATAAATTTTGTTTTAGTAAAAAATTATTTTTTATTTTGAATTTATAAATTTAGTTTATGTGAATTGATTGTAGCGTGAAAGACTTTAAACCTAGGTCAACGATGGTTTTATCAGTTCTGTCCACCTTGCACTGACTCGGCTCATACTTATGATTCAACCTTGACACGTCACTTGCACAGATCTGTGGTCAATGTGGGACGCCACTGTCGTGAAAAGAGATTTAACCAGCTATAAAAAATGAAATCGCACGCAGCGCGCTGGCGTGAGTAGAGCGAATTTCATAATACTTAATCGTATATTATTCCCATCATAGTAATCGAATAGTACTGAGTATGCAGGTTTGCTGCAATGAAGGTAGTTTTAAATGGTAATGTGCGTATATAATGGCTGTTTACTGAGTAAAAACTCATACACAAAATGTTATCAAATTGTATCAATAATTAAGGGAGTTATACCAATTTTATCTATTCTCCGTAACAATATGGGCAAAGAATACGAAGGTTTGCTGCCGTAAGAGACATTTAATTTGGGGTTTTTATAAATTTATGGATTAAACTGAACTAGATGGACTTGCATACCAAATTTTAGAGAATTATTGAAGTAAATAAATGAGTTGCTGGTTTTAGCTATTCTCCATAAATTAACATTACACAATGTACTGTGTTTACGATTTTAAATATCTCAGTACCAATTAACTCGGAGTCATGATTAAAAATACTAAATTTTGTGTTTTTTTAGCCGAGTCCAATGGTAATAAGGGAAATTGGTATAACTCTCTCAATTATCGACACAGCTATGATAACATTTTGTGTATGAGCTTTTACTCAGTATACAGCCTTAATATCTTGTACATTATCTTGTAAAACAACTCTTATTGCAGCAAACCTACATACTCGATTACTATGATGGGAATAATATACGAGTAAGTTCTATGAAATTCACTCTACTCACGTCAGCGTGCTGCGTGCGATCTCGTTTGATATTTATGTTCACGCTTAATTATTAAACTTGATACACTTAATAACATTTTGAAATTTTATAATGATTAAAATTTACTTTAAAATAAGGATCTAATGCTATATAGCTACTAACTTACCCTATTTAAAAAGCTTTATTTATTTATGAGGCTGTGAAAGTTGGTTAGGGCTTGGTGCTTCTTCTCTCGTTCTCGCTTTGTTCTGGTGTGGAAGTTTAGTAGTTCGTTCTCTCAGAGGATATTTTTTACAAGTTGTATAGAGATTACAGTTTCCTTGGACAAGGCTGATTAAAAGGTAGTACCAACTCAGGTTATTGGCGCCAAACAATAAAAAACAATTCAATTCACTTTTTGTTTTAAATCAAACTGTATCCACAGCCTAATGTTTCGTTTTGGATAGAAACCGGTAAGATGTCGGTATTTTACAACAAATTTGGGTAATTTCACTATTTTCAGTTGGTAATTGGAAGATTAGGATTAGCAAACCACGACAGACATTCCCAGGAGAGGACGTTTGACAGTTAGCTGTCCCTAGTTGAAACCTATTAAGTAAATTAATCGATTGATGTATTGAATCTCATAACGTTCACAAAAACGTACTATTATTTAAAATAAAATACCCCCAGTAATTCTCTTAAAACTATTTTCTTAAACTTTTAAAAATACAAAATTTGTTCAGATATGCTTAGTTCAGATAAAATTTAATCCTTAAAGTTGGATTACAATGTTCTTTAGTTTCACTATATTAGATTTTAGTTCCTTAAGAACATAACACATTGTGTTCTTCGCTACACTGTACTCGATATCATAAAAATATAATTGAGATGATTAATTGACGTAATTGTGGTCATTTATGAAAATAAATTGTTAAATATTTTTTTTAGAAATAGTGTAACTAATTAGTAGGAAATTACACGTGATTATATTGTAAATATTTTGGAAAATTTCAATCAAAGGTATTGTATGATGAATACAGTTATTACCCTTTATTTACCAACCACATTTGTTTTGGAATGCATTTATTTTGTGATGGTAATTTTAACACACCCAGATTGTGGTTGATTTAGCCGAAGAATTTTCAACGGATGTTTCCTAAACAACCAAACTGCTATCAAGAGATAAGCTAACGATGTCTCGTTATGATAACAGGTGTAGGCAACCTACTTGAACCTCGTCTTCAGATAATTACACATTAATCTAAATATTTATGTTCATTTTCCATTTTATTAAGGGAACCCGGTAAGTCCTATACCGTTAAATCCATTATATTGGAGTACACTCATCTCAGAAACTAATAAAGATAATTGAATGTAATTTAACCAGCTCTTTCTGAAGGTGATGAAGTACACTTTAACACAGGCTTTTATAAATGTATATTTTTTCTGGAGGAATAATTTCTTAAGTTCTTTTTTCAATGTTACCTTTTTCTTAAATTACTGCGATCTTATTTCACTATCCTTATTGGTTCCTGGGAAAATTGTGCACAAAGTTAAAAAAGTGAGTTTTCAGGAAAAGCAGAAATCAGCTGAATTGATCAGCTGATTTCTGCTTTACTTGCACATGCAGGCTTTTAAATAAATGTTAACTACTTACATAAATGCAATATAAACTATCGTGTGTTATGTGTCGAAATGTATCATATATTCGCAGAGAAATAGACAAAAAAATAAAAATATTTTGAAAATTTGTTACCAGGTCCCCTTAAATTTGCAACGGAAAATCAGACATATACTGGGAATATATAAATACAGTTTCAAACGAATGTTTTTTCGTATCCGGGGACCAAAAAAAGAATAGTATTGGGTCGGAGTTAGTTCTTGTGATGACGACCATCCTAATAGCTGGGAAATTCACTAAACACCAAACATTCAAAAACTGAACATATAAAGTTTATAAAACTTTATCTCGTGGTTGTTTAAATGATGCTTAAATAGCTTTTGTGATTAAATAGTTCATTGAAAATTTCAATATACGTGTTATAGGAAGTTCCTTTATTTTTGGGAACTATTCAGATACACGACTAAGTGTACTATAACTTTTCAAAATTTTACAGGATTTTAAATGCTTGAAAGCGTAAAAATACTAAAAGTGGGGAAATGGTTTTTAGAAAAGGATTGCATATCCAGGGCAAAAATGTTTAACCAATATTCTAAGTACAGTACCTAAAGTATTTTTGTATTTTGAAGAATTTTTAATTGATGCGGGTGAGTATGAAAAGAGATTCACTCTTGCATAGCTTATCAGTGACGTGTACGACTGATAACAAAGGACAATGTGTATTACCATCAAAACTGGAATTAGTTAATCCTAGAAAATATTATAGTTCTACATTTTTAATTGTTTGGAAGGTAGAATTCCATTTTCGTGAGATTTCATTGTTAATTTTTGGTCTAATCACGGATGTCAGTGATATAAAAACGTATTAATTTAAAATACGCCAAGGTCAAAGTTTTAAAACTATTAGAATATAAGTAATAAACAGGGATTTAATTTTAATGTTGTAGTTTCTGTACAAAAAACTATTCATAAGAACAAACTTTCTGTGCCAGTGATAAAAAGGCTAATGATAGTTGCTAAGGAATTGTTTTTGATTAAACTAGGTTTTGTTTTTATTTTTATTTACAAAGCCACCTTTTAGGTAATTAAGAATGAAAACAATTGAAAGGATAAGAGCATATCTGGCTCGAGGGACAAGCCAACCGGATATGACCGGGGAACATTGTCTGCAGCATAGATAATTAAATCTTTTCATTTACATTGGCTGATTATTCTTTAGTTTAAAAAAAGAAAGCATTGTCATTGATTTTAGGATTGCATAAAATTAATAATGCAGCGTTTTGTTTGGATTTTAATAATCTTTTATGTTGTTTTTACCTTTTGTACGTCACCTAATCATTATTAATAAAGAGGGATTTAGAAAAATACGAAATTTAATTTGATTTTCATTAAAATATGCTTGATAATATTCAGCAAATACTGAATAGTTTAACAAAGGTAGAATTCAAAAGTGCTGTGCTTACATCAAACGTGTAAAATCCTCTTACCTGATAATGTGAATTGTAAGAGAAAATTTAATTCTGCATAATTATTATAAGAGCCAAAATGCCTAACTAATGTTTTTCAAGAATATTACTGAAAATAACGGCAAAATCTTAAAAATCTTTTACCTGTCTGTGGTGGTAATAACTCACTCGAATGATCAAAACTATTTGGTGTACCAGTAATGATATTTGAATATGAAAAACATTCCGGGAGAAGAAAATGCATTTGACAGCATAAAATAGATCACTAAAATGGCAATAATTATATCTAGGGTTTTTATGAAAAGTGAAAATATTTATGAATACAAAATTTTTAATTTTATTATAAAAACTCTACATGGTGTTGTTTGTTTTTAATTTAAGTCCATACTAACTTCTTATTAGGTCTATTATGATCAGTATTGAGTAATACAGTAGATGAACCTGAAGGCAGGAAATATTTTGCATTTTCGAAGTTTTAACGCCATTAATTTTAATTAAAACTGACTTAAAATGTTACAGAAGACAAAATAAAGTAATGGATCTTTAATTTTTTAACATTCGATAAAACTGAGAAAGGACGCTTTAAGCTCCGCATCGTCGCCTAAATTATTGTAATTTCACGTGGACTTTGAGAGCTGCGGAATCCGCTCTATGTGATTCACCCTTGTTTGCCTTTCCAGGGTGTGTGAGATTCTTGTTCTCTTTAATACTATTTTACCTTACAGCGTATACTTACTATATAATCTCTATATGTAAAACTGAATGTATGTATGTATGTATGTGTGTGTCTGTATGTCCTTTATGCGTTGCCAAACTACTCATCCGATCGCTATGAAATTTTAGGAAGTTGCTCTACATGTGTCCGGGAAGGTTTTAGTGAAAAAATATTTTCGAAAACCCCATAAGTTTCCATTTTATGTCGTTTTAAATTTCTAATGTTAACCTTATGGAGAGTAAGTTTGTTTACAAAATGTCTACAATGAAAACATTTGATTTCTTAGCTACAGCTGATTGGTTTACTTTCCATTAGCAATATGCTTTACTATCCAATGCCATCTGAATCATTCATTAATGTAAAACTATGAAGTAATTTTGTGCTGTACAAAATGAACAGCTTTATTCGCCATGTTAATAGTTTATGGTTTTGGGGATTATGTATGTATATTTTTTTCTGCCTAATTAAAAGTCACGTGTTTCTATGTTGACCAAAGAAAAAATAATTACAATGTTTATATATGTTACGTTTATTATGATAATCAGATGTTGTATATCTTTCCTATAAAAGCCGTATTACAGTTAGGTTTGGTTTGGGTTTGGATTGGATTTGAAAATTGTGAATTAATCCACTCAGTTTTATTTGTTTTATGGGAATGTTATTAATATCTATCAGTATAGTATATATCAGTCTTATCGTTTCAATATTGATTTTCACTATGCCGCGACCCAGAATATATAACCTTTCACAATGAAGCCGTAATACTATTCGATTTCAGAACATGGCCAATCTTAATGTTCACACGTATTTACTGTAGGGCGTTACGAAGTTCGCCGGGTCAACTAGTGTATTATAAATAAATAAATACAAATTCCTGTATAGTTATCGTCTCATCTACCGTCCGTCCTCCGGTTGTATTAGGGATATTTATTACAAATAACGCCATCAGTTTTGTCAAGTCGTTTATCAGGGATTAAAGGATGTTTTCATCCTTTAATCCCTGATCCTTTTGAAACTAAAAAAAAGAAAAGAAGAGTCATGCAAATCTCTTTTAAGGGAACTGTTCATCTGATGCTGGCTTGTCTTTTGGATTTCAGGCTTTCTGAAGAAAAAATAAAATACCAATTTTTTACCATCAGCTCTTCTAAAGAGTACCTACTAAGTCCCTATTGGTATTGGAGCACACTACCAAAAGATTTGAAATGAGATATTAAACGCTACACTCCACACTGTACTACAAGCTTTGTCCGTCAGTCCATAGTGAAGATAAAGATTCAGTTACCCAAAACTCGTTGAAGGAATTTTCTTTTTTGAGGTAATAGTTTACCAATGTTATATTATTATAATAATAATATAGATAAATATTAGTTTTCCGTGATAATAGACAGTTCTTTTAAAGTAATTGCTCACCTAAACCTTCTGATTAATCAATTATCTTGGCTGTCCTAAATAATTTCGGTAATTAATTTATAATTAATTTATGCACTCTTTTCCGTGATGCCACCTCTATACAGCAATTTTGATAAAGAGGTGGCTATCCAAGTTGTACAACTTTATTTATAGCTGTAAGATGCTACATAAGTATGTATGAAAATATGTGATTATACAATATATTTACCTTCAATATCTTGTAGTAACTTACTCGTAACTTGTAAAATAATGTGAACTGTTTATGTACATTTTGGAAATAAAGAATTTATGTATTTATTTTAAAATAAAAAAAACTATACGTAGTTTATATTTTTATGTTTATAGTAGACTTTCTTCTTTTAAAATCTTTATAGATCATGTCATATCAATTGGTTTGAGTTTATCTGTTTGGATGTTTGATTATAGTTAATATGATTTGTAAATTTAAAATACGTAAGTGAAAATATCACAACGACATGTGCAATAGTTTACGTGAAATCTAAAAATTTGTGAAAATTCTCGTGAAATTAGTCACTTAAAGATTAAAAAGATTAATGACAGCAGGTAGTGTAAACTCGTATAAACGATTTATGGCAAACTTTCACTAAAACCGTTAGTCGCTGAAGCTCTGGCGTTATACAGCAACAAAGTAGACCCTTTGTTGTTTAAATGATAATAATTCAGAGCTACCTAGTGATGATGGGCATTACATGTTTATTCACAGCTTCCGTTTCCGGCTCCCGTGTCCATAAAGCTGTCTTTAGCCACCTAATTGCGCCGGCAGTCAAGATATGATGTTTACACAAGTAAAATCTACCACATTCAGTCAGAATAACGATGGTTAGATGTTTGTGCACACAACACTAGACAATTCGAGTGGCTACGATAGATCTTCTGCTCCTATTCACTTTTTTACCTATTCTAATTAAGTCAAATTATTTTTGTTAAATCATAATTAAGAAAGACGTAATAGAATCTAAATATATAAAACAAAGTCGTGTTAGTTACACGCATTATAACTCGAGAACGGCTGGACCGATTTCAATGATCTTTGATTTTTTGGATTCGTCTCTGCTCCGGTTCTCAGTTTCCATAAATTCAATTGGTTTCCATTTTATAGCGTTTTAAATTTCTAACGTTAACCTTATGGGGAATAAGTTTGTTTACAAATTTTCTAAAATCAAAACATTTGATTTCTTAAAACAGCAGTTGGTTTACTGTCCGTTAGCAATACGCTTTGCTATCCAATGCCACATGAATCATTCATTAATGTAAAACTATGAAGTAAATGAAAGCATTATTTTCCACGTTAATAATAATATAAATAATATAATAATCAGCTGCTGAATATTTAAAGCTTTCACAATGAAGCCGCAATGCTATTTGACTTCAGAACATGGCCAATCTTAAAGTTAACATGTATTTTCTGTTAGACGTTACGAAGTTCGCCGGGTCAGCTAGTATTAAATAAAATTGCGATTATTAAAGTTTTTCTTTCATATGTTTATATCATTATATTTTCCAATACAAAATTTCATTCACCTACCGTAAAGTTTATTTCTTCTTCCTTTTTCACTAAAGGTTTTTTTCTTAAAATTTTAGTGATGGTTGCATGAACGTTGGAAATTTAATACTAATTTAGGTGTAAAACCTAAAAATTAATAACTACTTTAGATTAGAAGCTACGTTTAGCTTAGAATAGGGAGGTTTAATCAGGTCTTTCGACCAATGAACAATAGTGTATAATTGTTAATGCTTTTAATTTTCTTTGCTTTAAACTACTTGGGTTTTTATTTCGTAGCAGAACTAGCTTTGCTCAAATTTCAACCCTGTACCGTTTACATAATACCTATGCCAGGTCTAGGCTTGAATTCACTGTCTGTGAGTGAAATCCCATTTTCAAAGTTGATTCATATTTAATTAAAAAGCTACAATTTAAATTCCTCAGATTTGTGTATTTTCAATGTTACTATGTATATCCACATGAGGTTCCGTATAATGATTTATTGTTACTATTTAGCTTCAAACTGCTTTGTAGAAGAATGAAATTAATTAGTCCGATGATTATTTTTAAATTGATCAATGGAATGTTGGGTGACCCTGAATTATTACTATGCTTACCATTTTGTGTTCTGGCTTTCATCAGCAGAACTATGTCTTTATTTGTTGTACCCTTTCACGTACCAATTTATCCTTTCACTGGATGATGCAATATTATTAAATCACTTGTAAATTTTTTTCATATTTTTAATAATATTAGTCGTTTTTTTTTATTTTAAACCTAAAATTTAAAAAATTATTTTTAGATTATTAAGTATTCAAGAAAATTATCAATTTCCCAGTTAAATTATGTATAATTTATTTGTTTAATTTATGATTATCATTGCTGTGAAAACTAGGGTTTTTTTTTATATCAGAGAAAAAGCCAGTTATGTTTTTTTATTTTAGGTGACCATTTGTGTTTATAAAATTTATTATTAAAAATTAATTAAAAAAATTAAAAAATTCACTCAGATTTATGTGTTGTTTTTACATGTACAATGTACATATCAATGTTGTTTTTCCAGTATTTAATGTTTTTATTGTATATTTAGCTTCAATGTTTTGTAAAAGAAGGAAATTAATTAGTGATGATTTATTTACTCAATTAATGTTTGTTACTGGCTAGAATAACAATATTTCTATCCGGCAGAACTATGTCTTTTTTTTTTTATTTCCCACCGTATTTATCCAATTTTACAAATTGTTTTGATATTGTGCAATATTTTAATTATAAAATAAAATTGTACTATATTTTAATAAAATAAATTAAAGGTATAGATTTTTTTTTTATGTTTACATTTTTTATATTTATTTATTTATCAATTATATTCATAAACAATTTTCCCTGCTAGTTTTAGATTATTTTTATGAAATATTATTTATTTATGATTTATTATTGATGTGATTTATTACTATTATATTTTTTATATGGCCAGAGAAACAAGCCTCAGTTAGTTCTTTAGTTATTTTAATTTCTCCGTGAGCGTTTGTTGAGCATCATCATAAATCTAAAAAAATAAATCATGAAATATAGCTTTATATTTAATATGAACTGTAAAATTGTAATTTGTCTTGTCCTATATGTTTGACATGTAAATAGTTAAATACTATTTTTGTTTTTAGTGTATTCATGTACAAAATCCAATTTGAAATTACTTAGAATCTCTAGTACCTAAACTATTATATTCCTCTCAGACATACATATTTCGTCTGAATGTGTTTCCTATGGATCATGTCACAAAGCCCCTTAATTGAATGTAATCCGTGACGAAGATGTCTCTTTTGTATTCTGCATATAGTCATACTTAGTAGAACAGTGACAATCTGCTGACATTGAGATCAGTTTATCAAGTTAAAACCTCGTAAAAGTAAAGCTCAATTAAAAATGTTATAACTTTAGAGGGTGTTATAAAATATAATATGACATAATACCGTAACTTAAGACTAATTAATTTATATAGCACTCTGATTGAAACAATTGAAAATAAATTTTGCCGGAAGAATACATGTTTTACTACAATTAAATATTTCACTTGTTTACAACTTCGTTTATCATAAACAAGTAGACTATTCTGAAGCTGATAAAGGTTTGAAAGAGTTTAGTAGCATAAAGGCTTTGTTTTTTAAAGCACACTGTATTCATTTTTCAAACATAATAGCACATTGTTTGATATATCTAGACACAGTACGTATTATAATAAACGTAATAATTAGTAAAAGTAGTATCACATGTGAAGGGATTGTTATTTTCTTTTCAAATCTAGATATAGTAAGCATATCAAA
Organism: Nephotettix cincticeps; assembly: GCA_023375725.1. Classification (NCBI taxonomy): domain Eukaryota; kingdom Metazoa; phylum Arthropoda; class Insecta; order Hemiptera; family Cicadellidae; genus Nephotettix; species Nephotettix cincticeps. The sequence goes on from CM041784.1 coordinate 15,504,430, forward strand.
GGCGAATTTCACAAACTAAACTAAACTCTAATTTTAAGGTTTAATTTGCATACATAAAACATCACTAAACTGTATTTTGTTCTTGTAAATAATTCACAAAACTTACACATCTCAAAGGTAGCATAAGTCTGGTACGCCGATGTCTACCAGATCCAAGGTTAAAACAAATAAAATTGAAATAAAACATTAAAAGGTTAAAGATACGCTCTGTCAAAAAATACGAGGGAATTAATACATGAATCTGAGTCTACATGCATATCCATCTGATAATTATTAAAAATGTGAATATATAAAAATAAATAAATAGCTTAGCGTAATAATGCCCCATTCTAGGCTAACATAAATAATACAAGAATCGAGGGATCCCCGTCGATTTCCACCGTGTTCTCTATGTTGCGTGACCAATAACTTACTATTCATCTCTCTTGTTATCGTGCCAAATCCAGTTTCATTTGCAATTATATATTTTATAGTATTAGGTCATTCATTGCTGATCATTGCTTAAATAGGTATGAAGATACTTCAAATTAAACTTTTTTTAGATGCCGATTTACTAAATGCGAAATATATATTTTATTTTACATTACATAATTAAATTTCTTTCAAATAACCATATAAGGTGATAGGTAACATAATGAATAACTACATAGACATATAAAGTATGAATCAGAGTCTATCTGTTATATTTTATTATGTATGTGGTGTATTAATAAAAATATTCGTTTTTATCTAAAATTGGAAACAGTCGTAAGGTGTTACGAAAATAACCCTTCATGTACTTTTTATGTTTGAAAGATTTAGGATTAAACTGACAGTTGGTTGCAAAAATTTTTTGTGGTTTGATGTTTATTTATGTAATTTCCTTTTTTGAAACATTTTTCATTTTAATTAGGGTGTGTGCTGTAGTTATTGACGTAATTTGTCTTACAGAACGTGGCGTAATTGTAATGTAAATTACTAAATACTTTTCAATGTTGTCTTTATTGTTCTATAAATCATTTAGAATACAGGTATATATCCAACACTCAAACTGAATGTTTTTATAATATATTTTTTATAAAGAGTGTAAAATGTGCACGAGGTACAAGTTATTGGCACCTATTATCCTACAGTTGTTGTCACATTATTATTTAATATTTAACAATCAAATGTTAAATGGTAATGGTCTGAACCAACAATTATGTTTCTGTGATCAAGTTTTGACTTCATGTTTAAAAAATCACCTTTGCTTGCTATCAAACGTGTCAAATTTCTTTTGAGTTCTTTAGCATTTCTTCGCCAATTTTTATCCAAAACTAACACACCTATTTTCACTGGCTTTATGACATAAAAGCCATCCAAGCAATGTTTGTGAAACTTTTTAGAGAATAAGGATATTCAATTACTCAATCATGTTTGTGAGCCAGAGAGATCATGCAAAGATAGTATGATTAACATTTTGTACCCACAATGGGGTTTTTGAAATTCTTACATCTTTTAAATAGTAACATTGGAATTAGCCCAAGAAAACTTACAATTTTGTATGTTGCATCTCTCATTGCACTTTGTCAATTGGTTACTGAGATATATAAATCGGCTAACAGATCTTTAGAGTCCCAATGTTGCTAGTCTCAAGGAGAGTGGATAACAATTTATATATCGCCCCTAACTATATTTTCGTTTCAGATTAAATTTACTAAATATTGCGCAAAAACAATTAGGAGCCCTTCTTAAATATAAAAATGTATTTTGTGCGAAATATAAAGTTGTAAATATTTGTTATTACTTTTAACCCTTAATGAAGTGCTAAAATATTGGAATACTTCTTAAACAGTTTTCATCCATAAATAAAAACAGTTTCATGGCTACTAAGCACACCTATTGAACCCTTTTAGACAGAGGACTTATGTCAACATCTTAGAAATTTCTAAACCTTTCTTGAAATTCACAGCTAATTTGGGAAATAAATTGATAGAGGGATGCCAATAACTGTAGCAGTCACCCTACAGATAAAAAATATATCTCTGACAAACATAGGTGATCCAAAACGTGGACATATTTGAATTACTTAATTATTTTTTAAGACTGGCTAGAAAACATAAGTATATACTTAATAAACAGTTATAACTAAAAAGGCAATTTACTTGTGTTCAGAATGTTAGGTATTGATGCAGCAGAAGGAAAGTGCCATGAGATATTTTCAAGAAAGTTGGTGTTAATCCCGTGAAACACGTATATATAATTACAGCTCTGGCATTAAACATTCCTGCCGTTATGCGGCTTAGCTATAGACACAACCCTGACGTTGTGAAGTGTGAGGTTCATAGTTTATAAACCCCCAAACTGCTAAAGTTTGTTTATCGGTTATAGCCCCAAAACCGTTTGTATCGACCTTTTACATAAGAGATTGTATCAGAAAATCGGTTAAAATGTATATAACACTTAAGTTATCGAGTTTTATAAATCCAGAACAAAAAATCTCTGGTTAAAGTTTTTTTTATTTTAACAGCATGGTATCTGATTTAAAAATGTATTTAGATATATTTTTCTTTTACTTTATGCCCTTCCTGGATCCTGAATGTCATGTAATATAATATATTACATGACATGATATCGTTGGACACCAATTATTGGTTTAAAGATGCTTAAATATGAAATGAGAAACAGTTCATTCTTCTCAAAGATGTCAGGCAAAGCATAGATGTAAATGACAAATCTATTTTAATTTTTGTATCATGACTGTGTACATATGCAATTTCAAAAGTACGCAGTGTATGTGTAGATAATGTTGAATATTATATCTAAACATTTCAAAAGTTCCAAACTTACATCCTCACTAAAGTTCGGATAGACATTTTTCCAGCCAATAGAAGTTGAACCCTTAGAAAAATAATTATACCAGGTATTTATAAAATTAAATTTATTGTTTTGTTTGGGGTTTTGAGAGTAACGTTTTAGTAAAGAAATAAATTAAATACGTGGAAAAACTGCACCATTATACAAATGTTCATAAACCAACATTTGAATGGCCATTTTGTTTCTAAATTGGATCTTAAAAGTACCCCCTGGTGGCCTGGTGATTTCAGTAAGTACTGGGATGCCAAAATTTTGGTATAAGCAATGCTTCAAACAAGTAGCAGGTATTTTTATACAAATAACAACATGAAAGTGAACTGAATCACCTGTTGTAACCACTTTAATTGAAAATAATTTATAGCTGAACAGAATTTGGTTTCATTTTAAAGCCCTAAACCACCTTTAAACAACTGTCCAACCATTCTGGATACAATTAGTTATTTAATACTATGATATAAACATATTATGTGGTAGAATACAGTATTATGCTCCACTCATGATATTGAGGATATTTTCTTATTATAAAAACGGTAAATATATTACTCTGTGTCGTTTATTGCACTTTTCCAATGCGTATGTGTTTTAACTAAACATCGTTTCTGGAGGTGGAGAAACTCCTCCCGTTTTCAAATGATTACTTAATAATTTACATTAAAAATTGAATGTTCATAGTTACAGATATTAATTATATCATGATGTTACTAATACTATACTAATATATTTCATGTACAACACAAAAAACTATATTTATAACGCAAGAAATTACCAAAATCTTTATGTCTCAGCGATTAATATATGTAACTTTAAGAGGCGGCAGGAGTCAGTCCAGGCGCTCACACGCTTGACATGACATGGGTTTAATTATCCTTTAATTGCTCGTAAAGGAAATTTATTAAAAACAAAATACCAAATACAAAGTATTTTATAGGTCCTTATCAACATATTGATGTGTTAAAATACCAAAAATAATGCTTAGAAATATTTTATTTTTTTGAAACTAGAAAATTAAAATCCCATAAGGATTTAACAAAACTAATTCCGTTGTATTATTTTTATTTATCAATGGAAAATTTCAAACTTTGGACCTAAATAAACTTCACATATTCATAAATAAAATGTATTGAATAACTTTTTGTATTTGATTTGCTCTTAGCCATAATAATTTTTTTTCAAGTGCGTGAACAGTGCACGCTTTTTATAAAAAAATTATTATGGCTAAGAGCAAATCAAATACAAAAAGTTATTCAATACATTTTATTTATGAATATTTGAAGTTTATTTAGGTCCAAAGTTTGAAATTTTCCATCGATAAATAAAAATAATACAACGGAATTTGTTTTGTTAAATCCTTATGGGATTTTAATTTTCTAATTTCAAAAAAAATATTTCTAAGCATTATTTTTGGTATTTTAACACATCAATATGTTGATAAGGACCTATAAAATACTTTGTATTTAGTATTTTGTTTTTAATAAATTTCCTTTACGAGCAATTAAAGGAATTATTAATAATTAATTAACCCATGTCATGTCAAGCGTGTGAGCGCCTGGACTGACTCCTGCCGCCTCTTAAACATTAAATTATTAGGTAGTCACTTGATAACGGGAAAAGATTCTCCACCTCCAGAAACACCGTGTAGTTTAAAAAAACAGGAGTGTTGAAAAAGTAGTCCAATAAGAGATATTGAATAATTAACAATCAACGCCATTATGAATTTTTAAAATTCAGTAAATCCACTTTAAACAAAATAAATCATATTTCAATTAAGAAACTGACCCTTTAGGTTCACATAGATTGTGTTGGGATCTAGTAAATATATTGACTAAAGTAAAAGATTTGAACTTAAGGCACTTCAGTGACGATAAGTGGAAGTCAAATTCTATTTAATTGCAAAGACGTGGATGGTTTTCATGAGAGAAGGGAATTTCTGTCAGTATTCATTTATCATAGTCATGAACTTTTCAATGCAAACTTATATAGAAAGTTTTCATCTTTTCATAGAGCTTACAAGGAATGCATTAACGTTAGTTAACGATGTCAACTTTTAATAGCCCAATAAGTACTCTAGTATCGAAGAGGTAGAAATCGCTAATTGGCATAACTAACTTATATTTAATATATTTTCAACGGTAAACTTATATTAAATTTTTAAATCAATTTCTATTAAACAAATTAATAGTTCATAGCACATTTAAAATTATTGGATTTCAACTTTAAAACTCTTAACTTTGATTTTTCATTTTATCCCTTCATTCCTCCTAAAACTTTTGATTAAATATATTTGTTTTAATTTTTATATTTTATACTTGTTTGTATTTATTTATAAATGAAACATAAATAAAATAAATTTGTGTAAAAGTGTATTATAAACTAATGAATGGGTTACCCAAAACATAAAAACTGATGTTGGTTCAAGTAATACCTAATAAGTTTCACACATTTGATCATTCGCAATTATTCAAGAAGGTAGCGTTATAACTTCATACTGAGAAACTATAGAGAAACGTAAATTAGTATTGAAATCTTTAAACAATGTAAAAATTTCAATACCTCAGCGAAACAAACGTAAGTGATTTTTCAGATCTTAAACCTTGCCTTTTAAAATATAAAACACGTAATTTTTGTGTAAACCTATATTAAAAAGTAAAATTTAATTAGTTTAATTAAGACTTATATAATAAAAACTTACATCTGTCACAGTTGACAAAGATGTTGTCCGTTACGTGTTTCGCCTAGACTGCATTTTCAAGTGACGATGCAGGGACGTTCTATCCGTTAAGGACGCGTCATTAATTGAAACATAAATTATAACACATAGACTGACACATAAAAACTTACACGATCAAGGTCTGTCTGTAGGCCTACTTTTGACGCGATCGCGAACTACAGCTGGAGACAAACTCGATGTCCACGATCGCTTCAAAAGTACACAGACAGAACTGTCTTTTATATGTGTCAGTGTGTGTGTTGTAATTTATGTATAAACTAATAACGAGTCCTTGTCGGATAGAACGTTTCTGCATCATCACTTTGTTCCGGTCACCCGCCTCACCACGCTAAATTGACCTTAGAAGCGGGCTATCCAAAGGTGGGGCGGATGACTAAAACACAGAGCGGGAGAAAAATGAAAAAGCGTGGATGGCGTGTAGTAAAAAATATATTTGAAAAAATATAACATTAATCTCAACATTTACAATAATACCTTGCACCTTGTTATCATTCTCTTTTATGATGAATCTCTTTTTTTAAATTTTATTTTTTTGACATGCTTACTTAGCGGTTGGCCAACCTTCTCAACAGTAAAACATTTACTTTTACCAAGCAAATAAATAAACTTATTAATTATTCCATGCAAGAAAGTTGTTTTTTATCATTTTTTTAAGAAAGAAATTTGAGTGCCGAAATTTTCAACAATGCAGCCAATTCCACCCGGAGACCTTTGGCAAAGGGCGGGCTCCTAATAGGATTCCTTAAAACTAACTTAAAACCAAATAACAATAATAGATAATAAATAAATAAATAAATATATATGTATAATTCCAGTCCCTAACAGTTCACAGTCAATGGTCATAGACACAAATAAATATGGAGCTTCTTACTTGTACCTCGTCAGTAGAGTGGCATAACTTAACGGTGCATCATATTTTAAAACTTTAAAACTGTATCACTACTATTAAATACAATTTGTTCCACGATGGAAGTGGATAAAAATATTTAGCACCGTTTTACTAAGCAGATCGGACCACTATGACGATTAACCAAAAGGCTTCCTCTCAGCTCGCTTCCAATGCCTACCTGGAGTGCGGCAGCCACAACACATAAACACTATAACTAATTAGCCGGGAAAATGCGAGTGGTGGCACGAGGGTTGACCTGGCTCAACTTGAAAATGCCGTCCAGGCGAAATAGGCGAAGTGGACAACACCTATATGTGAACTGCGATTGATGTAAGTCATAACACCATGGGTGGAGTTAGGTCATGCGGGAAAATGCCCCCATACCTCTTAAGAGTTTTTGAATTTCTATCACCAATTTTAACAGATCCATTATAGTTTTTTGACTCACATTATTTGATGAGTTTATACTGTGGTTTTATATTAGTTTTATGTAAATTTTTCTTTTTCTCTATTTTGAGGAAATGTTTTGAAAAAAATTAGGAAATTAACTTCGTGTTCCCCCAACGTGTAACCTCTAACTCAACCCATGCATAACACATAGTTTGGGACAATGGATTTTATTAAAAATTTAAAAAATGTTATATTAATATAAGCTGTTTGGATCAACTATTTCGCAAAATTTTCATGCTAACTAATTAAATTACTGTAATGAACACATTAACTATTACTAATGGGTCTTAAACGTTATTTAGATTTTTATTAAGGACGTTTTCCATCACGATTTTATGTCAAACAAAGTTTCACGACGTTTCGGGATCTGGAATCTGATCCCGTCCTCAAGTGAACAAATATCTAGTACACTAATAGCAGTTTTCTTTGAGTCTCCGTGACGTTTGGACGTGTTTTGTTTCTTATGTGTGTTATAGTTAGTGAATGGATTGTTTGTAATTTTTTTGACTGCTTCAAACTTTCATGTTTTCAGTTTTATACTGGTTTAGTCTGGATTCTCTGTTAATTGTATTATTTTTTAAATATTAGTGACTGAGGACGTACATAGTAATTAGTAATATTAATATTACTAGTATTATTAATTAGTAGATATTAATACTGAGGACGGGATCAGTTTTCAGATCCCGAAACGCCATGAAACTTTGAACTTTGAAACTTAAAACCAGTTGACATTAATAATTTTTTAACTGATTTGTATCAACAAATAACAAAAAGTGGGTGACATGACCGGGAATCATACGCTGAACCTCATTACATTAAAGGTCAAAAATCGCTACCGATCACTGCCGTTCCGATGTAACTTGATCCTCAAATATCGTTAAGATTATGTACAGTAACCTCAGCTCAGTTGTGGATTTAGGGGGGGGGGCTTCCGGGCTGAACCCCCTCCCCCAAATACTGGGAGTCGTGAAAATTGTGATAAGAGGCTGAATCATTTCAAATTTCTTCAAATGCCGCCTGTTTTGAAGCAATTTGAATATTTTTTTTCAATTTCTAAAAGAAATTTTGTAAATTATAGCATACATTATGTATTAATAATAACTATATTCGTGAAATGACAAGAAATATTATGGTACCACATATTAAGCTAAATAATTACACATCATCATATGTCGCATCATAGGTAGTATTTATTAAATGCTATCTATGACGCCGTGACAGGTACTTCCAGTAGCCAATAGTATTTAAGCAGGGACGCCATCTTGTTTCTTTCAGTCTCCATTTAGGCCTGATGGTGTTCGGTGTACCTGGACGAAATCGATCGCCAATTTAACATTTTTTGTATATATTTACCGTTGTATACAATTACAATATAAGTGTTAATATATTAAGTAGTGTTGGAAGACGTGGGATTTTACTTTATCCTATACCATGTATTAAAAAAATATATTTTTACTTTATTCCTTGGCGTTGGTTTTAGTGGGAAATAATTTTATTTCATCATTGTAGAACCAACGGTTTGTCTGGAATCAATATTGGACACCTTACGTGATTCACCCTGTATATTTATTTATCATCTCAATTATGTAGCTAACTGTAAATATACCTACTAAAAAGACTAAAAACTCGTAAAACTGCAATCAAATTTTTTTAAACCTTCTTCCGAGTACACCGCGTCCCCCCCTCTTTCCTGGAGGATAAACTACCCAAATTAGCCCCCCTCCCCAACAACTCATCCAAGATTAGGCACTGCCTCAGCTTAGTCATCCAAACCAATTTCAAGTTACATAAATGTTTTACTCATTGTAGGTCTCATCACGGGACATGGACACATGGAGAAACTTTCTTGCATGGGATTCTTCACTGGAGACCCAGTCTACAGAAAGTATGGGCAGTCCGAAGAGGCTGCCTATCATCTGCTCTATAAGTGCTCTGGGCTTACTGAGGTGATGACAGCTAGTCTGAGATTATGGTAAGGGACACTTATCTTCCCCAGGAAGAGCTGGTCGGGAGACTACGGCAGTTTGCCATGCTTTTAGGTCTAGAAGGACCTTGAGATTCTCAACAACTGGGGGTGTGCAAATACCCATATGGCTGACATGTTTAAGAAACCTATTTTTTTACTTTTTAACTGAAATGGCGACCTACCCAGGTAGGTATTTTAAGCCAAGTATGAATGAGGAATTAGTTCCGCCCTTTTGTGTAACCAGGTACATACAATTTAGTATGTATACATAACATAAGTATGTATACATGCGATATTGATTATTTCGATAACCATTTAACCCCCACACCTTTTGGGGGATATAAAGTTTTAGTAAGCCCTCATTCCTGTTAGAACCAAGTGTATTTCTAGACCCAAATCACCATCCTATCCAACTCTTTATATTCGTTATACCCTCTCATACTTGTCGATCTGACCACGTCCCTCGTTGCGACCTCATCATGAGACCTCACCTCCCAACCTCTCACTCCGAACGTGAGAGGTTGTCTTACTGCTTCCCTCTGCCTTCAGGAAGCAATAAGAAAATCGTGTTTGACATGTAAACATTATATACCTCTTTATTTAAATCCATGAATAAGGGTGATATTTAATATCTAAATGCTCAATAAAAAACTGTGTCACGATTATTACCTTTTCATTGTTTTTAGTTAGATTTAGGACTTACATACAAAGGGTTCTTTGTTGGAAATTCATTATTGGTGATGGTGGATTGATGTTATTTAGATTTTTATTGCGGACATTTTCCATCACGATTTTATGTAAAACAAAGTTTCACGACGTTTCGGGATCTGGAATCTGATCCCGTCCTCAGGTGAACTAATATCTAAAATATAACACAATTAATTAACATATAATCCGGACCACCTGAGGACGAGATCAGATTCCAGATCCCGAAACGTCGCGAAACTTTGTTTTATATAAAATCGTGATGGAAAATGTCCGCAATAAAAATCTAAATAACATACAAAGGGTGTCTAAACATTTAAAAATATTTTAGAATCATAAAAGATATAGCATTAAAACTTTACATTAATAATTGTTGTAAATAAGCATTAATTTAAAACAAATATTGATTTTTTCGCAAGAGGTTTACTATGGTATCATAAGTAAAATGTGATTTCACATTACATGCCTCAACCAACTGAAAACTATTCTGTACACCGGATATATATATATATTATAACCTGAATATCAAGCTTTATATGTAGCCGATGTATACAATATTTTGTTAAGTATTTAGCTACAAGTTACAATAATATACAGAGTTTTATTCTGTGCCACAATCGGGGTTAGTGAAATCTAGATGACATCTGACAGTAATCTTTATTTGTAGAGTGACCCCTTGTTTTTAAGAGGTAAATAAATATTAAAGGGAGATGCCCAGTTTTCGGTAAAAAAATCTAATTTTTTTCACTAATGAATCCTCATATTTTCCTCATTTAGGAAATTATATACTTTTAATATATTTACAAACTGCAAAAAACACAAAAATAAAACAAATAGTACTACCCACCTTTTTTTACTCACAATAGTTTGCTTTAGCTCTGGTAGGTAACAAACATTATTACACTTACTAATTGATTTTATGTTAGAGGTTTTATTTTGCTGAGTGGGCACATTGAGAGTCTGGTTGCTTGGCTACACCGTCAGCAAAAAATTACATTTTTATTGGTTTGTTTTTAGATTTTTACATTAGTTTTGCAAAGGCATATTATTAACTACAAATGTGTTGTTTACGTTTAGGTACCATTTTCTAGACTATTACGAACGTCACTGAAATTTTTTTACTTGGGACATCATGGTGAACAAAGTGTACTAGAATCATGCTTCTATGTTAAAATATACACAAGTGATAAATTAAAGTAAATTTTGAAAAATAGTAAACAAATGTTGTATTTAAAAAATCTTATTTAACTTACATTTTTTGGCAAAACTCTTTTAAAGTAGTACACTTTGTGGAAAATGTCTCTAAAACAATTAAAATTTGAAATGCATAGCTTTAAGGGTTCGTAATTAAATGGTACCCAACCAACATAATTGACCCATAAAAAATGCATTGAATCTTTTAAGTGGGCATCTCCTCTCAAATCATTTTTTTAACAGCCATCATTTTCTGATATAAGAGTCGAAACCCTTGATTTTATTGTTGTTTCGGATAGTTAATAGCATATTAAGACCTATTTATACCTGATTCATCGTTGGTATATTAAACTGATAATTATTTATCACCGAAATACAAAAATATCTTCCACATTTAAGACTCACTGTTTCATGTATAGTGTACAGGAACTCAATGGTGGCCCAGTTAACAAAAACAATTACATTTTATGTGGACTTTATCTGTCCATGGGCCATAAACAGTTGACTTTGTAAGAGGTTACCCAAGTATAAAGTTGTAAAATTATTTTTACCATCCGAAATAAACATAAAACAAAGGAGCTTCAATTAGAAAAAAATCTACCGCCCCATTAAAATAAGTAGTTATTTTTAAAAACTTTCATTTAACTGTCTTATTTCTCTGCAAAAACAAGGGAATGTTCCTAATTTAAATCTAATGTAAAACCTAGTTTGAAAGATTGCCGTGATTTCACAGTAAAAAAAATACTCCGTAAGCTGTATAATGTAGTGCCGTAAGCAAAAACATGTTCTTGAAGTCCTCTTTCATAATTCTATAATACAGGAAACTCATAGTCTAAAACACTTTATTTTAACATAGCCTAGTTTGTAAGAAGAATAAAAACTAAAAGAGGTTTAAGTTTAAGCTCTAATATTGATGATCCATGTTATTGTTATAGCTTTAACCTTTTGGTGTTTTGTTTGTGACATTGCTTGTTTTCTACCACTTTAATAGGACGCAAATACCTAAGCTTACATTTAAATATTTCTACTTATTTCTCATGGGGTTACAGCTGATGTGTTAAACAAGTAAAACTGTTGTATAGTAGACAATAAGTACTAATACACAATGTATTAATACATTGGTTATAACAATCAAAGAAATTTAACCGAACTGAGACTTTTGAAACAACCAGTAGATGTAACACAGAGAGTTATTCTGCATCGTATACACCATCTCTTCCACTATATTCTATATTCAGGACCACCTCTTTTATGTGAATCAAAGTATACTGTCTTGAAGTGAACGAGAATTCCAAGAGAATTCAGAGCCTCGGAATTTCAGTGGGAGGGACTCGCAGACAAATAGTCGAGCTGAGTGGTGTATTGTATTGTTAAAGAAGTCCTCGGCTGTAAAACTTTTGTTCCATTGTATTGCTTCCAGTTAAGAAAAGGAATAGACCGCAATTGTCAAAGATAACAGTAAGTGGAAATAATCCCATAAAATTCCACAAAATGGAAACTATTTTATGGAGTCACCAACAACGGGTTTATGACCTTTATTTTCATATTGGTCTTGTTGTTTTAAATCTAGAGTTTAAAAATAAGATAAAAAGCTATAAATAAGCTGTTAAATGCTAAAAAGGTTCCCTGCCTTTCCTAATCATATCATATGTGTAACTTATTATATGTGTTTTATTGTATATGTTTATTTTTAGTATTAAACAAGGTTTATTTATATGTATTTAGTGTTTAATTGTATTAGAGTAGGAGGAGTGAAAATGGTCCTTCGAGCCGGATAAATCAAACAACGTTGGCATTCACACTTCATTGTTTCGTCATATTAAAATTGAATTCTTCAGCAGAGTAGTGCGTATTCAGAGAACCTTCGATTCCTTACTTCACCATACTTCCATACATAAGTTGGCCCAGGACTCTATACCGTGACAACTTCTGTTTATCCCATGCGTGGTCGTTTTGAGGGATAATTTCTCAAATGCCTACTTGTACTTGTTTTGAAACAAGTATAAGTGATAAACAAGTACGTTTGATGACGATCTATGTTTCGATTGGTGGGTTTAAAATCTTAGTTGATGTAATAGCAATTTATTCAGTGATTCAACTGTATGGTCTTTTTGAAACTAGTTAACTTTTACGACTGTTCTTAATGCTTTCATACCATGTGAAATTTTTTATAAACAAAAAGGCTTAGAGTTGTAGGTATAATCTGAATTTTAAATAACAATTGTTAGAAACACATATTCTTTTTTCAATTTTTTTAACGTCAATTTTATGATCCTCTTACTCTTATTTTTTAGTACTTTTATATTAGTGCTTTATAATATACTGAAAATTTTTGGTGACTTGAGAACAAAAAGAAAGCATTTTTTTTTTTATATTTTGTATTTTTCACAAACAATTTTTATTTAAAACATTTTTTAACGGATTATTTTGAAATTTGGTATGTGTTTTATAATATTAGACTACTATTATTAAGAAAATAACTAGCATGATCCAAGCTCAAAATTCAAAATGGCGACCAATTAAAATTTTAAAACTAAAATACTTTGAAAACGGTAAAAAATACAATGGCTGCCGTTTTGGATTTTAATCTTGGATCACGCTAGTTATTTTTTATTAATAGTAGTCTACTAGTTTATAACACATACCGAATTTGGAAATAATCCGAACAAAAGTTTTTCAAATAAAAAATATTTTGTGAAAAATACAAAATGGTGGATATCTGAGAAAATAAGTGTTTTAGGCCATACCTCCATTGGAACTTTTTTCTTCCTTTTAATGTACCTAATCACTCACCGAAGTCCTGAAACGTTTTTCATGGACACCCTATAGACATTTTTATTAAATAATTTAAAAAAATGTCATATTGACGCATACCAATGCATTTTATACATTTTTCATGGTTGAAGGATATTTCGACTTTGTCTTAAAACGGTTACAAAATTTTTAAATTTCTTAGTAAGTAAATTAGTAAGTTCTAAGTTAGTAAATTTAATCCATGTTTCCTTCTTTTTGTTAATTTTTTTACATATTTTTTTTAAGTTGTACACTTCACTTTTTTCTGGAATAACTTGTGCGAATAAATCAAGACAAATTATAAAAAAGTGTTTGTTTAAAATTTTCTCGGAAAGAAGATTTAAGAAAGTTTATATGCTTTTAAATATGATCCTCTAGCGTTAAAGAAACAACATCGTCAAAGGATATCAGGTAAAGCAAATGACACGTGACAGGAAGACTGACATTTCGACCACAGTTTCTACTCTGTTAATATCAATACTCAGTAATTTATTACAGCCCTATTCTTTACTATAAGCTATTAATAAACAAATTCAATGCTTATTTAAATAGCACATTTTCTCCAACAGGAACACATGAGGCAATACCCTTGCCACAGCAGACCTGTGTCTTCAGCGTATTTCCAAATCAATAATAGAACAATAATCTTGCATTATGAAAAGTTCAATCAATATCTGTCGATGTGATTTTGCCTATTCTCCATAATATTGTCACGGAAAGAGTATGGTGGTTTGCAGCTGTGGGGAACACTAAGATTATCTCTTTTTACCTTTTATTTTATTTTGACCATAAACCAAGTTTATAGTACATGGTTTTAATGTGACCATATACCATATCAACATATATCCATAAATAAAGGATTTTGGCTTTTTTATATATGATTAACATGGAAAAAGAGTATGCAGGTTAGCTGTGATGATAAACAAATAAACTATGTTTTAAGCATAAATGGTACATGAAAGTCTACTACATGAATCTAAATACCAGGTTTCATCCAAAAATATAGATTGATAAATGAAATATTAATTTACCTTATTCTCCTTAAAATTAACATTAGAGCTCCAAAATACAACGTACTGTGTTTAGATTTTTAATATCTCAGATCGTTGGAGATAGAGAAAAACTTTAAGAATCTAAATTGTGTAGTTTTTTAAGTTGATCCTAATGGTAAAAGATAAAATATAAAAACTTTTTAAATTACAAATGAAAGACGCAAAAAACTCAATTTTTTAGTACAAAACCTAACTGCCCGTTACGATTGACTGATATGTCTGGATTACAATCTCAACAGATTAAATGTAGGAATACACGTCTCTACCAAATTTGGTCTCGATTGGACCATTTTTACGAGAGTTATCGTGTTCAGAGACACATTTTTAACGACTAATGTTTTTGGCCTCTGAGCATCCCAAACCAAAAAATAATACTGTCCCGGGCCTAAGTCTTGCTATGAGACCTACGGTAATAGCTTATTCCGTATGTAAAATTCACTAAAAGGCTGAAAAATGTTGTTTTTATTGGGATGGGGGTATTTGGAGGTCAGGACCTTATCCCACATACATATTACATAAGTTACGAAATTTAATTTTTTTAATAATGTTAAATGTTAACAGGGTCATAACACATATAACGAAGAAATTTAAATTTAAGAAAGTTACTTCTTAAATGCTAAATTTTTAAACCCCAAATTGACAGTTTTAGCTTTAGAAAAACGTACTTTTCTCCATTATTTGTGATATGATCCTACTAATATTTTACTTTTTCTTAAATTGTTGTAAACTTTTTGTCTTTAGTTACTTTTTTGTAAATCCCATGGTTTTTGAGCTATTGAGCTTTGAATAATGGTAAGATTTGAGTAATGGACGCCATCTTGCTCACTTTACTGTTAGCCTTGCTGGCCCATATGATAATGCCGTTACAATATTTCCGGATAGTATACGTACAGTATTAAAATTTATGTTGATGGAATAGGGATTAAGGTAAATTTTATAGTATTACGTTTGTAAATTAGATCTTCATACAATTAAAAACAACCTTAAAATATTATTACAAGATTTTATCATTATTATTTATCAACAAGATGTACACTGTAGCATTTTACATCTTGCGTCTCAGTTTATTTGCAAATAATCGATTTATAGTTTGATTATAGAGTTAAATTAATGACGACTGAAAGAACTGTGTTTTAAGAGTGACGTATTGAAAATAAGATTTTGTGAAGTAAGATGTGTGCAGAATTACAGACGGTGAGGTATTGTAATAACACTAACCTCATAGATAAGATCCAGTGATGACTGCTAGTGATTTAGGAGCCAACTGGGACCTTGATAGAACCAACTTGGTCTTACTATAATGTCCAGTAATGTTTAGATTTTGTATTAAATATTTGTTTAAAAAACCTAAATTTAGAGAAAATTAGCCAAAATCCAAAAAAATGTTTTTATTTTATAGCGTGCTAAAGAGATATATAAAATATTTTAAAATATTTATACGACAAAAATGATATGTAAGGGTGATGGGCCGGCTAAAGAGAGATTTTTTAATAGCATAATTCTTCCGAACATAACCAAAAATACTTTTTAGACACCTGTACATAAAATAAGACATATTGTTGGAATATAATTACCTAAATAATGCTGCAAATTCTAAACGTTTATTTAGTGTGAATGGATTCTCAGAAACACTTAGGTTTGTAGAGTTGATACGCGTTCTGTTGTCTCACCAGAGGGGTACTTCGACTGAACTTCATTTAAATTCCTTTACAAAATCTTTAAAGCATACTAGAGTGTCAAGTCGTGTGCATTTGTTTTAGGATGAATATAACATATATAATTGATGTTTAGTATAAATAGGCAAATTAACCTTACATATTTGACTTAAACACTCTTATTAAGTTAATTCAACCAGATCACCGTCCTGAAAAGCCTACCTACAGAACCTGAAGCCGCAATTATGCATGGATTTTAAATGAGGATGGTAAAATAAATTAATAAAAATTATAAAATTATTTGCGAACAACACTATTTTCACAGTTAGAAAAAATCTATGACAAAAAAGTTATCAGAGGTCAAGGTTAATTTTTTATCTTTACATCTAATCAAATTAATAAAATTATATCATCAAAAATCATTTCCTTTCCTCTCTTATGCAATCATTATATTAGGTTCTAAAAGTGTTCAAACTAAGACACTATATGATACTAATATTGCGAACGAAAGCAATTAGGTTTATGACCAGAATCAGCCGCAAACGATTTTGCATCCCCACGATTAAGAAAGTTTCAATTTTATCCTTTCTATCATTTTATATATTAATTCATTTTATATATTGGATATTAAAAAATATCCAAAATATGTTTTCCAGTTTTTTACCTTCAGATGAGAAGGTAAAAGATGAGAAGATAAGGAATAGAAACGTATAACATACCACTACATAAAACTACTTTTTTAAGAATCGCATTTTTATAACAGTATTAAGCTTTTTGATCATCCGCCTAGTCAACTTAAATAGATAAAAGACCTAAGTAAATTTAAATGTAATGTGAAAAATTTCTTGTTAAAGGATTATTTTTATAGCATTAAGAACTTATTAAATGTAAAGTATATTTAATCATATGTTTGTAAAAACATTAGGACGTACATCGTGATGCTTGCTTATGCAGTTTATTATTTCGTGGCAATAAAAAATATTTTATTGATTCATTCAATATAATTAACTATAAATACCAAGAGAACAAACATTTTAACCACAGCACGAATGTATACGACTATATATTTTTATTAAAACCTGAACTATCAAAGCATCACTGTTTTGATTCACCCAACCAGAAAGGTAATTAACCAAAATATATAAATTAGTTTTATATTTAACTTAACTGCGTAATGTTTTTACCATAACAAGAAAATTATATACTTAAATAGCTGAGTTCAAATTGGATTTTTATCAAGGGAGGCGCCTAAAAATATGGACCATCAATTTATAATATTGTCTGCAGTGTTTCTCAAGGCGCATCCTCTACCAAAGGTAAGAGAGAGTCGACGAAAGTTACAATTCTTTCTTTCTTATCAACGCAGTAAGTGAGATTTGTTTTTGTTGCTGTGTTTTGTTGACTAAATGGACATGTTCTCTCTTTGAATTAACTTTTTATGTAACAAAGATTTTGCTGTAACTCTCCCTTGAAATTAATAAGATCTATGGTATCCAGCTATATCTTATAAAAAATACAAATTATAACTAATGCACTTAATAACTAAATAATTTAATAATTTTTCATCCCTATATCCTAAATAAGTTACAAGAGTTCAATTAAAAAAATAATTGTTAGCAAAAATTGTTCTTACTAATAAAAAATCCCAAATTAGTTGGAATAATATGTTTTTTAGCGATAACCTTTTGTGCACGATATTTATTGAACATATTTCAAATATATTAAAAGCTTTCATTCAGATTCAGGTATAACGCTCGTATGGTCTGGAAAATCTTAAGTTTTTAATACTCATTGTGAAATTATCTTGACTTGCGCCATTATGATTATGAAAATATAAAGATATTATTAATGAATGATACAAGTTTTCTAATTATTAGGCTATTTATTAGGGTTTTTATATATGTAACATATTTAACCGATCCAAATAAGTTTTTACAATATAAATTTTTATTTTAATCTTTTATGAAAACTATCAAAATGTTGACTTTGCAAAACTAAGCTTTCAAAGAAAATATAAATATATATTTTATTACCAATTATGTACAGGTTACAGCAAAAAATATGAAAATAAAACGAGTAAAACTAAGAAGTGAACATTTTTACCAAGATAAGTGCTGTTGGTAAGAACCCATAACACCTTGAGTGGATCAACCATGGGTTATGATAACACATACCACGTTAGGAACTATCAACTAGGACCACGCACGGTCACCGATGTGGAAGCGACAACGGCGCGCGAGAAACTAACAAAGATTCGCGTTTTCGGTGCCACCCAACCACCCCTGCTGTGGGGACGAGTCCCACCCCCAAGGGCAGGTCGGACGATCCATGGTACAGTGGTACAAGTCAACAATCTAACCACAACTCTTGAGAAAATAGTCCCTACCCAGGGTATGTAAGACGATCCATGGTACAGTGGTACAAGTCAACAATCTAACCACCCTTCTTGAGAAAATAGTCCCTACCCAGGGTAGGTAAGACGATCCATGGTACAGTGGTACAAGTCAACAGTCTAAGCATCTCTCTTGAGTAAAATAGTCCTACCCCCAGGGTTAGGTCGGACGATCCATGGTACCGTAGTACAGGTCAACAATCTAACCAACCATTGTGAGAAAATAGTCCTACTCCCAGGGTAGGTCGGACGATCCATGGTACAGTGGTACAGGTCAACAATCTAACCAACCATTTTGAGAAAATAGTCCTACTCCCACGGTAGGTCGGACGATCCATGGTACAGTGGTACAGGTCAACAATCTAACCAACCATTGTGAGAAAATAGTCCCTACCCAGGGTATGTAAGACGATCTATGGTACAGTGGTACAGGTCAACAATCTAACCAACCATTTTGAGAAAATAGTCCTACTCCCAGGGTAGGTCGGACGATCCATGGTACAGTGGTACAGGTCAACAATCTAACCACCCCTTTTGAGAAAATAGTCCTACTCCCAGGGTAAGTCGGACGATCCATGGTACAGTGGTACAGGTCAACAATCTAAGCACCTCTCTTGAGAAAAATAGTCCTACCCCCAGGGTTAAGTCGGACGATCCATGGTACAGTGGTACAGGTCAACAATCTAACTACCCCTCTTGAGGCGATGGGGTTTCTTCCCGTGGTAGGTCGGATAACCCATGGTACAGTGGTACAAACCAACAATATAACCACCCCTGTTCAGGAGATGGGTCCTATCCCCAAGGTAAGAAAGAAAGAGAGAATTTACTTCAAGCAAATAATAACGTTATAAACGATCACCGCAAATACATTTATTACCAACCCAACCAGTACGTGGTAATTTTAAGGTAAAAATATTAGTGTAGGGTGACTTTGATGATTATAACGTATTTTATAGCCAGTAGCTTTGATACTTTTAAAGGAAGCTGAGTATTTTACTAGGATCATTTATTAATAGAAAGTTTAATAACAATTAAT
The DNA here is from genome assembly GCA_023375725.1 of Nephotettix cincticeps. Classification (NCBI taxonomy): domain Eukaryota; kingdom Metazoa; phylum Arthropoda; class Insecta; order Hemiptera; family Cicadellidae; genus Nephotettix; species Nephotettix cincticeps. Next base: position 15,524,125 of record CM041784.1, read on the forward strand.
TGAGCCAAATCCATGAAAACATTCTATTAATATTTTTTTCTGGATTGCCAACCTTCAAAGTATAAACTACAACCACTAAACAACTTATCCAGTTTTATGAATATGACTCCTATAAATAACTATTACTCTATTCATATTATTGGTTTTATTTCTGGAATGTAATTTTTAATATATTACACGATACAACACACAAATTAACAAAATCCATCAGGTTTACAGGATATAATAGTAGTGTTATATACTATAACATTTGATTTTTATTATAAAAGTTGATATAATACAAAACCTTCATTTGTAACCTAACTAATTATGGATTATATTCAGTATACGTACTATTTTCAAAGGTTTATTCTTGAAAACAGCTCTATCTTCGCATATCCCTGTGAAAAAAACGTGAATTAGAACAGAATGAATAAGTGTTTTAGTAGTATATTTTTATTAACGAAATATTTAGACAAAATAATGTGGAAAGTCCTCTCTACCTATTCTTTACACCTAGATAATCTATGAATTTCTGCGTGTTACGTACTACCAATGGGCGAGTTAGTCAACATACAGTAACATTGACAACACTGGGATACGAACATACGTCATCGCCGCCATTGCTCATAAACACATATGTGCTGCTCGTATCTCTCTGATGCTGATAAATCTGCTAGTTCATGTTTGGTCATTGAATGCTATTGTTAAATACTATAGTAATGGCCTGTCCTGATGAGGTTTTCATATAAATGGTGTTGGTGACACACGTAGTTTCGTAATTGAACGTAATTAACTTTAAAAATTAATATAATTAAGTAAAAAAATATAAGACTCAAAGACAGCTCGAAAGATCGTCTTTGTAACGAGTGAACGTATTTTGTTTTTAGGTTTGCGTAATTGTTAGTGGATGGTATTGTTTGTAAGTTTGTTGACTGCTTTAAACATTATGTTTTCATCTTTAAACCGGCTTATTATGTACTAATCGTGTTATGTATGAGCTAGCTTACCTGAGGACGGGATCAGATTCCAGATCCCGAAACGTTGTAAAATTTTGTGTCACTTAAAATTGTGATTTAAAGTGTCCGTAATAGAAAATCTAAATCACCAATAATTAATTTCACACAAAGAATTAATTAATATCTTAAAATTAAATTTTAGTCATTATATTATTTAATATGTTTATCAGTTTTATAGCTTAAAATATTATGTGATTTTGACATACCAAATTTCTGTTGTAGCTGTTTACAAACTATAATTAAATTTGGTTAAGAAAAGATATTTTTAAGGGTCAGTAACACGTGCACATATCATGCCACACAGTATCATGCCACCTCAACTCGGCCGATATGGGACGTATTCGGTATTTACATTGATAAAGAATAGTGGCGCAATTTACATGAGAAGTAGAGGTCCCTTCCTAAAGAACACTGCGCTAGCATCCCTTCCCTCTCCAAATCATCTTCATTTGACATTAACCTCCAGAGATGGGTACGTGCACTGCGCCTTATTCTCCTTTATTAGAGGTCCCTTAGTAAGGAACACCGCGCTAGCATCCCTTTCCCCTCAAATCCATCTTCATTAGACATTAAACTCCACAGATGGGTACGTGCACTGCGCCTTATTCTCCTTTATTAGAGGTCCCTTCCTAAAGAACACTGCGCTAGCATTCCTTTCCCCTCAAATCCATCTTCATTTGACATTAACCTTCAGAGATGGGTACGTGCACTGCGCCTTATTCTCCTTTATTAGAGGTCCCTTAGTAAGGAACACCGCGCTAGCATCCCTTCCCTCTCCAAATCCATCTTCATTTGACATTAACCTCCAGAGATGGGTACGTGCACTGCGCCTTATTCTCCTTTATTAGAGGTCCCTTAGTAAGGAACACCGCGCTAGCATCCCTTCCCTCTCCAAATCATCTTCATTTGACATTAACCTCCAGAGATGGGTACGTGCACTGCGCCTTATTCTCCTTTATTAGAGGTCCCTTAGTAAGGAACACCGCGCTAGCATCCCTTTCCCCTCAAATCCATCTTCATTTGACATTAACCTCCAGAGATGGGTACGTGCACTGCGCCTTATTCTCCTTTATTAGAGGTCCCTTAGTAAGGAACACCGCGCTAGCATCCCTTTCCCCTCAAATCCATCTTCATCTGACATTAACCTCCACTGATGGGTACGTGCACTGCGCCTTATTCTCCTTTATTAGAGGTCCCTTAGTAAGGAACACCGCGCTAGCATCCCTCTCCTCAAATCCATCTTCATTTGACATTACTCCAAAGATGGGTACGTGCACTGCGCCTTATTCTCCTTTATTAGAGTCCCTTAGTAAGGAACACCGCGCTAGCATCCCTTCCCTCAAATCATCTTCATTTGACATTAACCTCCACAGATGGGTACGTGCACTGCGCCTTTTTCTCCTTTATTAGAGGTCCCTTAGTAAGGAACACCGCGCTAGCATCCCTTCCCTCTCCAAATCATCTTCATTTGACATTAACCTCCACAGATGGGTACGTGCACTGCGCCTTATTCTCCTTTATTAGAGGTCCCTTAGTAAGGAACACCGCGCTAGCATCCCTTCCCTCTCCAAATCATCTTCATTTGACATTAACCTCCACAGATGGGTACGTGCACTGCGCCTCATTCCCCTTATTAGAGGTCCCTTAGTAAGGAACACCGCGCTAGCATCCCTTCCCTCTCCATAATCTTCATTTGACATTAACCTCACAGATGGGTACGTGCACTGCGCCTTATTCTCCTTTATTAGAGGTCCCTTAGTAAGGAACACCGCGCTAGCATCCCTTCCCTCCAAATCATCTTCATTTGACATTAACCTCCACAGATGGGTACGTGCACTGCGCCTTATTCTCCTTTATTAGAGGTCCCTTAGTAAGGAACACCGCGCTAGCATCCCTTTCCCCTCAAATCCATCTTCATTTGACATTAACCTCCACAGATGGGTACGTGCACTGCGCCTTATTCTCCTTTATTAGAGGTCCCTTAGTAAGGAACACCGCGCTAGCATCCCTTTCCCCTCAAATCCATCTTCATTTGACATTAACCTCCACAGATGGGTACGTGCACTGCGCCTTATTCTCCTTTATTAGAGGTCCCTTACTAAGGAACACCGCGCTAGCATCCCTTTCCCCTCAAATCCATCTTCATTTGACATTAACCTCCACAGATGGGTACGTGCACTGCGCCTTATTCTCCTTTATTAGAGGTCCCTTACTAAGGAACACCGCGCTAGCATCCCTTCCCTCTCCAAATCATCTTCATTTGACATTAACCTCCACAGATGGGTACGTGCACTGCGCCTTATTCTCCTTTATTAGAGGTCCCTTAGTAAGGAACACCGCGCTAGCATCCCTTTCCCCTCAAATCCATCTTCATTTGACATTAACCTCCACAGATGGGTACGTGCACTGCGCCTTATTCTCCTTTATTAGAGGTCCCTTAGTAAGGAACACCGCGCTAGCATCCCTTCCCCTTCCAAATCATCTTCATTTGACATTAACCTCCACAGATGGGTACGTGCACTGCGCCTTATTCTCCTTTATTAGAGGTCCCTTAGTAAGGAACACCGCGCTAGCATCCCTTTCCCCTCAAATCCATCTTCATTTGACATTAACCTCCACAGATGGGTACGTGCACTGCGCCTTATTCTCCTTTATTAGAGGTCCCTTAGTAAGGAACACCGCGCTAGCATCCCTTCCCTCTCCAAATCATCTTCATTTGACATTAACCTCCACAGATGGGTACGTGCACTGCGCCTCATTCCCCTTATTAGAGGTCCCTTAGTAAGGAACACCGCGCTAGCATCCCTTCCCTCTCCAAATCATCTTCATTTGACATTAACCTCCACAGATGGGTACGTGCACTGCGCCTCATTCCCCTTATTAGAGGTCCCTTAGTAAGGAACACTGCGCTAGCGTCCCTTCCTTTCCCAAATCATTTTCATTTACGTTCTCCAATGCGGTACCGGTATGCTACATATCATAATACAATTGAACCTCATTTATTCTAGAGGTCCCTTAGGTAAAGCCACTGGTTAACTGTAACAAAATATATTATATATAATATATATATAATATATATATACGGTATCTACATAAATAAGATATCTACATTTTTATTTTTATTCTGTGTTATGTTAAGTTAATTTTTAATTTTTATACTTTTTTATTGTCACTGTAACCTTTAATATATTATATATATATATATATATATATATATATATATATTAATATGAATAAAGCATGCTTCTATGATGCTTATTTATTCATGCTTACATGAATAAAGCAGAGAAAAAAATGCCACTGAATTTCCGCGCCTGATGGAATTGCAGGTACGCATTATCTCACGTTTGGCTTGTGTTTTGTAATTATATCAAATTTAAGAAGCTTATGAGAACCGACTTAGAATTGCAAAGGTTTACTTCAAAATTTTTCCTGATTTTTCAGATTTTTTATTTACAAGATGCCAATAGTTATATACTTAAAAACACCCTGTAAATCAGAAATAAAACCTAGAAGAGTGTTTAAATAAATTATTCATACAATTTGGATTAACGAAGCTAGTTCACTGGAGTCTAGTAAATTGAATTTTGTTTACGGACTCGTTTAAATAATTAGGACAATTGTTGTGAAAATTAGAAACTAATACAATGGGGACTTTTAGAAAATTGTTAGGTTTGGTTTGGAACATATTATTGTTCCTCAACTTAATATAAATTCTGAAATTGATATTTGCAAAGATAATGTTATAGCGTTTGGCATGTATCCTTACCTATTATATGTTCTTAAAATACACAATGTAACACTTGCTGCTGCACACCTGCGTAATCACACCTAATTGAACGAGTAGAAATAAATTATGTAATGTTTCCTTCATTTATATATAATGAAGTTTCGTAAGTTGTATCATAAGTAGTAGCGTAAGTAGTTGGTGACAAATAACTCGTTTATGAGAGTGGTTGATACCCTTCTTTAGTTTAGTGAAGACCAGATAGAACTTTTAAGGATACACACTCTCTTGGGAAATGTCAGATATCTTAGAACTCAGTTTCTCGTCTGGACACCAGTGTGACTTTCTGAGTCAGTAGTTTAATATTAAATTCCTTAGAGCAACCTTTAGAACATCGCAATATCATGATTTTTCTTCAAGTAGAACTACAAGTGACAATGATAGTTTTTTCCAGTATATTTTGCGTTTATTTAAAGGTTTTAGTAATATAATATATATTTAAAGTAATATTAATGTTAATGTGATATTTTTAAAACGATTTTTATAAACCGTATTAGATATTTTTAATAATAATATGGTTTTAATAAAATGTATTTTGTAAAGAAGTAAACAGCTTATTCTTCTCTTGTAGAATAGAATTTCTTAAAATTTTAATAAGTTTTATACAAAAAAACGGTTGTTTGAATAACATTGAAAATACCTTTGTTTCACTCTTAAAAAATACATAATATAAAATAAAAAATGTTTGTCTCAATAATAGTGGAAGGCTAAAGACATACTAAAGGATTTCATAGTGATTTGGAGTTTCTCCAAGAATGTATTCCATATTAATTTAAAGAATATTGAGGAATTGAAATTAAATTGGGAACGACATATGTTGTTTTGTTAAATAAGATAGCACACATCAAAATAATACCACAAAAACAAAACATGTAAATAATACCATATGGTTGTAAGACCATTAATCAAAATTATGGTTTAGTTTTTGTATTTTTATTTGTAAATAGATGTATATCATATGTGCTCTAACATTTATTATTTGACTTTCCAATTTTTACGTTTTTTTTAATTTAATGAATGTACACATTATCGGAAGTTTTTTAATAAATACGTTTATAGTTTGTAAGAAATGTCGTTCTTCTTTCAATTAAATGTTGATCAAATAGAAACATATACCGAAAAACTATTATGGTGTGGGTAAAATACTAAGTTATATGAAATATGGGACGAAACCATATGTTGCGAGGGCTGTAAATGGATATAACCTCTCTGCTGATGTGCAGTATATACAGTGGATCATGAGTTCTTTTCCTAGTTTACTTTAAATAAAGATATTTTCATAAATTATACATCATATGGTATGATGGTAAAAAATTACTAATACTTCACAGCTACATTTAGCCAATAAATATATAGTCATATTTTATTTGTAACTGAGTAAAGATTTGAGTTTGTAAACTAATACGTACATTGGTTATGGGAAATAGTTAGCTAATCATTAACTACCTATTAACTATGAAATAAAATAGTTAAATATAACAATAATGGTAATAAAATAAGTTGAAAAATACAATTATATATTTTTTTAACTCATACGGCTTTGGAAATTAAAGTTTACACAGTATTATTATAATTTAGTTCTTATCTTAAAAAAATTTTATTCTTAGAAGTAAAAGTTAAAATTGATTGCTATAATTTCTTTTCATGCGAAACTTGCTCTCTCTTAGAGTGAATAGGTATTTCGTAAGTATTCTATCTGAGTTAGCCACTTTCTAAAGCCACTCCCCATTTACCTTAGAACCCGGCTTGTTTTTCGAGCTAAATCCATCAAAAGATTATTCTACTCCAACCTGAATGAGAAACACTTCCTATTCAAACCTTTGCGTTGAGGTTTAAAATCTTCTATTTGGTTGGTAAAGTAAAGGTTAAATCTCCCTCGTTTCAGTTAAGATGTAAAATTCTTATTTGGCACCATTATAAATTAAATTGTGAGGTTTTTATAAAAATCCCTATAAAAATCCTTCTATAAAATTAAATAAAGCATACATTGAAAAAATGTCACTTACATTAAACATAGACAAATAGGCAGGGAACAGTGTACAGAGTTGACATAAGACATGGGAGGCCTGATTGATAAGAGCAGCTCGCAAGACAAACGTGTTAATTTTGGGGTGTCCCAGGGTTAAATCCTGGTACCTTTCCTTTTTAACTATTACTAGCTTCGCTCGCCCCCAGGCCCCGGGTTTGTTGTAGACATGAAATTAATATCCAGTAATTGTGCCAATCCCAACATCATAGCGTTTTAGAAATGTAAATGAAAATCCTCCAATATCGATGGCCTGTGCAGATAGCGGAGTAGTGTGGAGAGATCCGCATAGGATATTTGAGTAACTAAACTATAATAACGCGCTATATGTAAAAAGTCCTAGCAATATAATAGCCTAATTAATAGCGCCCGGATGGCTGTGATTGGCTGGTTTCTTTATCAATAATAAATTTTATTGCTTCGCGCTTAAATAAACAAAACTGTTTGTATTGCGTCAGCTGTGATCCCAATTGTTGATTTTAAGTAATTTTTTTCATTGGAGAGACCGTTCCAGTGTTGGTGTGGTTCAACGGTCAGAGCTGACGCCTTCTGATCTGACAGGAGTCGCCCACCTCTGTTTCAAACTACACTTTTGACTCTCTGAGCCATCGTGTTACAGTACCACTTAGCCTCCATAATACCAAATTTTTAATGAGCTATTTTCCTGTGAGAAGCAAATACAATAAATGGAAAATAGTTTTTTATTCACATTTATCATGAAGGTTACATATATTATTACAGGTAAGAACGAACATTTAGAGCTTATTATGTAATATTCTTGATTAGTACTCTTAAATAAATATTTTTAGGATAATTGTGGTGTGATCTTGTAGTCTTGTTACTGACTAAGGCTTGACGTGTTCCTTAGGCAGAACTTTTAATTAATAGACCAACAGTCAATGGCATATTTAAGGGACCTACAGTTTAACGTGGAATCCAAACCATGGTCTCTGAATTACGAATTGGTCTAATTATGAGGATGGTATTTGCTGATTAACGTAATATTCAATAGTGCGGACGTTAATCCATACAAGGGAACACTAAACCCACCGGCCATCACTCTACAAAATTCGTGACCTTTAAGTAGCTGGATTGCAGGACGACGCCACCGTCCCAGTCAAATTAAAATAACTGTAGGATATAACACTTTAATTATTAAAATTTTTATCAATTTAATTGTTACTTAAGTAATTATTTTGGTCCCTCGCAATTAGTTTATGACTCAGCAGGGCTACATTGTGTATTGAATTAAGTAAATAACATTTTAATTTTTTTACATGTTTAAATTGTATTTTCATTCATGGAAACTCCATTATATAGTAAATAAAAATTCAAAATATATGAAAACAAAAAAAGTACTTAACGCTCAGAAATTTTAATCGAAATAGTAATGAAATATAATTCCTATTGGTTTTAGTTACAGTTTTTTTTCAGTGGAAATCTTATTCTTCACAGTTATGGAAAAAGTATCAAAATTTACCTCTTGAATAGTCTTTCATTATACTGGCACAGCGCGGATGGTGATTTTTAAAGCTTAACAAGCGCTCGGAATAAATCATCTCGCAGCGTCCCAGACGATCACAAATTGCCGTGACACGTCAGTTAGTCTACATCTATATATGCCAGCGCAGGATAGTGAATCATTCCAAATTAGGGTGCGTTATAAAATGTGAATCTCGTAGCTAGATCCAGTATGGATATCAGACAACCCGTTCGATGTAAAATATAGAAATAAAATCGTTTCACACAAAGCCAACCCAAGGAATAACGCAAAAAATAATTTTAGATTAGATTAGATCATTGAAATGGCAACCATACTACAATGTAGGTATTTTAAGCCAAGTATGAATGAAGATAGAGTGTAGGATGATTGTGGCGAGATCTTGTAGTCTTGTTACTGACTAAGGCTGACAAGTAACTTAGAAAGGACTGTTAATTAATAGTCCAACAGCCGATGGCAATTAATAGGCCTAAAGTTTAACGTGGAATCCAAACCACGGCCTCTGAACTACGAATTGGTCTAATTTTGAGGACAGTCTTTGCAGATTAACATAGTATTCAATAGTGTGGACGTTAATCCGCTCAAGAGAACACTACATCCACCGACCTTCACTCACAACTATCCACAATTCGTGACCTCAAAGTAGCTGGATTACAAGACATCGCCACCGTCCAAGTCCATTTAACGCCATAAGGCCACAATGATTGATTGATCTATTTAAATATACAATAGTTGTGCTATTGATTTTTGTTGCTCTCTCTTACATAATGTGACTATGTAAATGCATTTTCCTTTTAATAACGATATTTAAGAAAATATAAAGATAAAATTCAAATGCAACCAATTTTGAAGCCCAATTTAAATTGTCCAAAATACATTTTTACTTAAATTAAATTTAGATCTTCATATAAAATGATTTGGTTGTTTAGTAATAATTCTTTAAATAATTCACAAAATTTCATGGTAATTTCTTTCTATTCTGATTAGTTCTGAGAGGGCAATCCATTCTCGACAACCGGTGACACAAAAGATTTATTGTACATGACTATCCTATGGATTGGGATCGAAAGTTTCATCTCCTTCTCTAGTACCTCATCCACTAATTTCTTTTAGAAAATAAAATTTTCTAATGAATTGTTTTCTGAATTGTTTTAATGTAATAATAACAATGCTAAGTTTATGTAGTGTTAACCTAACAGACCTAGAGTCTTAGTTTGTTTTTATTATATGGATTGATCTAAAACTGTCCACACACAATTTAATCTCAAAATATTACTTAATAGAACCATATGTAATATTATTCATAATTTAATTCTATGAGAAAAACATTTTAGTTCAATAAGTAAGTAATAAAAGGTAAGTATAAAGTAGCAGTGCAAGTTTTAATAAAACTCAAAATACGAATCCAAATACTATATTCAAATAGATTTAAATATTTAAATAGTTAATAATTAGAACCTCGTTCAATAAAACTCTCAGAGTTATGGATGAATACAAAAAATGTACTTCACTTAAAAATTCTTCCTATAATTTTCACATTTTTACTTACATTTTTAATAAGCATTATAATGTTATTTAATTTTAAAGTACCCGTTCTTTGCACGGGTAAAAAAGGTTTGAGAGAGGTTACCTTATTCTTTTCGGTATAAAATAAATATTCTAAAACAAAAATTTGATTAAGCAAAAATGTTTTATTTCTGGTTAAATACTATTCACACTAAAAGAGGTATTTACTAATGGTATTTTATACTAAACACAATCTAAAAAATTTATAAAAAGGAGTGTCTACTACACGACAAAGTACCACCTGTTAAGTAACATTGGGAAAAGCGGATAAGGAATAACGTAATATAGACAGCCATCGGGAGAAAACTTATAATCTACAATTTTCGGCAATATTAATTTTGATCCAGCAATTTATCAGTAAAATTGAGCTTTCCTTCTTCTTCTTCCTGGACTGTAAAAATTAGTGTAAACAGATGGTGAAATTAGAATCTGTAAACATTGAAACCTAAGACATTTACAGCAACTGTGTCTTCTGCTTCCTGAATTGTCAAATTTTAGTGTCTGCAGCTGTTGACATTCAAGTAATTTTACGTTTTCATTCTTTTAAAATGTAAACATTAAAACTTAGGACGTTCACGGGGCGTAGCCCTAGGGAAAATTATGGAAATGAATAAGCCTATGAGTTGCATGAGTTTGAGGTCTATCTTGGTATAAAATTTCAAACCGGTCTTATAAGTATTTTTCGCTTTACTTTCCACAACAAACCAACAAACATACATACAGAAACCACATCTTCTTTATAATATTAATATATTACACGAAAGTCATTGATAATCTAAAGGTGGGTTGTTTGCAACGTCAAAGAAATCCAAACATAAAAGGTAAATTGTTCTTGTGATGACCAAAGGAGCTTTGAGAACAAAACAATAAGTTTAGTTGAGGGGTATAAGTTACCTGCAAATGAGTAGTGAGAAAATCCACTACACTTTTACCTGAAACTTTTATTGAATCCTGTGAGAGAGTTCTTAAAATATGACAGTTTATATAACAGTAAATATTAAAACCCACTTTTTAAAATATATACGTTAAACTAATAGAACTTTCCAAATAAAATATAAATATTTTAAGGGACCCCAAACCATCCCTGGACCTCCAAGCAGATCAAGGAATGTGAAGAAGATACATTTAGATTTCGGATTGAAAACAACTCCATTCATCTTGATGGATTTGTTAGATTAGTGTAGATCGAAATCATTACAACAATAGTAAACCACGTAGTTTTAGTTTGAATAATCACAGAAATATGAGGAAAATTATTAGGGATTGATTCATAAATTTTCCTATTCATTAAATCAACGAATATTTTAGAATTAATGAAACCATGACCATGAAAATATAACAATAAAATTCTAGACAAATATTCCACAATGTAAATTATTTTTACTGATTCCCCCAGAGAAGTCTGGAGGTTATGTAAGCCGAGGTATGTCAGCCGAGGTATGACAGCCGAGGTAGACCATGACATCCACCGCCCTTACCATGTCATTACCATGCAGTTATATAAGATAATGTACAAATCAATACTAGCATCAACAGAAGTTAAAAATTTCGTGAGAGAAACTGCTGGTGTGTGGTGAAGAATGAGTGACCTACATAGCGATAGATACAGAGATATTTGACAGGAAATCTTGATACAGATACAAAATACAGGAGATCCTTAGATGACAACGATATCGCTTCCTCAATTCAAGAACCAAAAGATAATGAAGACGTTGACAGTGATTTGAAGCTCCAGTAGACGACGACTCAGCATTCTGTAGCTTTTACGACGTCAGAGACAATGACGTCTTGGTACGAAACTGTAATCAAGGTCAACTCTTGCTGCTTAAGCAAATGAAGAACTAGGCAGGCAGAAAACATGTATTGAAGCTAACACACAACTTAAGATTAGCATTTTTTAATATAAAATAAAATAAGTACTGCATACTGTAAGTAAGTTTTTACAGTGAGATTAAGAGTGCAATAATTCTTTTTGATTACTGTTATATGACGTCGGTATTTTATTCGTTTCCATACATTTTTTTCAGAAAAAACATCAATAATGTACATTTGAAATAAAGTACGAAAAACATATTTTATTTCATGTACTTTTATGAATTTTATTTCCTTGAACTACATTTTAAATACTATAGGCCTAATTACGTGTTCAAGAGGTCATGTTTGAAAATCCGAACAAATCGGTAATCTGAACCACCTACGGTCCCAAGTACTTGGTTCGGGATTTGAAGCTGCACTGTAATTAGAATATTTTATAATTTCCTAATTTTTAAAACACCGTTTAAATATAAATAAATTATGACAAATAATTTTGCTCAATTGTACTTTGAAAAGCTGTTTGAATATTACCAGTCGAACAATAAAAAAATAAATTTGAAAAGATAATACTTGTAGGTTATACTTTCAATTTTTAATGTAAATTATTATTAGGTAATCACTTGAAAACGGGAGGAGTTTCGCTACCTTCAGAAACGTTGTGAAGTTAAAACACAAACGCGTTGTAAAGGTCCAATGACAGATATTGATTAATTTCAGGGTAGTCGGTGACGTAATTGATAGCATGAAGGACTCAGAAACCGAGTCAGTGATAATTCTGTTTCGGAACACAGAGTTCCCAAGCCAGTTTTTTATCAGTGCTATGTTGTTTGCTACTTTCCGCGCACAGATTTATTCTACTCGTACGTGATCAAGCGGAGTACAGTAATGAGGTTGTCGACCTTAGTAAACAAACAGATGACAAACTAAAAAGATCTTTTATATATCAGATGGGAGAGAGCTTGAATCTGGGTGTTTTGATGCCCGAGTATTTGATCTGGTTTAGATAGGATTCATTAGGAGTATCCTACAAGCCTTGTTGGACAACATATTGATTTTGATTATGGAACAAACTACGATTTCTCTCTGAATCGCTCACGTAACGACCACGACAGACATTCCCGGGAGATGGTGTTTGACAGTTGGCTGTCCCTAGTTGAAACCTTGTAAGTCAATTACCGATTGACGTATTGGTTTTTATGTGTAAGAATTACCCTCAGAAGATTAATTCCATTTGATATAAAAAATCACCTAGTAAATTTTCTTGAAATTTGGTTACTTAAACTTTGACAATAAACTAAATCTAATATCATAATCTACGGAAAAACTATGCTTCCAAATCTCATAAAATATAACTAGGAAGGACTTTGTGAGTTCTAGTTCACGTGTTATTACGTTTGAGTTCAAATGTGCACTTGACATTTTTACTGAAGGTAAATTTAAATTAAACAGCGAAATTAACAAATTGTGAAAAATATTACAAATTATATGCACATGAGTGGTGTTATTTAAATAGCTCCAATAAATGCTATTGAAACTATCCATAAAATTAATTAACCTTATGGGACTTAAAGACCTCAAAAGATTCAAAATATGACTTTTTACGTTTCACATTATTATACAAACAAAATCCTAGAACGATTAGGGACTATTTCCCTATGACTATGCCTTAGTTCAGTAAGAAACATTTTGACACGTCATTGATAAAGATCCAAAGATAAAAATATGTTTACAAAAAGCTGGACATCAACATTATTGCCAAATCAAAGAAAATACCTATATTTAGGTCATCGATGAGTATTTACATTATTTTACTCGTTAAAAACATAATAATTTTTCTAGGTACAAAAAACTTCCATTTATCTGGTATCAATCTTGAAAAAATCCAGAATGAAATCGATTAAGCAAATTGCAGAGCCCTCGCACAAATAGTTGATAAAATAATTAGGCACATCTATTGTCTAGCATTTTAGTCCTGAATCTAATTCAATGAGAAATGAAGATTCCCCACGTCCCAAGGAAGCTTACTGTAGCAATACGAAGTAACCGCAAACCCACTTTGGACAAACAGAGGAATTTCGTTCTCGTCTGCAAAAATTTTCACTCTAACAGAGTATGTTATTTTTTCTAAGTGATATAACGTTCTATAATAAAATGTTAAACTAGGTTTAAGTGATATTTCTGGTGAGCAAGAACGTAATTAGTCACCACTGGTTCCACTTAAACTGTATCTACGAAGTTAGGCATACTGAGTTTACACCAATATAATTAACTATAATATAACTTTTAAATATCCTTATTTCACTATGGCTACATTGACGTCCGGGCAAGGGTTAACTAACCAACTACTTAATGCTCAAACTGCCTCAACTTCCCTGCTTCTTTAATAAATCTGCTCAATGTCTCCTAAATCTGAATAAGAAGTTTTCATCTCACTTTTAAATATGTTTTTCAAGTAAGACACCTATCCTGTCCGTATTACATGTCAACTGTTCCACTGGTGTAGTTTAAATTTAAACCCTCCACTCTATCTATACATAGACTATCAGCCTCTTATGAGCCCAGCAATGATTATAATAACTGATATAGACTGAAGAGACAAACTCAAACCATTGCATCTTTTACTTTTTTGTCAACTAGGACGAAACAATTTATTTTTTTACTGTCCGGAGCAAAATTACATTCGTTGTCATTTGTTTTTAATTTAAAGAACTAAAAGAAATTTGAATTTGTCGGTACCATATCGTGTGAAAATATCTTAATTAAGCTAAATACAACACGCTCATTGACACTCTTTAGGCTCAATGTCTGACTATAGCACACAATCACCACTGTCAATGGCAACATCTGAGTGTGACTGGTGTATATCTAAGGCAGTGGGGTGTTGTTGGTTTTGCAAGAGTGACCTACGAGACTGACACATCCTCCCCTTATAAGATGTCAGAAGGACGTCCAATTTATTATTCAATTTCTTTTATAGGACTTTTCTAACGTGTCTGTTTTTTTAACACAACGTTTCTGGAGGTGGAGAAACTCCTCCCGTTTTCATGTGATTACCTAATAATTCGCATTAAAAATTCAATGTTTAAAAATACAGATATTAAATATATCATGTTGTCAATAGTTATATACTCATCATTTACGCACAACACAAAAACTATATTGATAACGCAACAAGTAGCCATAACATTTCGCCTCCGAGCTAGCGTGCGTATCAAAAGATAGCGTGCGCTCAGAACGTGGTGCTCCAACTCTCGTTCTGAGCGCACGATATCTTGTGTAGCCTTGCTAGCTCGGTGGCGAAGTGTTATGGATATTTTATATCAGACACGTTTAAAAAGACCAATAAACGATATTGAATAAATTAATAACCAAATCTATTATGAATTTTACAGATTTTGTAGACGTCTAATTGTTTGTGTTACAGAGTCAGCAGTATGTTCAATGAATCTCCTCTCCTCTGCTCATACATCTATCTTCTTCCAGTGCAACTGTTTTCCATGGTGTAATTTTGAGTTGATCCATTGTAAATTTAACCTTTTTAATTTTCATTATTATCAATAATACTGGTACTTCAATTAACTGTCGGAAGTTTCTTATATTGATGACAAACTTTTCAATGGGCACACGGTCTCTACACAACCCAATAAGAGAAGTGAAGAAGTATGAGAGTTTTAAACTTTTTTTATCTTGAAATCATTTGTTAGGGCTGCAATAATAATCATATGCTGAAATATCAGGCTTATTAAAATATTTTGGTTTGGTTGTGATAGATATGACAAGACTCAGTCATTCAAAATTCCTCCTAAATAATAATGATAATCCAGCGCTCATTTTTGACATTATCAGCGTCACTAGAAATACATGTATGATGTATTTTTGAAAAAAGTCTACAAGAGGTGTGAGAAAGAAACTGCTTACTCGTAGAACGATGGCTGAAGTAAAAATACGAGAGCAATAGTTAAAGCTGAAACTAAATATTTAGTCCATAGATGTAATAAACAACTTCAGCCAAGCGAGTAAAAGTCCAAAACAGTAATACTTTAGATGCCAAAAGAGTACGCCTCATTGGGTATTGTGGCTACAATATGTCCTGGCACACACGCCATGCTCCTACCCTAGTATCTCAAGTGAATTGTCACGGCCTACAATATCGGATGAAAGGATTTAAAATGTTTAGGACAGATCGTTGAGAATATTTTTAGATTGTCTTCCGGCTTTATCAAGTTTTAGACGAAATATTGTATTCAAGTAACTCATTACACCTACATATATTGTTTAATCATTAATAATATCGATTTCCTACGCGACATGTACACTTACAAAAAAATGAATATTCAGAAATCTGTTTTGTTGTTATAGTAATTTTAAGAGTTTAATATCACCTTAATACATTGTGAAAAACCTTTTATCTTAAAAATGTCTCCTTGCATTGCTAGACGTAGACTGCTTTCACTATAACTCGGTTCCCTCCATTAAGTTTTCCTATTCGTTAAACCTTCTGATTCGTTATACGTTTATATTCCCAAAAACGTCTCGATTCAAGAAACAGTATTTTTTATTTGTATTGCGCTTTGATACCTATATTTCATACTCGTATGAATATATATCTGCGGAAATAGCTATTTGTGTAACTAAAACGCAAACTGTCATATCGCACGAGAGGTTCATATGGCAGCACGAGCGTCAGCTGAGTGATGTCAGTACTTCAAGGGCGGCCATGACAGTTTGAACTCGACAGTTTTGCAAGATTTTTTTACAATAAAAATTTTATTTAGGTTATGTTTGATTTTCCCGTTAGGATAAATGTAAAAATAACTTTTATATTTCCGGTAACCTCAGTTTCATTGCATAAATCCGGAAGTTAGTGTTGTAGGAACG
This sequence comes from Nephotettix cincticeps, assembly GCA_023375725.1. NCBI lineage: Eukaryota > Metazoa > Arthropoda > Insecta > Hemiptera > Cicadellidae > Nephotettix > Nephotettix cincticeps. The sequence continues at coordinate 15,540,696 of CM041784.1, forward strand.
CCTACCATCTGTCAGCTGACTGAGCGCTTAGCGCATGCTATTGGTTAGTTTCATATAGATTTGGAGCGTTCCGCGCATGTGATTTGCCCGTTACATTGCCACACTAGGGTTGAGATCATATCCACCTTAGTTGCGGGAATGTACTATTTAGGTTGTGCCAACAGTGCGAAATGTACCTGTTATCGCGATTGTAGAGAAAAAATGATTTGTGCAAACAGGTAGCCTGCAGTGTGGGACTCCCATAAAAACGGGGTTAACCACTAAAAATACCTCCTCTACTATACCTGGAACTATACCTGTGCGTACTATACCTGGTAGACCTGGAACTGTATGTCACATTACAACAGGCTAGGTCTAAATTTATAGATATTATGATATTAGGCTATTATTCATTTATTTTTTTATTTATATTTTAAAACGACATTTAAAGTTGGTCTAATGATTTAAATTCGTAGTCAAGCTATAATTTAAATATATTAAGGGTCGATAATTGGGAATAAATTACTATCTAAACCTTTAATCTTTTTATATGAGTCATCACAGTTGGTGATAGTTATCATTACAGATCAACAGACTGGCCTCTAAAACATTGCACATAAGTATTGATCCTCACTCTAAATTATTCTATACAATACAAAAAAGAAAATAAATTCAAATATTATGATATTACATGTTTTAAGGCTATAAAACACTAAAATGTCAACGAATATTTCTTACTATTTCATGGCACAAAAATAACTGACATATTTAGCAATTTATTTATTTGTTATCACGCACATCGATTTTATAAGGGCATTTAACACTATTGTTAAAGGAAGTGAAAGTTTCTTAGAGTAATGGTTAAGGCGCCAAAGTTTAAGCCTCATTTGCTTGAGCGGTGCATTATTTTCTGGCGTAAACATCCTCATAACTTTTACATCATCACGAGAAAGTAAATGAAAACAACAAAACGCTTTTTTTGTATAATTTTTTTTTAATTTATATCTTTAAATTCATTTTCTATAACTAGTTTCCTTCCCTATTTTTAATAATTATAGATTTCACTGTGGAAAGGTAGCTTCGTTTGTTTTTCCTTGAAAATTATTTCAATTTTTAACAATAAAACAAATCTTAGAACAGTAATTTATTTTGTATAATATCTTTTTGGAATAAAATTGTTTTTGAGTTGACTTGATTATACACAAATACTACAGTTCTTTAAATCCTTCTTCACAGATGGGGTAACAAGATGTAAGGAAAATCATTATTAATAATACTTGGATAACAAATCATGGTACTAAACTTAAGTGAGGAGATAATTAAACAACGACCTCATTAATCTTTTTATGACTCTGGTGAAACACATAATGGTACGTCTGTAACATAGCACGTGAGTGACGCGTAATTGTGGTATGTGACGTCCATTTTTATAGACAAAATCAGCTGATTAATCTAGCAAAAACTTTTTATTAAAAAAAAGAATGAAACAACTAATAAGACAACAATGTTTCCAGTACATAGCCATCCCAAATTCGTTAACAAAAATTTTAAAGTTTGTATAAAAATAAACCTCGTGGCACACCAAATTATATAATTTAAAGATAAAAATGCCGACGTTGTATTCGATGAAATAAGAAAATTGAGATATTGTTGGAGGGGTACGTGCCAATGCCAGCCGCAGGTGCAACGGTTGCATCGAAGGTATTGTGTATAGTCGTTTGGCACGTATCCTCTTGTGATATATCCCTCGCCTTAACGCATTTATTTATCTTACAACATTCGTTGAGTGTGAGTATTCAAATTTTTGGATTTACAATTGTATATTTGCAAAGTCTTTAAAATATTTTTTATTATAAACTCAAAACAAGTTAATGAGCGGACCACACCTTATGGGGGTACGGCGCAATGCCTCTGTTGTTCCTAAAACGAAACTAAAAATGATTCCGCAATCTTATTTGTGGATCGCGTCGAGGATTTTTAATTTAGTAGCTAGATATATTACTTTTAGGTGTATTTTTACAGCGTCTTAAGTAGTTTTTGTTATACAATTTTTTGTAATAATTACTTAAAAGGTTATTTATTTAGAATTACCTTTTTATGTACCTTACAATATAATTTTCTATTTCATTTATTAAGTAATACTGTAGTAATATATTTCTTGAGAATTGTTGTAGGCTCTTATTAATACTCGTGCTTTTTTACAGGTTTTTTTCATTTTCCTTTTGTCCTCTAAATATGTAATTTATTTCTTAAATAGTTCTATTTTTTTAAAGTTATACAATTCATACTTTTTTAGAGATCTTAAAAAGAATTTCACATAAAGTAATGTATGTTTTACACTTTATGTTATGATTATACGACATATCAACTTTTAAAGTCTTTTGTTAATAGAGCATAACATCTAATTCTAATTTATTGTAAAATTCACAAGGTTGTAAAAATATAGGATGTGTATACCTAAACTATATTCTGTATATTCGTCGTCATATTGCATAAGAACTATTGATGTCATATAATTCATTAATAAGTTGGATTAAAACTATGTTTTTGAATACAATTGATTCTTTCAAATAATCAACATGATACTACATTGTGAAATGAGAATTAGCTCCAGTACCTAGTAATGTGTCAAACATGAAAAGATTGAATCAACATAAGAATAAAATTATAACTTTTAGGACTTCTGGGTTATTCTAGCCCTTTGGATGATTACAGTTTAAAATAGTAATTAGTTTACAGTAAGTTATAGTTTACAAAAATAATTTAACTAAAATAGTTTATCTATGCCCAAAGAAATATAAAATAAATTTTAAAATAGTACTATCGGGAAATGTAAAAAATTAGTAAATAGCTTTGCCAATCGTATTATTTGATTATTTAAACATAGATTTTCCTGCCTTTCCCTCAAGATATTTACTGTGTATATTTTTTATGGTAAACGATGAATATTCATTTAATTACAACGTAATGTATATTTTTGTACTTATTTACATTTTTGGGTTACAAATGTAAATTGATAAGCACTACATACAGTTTTAAGTTTGAAGTAATCTTGATACACATCGTTAAACACCTTAGATTAATTTGTTTCAGTTCCATTTGGGCAAAGAATGTAGGAGAGCCAACAATTTTAAAGCGTCGTTAACCTCGGGACATTTTACTTGGGTTGACAGAACAAAATTCATTTCCTTTTAACTTTTTAGTTCTTTTAATTCTTACTTGTTTTTAATTAGCCCCTATTTATAAGTAAACCTGAATTAATTTTGAACATCAACGTTCAGTCTTTTAGTTTATGTTGTAACTTTCAGAAATTCTGTTATACTTAGCATGCATTTTCAGTGATTTATTATAACTTATATTTCAACCTATATATGGCTTATTAAATCATTTTTTCTCTAAGTTCGGGGTTTCGTTGAAACATTTATAGTACCACAAAACGTGTTGAGAATAATTCGTAAATATATTAATAATAATTTAATTTTACTTTGCGTAATTACAAGACTTACAATTGCTATTTACTGTAGACTCAAAACCCTTGGATATAGGTAGTTAAGATTTAAACCATTTCTAATTATGTCCATTGGGAAAAGCAAAGAGGATACCTATTAGGCCAATGTATGGATTTAAAAGACATTCAAAGTTTGACCAACACTGCCAAGGCATTTTAGCGAATTTCCCATAGGGAAGAAGCTATTACCGTAGGTCTCATGGCAAGACTTAAGCCCGGGACCATGTTATTTTTTTCTTCTTTAGGTGCCTAGAGACCAAAAACAATAGTCGTTAAAATTTATATATATATATATATGTGTGTGTGTGTGTGTGTGTGTGTGTGTGTGTGTCTGTGAACACGATAACTCTCGTAAAAATGGTCCGATAGAGACCAAATTTGGTATAGACGTGTATTCCTACAAATGCTCGGACGAGTTCGTAAACCAGACATATCGGTCAATGGGAACGGGTAGTTTGGGGGGGTTTGTACCCCAAAATGGGGTTTTTTGCGTTTTTCGTATGTAATTTAAAAAATTTTTAGATTTAATCTTTCACCATTAAAATCAGCTTAAAAAACTACACAATTAAGTTCCTTAAAGTTTTTCTCTATCTCCAACGGTTACCGAGATATAAAAAAATCTAAACACAGAACGTTGTATTTTGAGGCTCCAATGTTAATCTTATGGAGGATAAGGAAAAATTAATATTTCACTTATTAACCAATATTTTTGGATAAAAATTTATATTTAGCTTAATGTGGTTGAGGTTCATCCATTTATGCCTAAAAATCATAGTTTATGTGTTTATCATGGCAGCAAACCTGCATACTCTTTTCCCATGTTAATCATATGGAGATTAGGCAAACTCCTTTATTTATCGACAGATGTTGATGAAAGTTGGTATAAATGTTAAAAATAAATGTTTTTGAAGTTATAAATGCCTACTCTCAGTTTTCCTCACAGCAACAAACCTGCACAATCTTTCCCATGTTAATCTTATGGAGAATAGGCAAATAATTCTCATGTTCATCGACATATTTTGACCACTTGCCTTGTCGTATATTATTATTATTATTATATTATTGATTTGGAAATTCGCTGAGTACGCAGGTCTGCTGCGCCGGGGTATTTACTTTTTCAAACCTCATTCACTCGTAAATATTGAATCTAAACATTATCAATCCAGTGTCTACGTAATCATATTTCATTCACTCTTTCTCAAAATCAAAGCTTGAATTATTCGATCAGTTGGTTTCTTACCTGTAGGTTAATCAGTATATCATCAGATCATATTCACCCTCCAAAATTGAAATCTAATTTTAATTTACCAAATAATCATGACAATGTTCATAATCATATCTCATTAACATTGAGCTCCAATGTTATGTCAGTCGCAGTCAGTAGGTCCTAAGCAGTGAATCAAGATACTATTCACTTTTCCTATACCTACGTCTTTATATAATCAGATCCTAATGAATTTCCCATAATTAGGATGCAACAAGTAGGATTGCATTTTTTGAATTTTCAGTATTTGATACCAAAACCCTTTTAATTATCCCCAACCTTCGTAGATCTAATTTATTTACAATAAATCAAGGATATTTATGGCAATAGTGCTATCAATAATTTTGATTGGTTGGAAGTTTTACAAGCATATTTGTTCTAAGTATATCATTTTCCATGTGTTAAAAGTTTTACATAGATATTCCTCTAAGTATCCATTACAATAACCCATAATTTCAAGTGACTTTTTCAAATTTAAAAGTTTTAATTAGACACGCATAAAAATCATAAAACCCAAAAACCGATACAATAATGTATACTGCCTTTAAGTTATATATTAAGATTGGCTATTCCAAAATCTTTGTATTTACTTACCTGAGGGAAATAGGTTAGATCATGGATTTGTCTAAAGGGAGTGATTCCATTACATCAGGAGTATTTAATCAAAACAGCTGTTCTTATAACCAAACTAGGACGTCACTAACTAAATTATTTAATTGTTTCAAATTTTTGTCTTGCAAATTGCCAACAATCCCCCAAGAACTAAGACTTACTGAATCTATGTCAAAATGTGGTATGTGATAGTCTTGTCTTCTTATTACGTATTATTCTTAGGTTAAAATCCAGATATTCTTAAAAAAGGTTTCTTCTCCCTAATGAGTCATGTAAGGTCTGTCATAAATACTTTATCAAAATTTCAAAATATTATTTTGATAAAGAGAATATATAGTCTATATGACTAAAACCACTATTTACAAGAGAACCTAAAAATTCCAGAGTATGTATGTGAAAATGGCACCTTCTTGCAACGGTTACCAATTTTATGTCTCTTTTTTAATTTTAGAGGTCTCAATCCACATAACACCACTCTGGTGAGTGGAATTATGTGGATATAATAATTCCATAATATTATTTGCTAATATCTCTTGATGTAAACAAACAAATGTAAACAATATTTCACGACGTCATTTGCAACAATAAAACAGCTGCGCAGGTAAATAAATACTCAAAGACCTACAAAATCTGTATGAAACGGCAAACATTTAGTATAAACATATAGCCTAGGAGTCCTTGAACAAGATTTTATACATTATAACTACATTACAACTCAGGTGATCGACAATTGAAGGGCTAAATATATACATATAAATGGATATGAAAATTTAATCAATCACCCAACCAACATAGATTACAAGACTTTGGAAAGGTTTACCAAATACACGACATATGAATGTCACTACTATAATAAAACATAATTTTCGCCCTAAGGGTGGGCCATAAATAGAAATCTTAATTCAGAAACCTCACTAAAGATCGCATTTGTGCCACAGTGTGCATTTACTTTGATCTTACAACACCAACGATCAAAGACAAGGTTAAGATTATTAAAGATGTTTAGCTTATGAGCACCATTAATGTTACATGAATTGAGTTTAGTCAACCATAAATCCGGTTACATTAATACGCTTACATGAACAGAAGGCTCTACTATATATTTTAACTATCTCAAAGACGAGTTTTGAGATTGTTATCCTTAACTGTGAGTGGATGTATGTTTTTTTATATGCTTAAGGGGGGAGAAGGTAGGTAAAAACTTAAAAAAATTAAATTTTGCGATTTTAGCCGAATAATGTTCTTTTCTGAATACAGTGAATATAACACTTGATAGAAAAAGAATAATTGAGTTTATAATTATGTTTTAAAGTCGCGCTTACACCTAATTTTACTTCCACTAAGGACGGCAAGCTCATGGTCGAATGTTCAGTGTTCATACAGTAAATTGCTTTGTCATATTTGTTACTTTTTACTTTTCTCTCTCAGCCTGTCTGTAGTGAAGCCAATAGCATAGCAGAAGCAGACAGCTGCTATATGAGTACTTGTTGTTGTGAAAATTGAAAAATAAAGTGAGGTTATGTTATTACATTACTATTACAACTTTAATCGCGATTTCCGGAAAAGTTTTTTTAACAAATATTCCTTTATCTTAACGTCAGGTTGTCACAGAAGGCTGACATTTTTACTGTTGTTTTATATGTGTGTATTAAACATACCGTACCGAAATAATAGATGTAGAGAGAGTAATGTTTTTAATAACAAATATTTTGTAATAAGTTGAATTTATTTTTATAAAACTTTTAATGACTAATGTAATGTTTATTTTTTGTTGTAATATTACAATTCTGGCACAGTCATAAATTTGTAGTCAAGAAATTATTAGTCAAGTAAAAATTTAAAATCTGTAGCTTATGTAGTTTTTTTGCAAAAGGTACAAATGCATAGTTATGAACTCCCATAAGAAACACATGGTGGGCGCTCCAGCAGCCTTTTCCCCTTAAGGGAGAACGTATGGATTTAAAATATTGTTCATGACTTAGATTAAAATTATTATTTCGTGCCCTGATCGAATTCCACGTTGACCTAAACGCCTCACCTATAAGCTCGATGGCGGCCCGAAAACAAGCGTGCTCCTCAGTAGTGCTCTTAGTTTATTAACTAACAAATCCTCTTTACTGCGTCCTTTTGACATAATGACGTAAAAACCAGCTCTATTCTCAACCTCTATATCACTCGGTTTTCCCATCTTAGCAATATTATATCGTATTGCAGAGGCAGAGTTTGTCATGGTGTAGACAGCCGTGAGCCTTCTTCAATACAATCTACGTGTACTTACCAACTGCGTATTATATTTTTTGTAACATAGATAATAGATTCAACATGATTATGGACATGATAATGTAATGATCACTTAATTTCACCTAGAAATATAATACGTTTTAACGTAAAGAATTTATGAAACAGCACATAATAACTAGAGTATAAATTTTACTTACTATAGTGGTTTTCAAAGCAGCTTTAATCCCAATATTAGGTAGCTGAAACAGATAAACAAATTTATTTTGGTTTCGGTTCAAATCAGTCGTTGAAAACGATATTTTTATTGTTGTTGTTTCACTTGCAGAAATATATAGATTAAAAGCTAGGTTTAAATTATGAGGATTAAACTTAAAAATACAGTATAAATCAAGTTTTTGAAAAGAAGTGAGAGGCAAGTATCGAAGGCGATAAACATTAAGAAATCATAAACGTTTTTGTAAAGGGTAAGGGGATTTTTTTAAATATTTTTCATCACAATTACCTCAATGTTTAATCAATATTTGGATATCTGTTGTTCTTCATACGTCAATGTCGTAATCTCATAATTAATTAATTTAGTATACTCTTAGACCTATACTGAATTATCGTCATGATTATTTTGTGAAGCTAAATTTAATAATACTACTGAATACCGTACTACTGAATACCTAGGGGGGGGGGGGGGGGGGGGGGGGGGGGGGGGGGGGGGGGGGGGGGGGGGGGGGGGGGGGGGGGGGGGGGGGGGGGGGGGGGGGGGGGGGGGGGGGGGGGGGGGGGGGGGGGGGGGGGGGGGGGGGGGGGGGGGGACGTTAATCCGCAAATGACAGTCCTCATAATTAGACCAATTCGTAATTCAGAGGCCGTGGTTCGGATTCCACGGTCACGTTAGGTCCATTAGTTGTCATCGGCTGTTGGGCTATTAATTAACAGTCCTGTCTAAGGAACATGTCAGCCTTAGTCAGTAACAAGACTACAAGATCGCACCACAATCATCTTACATTCAATCTTCATTCATACTTGGCTTAAAATATCTACATTGTAGTATGGTTGCCATTTCAATGATCTAATCTAATCTAATATCTAGCAAATTTTAAAAAATGTTATGAATAAAATTCTATATTAGTAAAATTAATTCCATATTAGGCCTAGATGTTATATAACTTACAAGGAAATTTGATGCGGAGATTGGAATTACCGTTTCCAACCAATAGATCGTTTATTAGAGCAATTTCAACTTTTAGTATAAAGGGTTATTTTATATTTTCACAAGTGAGATAATCTGATGCCATTTATTGGTGTGCTTCTAGTAGTGGAAGACTCAGTCGTTCTAGGAACCTTGCCCAGGGCGCGCCCGATTATGTTGTTCGTGCTGAGCGTGTATCAGTCATAATCTTCGAGGAGGCTTCTTCCGTGCACCCCAAAAATATATCGATAAAATATAATCGATGTAGCGGTAAATGAGACTGAAAGAATCATTACTGAATGCTTGAAACCTACTCCAATTGATAAAATGTTTCCTCTAGCATGAATAGCACCTCATGCCATAAGGAGAAAAGTGGCTAGTGATGTGGGAATGTGATGTGATGTGTGGTGTGATGATGATGATGAGATGTGTGATGTGATAGAGTGTGATGTGTGATCTAAGCAGGAAACGGACCCTCGTCAGCCTATTCACGGTTATCAGACACAAGAAAAACGGCTTAAGTGTTTTTAGCAGGTGGTAACTCTTTATGAGTACCCCCGCTCCTGCGAGGGTTATGTGGTGACTCCACCGTTAGGCGGTGTTTACCCAAACTAAACCCACCTTCCCCATCCGTCCAGACGTGTATGAGCAGCTTACATTCGGACATATGTACTTCATTTGGGCGAATTGCAGCATTAGCTTTTCAGCTGTAGCTGCTGGATTACCTCTCGGAGTGGCTAGAAGGCTTAAGTCCAGAAAGAATTTCATGGATAGGACTCATTCACTGCAGTTAACTCCGACAGCAGCTCGTCTTTAATTATGGAAAGAGAAGGCTCGTGTTACCGTAGCCGAGACATTACAAAATGGAGGAAACCTTACATACAGTGTATGGAAGTCACTAAACCGGCTGCTGGTGTGAAAAGCTAACTACAAATCAAACATGATGAAGTGGGGGTACCTGGATGAAAATATGGACCCATATCGGAGATGTGGAGAAATCCAGCGCCAGAAACATCTGTACTGGTGCCCTCTCATGGACGAACCCTGCACTTATGAAGATCTAATGTTGGCCTCTGACAATGCTGTTGTGGCAGCTATTTTTTGGAAATGTTGACCGGACTCGTTAAGTAAAGTAAGTAAGTGAGATATGACAATTTAATGTGTTTAAAAAGTTATTGACTCCCTTCATTCAATCACTTAACAAAGTAAAAGTTTTGGTGAATGATTACTTTTTTTGTTCTAAACTAATAAATAACAGAATAACTTGTCAGTTAAAGCAAAATGTGATTGATTCATTGGTGAAGTAATATAATAACCTATAATTATAAACAATGACATCGAATTCAGTTTGTCATTTCTTAGTACCATGTTCTTGGTTAGCACTGTTGAATTGCGAACGTAACTAATATGGGAGCAATATATACAGGGTGTTCATTAAAGTTGGGGACAAACTTCGAGGGGTGATAGTACTCATCAAAATGAACGAAAAATTTCCTATAAACATATGTCGGAAAATCCTTCGTTTAGCCGCTAGCCGCCATTTTGTATTATATACAAAACACGTTATATATCAAGAACTATTTAAGATACAGAAACCAAATTTTGCACACATATTTACTGGCCAAAGAAAACAAAATTCTCAAAGTATCATTAAGTTTGCTTTTATATTTTCAAAATGGCGGCGGTTCTTAAAGTTAATGGTTCTTTTGTTATTTAAATTAAAATATTTTTAACCACCGTCATTTTGAAAATATAAAAGAAAACTTAATGATACTTTGAGAATATTTTTTTAGCCATTAAATATGTGTGCGAAGTTTGGTTTCTGTATCTTAAATAATTATTTATATATAACGTTTTTTGTATCAAATACAAAATGGCGGCTAGCGGCTAAACGAAGGATTTTTCGACATATGTTTATTAGAATTTTTTTGTTTATTTTGATGAGTACTATCACCCCTCGATGTTTGTCCCCGACTTTAATGAACACCCTGTATATATATTAACGAGCTTTCTCCCTTTGGCAATAAATTAAATGTAATAATTTCTATAGTCATACACGCTTTATATGTTCTATAAACATAAGAGAAAATCTATTTATGTGTAATATTTTATCTTTTATTTATTATGACATACCATTTCTTCTCTGGTAGTTTATACTAGTTTTACAATCTCAACCAAGTGAAATCACTGAGAGAGTCGACAAAGTTTCAAAGAGGTAAAGGGGTGATAAGAATTACTAACACAAGTCGTAGAGCACATTTGTTCCATTGCATTACTCTATGGCATCTATTTGACTTCACTATCTATGGACCGTGTGTGGGATGTATTACAAATAAATTACAAGTATGTATACGACAAAAAAATGCACCAAAATGATATGATTGTGATTTATTTATCATTCTCATCATCATTGTGCTAACTCATTTCACAATAATTGTTTCCCAGTATCGGTTTTATTACTAAGGACTAAAAACTTACGTGTTTAAACTTCATCAATAGTTTAATATGTTAATAAGTAAAGATACGGATGCATCTTATTTTAATAAAACTTGGACGCGGCCTGAAATGTAAAATATCTCAAGGTAAATCCCTCAAAAACCAATTAATTGTATGCTATGTACCGTTCTAAATAAGCACCATTAAACTGTTATGATAGATGACACTGTCATTGAAGGTGTTGGCGTCACAAGATTCCTCGGATTATGGCGAGCTGAGGTGGTCCGATCATGTCGACAGTGTTTGCAAGAGGCTATCCTCTGCAATATATCTGCTTAGAAGGCTTTCACAACGCTGCCCCATCGAGCTATTGCTAATGGCTTATCACGGGGTTTATCAGTTTGATAAGCCATACTATCTTATGTCATTGTCCTATGGGGTGGTTGCTCACAGAGAAATTTGAACCGCGTGTTTATGAACCGCGTTTTTATTCTCCAGAAAAAAGCCGTCAGATAAAAGCAAACCTCAAATTTAGAGAGTCGTATCTTAATATTTTCGGGATTTTGGACTGCTAACATTGGCTAGGTTGTAAATAATAGAGGATTGTGATTTATCTATCATTCTCATCATCATTGTGCTAACTCATTTCACAATAATTGTTTCCCAGTATCGGTTTTATTACTAAGGACTAAAAACTTACGTGTTTAAACTTCATCAATAGTTTAATATGTTAATAAGTAAAGATACGGATGCATCTTATTTTAATAAAACTTGGACGCGGCCTGAAATGTAAAATATCTCAAGGTAAATCCCTCAAAAACCAATTAATTGTATGCTATGTACCGTTCTAAATAAGCACCATTAAACTGTTATGATAGATGACACTGTCATTGAAGGTGTTGGCGTCACAAGATTCCTCGGATTATGGCGAGCTGAGGTGGTCCGATCATGTCGACAGTGTTTGCAAGAGGCTATCCTCTGCAATATATCTGCTTAGAAGGCTTTCACAACGCTGCCCCATCGAGCTATTGCTAATGGCTTATCACGGGGTTTATCAGTTTGATAAGCCATACTATCTTATGTCATTGTCCTATGGGGTGGTTGCTCACAGAGAAATTTGAACCGCGTTTTTATTCTCCAGAAAAAAGCCGTCAGATAAAAGCAAACCTCAAATTTAGAGAGTCGTATCTTAATATTTTCGGGATTTTGGACTGCTAACATTGGCTAGGTTGTAAATAATAGAGCTTGCTCGTTTCAGAAAATTAAAAAAAATCTCACTCAGGGACGAGACTTATGTAATTATAACACAAGGTCTAGAATTGTATTCAGGACGACATTACCCAGATTGGCGGCCATGGAACGCTTTTCCCTCATTGGTGAATATTTCTATATTCAATGGAATACCGGAAAACATCACATTAGAAAATTCAGAACCAAATTTCAAATCAAAATTAAGATGTTTTTTAGTGTCAAACGTGTTCTACTCGAAGGACACGTTCATGGACCACACACAGGGGGCATCGGCCTGATGAGCTGTTCTACCTCCTTGTATTATTGACTTATTTTTGGCGATCTGGCTGGTACCTCGGTTTCTCGTTTTGAGTGTGCTGAACTAATTTTACTGACTTTTTCTTTAACTTTTATGTTTTTGACGCTTGCTATACAAATTTTGATTTATCCTGCAGCAATAAAGATTATTATTATTTTTAAGAATGGATCAAGAATGAATTTAGACTGTTATAGGCCAATTGGGTCAGTTTCTGTTGTCACAAAGACTTTGGATTATGTAAATTACAGTTTAAGACAAAGTCTGTATAGAACAGAGAGACAATATAATAGCTACGGAAAATATATTCCGGATTATAGAACAACAAGTCTTTTGAACACCAAGCCAGTGGAACTAAGGGATTTACAGAGTCAAAATGAAACTATAAATAAACTAAAAACTTATTTCATTAATAATTATTATAAATAATAGAGATGTGCGTACTTACCCAAATTAGTTATCTAATAAGCTAGTATGTTAGGTTAGTTGAAGTTAGTACTCTATTATTTAAATTTCCACCACAACACTAATACACATACATAATAAACATAAACACACATACACTTTTTAATAATAAGAAAAGGAAATCAGAGAATAATATGTATTGTACAATTGTTTAAATTTTATTTTTATTAGGAATTAGGCCAATAAGTCAACATTGACAACGTGTTGCATATTGCTAGACGACTTTGAGGTTACGTGGAAGTTTGGCAGAAAGCGGAAGTTACCAAACCTTAGTGCATGTATATTCTGGCCTTACATAGAGGAATATTCTTTGTTAGCAAGCGCGGTTGTATATTATATGTTTATTAATATTACGATTGAGTTTGACTCATAATATTTTCCTTCGTTTTACTTAAAGTTGTTGTATTCTTTGTAGTTTATCCATTTATTATTGTATTTGTTACTAAATTGTTTTACATTAGGTTATTCCCATCAAAGAGAAAGCACATTCTATTATTGCTACTTATATATTATTTATTTATTATTGTTACATTGTATTATTGTTATTTTTGAAGATTATGTATCAATTTGAGATGCCTTTCAAATAGCCACTTGACCTAGAGAGGCAAAACAATGAACTCTGCTTTGCAATACTTTACACTTGTGAAGATAAATAAATTGAATTGAAAATTGAATTATTATTACTATTATTATTATATTATGATTTCCTGGCACTGATCGACACGATGGGGAAAACAAGAGATTTATTTTCTGTTAGATTTACCTCGATAAGTTTCAACATTCATGATTGAAACATGTATTTACTTGTCACAAACAATGCACCGACCAATCACAGCCAACGAGCCGCGATCAGTTGGTCAATACAAGTTGTTCACTTTAAAATGTAGTCAGTGGTCGATGGACATATAAAACTTTCCGTATATACAAACTAGCAATATGACCGTCCTTTGTACATGTTTAAGGATTTTGTGTTAGGAAAAAAGATAAAGATACTTATTAACATGACAAATTGTAAACCTGAAATCTTAAACAAATAAATAAAGAAAAATAAATTATCAGCTTAGTTAATTAGTATTAGTTAACATATTCTATAATTAGGTTAAATTTGTATCTTTATGAAAATTCCTTATACGTCAAAATAACATTTTAATATAGTATAATTTTACAATAGGTTTTAAAATTAGTGATCAATATAAACAAACTAATACTGATTTTAAATTGACAATTGTTGGTTATTTCTTTGTATTGAATACAATATTATGATAAAATATTAATCAAATTAATTCAAAGAAAAATATAAATTCTCAGCAAAATTAAAAGCATTAACTTACAATTTTATAAATTACAAACTATGTATCATTATTAAAATTCGTTACGATACGTCAAGATAATATTTTAATATAGTATTATATCCAAACGAGTGTAAAATCAATGACCAATGTAAAGAAACTAATATGGGCTGTAATTTATCAGCTGTTTATTTATCTCTCTATTGAATCAATTATAAAGAACACATGTTCTGTAAACTGAAAAAATATCTGTAAATTTCAAAACTGGGTTTTTGAGGACTTATATTTTTCATTACGTGTGGGTCAGTTTAAACAAACCCTTCTCCATATGGTAAAGAATGAGGGAAATAAGTTTTATGACAAATAACTATGGGTACTATCGTTTCCACGGAGCGTACAAACACAAATACCTTATTTAGCGTAATATACCAACAGGCAAACAAATAAAGAGTCTAAAGGACAATAATTGAGATACCTATTTTACCTTTTTGGGGTTATGAGTAATGGACGCCATCTTGCTCACTTTACTGTTAGCCTTGCTGGCCCCATATGATAATGCCGTTACAATATTTCCGGATAGTATACGTACAGTATTAAAATTTATGTTGTAGGAATAGGGATTAAGGTAAATTTTATAGTATTACGTTTGTAAATTAGATCTTCATACAATTAAAAACAACCTTAAAATATTATTACATTGATTATCATTATTATTTATCAATATCATAATTTCAAGCAATTTAAAGACAAAACTCTAATTTAATTTATATAGATATACCACTGTCATGGTAATCCGAACTAATTGGAGCCAACCCCTGTTCGGATAACAAGTTGTTCAGATTATCCGGAAATGCAGTGTAAAGTTGCATCAAAAATACTAATAAGATCCATTATTTTTGACCCGAACTGTGTATCTAGACCAATTAACTTACGTTTTATAACAGTTCACATATAGGTTTCTTCTCTACATGTTTTTCCTGAATGGCATTAAGTGTTCCTACAGACACCGTTTTTTAAGTTATCACTAGAACTATAAATCACAACACACACATTGACACATAAAACCTAAAGAGATATTATAAAATATTTTAAAATATTTATACGACAAAAATGATATGTAAGGGTGATGGGCCGGCTAAAGAGAGATTTTTTAATGCCTTTTATGCGTTCATTGCTGAAGATGAAGTTAAATTTTTGAAAAGTAGTTCGCCGAAAAGTGATGTTATAGAAGAGTCGGAACGTGAAAATCGAATCTATTGTGATGTACTGTGAGTGTAGATAGACATCGCCCTACACAATCTCAAGCAACAGTGTACTGCTACATGCAAATGCTTGATGTTATGAGACGATGGCACAACTTTGCATTGGCTAACAGGATTTCTTTGTTACGTCAAAAGACGATAACAAAATACTTATGCGCCAAAAAGTAGGTTATTGTATTTTAATAACACTGTGTACGTATTGATGTATAATTAGTGATACAGTGGATAGATTAAACTGTTATAATTGAGATTGCATTGCTTTTTTAAGCCCAGTAACCTTTTCCCCATCGTTCGGATTACCGGGGTTTAGACTTCCGGACGATTTACAAATACACTACGATCTATTCAAACTGTAAAACTGCGATTAACTCGCAAAGCGTGACTGTGTCAGGGACTTTGGACACGTTATATCTCATCCATTCAAAAGTCAGGTGCTCTGATGGAAAGTTCAATCTTTGTTTCCGTATACCACTGAATGTCAACGTAAAATGACAGTTTTTGCTGACATTCTCTCACTTAATTGCCTGCCGTCACGTGAATACAAAAGACATCAACACATGTCAGCAACTCTCTTTAGCTTTTACTTTAGAATTATATTTACATAGTGAATGGTAAATTCCAGCGTTTAATGTAGATATATAATAATTTATTAAATTATGTTAAAATACTATTTTCCTTGCTACACTTCTTTATATATTTTAACTTCCTATTTACCATTTTCTTTAGTAATGCTCTTAAAAGCCGTGATGTTTAAATTTTCCATCTAACCAATTGTAATCACTTTGACATTTTGGATACGTATATTTCTTGATGCCAACATACTTCATTAACGTAGTCTTTCTAATGTCGATAAATAGCTTATCAGCACGGAAAAGTGAAAGAAAAGGTAACAAATATGACAATGCAATATACTGTATGATCACTGAACACTCGACCTTGAGCTCGCCGTCCTTAGTGGAAGTAAAAGTAGGTGTAAGGGCGACTTTAAAACATAATTATAAACTCAAATATTTTTTTCTATCATGTGTTATATATCACTGTATTCAGAAAAGAACAGAGAATATGACTCGGCTAAAATCACAAAATCGATATCTTTAAGTGTTTAAGCATATTTAAAAAACTACACACATCCACTCACAGTTAACGATAACAACCTCAAAACAATCTCTCAACCAAATAATCTGAGACATATTGTTGGAATATAATTACCTAAATAATGCTGCAAATTCTAAACGTTTATTTAGTGTGAATGGATTCTCAGAAACACTTAGGTTTGTAGAGTTGATACAAACCTGTTTTAACAACACATAAACCAATTTAGTGATATCAAATAATTTCTACATTTTTACCTAACTTTATAAAAGTGTGACTCCTAATTTTCATAAACGTAATTCTGCTTCTCCTCATACCAGAATGCTGTTTTGTGTTTTGCAATGAACAGCTTATTTTTTGAACCACTTTATTGGATTTTATTACTTATAAAATAAAATCCAAAATAATATAATCATGTTTGACTGAAAAAGGTCTGAAAATGGATTGGTTGAGTTTATTTTCATCAGAAGCTGTAAAGGTGACAAACGTTTCGAGCAAGAGCGATGTTATGTGGGAGCCAATCTTGGAAGATGGGTTCTGGGATGTAACACACGTTACAAGTCCGGTCAAAAATTCATGTTGATTCTGCATACAAAACACCTAGTTTCACAAAAAGATATTCAAATATTAGCATCTAGAGTACCCGAATCGTAGGATCATCTATAAAAACCAACTCCGCAATACTGGACATCTATTTTTACTGCAAGTATTATGACAAAAGCTGGACCACTACAGTTGTTTTGTGTTATTTTGAACTAAACTAAAATTTCAGAAGGCAGGTTAACTAAGTAAAACATTATATCAGCATCACTTTGGTTGGTACAATGTTCTTGTAACACCAGGAATGCAAACTCATATGTCGCTCGTATTGGGAAATCTTTAAGCGCAATCGTCTTCTAAAATTTAAATTTATACTATTCGATTCGATAATTGAAATGGCAACCATACTACAAGGTAGGTATTTTAAGTCAAGTATGAATGAGTGATTGAGGATTGAGGATTAAGAATTGATTGAGTGGCGCGATCTTGTTATTGACTAAGGCTGACATGTTCCTTAGACAGGACTGTTAATTAATAGCCCAACAGCCAATGTTAATTAATGGACCTACACTTTAACGTGGAATCCGAACCACGGCCTCTGAACTACAAATTGGTCTAATAATGAGGATGGTCTTCGGATTAACGTAGTATTCAACTGTGCGGACGTTAATCCACACAAGAAAACACTACATCCACCGACCATCGCTCATAACTATCCACAATTCGTGACCTTCAAGTAGTTGGATTACATGACGTCATCACCGTCCCATTAAAGAATGGGAATCCTAACCATTTATCCGTTTTAATTTCAACTCTTGTTAATTATTAAATGTTTATTGAGAAAGGTAATAGTACAAAGATTTATTATAATTTTTCAGCATGCTCTATTATGTCTATACATAAGTTTTTTTAATTAAAGTTGGTGGCGTGGCTAGTATCTTGGGCTTACTTTTTAACCTTATCCACCTTAGGCCTGCGCGGAAGGTTAGTGAGCGAGGCACCTTACTAAGGTAAATTGGGTTGAAGAAGTGAAACCTAACCGAGATGGTTCGGTTTTATTCGTGATAGAATGGTTAGGTAATTATTAGGATGCTCCCTAGTGATTTATTTGTATTTCTTTTAGATTTATAGCTAACAGTTTTAAAAAATATTAATTTATGAACTATAGTAATGGAATTATTTTGACTCTAATAAGCTAAAATTAACACACAATAAAGTGAAGATATCTATAATCTGCAAAACTTGAAGTACTGGACACTAATCTGGTCAGTATTTAGAACATAATTACAACATTGAGGCCTTAATTTTTTTTATCTTTACATCTAATCAAATTAATAAAATTATATCATCAAAAATCATTTCCTATAAAAGTAATGAAATCAGCTATTGCATTCTAAGCTAAGATGAGAAGATAAAGGAATAGAAACGTATAACATACCACTACATAAAACTACTTTTTCAATACTGTCCCTCTTCAATTTCAGATTGATGATAGTCTCATACAACGGTATATAATTATTATATTAATCGATGCATTAAAATATAGTATAACAGCTAACTGTGTGTAGATAAACACACTCATATGAAAATAAATTTTAAAACAGAACCTCAAGTGTAATTACATTATTTCTATTGTTAGTTTAGAAATTTTTAAATGACATTATAAAAGACAATGCAGAAGAGGAATCCAGATTTTCATGCTTGCTTTCATTCAAGATTGGACAAAATATTCAAAACGCCGAATATCTAGTTCTAAATTATAAGTTGTAATGAATGATTTGATTTACAAGAAAAAACAACAAAAAGTCTAAGGGAGTCTTTCTTTGAAGCAAAGTTGTATTTTGTAGTTTGACTTTATCTTTAGTTGATTGTAAATGAAATCTTCAAACCTTATTTACATGATCCACGCTGGTTAATTTATCTAATGAATGTTCAGGATCGGATGGATTATTCTTGATGTCTTATTTACTATGTAATAATAATAAATGTCTTTATTTTTCACGTGATTTTCTGTATATCCAAATTTTCAAAATAACTTACGTCAGCGAGTCGACGTAAGTTACAATTCTTTCTTTCTTATCAACGCAGTAAGTGAGATTTGTTTTTGTTGCTGTGTTTTGTTGACTAAATGGACATGTTCTCTCTTTGAATTAACTTTTTATGTAACAAAGATTTTGCTGTAACTCTCTTGGTGATTCCTCAGGAAATGAGGAGCCTGCCGAGTGTCACACAAAGTGACATCACGCCGAAGGGAGAGTTTCTCACAGAGGTACTGAGGTTCTCCAACAATGAGAGCTTTGTGGACCAAACAACATGTCAGCACTCTGCATATGACATACATGGGGGTAGGTGCAGGGCTTCCCTGAAAGGTGACACATGATCACGGTGGCTAAGGCAGAACACAAACCTGATGGCGCTGTTCTGAACCTTAATCTATTTAATGAATGTTCGAATGCAAGACCGAAGAGATTATTCTAATTGTTTTATTTACTTTGAGTGATTTAACTCATACAAATCGTAATACATTCTAGGATTTAGGTCCCCATATTGAAATTAATAAGATCTATGGTATCCAGCTATATCTTATAAAAAATACAAATTATAACTAATGCACTTAATAACTAAATAATTTAAATAATTTTTCATCCCTAATCCTAAATAGTGTTGGTAATTTAGTTAAGGTCTACAAAAAATATGGAAAATTGACGTTTATTATTTCTCTTGTTAGCAAACTTAATTTCTCGGTTTTCATGTTATTCTTTTTTAGGGATAGGCGGAAAAATGCTTTATGCACACAGGTGGCCAGCCTGTAGTGTGGGACTCCCCTAAGAAGCGGGGTTACCCACTTAAAAAACCTTCTCTACTCTTTAGGAATCTAGCCTGGAACCATTTGACATATTGCAACAGGCTACGCTTAAATTTGGCTTCGCCTTTGGAGCCCACTCCATGTCCAGGCACTTGTTTAGGTGATCTGGGCCTCTCCACGCTCCAGATCGCTTTTCTTCTCTAGAAGGACGCCCCGGAAGAACTGTGACAAACAATCCCAGTTTCCCTCGTCCTCAATGATCTTGTGGCAGACCGTGTACACCGAGAAAACACCAAGTTTTTCATGCAGCCTCCAGTCGGGGCCTTTCCCAAGGGGGACAGCGGAAGAAAGTGTGCTCCGCATCGTCGCGAACGCCCGGGCAGTAAGTACAATGGAGTATACGTAAATTAATATAAATTCGTTATTTACAGACATACGTATTTCAATAACATTTGATATAATACGTATGATCAACCTGAGTTTATATCATACAAGAATTAAGTAACTATGTAATTAATTCGTAAATTATTAAGTAATTCATAAATGAGTCGAGATTTTCAGGTCATCTTCTGCGGGGATACTGTTTTATTTTTACAGCGAATACTATTATTTAATAGAAAACTGCTATTTTTCAAACCATTGTTATTAATTTTTGCTTCATTTTTTCATATAAACAGTAACCATTTTCAGTATTAAGATTACAGAGAAAAATTATTTCAGTCTGAAACGAGTAAAACTAAGAAGTGAACATTTTTACCAAGATAAGTGCTGTTGGTAAGAACCCATAACACCTTGAGTGGATCAACCATGGGTTATGATAACACATACCACGTTAGGAACTATCAACTAGGACCACGCACGGTCACCGATGTGGAAGCGACAACGGCGCGCGAGAAACTAACAAAGATTCGCGTTTTCGGTGCCACCCAACCACCCCTGCTGTGGGGACGAGTCCCACCCCCAAGGGCAGTCGACGATCCAGGTACGTACAAGTCCAATCCACACTCTTGTAAAATAGTCCAAGGGTAGTAAGACGATCCATGGTACAGTGGTACAAGTCAACAGTCTAAGCATCTCTCTTGAGTAAAATAGTCCTACCCCCAGGGTTAGGTCGGACGATCCATGGTACCGTAGTACAGGTCAACAATCTAACCAACCATTCTTGAGAAAATAGTCCTACTCCCAGGGTAGGTCGGACGATCCATGGTACAGTGTGTACAAGTCAACAATCTAACCAACCATCTTGAGTAAAATAGTCCTACTCCCAGGGTTAGGTCGGACGATCCATGGTACATGGGTACAGGTGCATCCATTGGCTATTTAGTGTTTCAATTAGTGCTAAAACACTAATTATCACCAAATATATTTTACAAAACGTTAATTAGTTACATTATTAATATTCCTGCTAGTGAAATTTTCATCCAGTTTAGACACATCATGTTATGATTTTCCTTTCACAGCTTAAAAAATTACTCAATTGGTAATACTAAGATCGAAATATTGATAGATGTA
This sequence comes from Nephotettix cincticeps, assembly GCA_023375725.1. Taxonomy (NCBI): domain Eukaryota; kingdom Metazoa; phylum Arthropoda; class Insecta; order Hemiptera; family Cicadellidae; genus Nephotettix; species Nephotettix cincticeps. The sequence continues at coordinate 15,562,431 of CM041784.1, forward strand.
ACGTTATAAAATTGTATTCTTAGATTCCCTATATCAGAATAAATATAGTACCCCTACTGATAAGTAAACGTTATTAAATTTTTACGTATAATAATAATAAATCGTTTAAATAAACCCCTCTAACAATAAAAATAACAATTCTACGCCCCTCTCCTTAGCAGCCCTTTCAAGGGTCTGAATATTATAGTAAGGTTTGTGTTTGCTTTCATTAGAGTATTTACCTTCTTTATGAATTACTTTTTCATTTAAAAAGTATATTATTAGATGTAAGAATCTACAACATTCAATTGCTTATATGATAAAACACAATAACTATTTATTCTGATTAGGACGTGGCGTCTCCTTCTCACAAAGGAGAAGGTAGAATTCCGATTGGTTAGAGTTCAAGTTTCCAACCAACATCGGCGCCACTGACTTCTCTTCCTGTTTGTTCAGGCGGTCAGTTAACTTATTTGAGTTTGAAATTAATTTTTATAGATTATTCTGAATCGAAATAAATTGTTTACCCAAATTACAATCCTGTTACTTCCAAAAACATATCCCTCAGAGTATTCTAACATGTATGCTTTGCGGAATCAATCGAGATATGTATGTTTTTATTGTATAAAATATCAACATTATTGAAAATCTGAATCAAATATTAAATGACATCTGACTCAATGTTTTAAACATATGATAAGTTTAAAGTGAGCTACCGACGTCGCTCTGGTAATCGGGTATAATCTCAATTTATTTATAAACAAAAAATACTCGCTGAATACGCAGGTTTGCTGACACAAAGGTATTTTTAGATTTTATTTTGAGATTTCAATGTTTTTTAATAAATGCGAGTCTTTTAGGATTATTGTCTCTGATTTTACTTTAGTATTTTTTTCTTCAGTACCCAAGTTATTCTAATTATACTATCCATCGAGCACTGTATTCCTGGTTTAACAATAGTGAAAACAAGTGAGGCATTAAACTATGATTGATCTGTGACTTCAATTTACAATGAATTAAACAATATTTAAAGCTCAACAGTAATTGGACGCCTGTAAACGGAAAGGAACCAAGCCCCATCAGTAATGGTTTTGGGAAATGTGGCCTAAAGTTTTTTGCGGGTCTAAAATTGAGTAATTACCTAAAATATCGCATTATTGCTCAAATTTAAAGATTTACATTTTATTTAATTTAAAACAACTGTTGTTATAGTAAAAGGGGTTTATTTTTAAAGTTATTGATAAAATAGTGCTTAAATATTAGGATTTTTAGGGGTGAGCAAAAGCTACAAAATGTGTCTGAAACGCACCGAAAAACATTGGGATGTAGTAGTTCCTTTGTAAAAACAAACAAAATATGTCCTGTGAACATATGTTCTAGTTCTACATCAGTCTATCTCTAAAACTACAACTGCTGTTGTTTAAAAAATATATTTCTCTACGTTATTTATGTCATGACCCTATTAAAATTTTACATTTTTTCCGAGAAAATTTAATTTCGAAACTTTTTTATTTGGTTTTTCTTTTTTGTAAATTCCATGGGTTTTGAGTTATTGAGCTTTGAAAAATTGAAATGGTCGCCATTTTTAAACAGTAAAAAGTATTGATTTGATACTATGTCAAAAATAGATCCAATTAGTACTAATACACGTACCAAGTTTGAAGTTGGTACTGCAAGTGGTTCCAAATTATAGTAAGTTATATAAAAACGCATACACACCGACAGACGGAAAACTGAGCGAGATAGGCCATATGTTTGCAGGACATTTTTGTTCGTTTTGACACAGGTACAATATCCCAAAGTTTTTCGGTGTATTCCAGATATACACTATAATATTATAAAGAAGATGTGGTTTCTGTATGTTTGTTTGTGGGTATGTTTGTGGGTTTGTGGGTTTGTTTGTGGGTTTGTTGTGGCAAGTAAATGCGAAAAATACTGAACCGACCGGTTTGAAATTTTACAGAAAGGTAGATCTTAAACTCATGCAACACATAGGCATATTAGTTTCCTTAAAATCCCCTCAGGCTACGCCCCATGAACGTCCTAAATTTCAATGTTTACATTTTCAAAGAATGAAAACATAAAATTACTTGAATGTCAACAGCTGTGAACACTAAAATTTGACAGTTCGTGAAGAAGAAGAAGAAAGAGCTTCCGTGACCGTCCTAGGTTCCAATGTTTACATTTTCTAATGACAACATCCGTTTGCACTATATTTTGACTGTTCGGGAAGAAGAAGAAATAAAGTTGATTTTTCAGATAAACTGCTGGATCGAAATTAGTGAATTATTTGAAATTGTGGAATGGTAGATTTTAAGTTTTTTTCCGACGACTGTCTCTATTACATTAATCCTTATCCTCTCCCAATATTTGACAGATGTTACTTTGAAATGTTGTAGACACTCGTGTTTTGCCTTTTTTGGGTACTTTGGCTAGTACACTATATGACATGAGAGAATCGTATAAATAAAATCTTTAACATTGTTAAAGTTGACTTGTGAAATACCATAGCAATAATGACACAAACTATTATTTTAAAACTATACGATTCTAAGAAAAAAAAAACGGATTTGAAATAAGGAAAACAGTGAAGACGTTTAGCGAAGCAGAACATTAGGTGTAATGTTAAAGGGGATCATTACACTATACTCTCCAGTGGCAATCCTTTTAATAACCTCCAGCTTCAGTCAGGTGAGTAATTCCAACGTCTTAGTTTTATTTCACCTGTCACGTCGCAATGTTTTTATTGCCTCGCTGCCGATAAAAGTGCATAGTATAATAGTATTAATAGTACTAGTATTACTACAAGTGAAGTATTAGTTTTTCATAGTATCGAGCAAAATATTGTGATCAGTCACACGTGTAACGACACGTTAATGTAAGGTTCATATAACACTTATCGAAACACCGATATTTAATTATTCTTTAAATTGCTTTAAGTTTTAAGAAAAATGAATAAATTATTTATTTATGTATTATTTCATTATTATTTTATTTTATAAATAAAACATATAAAAAATAAAATAGTTCGGTGGAAAACTAACGACAAACGAAATAGCCTTCGAGATTGTAAAAAACACTTACGTAGCAGCAGATCTGTGTATATAGCGAATTTCTGAAAATTTACGAATTGATCTATCTGACACAGTGTAAACGAAGCTTGATCATACAATATACCAAATGTTATCACATTATGTTTATAAATTACGAAATAATTTACATGATCATTGAAATTTACCCTGTTAAATACAAACAGATTTTACAGCAACTTCTTTTTTGAGTCCTGCAGTGTGTAAAAGAGGCTGAGAATGTGTTCATTAGTTTATTGTCATCAGTTATTTTAAATTTATGTTTATTTTTAATTTCAGATGATGTTTTGTCTGTCATTACAATATTTATTTATTGGTTTATTGTTTATCTGTTAGTTTAAATTTAAACCTATTTATAATTTCAGTTGATGTTTTGTCTGTCATTACAATATTTATCTATATATGGGTGCATTTAGTTTCAAAATGTGTGAGAAGTCTGTTATTTGTCTGCGTTAACATTTATATTTGATAATATGATAATATCATTTTATATTAATATTAATTTTTAAGTCTATGACAACAATATTTTTGTACTCATATAAATACAATTATAAAAGTATAATTGTTGTTTTTTAGTTTTTACTACTCCTTCAGTATCTTTTGTGTGTTAATTTTGTTTATTTTCTTATTTTTCAGCATATTCAAAATTGAGTAAAAAATGTAAATGGTGTTAACTAGCTGTTGATATAGAATAAAAAATCTTTAACTTTGTACAAAAAGTAAGTAACTTTTGACTCCTCACTTTTACGATACATTCATCATCAGGAATTGACAAAAATTTGTTACTAACATGAACAAATATTAGAAATGATATGTTTAGAAAATAGTACTTAACCGCTAGTTTCAAGAGATCGGCGTGGCACTAGAGTTGCAGTTTGTACAAACAAAACTCTTAAGGTTCACCTTATAAATAGTTTATATTCTATTTAATTTGTACACGTATATTATGAATAATGCAGTTTTAAAAGGAAATACATCGATTTGTTTTAAACTACATTACTTTGAAACGCTGCAATACAGTGGTATGTTTGCGAATAAAGATTAAATATGCAAACCCTTAATTAACGAGTGAAGTAACACTCACTGTTCTACACAAAGGTTTGAACTTTGCGCTTTCCTCAAATATTCTACGTTGAAACCGTTCAAAGTGCAAAGAAAAAACTTGCCCATGCTACTATACTAAAATCGTGGGACGATTTCAAACAGGCTGTAAAAAACAGTTTAGTACAAGTCTATCTGTACAAACAAGAGGAATTATTTGAGTGTGGTTTTAATAGTGTCCACACAATAATGTAAAGGTTAGTATTAATAAATAAAAGAATGATTGTTATCTTAAAAGTTAAAATTATTAACAAATAATGATAATCAATAACCTTTTTGGGTCTTATTCATTATACGTATGCCATTTCTTAAATAACGGTTTAATTGTTTTTAACAAGTAAGAAAACCATTGGTTTAGAGGTTATCTGATGGTTACTTACTATATAAAAATGCTATTAACGATATGAAAATATCAATAACCAGGAACTAACTTAAGTCCGCAGAGCGCTGTTTGTCGGCTACGAATTTACGTTACGTAATATTATATCTCTATGGCTTTCTGTTAAACCTATATTTATGCTTTATTCATCGTAACCAAATCTCTGGTCTTCTAGAATTACAAATAGCTGTGCTATTTTGCAAATGTATTTGTGAAATTTACTTAAAAATGGACTTAAATACACAATCATTCCAATTATTATGTTTTTAACACCAGAAACCCATTAAACAGCTGTTTAAACAGTGGTATACGTATAACGGAAAAGATCCGTCATATCTTTTTACAAGATAGAAAAAACGCTATTCATAACAGCTATGAGGGTAGAGGGTTCTCCGTGATATTCCCGACATAACCACTACCTCTAAAAAAAACTAAAAATAAACTAAAAACTAAAACTAACTAAAAATACCTCTAAAAAGTCTAACCTTTCCTGACAAATTTTCCATAGTTTTCAGTCTTTTCCTGACAATTCTCCACAATTTTCAAAATTTTGCAACAAATTCATCAAAATTTATTTTGTTCTCTAAAACAATATACCTACAATTTGCACGCAATTTCCAGCTTTTCTCGAAAAATTTCCCAATTTCCCGACTTATCTAAAAATCCTTCGTAATGTCTGCTAAAAGTGAAAGGCCCCGGGACCCAAACCAGGACCTTAACTAACTCTAGTTCGGAACCTATCATGCCATCAAAAATATACCGTCCCACCAAGGATTTATATACATTTTGACATACTATATTATTTATATACATATATACATACTTTGTGTGCATTTGTGTTTATCAATGTCTATTTACAGACAACTTTGATGCAATTTTCCTAAAAGGCGTCGTCTGTCGTCTCGATGCCGGATGTTATTGTTATCTTTGTGTTTTAGATAGCCTTTAATAGTGTAATGTATTAATTAATTATTATTTATTGTACAGTCATTAAAATAGAGGACCATTGAAGGATGATGGATTGCAACAATAACTTTCCTATTATTTTCCAATTTTTATTGCTTTGCCATAGAAATAGGGGATTATTTTCGATCCAGTGATATATAATAGAATTGATAAGGGAAAAATAGTGGTTCTGTTAATAAATAAATAAAATAAAATAGATATAAAAAATAGTAAAACAAAATAGATGAATGAACAAATTAATTAAGTTCAACATTCAAACCACTGATTTCTAGGGTGTTTTTACCAATTTATTAAATTGAAAATTGTATAATTTAGAAACAAATTATATTGTTCATTGAATTATATAGGCTTTATGACGTTTGAAGTAATATGACACTTTTTAATTTTACAATATTAATACAACACATCCTCAATGGGAGGTTTGCCTACCCTGTAATGTTTGGTCTAATCCTGTTTTTTATTTTTAAGATTAAGCACTAATAACCGAATTGGTCGTTTCAAAAATGTAGTGGCCGTTCATATGTTACAAACGCGGACACATATTGTCGTGTAAGAGAAACAACAACGTATAGATTTTCATCAATGCAGACATTCAAGTGAAATATACCCTGCAAAAATAATGTGCGCAGTACCAGTTATATGTACGTACACCAGAGTCCCGGTAATCCGAACTAATTGGGACCGAAACTGTTCGGTTTATCCAGAAATACAGTGTCAAGTTGCATTAAAAGTACTAATAAAATCCATTATTTTAGACTCGAACTCTGTATTTAGATCAATTAAATTGTCTTATCACAGTTCACAAATAGGTTTGTCCACTACATGTTTTGCCTCATCTGCATCACTTTGACGTTCTATCCGTTATGGACTCGTCATTAGAAATATAAAACACGGCACACACATTGATGTATAAAAACGAACAATGATAAAACAGTGCCGTCTGTAGGCCTACAGTTTACACGATCGCAGTCATTAATGGATATGAACACAAATGTTCGAAAAGTAGTTCGTCGAAAAGCGATTATAAAGAGTCGGACCGAGAGAATCGAATCTATTGTGACGTACTGTGAGTGTAGCTAGACACAGCTAGCCCTACACAATTCCGAGCAACAGTGTATCTGTGTAACTGCTATATCCGAATGCTTGATGTTTATGAGACTACTAGCCAAAGTACCCGTTCTTCGCACGGGCTAAAAAGGCTGAAAGGTGTAGGCTCTACTGATACATTTAAGGTATTGTTAATTAATTCTTCATTGTTTACAAAATGACAAAACAGGAATGTCTACAACATTTCAAAGTAACATATGTCAAATATTGGGAAAGGATAAGGATTAATGTAATAGAGACAGTCGTCGGAAAAAACTTAAAATCTACCATTCCGCTATTTCAAATAATTCACTAATTTCGATCCAGCAGTTTATCTGAAAAATCAACTTTATTTCTTCTTCTTCCTGAACTGTCCAAATATAGTGCAAACGGATGTTGTCATTAGAAAATGTAAACATTGAAACCTAGGACCGTCACGGCAGCTCTTTCTTCTTCTTCTTCTCCTTCTTCTCGTACTGTCAAATTTTAGTGTTCACAGCTGTTGACATTCAAGTAATTTTATGTTTTCATTCTCTAAAAATGTAAACATTGAAACTTAGGACGTTCACAGGGCGTAGCCCGAGAGGATTTTAAGGAAATGAGTATGCCTATGTGTTGCATGAGTTTAAGATCTACCTTTGCCTAAAATTTCAAACCGGTCGGTTCAGTATTTTTCGCATTCACTTGCCACAACAAACCCACAAACACACAAACCCACAAACAAACATACAGAAACCACCTCTTCTTTATAATATTATAGATTACGCAACTTTGCATTGACTTCTTTGTTACGACAAAAGACAATAACTAAATTTTTATGTTCCAAAAAGTAATTTATTGTATATTATTATTATATTATTAGGTTTTATAATTGAGATTACATTTGTTTTTTATTTTAAACTCAGTAACATTTCTCCCATCAGGTAGTTCAGATTAGCCGGACGTTCGGACTACCGGTGTTTGGATTATTGGGATTCTGGTGTTTTTTTAAGTTAATTGCTGAATCCCCTATCGGAGAGGATTTGTACCAGTTATGCGCCGACTCGGGTGGCTCCAAAAAGTCAATATTGAACCCCTGAATAGTGTCGCTGTGCAGCGGACATTCATGGAACTGCTAGAGAATCATTGCATTGGCAGTAGACGAACCTTGTTTACCGACATGTTAATTATATATAAAACACGTGTAAACCTTGTTCTGGTTATAATTTTCAAAACATTTTAGTTATAAGACACTCGCTTGGCTGTGGATATACAATCTAAACGATTGAATACAAATTAAACGGGATAAATTTTTACTGGGTAAAATTTTTCACCCTCTCAGTTCATTTATGTTAATTCATACACTAACGACTAAGGCAAAGCCTGTAAGGACAAATTCACCAGTACATAATTGTGGGAGCGTTCATCAATGCTCTATTTCTCATTCATTGTATGTTTCAAATATGTAAAACACATCAATAGTATTTCTTTATGATACAACAACACATCATATAATATCATCTAACTACAAAACCAAACTTCTAGTAATCTATAAATTGCCATACTTTATATTTACAGTTAATCTAATATATGCAAGTTTAAACCTTTCGTATTTAGTGATTGTTATTTAAGTCACATTAATTTATTTAAACATGTCCTATCATCCAAGCTTGGTTGTTTAATTTATTTTATTTTTATTTGTAATCTGTATATATTTTTAAAAGGGAATTCACTTTGTAATTGAAAAAACTTCTCCTTCACTATTGTGAATTTACATTGTATGAAATGTTCTCTTCGGGGAAATTTTAACCTTGAGACGATGGGGTTGACACACCGAGCACCTCCGACGTAGCCTAGATCTGCTCAGCCGCAGCCTCCCTCGCATGTGGTCGTCCTCTGCTTGGAATCTGGTCCTCGGGTCGTCAGGGTCGTCTCTCCTTGCTGTCCTCAGGGTCGACGTAGGCGTGATCTCATAGGGATGCGCCAGGAGCTGGGTCTTCTTCTTCTGATTTCGTTGGGCTTAGTACACAGGTACTTAGTACTAGCCTGCTGAGATATCACCCCTGCTCGGTCCAGAGCCTCCCAACAGACACCCTCTCCAAGACATTTCTTCCTTGATCCTCTTCCCAGACCCCTCTTCACCTTCCAATTCCCTTCTCCCCGTCTTCTACCCCCGCTACGCCTCTCTACCAATCCCGATCTTTGGTCTTGTTATAAATAAATGTCCCCTGTTTTTTGATAATTTATTCACATGTTAGTTTCTATATATATACAAGAATATCTTTATACACGTTTTAAAAATATCTAAAAATTATTTTTTATGTAAAATAAAAAAACTAAATATAAAGTCAACAATAACTAAAATACCATTCACTAGATTGACTAAAAATATATTAATTAACACATGAATGAACCCAACTAACCATCAAGCACACTGAACTACATATGTCGTAGATTAAAATTACACGAGCACAAAAATTTGGGATACTGTCAGTACCTCATATTATTTTCACAAGTACTTCTGTGTTGTGTAACATACTTTTCGTTCTACATGAAGAAAATTGGTTAATCGTTGGCCATCTAAACGACTTTATTTAACTCATTAAACACCCTTATTTATTGAAAAACTATATTCACGTTCACTAGCCATTGTTTGTTTACATACGATGCATATAGAAAACAGTTCGTTATATATAAAAAAGTAACAAAAAATAAAATAATTACCAGCACGAACAGTATTTACCCAAAACTTCGATAAACAACTGAGCTTATTCAGGATGATGTAATAGAAAGATAATGTTAGTAGTCGTAAGTTATAAGTTAAATAGAGTGTGGTAATAGTGTGAATAACTCTTTTTGTGTATATATGTAAATAGTGACAGTATTATAGATTACATTAGTGGCTTTAATCATCTCGTGAGGATGCTGCACCTGTGTTGAAATACGTATTGAGGAGATCACAACTCATGAAGAACTAAAGACGTGTCATAAGGTAAATATGCTGCATAATTTAAAATGACTTCGACACGTACATAATCCAGTATTTTGCAATTTCATACATTCCTTTTATCCCTTGTTAATAATTTACTAGCTGACTTGGCAAACTTTGTAACGCCTAACGTGTTACGTGCTAACTTTAAGATTGGCCATGTTCTGAAATAGAATAGCATTACGGCTTCGTTGTGAAAGATTAGATATTCTGGGTCGCGGCATAGTTAATAACAATATTGAAACGATAAGACATATTAATGAAATTCCCTAAAAACAAACATATGTAAGTGGATTGATTTACGATAATCCCATCCAATCCAAACTCAAACCATACCTAACTGCAATAGGTCTTTTTTAAGAAAGATTAAATCTTCTTAATCACAGTATTGTTCATAATAATACTCGCGTAATCTGACATTTATTAATTCCACTAGCACAAACAACTAATATAATCAAACAGGGACAAATAAACCAACAAGTAATCTATACATTTATTTATAAACAATCACAAAAATTCGCTGAAAATGACGCACAATGAAGTTAGCTGTCGACTGGTGGAATGCACCAGCAAGGTACTTTTCCGGTATACCGACCACACCTATAAATTGACTTTCTAGTTACATTGGGGTTCTTAGAAGTAGCTGGTTATTGTTGAGCAATCTTTAAAGGATAAATATCAGGTGATTTCTAACTACATAAAAATATAAAAAAACCTAACGTAACCCCGCAGAGGCCTTTATGTCGGCAATATATCGTATATTACGATGTAACGCAACGTGTATAGGCCCTATTTTTTAAAGTTAGAACACAGTTTTCAAAGTAAGTATGCTTTTAACCTACTAAACAGTTCACAAAATAGCCTACTCCTGTGAAAGTAACTTTTTTAACTCTTTTAAGCCCTTAAATACATAAAAACCTTACATTTCTTGAAGGTAAAGTTATCGAAATTAAAGATTTCATAAAATTGTTTTAGTTTAAAATTTCACCATAGTGTCCCCTTAATTCCTTCTTGTAAATTTCCTTATGACTAGCCATTTTATTTTCCCTCTTCAGTTGTGGGTATTTCATATATTGCATATTGTTTTCGTTCAATTTTTTTTACAATTAACTTAGATAAAATAAAACTTTTCGTTGAAATCCAAACAGATATCTGATCCGATAAACAATCGGCTTAACAATCCCATCGAATCAATTTAAAACGAATTGCAAAAGCACCAATTTACAGTTACCCTAGTCAATTAAACTGCCAGTTGGTGTAATGGTTTCAATCAAGCATGCAACATGAAACTTCTCATAATTGCCTCGTTTGCCGTAAAGATCATAATTGCTAAAACCGCATTCCGATAAAATGTTCGCACAATGAGTCGTAGTGTAAAGTGTGCGGCTCAACTGCTGTGCTGAAGTAAATGGCTGGATGCCGTCGTGCTGGTAAAAACAGAGATAATAGTACTAAAATAGGGGTTTTAAGATGGTGGGAACCTCTTTTACTCTATAATGTAAAGAGGTAGAACTGGGATGGTTTCGTGTCATGTAATTCACCTACTTGGAGGTCACGAATTGTGGATAGTTATGAGCAATGGTAGGAGGATGTGAGTATCTGATGTAGATTAACGTCCGCACTATTGAATACTACATCAGCAAAGACCATCCTCATGATTAGACCAGTTAGTAATTCAGAGGCGAAATTGTGGTTCGGATCCCACGTTAAACCAGAGGTCCCTTAGATGCCACTTGCTGTTGGGCTAGTAATTAACAGTCTGAGGACGATGCGTTATGAGAGTCTACAAGATCACTCTAAAATTATCTCACGCAGATTTTTCATACTTGGCTTAAAATCTAGGTAGTCCCCATTTCAGATCGATAATGAATTATATATTTTCCGTCCACATACATTGCAGATATGTCCATTGGTTAATACCAACCAAAGATAGTCTACCAACAATGCCACTTCGCCCGGTTGATCTCGTAGCTTGCACCTCATCCAAACAGCATCAATGAACTGACACACACTTTCTACCTTAAACAGTTATATCGATAAAATTACTAAATTTTCTAATTTAAATTCTGTTAAAAATTAAAAACTAGTTTATAAGTATCTCTGTCATGTTTTTTCAAGTGTTTTGTGAAATTCATGATAAATCTGAGTGGTTTTTACTCCCTCACACCATAAGATGGCGACAGTTAATTTTGACCGGGTTATATTGGGTAGTGTAAACATAGCTTAGATACTATTTAAGTCATTGGTAAGTTTAAACGTGATATTTTTGTACTTACATTTTTTTACTATTTCATTACATTTAATAGTCCGTGACGTGGACCGCTTTGTTTACAAACATGTGAGAGGTATAGGCCTAATTTTATTTGAGACAAAACAAACTATTACCCAAAGTTGTTTGAGATGTATTTGAGTAATGGCATTGATCCTGTTTATGGTTGGTTTTGGAGATTTTTGAAGTAAAAAAAACTATACATGTTTCCAATGTACAATGCTACTGCACGTCCAATTTGTATTTTGTGGTAACAAAATCCCTCTGGAGCTATTGATTTGTTCCTATTCCGGGAATCAAAAACGGGCCTTCCGGATGAAGACCTAGTCCTCTGTACCTGTTACAAAAGCCAATCATAGGGAGCTATCCCAGTTTGCCTTTCTCTGATTGGTGAAGAGAATCCACGTGGACTTAATGGAGTATGTCAATAGATGATCAATAGATGTCAATAGTATGTCAATAGATTGTCGTCTATCCTTGTTCGGTATTGGGTGTCGCAATGAGATAGGATGGGATGGCAGAGCAGGCAAACGTGGTGGAACTATCGGAAAATATCAGGGGACATGGTTTTTCACCTAGAACGTTTACCTAGAATCTATAAACTGATCGTGATTTAACAGCATCACCTTCTACAAAATTTCATAAATATTTAAACTGTCTTGCTCAGACAGACATATAACAGTCCGTAAAACGACATTTTTAAATGGAAATTCCACTCTCAACTATAATTTTAAATACCCCCGTCACAGCAGACCTGCGTACTCGGCAAATTTCCAAAGCAATAATATAATAATAATAATAATGTATGACAATTTTTATCAATATATTTCGATAAATATGAGAATTATGTGCCTATTCTCCATAAGATTAACATAAGAAAGAGTGTGCAGGTTTGCTGCTGTCAGGAACTGGAGGTAGTCGTTTCTACCATAAACAATTTTTATTTTGACCATTACATTTACCATCATTCATTTTATTATTTTATTTTCATTATCATTTTATTTAGACCATAGCCTACATGCTAAAAATTCATAGTTAATGTGTTTATCATGGCAGCTAACCTGCATAGTCTTTTCCCATGTTAATCATATAGAGAATAGATAAACTCCTTTATTTATAAACAGATGTTGATGAAACTTGGTATAAATGGGTAAATAAAAATTGTTTATGCTAGAAACGCCTACTTCCAGTGTACCTCACCACAGCAAAACTGCATACTCTCTCAAGGTAATTGAACATAGGCAAATATGGAGCATGGCTTATGCAGAATAGGCATATAACTCATATTTATCGTTAATACTAATAAAACATGTGGTATATTATTATTACATTATTGATTTGGAAAGTCACTGCGTACGCAGGTATGCTGCGACGGGGGTATTTTTACTTTTAGAGGTCTCCAAGCCACATATACTCCACTCACCATATAATAATTCCCTAATATTGCTTGCTAATATCCCTTGATGTAAACAAAGAAATGTAAACAAACTTTCACAACATCATTTTCAACAATAAAACAGCTGCGCACGTAGATAAATACTCAAAGACAGCTAAACATATCAAAACAGCTGTTCTTATAACCAAACTATGACGTAACTAACTAAATTAACTAATTGTTTCAAATTTTTGTCTTGCAAATTGCCAACAATCCCCCAAGAGCTAAGACTTACTGTATCTATCTCAAAATGTGGTATGTGTTGGTCTTGTCTTCTTATTACGTATTATTCTTAGGTTAAAATTCAGATATTCTTAAAAAGGTTTATTCTTCGTAATGATTCATGTAAGTTCTGTCATAAATACTTTATCAAAATTCCAAAATATTATTTTGATAAAGAAAATAATAGTCTATATGACTAAAAACCACTATTTACAAGAAACCCTAAAAATCCCAGAGTATGTATGTGAAAATGGCACCTTCTTGCAACGGTTACCAATGTTATGTCTCTTTTTTACTTTTAGAGGTCGCAATCCACATAACAGCACTCTGGTGAGTGGAATTGTGTGGATATAATGATTCCATAATATTGCTTGCTAATATCCCTTGATGTAAACAAACAAATGTAAACAAACTTTCACGACGTCATTTGCAACAATGAAACAGCTGCGCAGGTAAATAAATAGTCAAAGACCTACAAAATCGCTATGACGTCAAACATTTAGTATAAACATAGCCGAGAATTTATCGAACAAGATTGTATAAATTATAACATTTGACAATTAGATCTATATATAAATGGATACGAATTTCCATAAAAATAATTATTTGGAAATTAGCTATGTACGCAGGTCTGCTGTGACGGGTGTATTTTACAACAAATAGTAAAAACAGTCGTAAACGATCAGTTGTCGGACGGTCGGAGATCGTAGGCGGGTCACGTATCGCGTTGTTCTTTGGTTGTTGGTCTACGTGTCCGTCCACAGTCTCTATGTGAGATCTCACTCTACGACCACAAGTGGGTTTTACGAGCCAACACATACAAACGATGAGAATTTCACTGATTGTTTCTACCATTTTGTCCCACTTTCCCGTCATATCAGATGTTAAAAGTGCCAGCTATTGCTTATGAACAAAATTGAAATTTGTCGTACAAAAATACCACCCAAGTTGTATCTCCCCAACCTTTTTTAGAATGAACCTTGATTGTTTCAAAAATACATCAAAAATATTAAACATTTGCATACAATTTCATACAACTGGCTGAACAATAACCACCTAGGTTATAATAACCTGTGTCGGTGGACTTAACATAATCACAGAAAAAAAACTCAAAGAGTGGGCAAAACTTAGTGGGCAGTAAACCAGTCAATATATATTTAAATATTAAATACGAGAGTTAGTAACACGATCACTCCTGTATCTTAAAAAGGTTAACTTATCTTTGTAAAACATACTAAGTTACAAACAATTAAAAACTAAATAACAGTAGAAAAAAGCTATCGACTTTATCCCTTTTTATTAAGAAATTCCCATAGCTGTTTGGAAAACTGTTTCCTACTATCACATTTGTTTTTAGTGGCAAATAGTTATTCAATTTAGGTGCAAGATACAAATAAAACTTTTTAAAATGGGTTAAATTAATCCTAAGGAGAGGTATATCAAATATATTTCTTAAATTATAAATTCTGCACAACCTATGAGTTCTATGTCTAATTCTATCATAAAGTAAACAGAACACTTTAACAGCTTTTACGACTTACAAGGAGGGACCAAAATAGATACATTGAAATTAAATTAAATGAATACATGTTTTTGAAAGCTATGTTCAATAATATGGCATCGGAGTACGTATAATTTAGTCATAATATTTAAGTAATGATAAAAATTTAAGAAAATAATGGTATTTTAACTGTGTGTAAAACATTTTTAACTTTCAAAAAAACATTATTAGTGGAAAGAGGTATATATATTTCAGAGGTAATTACGAAACAGCTTAAGGAAATATTTTATTGACAGTCCTGATACTATCACTATCACTACATGTTACAAGTTACATTAATTAACTTTAGAATTCTTCAAATATATTACAATTTATACACAAATTTAATGAATAACCTTAAGGGGAGCGGTGAAGACCTATATCCGCCATGTTAAATTTGTAAACTTTACGTACACTTTTATCAGAAACTATAAAAGATATTGAGTTAAAATTTTATACCTGTGTTTCCTCATATATTGTAAATCTACAGTACAAGAATTAATTTATCATTTTTAATTGCTGAAAAAAATATTTTTTTAGAAACCATTAATTCAGATTTTTCTACATTACATTTTTTCTCAGCAACTAATACTTTCAATGCAATAATTTTAAAACTGTTGGTTGGTATTATATAGTTGTACATGCATAAAAAATTTCAAATCTCTATATCTAATAGATCCTGAGAAAAGTGTACCTTTGTACAAAAGAAATCGACTATCGGTAAATGAGCCATACAACGCTACTAGCATCGAACATTAAACTCGAGACATATTATTATTAATTTATTTAAAAAATATACTTAGGATTATCATATACAAATTCTAAGACCATTTCCTGGAAGAGGAAGATGTCTTTTTTAAATTACATTAAAACGGAAAATGTAGTTTTTTATCAACTATCGGTTTATGGGCTCTAATACTTATGGCTACCATAGGACATAGAAATTAAAACATAAAAAAATACTTAGGATCATCATATATAAATTATAAGACCAGCTCCCAAAAGATGAAGATTTCTTCTTTAAAACTACATTAAAAACAGAAAATGTAAAAAAAGTTTACCCTCCCCGCTTTCATTAATGTTATAGGTGATGTAAAAATTAACTTACTAAACAGAGACGCGTTATCAAAAAACGTATTCTTTGTTATAAGCTAGAATTTAAAACATATGTACTAAATTAAAAGGACAAACTAGATTTGAGTGAAGGAAATCTTTTTTCATGTTTCATCTTTATCTTGTTTCATGTTTGTCACATTTTAATACTATTTTAATTTATGTATTATCTTTGTGAAGCTAAACTGAACGATCAGATAAAATCATTTGCAGATGACACTGCTCTCTGCTACATAGGTGATACGTGGGATGAAGAGCAGCATTATGCAATGTCTGTTTTCAAAACTCTCAAGTAGTCGTTTTGAAAAATAAATTAGTGCTAAGTTCACGGAAAACAAATTGTATAAACTTTGGTTTAAGAGAAACTGTTACGTTACTAGAACAAATAGTTTGTAAGTGCTTAAAGTGTCTAACTTCCCGACAAATATGCAGAAATGTGGTGAAATTGAAATAGTGAAAGATCTAAAATGTCTTGATATGGTTATGGATATTGCGCTATGTTGGAAGAATTTTATTTTAAAACTGAAATGTAAACTTGTTTCAAGTATTCGAATTGTTTATTATTTGAGAGAAATATGTCCCAGCCAAACAAAGATTACTTTGTATTTCGCCTTGGTAAACTGTAGATTGGGGTATGCCATTGGGATGGAAAATATAGATCGAATCTAGAACCAATCCAAAAGTGGTTTGTTTGAATAATTTCCATAAAATTACCAACAACCATCACATTCATGTTTTTTTAAATTTAAAAATATAACCTCTTAGATATCTCTTTTTATATAAGGTAATAAAGGCATTCACACTGTCTATAACTATCTACCATTTCCAATGTAGATCTAAGTCTATAACCATCTACAATTACCAGTGTAGATAATTATAGACAGTGTCTTAAGAGTTCCGAATCCAAAATTTACTTTTTTACTTTAACATATGGTTTTAATTCTCCAAAGACTTTTAATTAACTACCCATGGAAATAAAAAATATCAAACACTTTAGGTAATTCAATGTTTCTGTTATAATCAGATTGCCACAAAATTACATATTCTTATTCAGAATAAAGTTCTTTATAAAAGAAATTTTAAAACGGTAGAAAATGTTTCCACCCTATAGATAGATATAGACAGTTCCACCCTATAGCGGATCCCCTTAAAAATTATGTTACGTTATAAGTGTTAATAAAATATTTTGTAACGGGTTTTATTTATGTTCGTCAAATTTGTAAAGAGATTAAGATATTGTACGTGCCATTGGGCAGTGAGAAAGCTTCAGGAACTAAAGATTTAAAATTTTTTTAGAGAATCTAATTTTTACTTTCGATTTTATTTTTAATATATGAAATTTTTCCTAAAAAATGAAATAATTGTATGTGATACCGTTTTTCAAAGAGGTTCTAGATAATTCTGCAAAAGTTTAGAATTTTTTTTAAGTTTCTTGGTAATTCCAAACAAATTTATGAAGAAGAGACTAATACAGATTTGAATTTACCAACATTTTATTAGCAATCAGTATGGCTTAAGGGTGGGTAATACAGGTTTGGCTTTAAAAGTTTTGCGAAAGGAGTTTAAGACGGGATGAATGGTGATAAAAAGTAAATTAATTTTCTTTGACATCAAAAAATCATTTTATACAGTTGATCATGAAATTCTTCTGAAATGACAGTTAATTGTGGAATTCGTGCGAAAGTATATGCGTGGTTTGAAAGTTATCACTCGAATCGATCAGAGCATTTTTAAATACATTTCAGAATGAGTGAGAGAGGTGTTTCAAGTTTAGAGTTCCGCAGGGGTCTGTAAAGAGATTAAGATATTGTACGTGCCATTGGGCAGTGAGAAAGCTTCAGGAACTAAAGATTTATAATTTTTTTAGAGAATCTAATTTTTACTTTCGATTTTATTTTTAATATATGAAATTTTTCCTAAAAAATGAAATAATTGTATGTGATACCGTTTTTCAAAGAGGTTCTAGATAATTCT
Source organism: Nephotettix cincticeps (assembly GCA_023375725.1). Taxonomy (NCBI): domain Eukaryota; kingdom Metazoa; phylum Arthropoda; class Insecta; order Hemiptera; family Cicadellidae; genus Nephotettix; species Nephotettix cincticeps. The sequence goes on from CM041784.1 coordinate 15,580,552, forward strand.
GCAAAAGTTTAGAATTTTTTTAAGTTTCTTGGTAATTCCAAACAAATTTATGAAGAAGAGACTAATACAGATTTGAATTTACCAACATTTTATTAGCAATCAGTATGGCTTAAGGGTGGGTAATACAGATTTGGCTTTAAAAGTTTTGCGAAAGGAGTTTAAGACGGGATGAATGGTGATAAAAAGTAAATTAATTTTCTTGGACATCAAAAAATCATTTTATACAGTTGATCATGAAATTCTTCTGAAATGACAGCTTTATTGTGGAATTCGTGCGAAAGTATATGCGTGGTTTGAAAGTTATCACTCGAATCGATCAGAGCATTTTTAAATACATTTCAGAATGAGTGAGAGAGGTGTTTCAAGTTTAGAGTTCCGCAGGGGTCTGCCTTGGGATCAATTCGGTTTTTAATAAATATTCATGACTTATATAAAGGGGATTTTAACGGAATGGCAACATCGTTTGGACAATACACAGCCATTTTCTCAGTTGATGATTCATGGGCGTAAAACGGTTTATTACGTTTAAATTATTTTTACATTTTACTGGTTTAATACTGTACGTTTTGTTCAGATCACACATAGTTTTCCAAAAATCCTAAGTGTCAGCCATTTACCAAAAAGATATTCAAGATTACATATTAAATATAAACTTTTACATTTAGATTCAAACTTGCAACATTCGGCTGTAAAAATAACAGCTAGATTTAAGCTTAAAAATGCCGGTCCGATGGCTAGGGTTTTGCCCGAATTTGAATCAAAGCTGGAGCTCGGAAAGCTTAATTTTAAGCTCGTGTCATCCAGCTGGTTTCAAGCTTGAGTTGAGAATTTCAAATCTTGAACTAAGCTTCATGAATTCAAAATTCATGCTTGAATTCAGCTTGGAAAAGTATGATGTTGATTGACACAGCTAGTTTTGGCTCAACGATGGACCATAATCAAGCTAGGCAAGGATGAACAGTGGTGAAATCTATTCACTTAAAAATCGCTATAAACATAAAATATAATTACACAACAAACATCACACGAAAAAAAACCATTGAAAGGGACGGTTATAAACTAAATAAAGGGTATGAATTATTGTCACTCAACGGACTTTTAAATCTCGGGGGAGAAGTGTACAAAACATATTTTTAGTAAAAATTAATTTTAATAAATAAATACTTGTAAAAGTTAAACCCAACGAAGTTTAGATGAAGCAAAAGCAAGGCAAGGGAATAGAGAGGTTGATGAGGGATATGTTCATTGACCACCACTAGAGTTGTAACATCTTGGCAAATGTGTTGGAAACTCCGTGTCCAGTCTAATGCTCCGAGCTCAGATATGCGATCAGAATTTGTGTACGTGTATAAATTTCCACTAGCATAAAAAGGAATCAAATGACGTAGTTCTATAACGCATTAATAAATTACGCATAGCCCATTAGCAATGCGTGATTTACAGGATTTGAAAGAAGATTGTATTTATGATTACGTTCTAATATTTTTGAATAAACACTTTTTAATCCTTGGTTCCACCATTATTTTAAAAGTTACAACTGACTAAAATGTTTTTATTTATTAACTTGAAGGTATAATTCATATTGTATATTAAAACGGGACATATTAATGAGAAGATAATTTTCTATCTTCTACAGGTACATAATTTTCTACAGGTTTAAAAGACTCCATGAGTCTGCTAAGCGACACAGTATACAGTCATTAGTCATGTTGGTCTTCATATACTGTTTCCCAGCCGATGGAAACAGCATTTCCGGAGAAAACATGACCAGAATTAAAAAGTTCCAAAACTCTGCTATTCGTTTCATTTTCTGCTTGAAATGCTCTGATCATGTCTCTCCATTTAGAGATACTACTGGGATGTTGGTGGTCGATGCATTTTGTAGGATCATTACGCAAGGTGCATAATATTGTACATCAAGAACCTCATTACCTTTGTGAGCTGCTCTCCTTCCAGGAGGAGGTCTCACAACGTAGTATCCGCCATGTAAAACTTCACTCCCCAAAGGTTAGAGTTGGAATGGGAAGGGGAGGTTTCTCTTGTTTTGTTCCGAAGTTGTACAATGACCTTCCTTTTGAACTTAAATGTTATGCAGGCAACATTTTCAAAAATAGGATTATTGAATTATTAACATTTTCCTTATTATTAGTATTTTATTGTTGTAATTTTATCGTTACATTTGTTATTGGTAATAGAGTAAGATTAAAGAAGAGTTGTTCTGTGAAGTAATTTATAACTGAGAAACACTTTATAATAAAAGGTAATTTTATGTTTTAGATTATATTTATAAGGTGAAGCCTATTAGTGTGATTATTAAAATTATGATTAAAGGAAAATTGTTACATCCATTAGTGCTGAATCGCAGCATCTCAAATTATTCCTTATTGCATATTCTACCCTGAGATGACAATGAACGAGAAAAAAATAGAGAAAAAAATCGGTTAAGAATAAAAAAAAGAATATTTTCTTAATATTGATGATTTTGATTAGTTATGTAAAACCAATAGGCATGGAAGTTCGAATGCAATAATGTTACCGTAGTGGATGACAGTAGCACCACAAACTGTAGCGGGTGGTGTAGTTAGACGTAATTTGTATGAGGATTCATTTCCGCAGATATTGGGAAGTCCGCCACTTGAATAATGCGAATGTGGTCGCAAAACACGACTTCGGAGCTTGATTGGGAATATGTCAGTGACAGGAGAGATCAACTATGTCCGGTTTTGTGGTCAGCACATACGCCCACCCCGCCGTCGCGCGTCGTGTCGTTTCGCTCGAAACAGAATTCAATTGTTTACCCATGGGATTTTAGTATTTCAAAATATATCTAATAACAGAAAAGTAGTTTCCTTGAACTTAACACAAAATAAGAACAAAAAATTTAAACGCTTTTAACTTTAATAATGACTGTAAACCTGTGACAATTTCATGTCAACGACACTAAAATAAGAATTTTTGAGACTATAGTGCAACCTGTACTGCTGTATAGGTTAGAAACTTGGCTTTTACCAAAAGGATTCCAAAAAAACCTTAAGACTTTCGAAAACAAAATTTGAGGAGGGTTTTTGGTTCAATAAAAGAAGGAGAATAAGAAAAATAGGTATTTAAAAGATATATTTATATAGTGAAGCAGATATTGTGGGAATAATTATGACTAGGAGGTTGAGATGGCTGTACCATATTAACCAAAGAGGAGAGAGGGAGATGGTGAAGATGGTGAAGATGGTGCTAAGAGGTACATCAGAGGGCAGGAGACCATTAGAAAGGGCAAGAATGCAATAAGTGGATGAGGTGATGAAGGATCTAAGAAGAATGGGAGCAGACTTGAAGCTGGAAGAATACAGAAGCATAAGGTTGGCGAGACCAAAAACCAACTAGGTTTCAATGACCATAAAAGTAAATAAGTAAGTATAAACTTTTGAAGGATAATGTTTTTCTTATCTCTTATCTGAAGACCTTTATAGATTTGATTTGTTCAGAAACTCAGTGACTAGTTCAGTGACTAGGCCTGGGGTGAGGTAGAAAGGCACATTGTGACATAGTGATAAGATCCTTATACTCAAACATAGGTTCGTCCCTTGAGATACCCAAAGTCACAGTTCACGATCGTACTCTACACATGTTATCGATAAACTGTTACAATTAGTTTAATGTGATGATTGCATATTTAATTGCCTAGGGTAGATTAGATTAGATTAGATTAGATCATTGAAATGGCAACCATACTACAATGTAGGTATTTTAAGCCAAGAATGAATGAGGATTGAATGTAAGATGATTGTGGCGCGATCTTGTAGTCTTGTTACTGACTAAGGCTGACATGTTCCTTAGACAGGACTGTTAATTAATAGCCCAACAGCCGATGGCAGCTAATGGACCTACAGTTTAAGGTGGAATCCGAACCACGGCCTCTGAATTACGAATTGGTTTAACTATGAGGATTGTCTTTGTGGATTAACGTGGTATTTAATAGTGCGGACGTTATTCCACACCAGAAAACACTACATCTACCGACCATCTCTCACAACTATCCACAATTCGTGACCTCCAAGTAGCTGGATTACAGGACGTCGCCACCGTCCCAGTCAGTGGCCTAGTCAGGTAGTCAGTGGCGTAGTTGATAGCATGACGGACTCCAACCTACGTCAACAATGGTCCTATTACGGATCCCGGAGTTGCCAATCAGTGGCGGATACAACTACAGTGCCAGGGGTGGGAGCGAGCGAAGTCGCGACCATTATAATTTGTTTGTTACAGATAATCACATTACACTTGTAATATTGTATGTTGTATGTATGTTATTGTAATATTTTACGTTTTAATTATTGTGTAATAAAATAAAACCAACCTGAAAAGGTAATAATTCAACATTTACTAAAGTTAATAGAAATAAAACACAACAATTAATTGAGCATACAAATAGAGCAAAATTAAGTAAAAAAGTATCCAATCAGTTTGTTTCAGTTCTTTCTACCAACTAGCAGGCGGTCTCTATCTTAATTTGATACGTCACACACACAGATCTGTAGTCTATGTAGACAGACAAACCAGATTAAAGAGGCTGCCATCCTGCTGTGTATACAGTAAAGACCGGTTAATTCGGATCTGAATCATCCGGATTCTGGATAATCCGGACCAGGTTAAAAACTTAATAACAGATCAAATGTGAGTTTCGTCCCGAGGACCTTCAAAACTTCAGACGCAACTGCAGTACTTGCTGTTCGTGGCAAGTATCACAAACGATGATTGCATTACATATGAATGCGAACTCCAAATAAGTTTTCTATTTTAATTGGAGTGTTTTTCTTAGCCTAAACTTATAATAACTACTGCTTGGCTTTTCCAGACTTCATTGATTTTTAATCATAATAAAACCGTTTAACACATTGAACGCCAGAGATATTTTGCGGTTATTCGCTGTGTATTAGTTATACTGTAAGTAGTTTGCAGCACAAACATTGCAGGCACTATTCACGATCATTGTCTATCGCTACAGGTAGCATGGGCATCCTGTTATATTTTAAGATTATCCGGATTTTCGGCTATCCGGATTCAGACACCACCACATTAATCCGGATGAGGCGGATTTTACTGTAGTTGAAATAAATGCTGTATTGGTTTTAGGTACGGTTAATAAAAAATTAAACTCTAGATTATTTGTTACTTGTAAAAATTGTTTTTGTGTAATATCAAAGTAGATTTATTCATCACTAACAACTAAACACCTCTCTACACCAGCAAAGATATTTGAGCAAATAATTTTTAAGTATGCTTTTTCTCATATGCAAAAATATATATCCGACAGTCAACATGGTTTTATGCCAAATAAATCAGTCGAAACTAAACTTTCGAATCTTTCTAAATTTGTGCTTGCTGGTCTTGATTCTAAGGTACAGACGGATTGCCTGTACTTAGACCTGGCGAAGGCGTTTGCTAAAGTTGATCATCAGATTCTCTTGAGTAAATCAAATCTTGGATCTTGTCTCTTTAATATAATGATTAATGACATTGTTTTTGAGATAAAGAATTCGAAGAGTCTTCTCTTTGCTGATGACTTAAAAACTTTGAAACTAATACGTTGCCCTGAAGATGCGGAAGCTCTGCAGCTGGATTTGGTGAGGGTTGTTATATGGGCAGAGGAAAACAGGATGACATTTAACACTAAAAAATGTGTAACAATGTCTTTTACGAGAAATCTTAACCCTATAATTTTTAATTATTGTATAAACAGAGTTGAAATAAAGAGAGTGGATGAGATTAACGATTTGGGCGTCCCTTTTAACAGTTCTCTCTCTTTCCAGCAGCATATAATTGATATTGTTGCATCAGCTAACAGACTGCTTGGGTTTTTATTTCGTAGCAGTGTTCACTTTACTCAAACTTCAACCCTGTACCGTTTGTATTATGTCTTTGTCAGGTCTAGGCTTGAATATGCTGCTTGTGTGTGGAATCCCATTTTCAAAGTTGATTCTGACTTAACTGAAAAGCTACAATATAAATTCCTCAGATTTGTGTATTTTAAATGTTATTATGTATATCCGCATCAAGTTCCATACAATGGTTTAATCTTATTATTTAACTTCAATCGGCTGTGTTTAAGAAGGAAATTGATCAGTGTGATGGTTCTTTTTAAATTGATCAATGGAATTTTGGATAACCCGGATTTGTTACTGAGCTTGTCATTTCGTGTTCCGGCTTTCAACAGCAGAACTAGGTCTTTGTTTGCGGTACCCTATGCGCGAACGTTGACCCATGCGACATCTCCTTTGAACCGGATATTGTGATTATATAATGAATTGTTAGATTGTGCTTATTTAAATAATATAGTTTTAGATATTTTTAATACAAGTAAAATTAAATTCAAAACTATCATTTTGATGTTAATTATTCAGTGAAAATTATCAATTTTCCTTTGTTGGAATATATATTGTTTTTTGATTCATAGACTTAAGTTAAAATTCTTTGAATGATTTTGAACTACTACGATAGTTTTTTTTTTGAGGCAACAGGAACAAGGCTCAGTTAGTTAGTTTTTTAATTATTTTATATCTTAGTGAGCAAATGCAGTGCATCACATAAACATAAATACATCTTTATATTTTATTTGAGCTGTCAAATTGTAATTGGGCTTGTCCTGTAGGTTTGACATGTAAATAAATAAACCATAACTGATTAACATTCAAAAGTTAATGGTTTTTCTTGTTACATGTTCAACAGGAAATTAGCATATTATTCCTCGAGAGAAACTTTACCGTTATGTTATTCTTAATATTTGACGAACTTATCTTCTAATTTGTTTCAAAATTGTTTTGGTATAAAACATATGAGGAAAAGTTTGATTTAAAACATAATTACGTCCGGTCGTTATTACTTTAAATTTACTTTACTAATAAAAACTCTTCAAAACGTAATTTATGCAAGAGTCTAAGATAATATTTTCCGGCAAAATGTTTACTTCTCCATTGTTAAATTATTCCAGACTCAACTTAAACAAGAACTAGAAAATCCCCATTTTATCCTTGAATGGAGTTTAAGCTAAATATTATTTTCTGTCAGGACGTTAGTTCAATACTAAGAACTTAGTTCAATAACACACCCAAGATGGTGGACATCGAGACGTGACGGTTGCAAATTCCACTGATAACGGCGATTCTCGGAACATAATCATATTCGTTTACAGATGGTTATGGTAGACACAACCTTGGCAAACTTCGTCAAACTAAACGAGCTAGTAACGATAATTATATTCACAGCTTTAAATGAATACTTATAATAGTAATTATGGAACTTCATTAGTGATATGTACTTATATATCAAAGTACAATCATAACCATAATTACAAAGGCTTTTCAAAATACCCCCGTCAAAGCAGACCTGCTTACTCAGTGAATTTCCAAATAAATAACTTAATAATAATAATAAGTATGATATATGACAAGTATGATCAGTATCCGTCGATAAGTATTAGATATTTGCCTATTCTCCATAAGATTAACATGGGAAGGAGTATGCAGGTTTGCTGCTGTGAGGGAAATTGAAAGTAGGCATTTAAAAAATTCTTATTTTTATCATTTATACCAAGATTCATAAACATCTATCCATAAATAAAGGGGTTTGATTATTCTCTATATGATTAACATGGGAAAAGAGTATGCAGTTTGGCTGCCATGATATACACATAAAGTATGATTTTAAGCACAAATGGATAGATCTCAACCACGTAAAGGTAAGTGACCGAATTTGGTCTCGATCGGACCATCTTTACGAGAGTTATCGTGTTCATAGAAATACATATATCAATTTTAATGACTATTGTTTTTGGCCTCTGGGCACCTAAAGACGAAAAATAACATGGTCCCGGGCTTAAGTACGGTAATAGTTTCTTCCCTATGGGGGAGTTCGCTAAAAACTAGTGTAAGTCCTTTCATTTATGACGTTGTTTAATTTAAGGATTTTGCTAAATTTGGAAGTAGGACATCATTTTACGTTTTTGGAATCGTACAGAAACTAAATAAAAATGGTCCTGCTTGTATAAAAAAATCAAATTTTCTTAAATATTTATTGGATGCTCGATTGTTATTTACAAGCTTCATAACAACATAAAGCTCAATAAGGTCAGAATACTTGACTACTCAATATATGTTAATTTAAAACATATAATCTACAACAGGTTTTAACTTTCACTTTTACACCGAGAAATACGTTTGCACATTTATTTTAGATTACAATAAGTAAAGAAAGAGTTTGAAGACAAGTAAAAGTATAAGATGTTGAGAGCTGTATAAAGAGTTTTCGCTTGACGTGAAACACAGTTTTTTTGTAAATGACATTTTAACTTACAAACTTCGAAGTTCTTCTGCCAACCAGCCGTAAACTTTATGTTCCTAAAAGGATAACCGGGGTTTTATGTAAATGTAAAGGGTCAATATCGTTTAAACATTTTGTTTTAGGGAAGTTTTTAAGAACCGTAAACCTACATTGGTAAGTAACAATACTCGAAAATTAAATAACCTGTCGTTTTGGCACATAGTATTTTATCACACAACTACATTACCCGACTGAATATAAACCTAAGCCAAGAAAAATATGAATAAAAATGTTAGTTTTGTGATGTAGATTTTTATTACAGACGTTTTCAATCAAGATTTTAAGTAAAATAAAGTTTCACGACGTTTTGGGATCTGGAATCTGATCCCGTTCTAATTCAAGTTAGTACCTAAAACATAGCATGATTAGTACATGTGCCGTTATATAGCTGAAAACAAAGCGTTTAAATCAGTCAAAAAACTTACAAACAATACCATTCACTAACAATTACGCAAACAAGAAACAAAACACGTCCACTCGTAACAAAAACTCAAAAACTTCTTAAAAGAAACGTCAAAAACGTTGTCTTTGAGACGAGTGGACGTGTTTTGTATCATGAGCGTTTAATTATTAGTAAATTATATTCTTTGTTAGTTTTTTTACTGCTTTAAGCTTTTTTTGTCAGCTTTATACCAATTCAGTCCGGATCATATACTAATCGTGTTATGTTTTAGGTACTAGCTCGACTGAGGACGGGGTCAGATTCTAGATTCCGAAACGTTATGACACTTTATTTTACACAAAAACGTGATGGAAAATGTTAGTAATAAAAGTCTATATAACATATAGATAAATATTTAATAGTTGTGCTTACAGTAATGTATAAACTCTAGGGAAAAGTTAATTTAAATAGTTATGTTCATGATCTCGTACCTCCACTCATAGTCAGCATATGTTTCGTTTGAGCAATAAAAGGTAATTTTGACCACCCATTTCGTCATAATGACTGTAGAGCTCTCGAATCGGCTTCAATGTGCTCAGAATTATATCATTCAAATTATTTTTGGACTGAGGCGTTTTGACCTCGTATGAACTTTGAGAATTTCATACTCTTTGTCTGTTACACTTCATAATCAATCATAACGTACCTTCTTAACTTTCCAATAATTTCACTTTCATTCCTGATATACGAGTAAGTTTTTGCAACACCTGCAAGGGCTCTCGACTAATTTAAATTCCAATTCATTGAACAACCCTTTATACCAATTCTTTTACTGTCTCTTCTTCTAGGTACTGGGACTCGTTTCATGATAAACTTAAAAATGAGGGTGTCCGTGCTCGGTTCGGGCGGAGGTGAAGCGTCATATTTTAGGGCGGAGTAGTGACGAGTGATGTGTGTCATTTTCGGAAAATGAACTGGGGCGACAGCGATTGAGGGAATGAAGCATGTTTGTCTCAGTTAGGGTTTTTTGTTTTAAACAGAATAGTTGATTATTTTATTTTAATTTATAATATATATTATTCTCTACATAAGTGTTTGTATCTTTCTTAATTTGTTATTTGTTTGTTAAAATGTTTTTTAAGAGGTTAAGTGGTAGAGAGAACTTGTTAGTCTTAACTTCACCTGTCAAATAAAAACATTGTTTATTTATTTTTATTTGTAATTGTTATTAGTTTACTGTTCATAGTTTTATTCTTTTGGATAAAAACATAAACATCATGATTATAACTAATTTGAAAACTGTGACGTAACAAGAGTTATAACATAATATGGTCATTGAGATAGTTAAAACATTTAGTTGGAATTAATGAAGAAAATAAGGTGTTTTTACCCTTATTTTCAGCAAATAGAAATACATCTATTTCCAATATTATTCCAACTTGAACATGGTAAGGTAATGAAACATCTGAATAGAAAACTAATGTGTATGTATGGACCACCACTCTTGAACTATTAGATGAAAAACTATTTAGAAAACAGAAATACAGATTGAAAAAAGAAAAGGAAAAAGAATTAATTAGTGCTTTTTATTTTTTCAATACGAGTTATGGAAAATTTTATAAAATTAAAAATATATTTACTTTCCTTTGGGAAATGTACCTAGGGTATGTCCAAAAGGATTTTTTCAGTCCCTTTAAACAGCTGTCCTTATCATATGGTGTCACTTCTGTTTAAAACTTTAGCTGACGGATTTCAAATACCCCCATCAACTAAGACATATCAATGTCAAAAACTAACTAAAATATAAACAAAAACGATCTAAAATGTAAAATAACTAGCTAAAGTGAAAAACTGTACTTTATTATGTACTCAACAGTATTATTAAATATTTGTTTTTGTGTAATCAATTGTACGATAAAATAAAATAACCTGTATAAGTAAACTAACGCATACTACCTACCTTAAAAAATTAAATAAATTTCCATATTTAAAAATAAAGTTATTGGATTCTTAAATTATTATTAATTTTTTTCTTCGAAAATAGTAATAAATTTATTTTACTAATCCCTTTAGTAAAAGTTAAAGATTTTTGGGGGAATACCCAACACACAATATCACTCCACGGGTTGGTAACAAACATTTTTGTTTGATTTTATAAGATGATACGACCCACATTTCAAGTTTTGGGTAAAACGGACGAGAAATGAGGAAGGAATTGAAGTTAAGTATTCTCTTTAAGAATAATATTGGCCTCTCAAACAAGGATCTCAGTTTACCACAGACAGTAAATTTAACTTTTCTCTTGAACCATTTTTTCCAGAACTATACTTACAATTCAAAATACTAATTTATTTGACTTTTCCAGCTGGTTTTAAAGGTGATATTAAAAATTATTCTAGAATTTCATCATTTTCTCAAAAGATTACTAAATTGAATTTTTTATATTTAAAAGCCTTTAACTATCTCACGGCTACTTTGACAAACAAACGAGTATTGTCACCTACCATAGTCCATAATCACTATAAACCACAAAATTCGGATCAAAATCATTTTAGTGGACCTATTATTGCAGTGAAGTAATTTCTTTTTTCACGTTTTCCGTTAACAAAATACACAGTCTTCGTTCAAAACCCAAGAGTCATCAGGGGTGGCCGATTGAAAGATGGCGCGTATTACCTGAGATGGAGGGTTCCTCTGGCCACCGTTGGCACAGATTAATACGTGGAAATCTCAATCTCATACAACGTACTGCGTTTACCACTCATAGTCAATTTTATCTGAATCTGTTAATCAAAGACAATTGATTCAACATGTTAATTCGTTTAGTTTTTTCAGCTGGTTTTAATCGTGATAGTCAAAGTATTTTATCTAATTACGGCGTACGGTGTCTGAAAAATTATTTAAAAATTTGATTCGTTCCCGCCCGACTTCCGCCGTGGTAGCCACTGGGGGACCTGTCCCCTCAGCAGTATAGTTTCAGTAAGCAATCACCCAAGTCTAGAGAGCAGTAGAGAGCCGAGAGCCACAACCATTTCTCTCGCCTAGTATTGCTTATTGTTACACTTGATCAAGAATACTTTCAACTCGGCGAGGTGGGTTGATGTGTTGGATGCGCTTCGTAATGCCTTTCGTATTCCATCATAGCTGCTTAGGCTCGTTGAAAACTATCTCCGCTCCAGACACCTGAGTTGCGATACCCGTGAAGGAGCGCAGACGAAGGAAGTCACTTCTGGTGCCGCGCAAGTTTCAATATTCGGTCCGGATCTCTGGAACGTCGCTTACGACAGCCTTCTGAGATCCGAGATTCCAGAGAAAGCCATCTTAGTTGGGTTCACCGATGACGTTGCGGTTCTTATAGCCGCACGCAACGTTGAGTTGCCCAGCTAAAGTTGAATCAGGTAACACCTGCTCTTTCACTTGCTCTGAGCAAGACGGTGATCGTGATACTTGCAAAGAAGAGGATCAAGACCGTCGTCCCGCTACGAGTGGGGAGGGAAGTGGTCCAGACAACACGTGCCGCCAAGTACCTTGGTGTCATGGTGGACAGCAAGTTAAACTGGAGAGTCCAAATTCCCGTACGGCGGACAAGGCTTCAAAGGTGCTCACTTACATTAGTAAGCTGATGGCCGATGTCGGAGGTCCGCGTTCGAGCAGAAGACGTCTTTTGATGTCCGAAATCCAGTCTGAGCTCCTTTATGGGGCAGAGGTGTGGGCAGACGCTCTCACCAAGGATATCTACCAGTTGCGACTCGCCTGGGTTCAGCGTCAAGCTGCGCTCCGGGTGTGTTCTGCCTATCGAGCCTGCCGTCCAGGTGATCACTCGAGTCATTCCTGTCAATCTTTGGAGGAAGACGATTCATCAGAGACAAGGCGAGATCAGTAAGGATACTGCAAGACCTGAAGTCCCCGAACCTTCCAGCAGTTACTAAGGAGTATTAATACAACTATCAGTACTTAAAGTTTCTTTACGAAATTATTACTTATCTGTACTTTGACGGTTTATTGCCTTATGTAGATCACTCAATTAAAATTGTTTTCATACAAAAGTGGCCTTTGTTTTTACTAACAATTGATTATGCGTTTTGGACGGAATATTAAACTAAAATTAAAATATCACTTACTATATAAAATAACATTTATTTAGTTCAAAATAACTAATTATATTAGACATAAGCTCCAACATGCATATGTCAGCGTAAAAATTAATTATGAACTGAAACTAGCCTTGCAAGTCTCCTCAGGATCCCAAATCATGTCCAGTAAAGTAAATAAAACCTTAGTACACGACTCAATGGAATCAGTTACAGTTACAGTGTTGGTTAAAGTCAGTCCAGTTTACACGAGTACAGAGTACAGAGTACACATACTAGAGACGAGTCCCGGGGCATATTTAGAGGTTCAGCAGCACATGTACTCAAACAGTAGGAGTTGAGTACTCGAGTACCGCAGTATCAGATATTTTTGGTTTTGAGTATCGGATACACACGGGACTGTTTCTGCGAGTTTCTGTTACAAAGTATCAGATACTGCAGTCCCGACTCACCTCTGTATCCAATACTCCTATATATTTTTGCTTACCTTAAACGGTTTTGTTAGAATTATTTTGTAAAAGTCTAGCAAACAAACTGTATATTATTATGTAGTTTTTGGTTGGGTGAGTGGAGGCAGGGAACTGCTACTATTGATGGATTTGACACAAAACTGACAAAAAGCAAACCCGCAACGACAGAGTCAATGTTTGCTTCAACAAACTTCATTCTGTCACTGCCGGACGAGTCACATTAGTGGATGTTCACACTGTTAGTTTAGACTTAACTTACCCAAACAGATTCTATAATTTACTAACACTATAAAGGGAATTCGACTGTAACGGTGACGTATTCATCAACGCATTATTACATTAATACAATGGAATAGCCAAAAGTAAAATGTGCATTCTCGTGGAAAAGCTAACATAAATATTAAAAAAACAATGGTATGTATGACTCATTGAAATGCGTTGATTTTCCTGTTCATACGACATAAACAACAAACCACACACCACGTGGCACGCACCACGCACATCGCACCACGCACCATGCATATAACGTTATACTATAACATTGCGTGAGTTACGTACTGTAAACTTCACTGATGTAACACTACGTGAGCCACGTATTCTACATTCCACTGATGTAACACTACGTGAGCCACGTACACTACCATCTACTGATGTAACGCTGCGTGAGCTACGTATTCTACACTACTAATGTAACGCTACATGAGCTACGTATTCTACACTACTGATGTAACGCTACGTGAGCTACGTATTCAACACTCCACTTATGTAACGCTACGTGTGCCAATTACACTACCATCTACTGATGTAACGCTAAGTGAGCTACGTATTCTACACTACTGATGTAACGCTGCGTGAGCTACGTATTCTACACTACTGATGTAACGCTACGTGGGCTACGTATTCTACACTACTGATGTAACGATACGTGAGCTACGTATTCTACACTACTGATGTAACGATACGTGAGCTACGTATTCTACACTACTGATGTAACGCTGCGTGAGCTACGTATTCTACACTACTGATGTAACGCTGCGTGAGCTACGTATTCTACACTACTGATGTAACGCTGCGTGAGCTACGTATTCTACACTACTGATGTAACGCTACGTGAGCTACGTATTCTACACTCCACTTATGTAACGCTGCGTGAGCTACGTATTCTACACTACTGATGTAACGCTGCGTGAGCTACGTATTCTACACTACTGATGTAACGATACGTGAGCTACGTATTCTACACTACTGATGTAACGCTGCGTGAGCTACGTACACTACCATCTACTGATGTAACGCTGCGTGAGCTACGTACACTACCATGTACTAATGTAACGTTACATTAGCTACGTATTCTACACTACTGATGTAACGCTGCGTGGGCTACCTATTCTACACTTCTGATGTAACGATACGTGAGCTACGTATTCTACACTACTGATGTAACGCTGCGTGAGCTACGTACACTACCATCTACTTATGTAACGCTGCGTGAGCTACGTATTCTACACTACTGATGTAACGCTGCGTGAGCTACGTATTCTACACTACTGATGTAACGCTACGTGGGCTACGTATTCTACACTCCACTTATGTAACGCTGCGTGAGCTACGTACACTACCATCTACTGATGTAACGCTGCGTGAGCTACGTACACTACCATCTACTAATGTAACGTTACATTAGCTACGTATTCTACACTACTGATGTAACGCTACGTGAGCTACGTATTCTACACTCCACTTATGTAACGCTGCGTGAGCTACGTACACTACCATCTACTGATGTAACGCTACATGAGCTACGTATTCTACACTACTGATGTAACTCTGCGTGAGCTACCTATTCTACACTACTGATGTAACGCTACGTGAGCTACGTATTCTACACTCCACTTATGTAACGCTGCGTGAGCTACGTACACTACCATCTACTGATGTAACGCTGCGTGAGCTACGTATTCTACACTACTGATGTAACGCTACGTGGGCTACGTATTCTACACTACTGATGTAACGCTGCGTGAGCTACGTATTCTACACTACTGATGTAACGCTGCGTGAGCTACGTATTCTACACTACTGATGTAACGCTACGTGGGCTACGTATTCTACACTCCACTTATGTAACGCTGCGTGAGCTACCTATTCTACACTACTGATGTAACGCTACGTGGGTTACGTATTCTACACTCCACTTATGTAACGCTGCGTGAGCTACCTATTCTACACTCCATTGATGTCACACTACGTGGGCTACCTATTCTACACTCCACTGATGTCACGCTACGTGGTCTACGTATTCTACACTCCACCTATGTAACGCTGCGTGAGCTACGTACACTACCATCTACTGATGTAACGCTGCGTGGGCTACCTATTCTACACTACTGATGTAACGCTACGTGGGCTACGTATTCTACACTCCACTTATGTAACGCTGCGTGAGCTACCTATTCTACACTACAGATGTAACGCTACGTGGGCTACGTATTCTACACTCCACTTATGTAACGCTGCGTGAGCTACCTATTCTACACTACTGATGTAACGCTACGTGGGCTACCTATTCTACACTACTGATGTAACGCTGCGGGAGCTACCTATTCTACACTACTGATGTAACGCTACGTGGGCTACGTATTCTACACTCCACTTATGTAACGCTGCGTGAGCTACCTATTCTACACTACTGATGTAACGCTACGTGGGCTACGTATTCTACACTCCACTTATGTAACGCTGCGTGAGCTACCTATTCTACACTACTGATGTAACGCTACGTGGGCTACGTATTCTACACTCCACTTATGTAACGCTGCGTGAGCTACCTATTCTACACTACTGATGTACACATCAGTACATCATGATGCATCCCATCCCTACTGTAAACTACTGTAGAGTTAACTATAACTCTGTGTGAGATACATACTCTAAATTCGACTGATGTAACTCTGCGTGATATACGTACTTTTAATTTGTTGGTGTAAATGAACAAATTTACAAAGTAATATAATGTACGTGGTGTTGCAATAGTAAAGAGCACAAAGACTATTGTGATACATTGCTAATTACAAAATTCCATAACCACTGCCAATATAGTATTGTATGTTACCTTGGTATTTTCAGCGAAAGAGAAATCAAGAGTTATTCACCTATTCACGAAATCACCTCAGATTTGCTTGTTCACGTTGCTTCAATATCCTCAATGCCATTCAACATGTTGAGTACAGTTTTCAATTACCCTTACGTGTGTCTTGAATTACAAAACTGTTCATTGAAATTACAGTCTTATAGACATGTATAGTCTCCTTTTGGTCGACAGTATGCTGTGTTCTGACTTAAATATTCATGTCTCAAATGATTATGGGACCATAATAAATTCAGTTACAATTAGTTTTTAAAGTTTCTAAACTTCGACCTTGATTTTTCTCAATTTAAAAAAAATACACTAGTGATAGTGCTAAACTGTTATGATACCTATAAATAGTCAAATTTCTTAAAAATAAAACTCTCATTAGAGATTGAATCAGTACGTTCGATCACATTGTAGAGTAAATATAGTACAGTATACCTTCAAGCTATTAATTGGTTTCATTCAATTAAGACGTTAAATTATAGGAGAAAGTATATAATTAAACTTAAAATTGTTAACTGGATAGTTATACAAAATTTAAGAGCATAAAACTATTGTTTTTATTAATAATTTTAATATATTATTTTATAAGTTACACCGACCAGACTCCGAAAGGGAAATTAGTCGTGTAAATTAAGTAATATGTCATTGTCACAGAATGACTTACACAAGCAAATGTTATGTAAGATCTTACAAATATAATTATTTAACAATATTATGTCTCTAAGCTACATTTGTAAGCCATTATTAAACTATATAATGTTAAAATATTGAAAAAACATTCAAAATATTATATATATGTTGGTAAAATGATTTATACTAGTTAATAATATGTTATGTGTGTAAATATAATTTTCATGTGGATTTAGAAAGATGACATCACTAACCTAGGTGTGAGATGGAAACTGAAGTATGACTGTGAAAGATTGGTCTTATTACTTCCGGCTGGAAGACGTTTCTTTCCGGACGACAAGGCAATGATGGTTCACTAAATCTGGATCCCCGGCTCGCTAATATAAAGAAACTAAGTTAGTAAAATTATTTTTATGAGTTTAAAATTCATATAAATAATTAACGTCGTTGCCTCTCCTACGAAAATACATTATTGTCATGTGTATACACTAATTTGAGAAAATATATGTTCCTATGTACTTTGCCTTTCGGACATATCAAGCATTAAGTATTCTCAGTGTTTCGAAGATTTAAAGAAATAGTAAAGTATATTTTGTAATTTAATAAACTTTAATATTTAGTCATTCACATTAAGGTTGCAAGTAAAACAGAAATGACATCGTTTAACTATAAGTTTCTCAAATACACTGATAAATACTTCTTTTGAATTTAAAATGGAGTTTAATTAGAAAATCTTTAATTTAAAAGTAGGAAAGGTAGAACAGTATTAATGCAAATAGTAATACTTCACATCAGTAAAATCACTTTGGAGTAAATAAAGGTATACGAGAACATACGAAAGTGCTCGTATTTTGATTTTAGAATCAATTATCTTCTTTGTAGTGTATTCAATGTTATTGCAGTATTATTTCGTTTAACAGGTGGGCGAATTCAATGTTTTGTATATGTTTACCACGATACACCAAACCTTTGTTGACCTCTAGGTGTTGTAGCTGCCCACATGGGCCAGTACTTAATTAGGAATATGCATGTTATACAGTAAATAAATGCTGTATAACTCGTTTCACTCGATTAGCGTACCACCCTCTAGCACCTGTTTTTTTGTGTCGTAGAGATCCTGGAATCTTATTTTTAGTGGAATTGGATGATTCCCGGTGTCTTTTAATGTGTAGAGATTATGATATATTGATAATATTTTCAGATTCTGAAGACTAATATAATGATTATGAAAGTAAATTTAAAGGTACTGTAGTTCATAAATATCACGTTCATCTGACAACTAGTAGTGATTATGATTTTTTTATAATATTTCCAGATTCTAAAGACTAATATTATAGATTATGTAAATTAAAAGGTAATATGATAAATAAGTAACATTTTAGTTTGAGTTTTCAGATTAGGATAAGTACGTCAAAAATACAATTATTTGAATTATGAATGTAATTTTGAGGGGTTTTCCCTGTTTTGTATCAACAACAAAAACAGTCATTAACCTAGGATATAAGAAAGTATGTTTATATTTAACTATTTGTTTCTTATTATTTATTTTTGTTTATGACCTAGACTGCGTGTTTCTAGTAATTATACACAAAATATTTAGTTTTAAGCATTTCAGGAATCTTAGAAAATATTTCGTAGAAGGATAATCTGAAAGGCAAATATATACGAAGGGTAATAAATATAATATATAAAATGTTAAAATGGATTTCAGGTATGCTATATATGGACACAATCAACTTCTTTGGATGAATTCACCGATATAAACAGGGTTGATTGTTGCTTCCAACAGTAAGCTTATAGTGTTCCCCATATGTTCGTAGATGTGGGTAAGCCAATTTACTAAAAGGCTCTTTTCCTTAATAGTTTCACTAGCGCCAAAAGTCTCACCAGATTTCCTTAGTTCGAAAAGTGCCCTTCTCATTTCCCTCCGCCCCTTGTAATCCAGGACGATGTGCTGGACTGTCCCCAAGGACCTGTTGCAAATCCTACACTGCTGCTCATCACAAATGATCCCTAGACTATATAACTGTTTCCTGAAGCAGTCGTATCCGGTCTAATATTAATGATAATGGTTTATATAATCCTGGGATTGTAAAACCTGACTGCTTCTGATGTGAGGATACCAACACTTCATACACCAAACGTAGGTGTATCATTCTCTTGATTATCTACAAAATACAAAAGTGTACCGATTGTAAAATTCAGTGTACAAAAATTTGTGTAAAATCTTTATGCATTTGTTATGCAAACACTAACAAATTGACTTTCTGTTAGGGTAGCAGACCTCCAAAAAATAAAAAAATAAAATAAAATAAATAAATTAATAAATTAAACAAATAAAATAAAGCTTTTTTCTGCTCTTTAATTTGATATATAGCAAAATATGGATTTTAGTTATATTAGATATGAAAATAATATTTTTGGAACCCTGAAACTGTAGTTTTGTGGGTGATGACAAGTGTGTGATCCATTTCTCCGAAAACTGTGATTTTATTTATTAATATACCTTTATCTCGGTACCCCTTATCCGTTATAACTTCGCACATCCGTGGAATACACTATTATACACAATTACTCCAGTTGGTTTTACAAAATTCCTTCTAAATACAAAAATTATAAAATTATAAAAATTATTTAAAATTGAAAAAATATTTTAATTAATATTCATAAAACATACCCACCGAACAATAAAATTAAGATTTAAAAAACCGATGGGTCAGAATGTTGAAAAAAGAGCATTAAAACTGTAAATTTTCAGATCTCTAGCTTATAACGTTTCTTACAAAAAGGTACATAAGCTAAAATGACAAACTGTAAAGAAATCTGCTGTTTCAATTTTATATCAAGTTTATTTTAGCAATACCTAAATCCATCTGATTTATAATAGCGTTACGTTTATAAACAAAAATTAATAATGACAATTTTACAGGAAAAATTATACTGTGTTATATGGTTCCATGACACCTATTCAGCTGTTGCAAGTCAAAAACCTTTGTGCAATTATTTGGAAAGCCTGACGTAAAATTACTAAGGCGGTATTAAATCTTTTAGGAATGGTGAAGTGAGTGTGCGCACTAAGGAACGAACAGGGCGTCTGCGTACTGAAGACAAAGATAATGCGGTCGTCTTGGATGCAGGGGTCCCCTGGAAGATACGCAGGTCTCTAGAGATGCACATATATTGACATTTTAAATAGTTATAAGAAACTTAAAAAGTCACTTGATGATCTGTCAATAATATTTTATATTATTAAACTGTATTTAATAATATATACATATAATATACACAGTATTGCTACATACAAATTGCTGGTTCCAAATACTGTAGTTTCCTACAAGAAATAATCTACTTAACTATCATACTAATTTAAATTCATTATAGTATTCTCTGATTGGTATCCGTATTTCGTCTCCGTGACAGATCTCGTTCAAGAAACAAATTTACCAAAATATAATATAATAAATAGGTTTATAGCAAGGACAGAACACTTATCTATACTCATTATGTTTGTTAGTATATCATATTATGTTAATATGCAAAAATTGATTTTACATTAATATACATATAATGTTTTTTTCTTACAACAGAACTGGTTTGAAGTGGTATCTTCAACCAGTTACAATTGGCAGCATTGTTTCGTACGTAGTTGCTAAAGGCATCATTGTTGAGTTCAGTGCACACCCTGCACCTGTCTCACTCAACTTCTGTGCTCGTGCTCGGGTCTTTCCGCGGAGTTTCGTGCAGTGATAAATGTACTTATACATGTATCAAGGTAAGAGAAATTAAAAATATTTAGTTAATTTTGATTAAAAAGATAAGTAGTTTTTAGAATACGATAATATATACCTTGTCGTGAATTTAACGCCGAAAACAATATTCAACGCAATATTCACATTTAGTTACTTCTTAGATGTGGTATTATTTTATCTGGAATCTTTCACCGAAAGAAAACAAGTATTTTTTGCTCTAGTTACAGTTTGTTCAAAAGTACCGGCTTAATCTTAATGAAAGTCCATGGAGACACTCGCAAAGTAGTGCAAAATCCATGCATATTTTCGTAATTGAAAACGAATCTTAATGAAAGTCCAAGGGGAAATTAAACTTTGGTAAAGAATATAAACAAATCATTCACTAAGTAATGTCATTAAAAGTTTTGGACCTCTTAGAGTAAAAGGCCATAGCCGGACTAATCAATTTCAGTTCAGTTCATCTAATGGCGGGGTTTAGATACAAGTAAACTGTATTCGTGAACTTGTACATCCTTAATCTTAAAAATAACTTTTTTTTAATTTTTTAAACCATCGGGAGTGGATCTTCAAATTTTCGTTCAGTAATTTTGAATCATATAAATACAGTTTTATTTTAAAATTCCACCAATTTGGTCATCCGACCCCATTAAAATATCAAATAATCTCTTGATTATTCAAATCAAGTTTAATTCATTTTGTTCAATAAGTTTTTAATTCGTTTAGATTTTGCCAACAAAATATCTTTTCCTCAGCCGCCATCTTGAATTGATCCTGGTCCAAATTAATTCCGTATTTTTGATCAATAATATACTATTTTAGCTATTTATAGGGATTTTTCTACAAACTTTACATATTATTCAAGTAATGAGACTAGTACACTGTTCTAAATGTTAGCAATCGTGTGGTAAATGATAAGAAATGCTCCGATTGGTCCTAGAGGCGGCCATTTTGGTAACTTATATTTACTAGCTATTATAGTGGTTGAACAGTTTTTAGTTTTTAATTCTTATAACTACTTAAAACCCTGTTCTTGGTAGTATTTAGAGCCTATAAAGAATATTTTTACCACGTTTAATTGTCCTATCGCTGTAGTTTATCCGTAACTGTAGTCATTTAGTCAGTCAATGGTATGAGGCTTTATTAGTGTAAATAAATATTGTTAATACAATCTATAGATTAACATATGATTTAATATCAAATATATAGGGGAGCGCAGGACTTTGGTGTCCAAGAACCCGGGTTCAAAATGTGTCTGTGAGACCAATTTTTGTAGAGACGTGTATTCCTACATTTGCTCGGACGAGTTCGTAATCCACACATATAGGTCAATCAGAACGGGTAGTTTGGGGGGGGGTTGTACTCAAAAATTGGGTTTTTTCATAATTAATTTTTTTATTGCATCTTTCGCCATTAGAATCAGCTTAATAAACTACACAATGTAGTTCTTTTAAGTTTTTCTCTATCTCCAATGGTCACCAAGATATTAATATAAAAATATAAACATAGTACTATGTATTTTGGGGCTCCAATGTCGATGTTATGGAGGATAAAGGAGGAGGGATGTTATGGAGGAGAAAAAAATTAATACTTCACTTATCAATCAATGTTTTTGGATTAATCTTAGTATTTACCTTCATGTGGTTTAGATCTTATGTTTGAAATGCTTAAAAATCAGTTTATTTGTTTATCATGGCAGCTAACCTGCATACTCGTTTCCAAAGCTTATCATACAGAGAATAGGCAAACTCGTTTATTTATGGACATATGTTTACGAAATTTTGTATAAATGGTCAAAATTTGTTTATGCTAGATATGCCTACTTCCAATTTACTCACAGCAGCAAACCTGTACACTCTTTCCCATGTCAATCTTACGAATAATAGGCAAATAACTCTCATATTTATCGAAAGATATTGATAAAACTTGTCATTTATTATTATTATTATTACATTATTGATTTGTAAATTCGCTAAATCGCCTAAGGTCTGCTCGACGGGGGTACTTGGAATCAAACCTTACTAATCCCTATTTTATTCTCTAGTTATTTTTTTCAATTGGAAAGGGCGGATTACTCCCAAGGCACTTTAGCCGTTTGGGCTTTTTGCGCACCCCTGAGTGGGTTGTGGCATTATCACATAGCGAAAAGCCATTGGTGATTGGCGGGATTTGAACCCGGGTCCTACCCCTAGACCAGCGAAAATTCTTTAGTTAACCGGTGGACCAAACTTAGTTTAAATAATTTCAGTATGCAATTAAAAGTGAACTGAGTAGTTAGGTATGCTACTAGGATGGTATATTTTTGCTCTAAGACATTCAATCATACGTGCATCGAGGTTTTAGCACCACAACTTAAATATATTATATTAATGTTATTCTCGCTCAACGACGGTGACAATTAATTATTGGTAGTAAAACTATCATTAGATTTCTTCCCTGTTCAGAGTTTAGCTTTGAAACTTAAAGTATGACAACAATTTACTTAACAACTGCCAGACTTACAGACCTCAGGCAAATTGAACAAGTTCAGTCCTTGGCAATGTGAACTCGTTGTTTTAGTTTGTTTGAATCTTGTTATTGTTGTTACTTCGATTGAAATCCGCAATATAAAATGTATGTAATAACCCTGTCACAGCAGCCCTGCGTACTCAGTGAATTTGCAAATCAATAATATAATAATAATAATATATGACAAGTTTTATCAATATCTGTCAATAAATAAGAGAATACTTTACCTATTCTCCAAAAGATTAACATGGGAAAGAGTGTGCAGGTTTGCTGCTGTGAGGTAGATTGAAGGTAGGCATTTCTACCTTCAATTTTTACAATTTTTATTTTGAACATCCATACCGAACTTCATCAATATCTGTCCATAAATAAAGGAGTTTGCCTATTCCCTACATGATCAACATGGGGAAAGAGTATGCAGGTTAGCTGTGATGATAAACACATAAACTATGATTTTTAGGCATTTTAAGCATAAGATCTCAACCACATGAAGCTAAATACAAAGTCTCATCCAAAAATATAGATTGATAAGTGAAATATTAATTTTTCCTTATCCTCCGTAAGATTAACATTGGAGCCCTAAAATACAACGTACTGTGTTTGGATTTTTTAATATTTCGGTAAAAGTTGAAGATAGAGAAAGACTTTAAAGACTCTAAATTGTGTAGTTTTTATAAACTAATTCTAATGGTGAAAGTTAAAATTTAAAATTAACAAAAAAATTAAATTATATGGTCATTTACATTTAAAATACTCGGATGTAGTTTACGGAAACATTTTTATTTCCTTAACTTGAAGGCCTATATCAAATTCTTGTTTGAAACTGTACAAATCAATATGTCTACAGTTTTCTATTTTCTATCAAACTCTGTTTACAATGCTTAACTAACATAAATAATGTGGTTTACAAATGTTTCTTTAAACCTCTGCAACGCACGTTTTCATTTTAGAAATGCCATTTAGGCGGGTTTTGCCGAGGGGTAGACCACCGCCTTAAACTGATTATCTTAACAAAGGTCAAGTCAAACGAGAATAGTGCCGTAATAATCTGTTTTCATCTGGATGATCGAGTTCTCATCCCACATTAGAAACGTTGGTCGTAGACTAATGATTCAAAATACGAATTTAAAACCAGATCATTTTCATCAAAATCGTTAGAGTCGTCACAGACATCACTAAAAAATATTTTTTATTCAAGGAGAATAATCTCTAGGTTTCTGCACCTCCTTACACGCACATACACAACTACACAGACTTTTAAACCACTTTTTTGATTGAGGGGGCACTATAATGGATAAATTCACCAGAAAATGCTGACGAAAACAATACTTTTTCCTTATATTATCGTATGGGGGGAAAGTAAAATTGACCGTACTGGTCGAAGTTTAACCAACATAGCCACAATGATTACAGTAGTAAAATTTACTTTCGTATTATAATTTTTTCCACAGCAATGTTTTTGTAAGTATGTAAAAGTGTGTGTTAGTGCATATTTAAATTTCAAAATTCTTAGACAAAAGTATAATCATGAATTTAAATTCAAATTCTTTATTGACACAAAAACGTTACATAATGCTACAATAGCAGTAACCGGTGTCTTGTCTGTAGTTCATCTTAAAATCTAATACATATATAAGATAGATATAGGCCCATCTAATGAATTAGTATGCAATACTAAAAGTCTGGGTCATTTAAAAACTCAGTTGGTGAGTAGTAGCTTTTGCTAAAAGAGGGGTTTGAATTTTTGTTCTAAAATTTGAGCAAATACCTACCTGGGTAGGTCGTCATTTCAGATAAAAGTATAAAGTATAAAGTATGCAGTACCTGGTGACCGAGCTTTGCTCGTTTAGAATAAGACATTTATTATAAAAATTAATTAGAAAAATTAAAACACATTTATTACTCAATGAAAACATTTATGTGGATGGAACTCGCGGCCTATAGTTCTTGAGGCCGACATGCTACAACTCGGCTACGAGGTTAGTCAATTGAACGTCTTTTCCAAAAGCCAAAGCCGATCATTTACTGTTTAATTACCCATACCGTTATTATTAGCCTGTGATCAACTGATTTTTTTTATAAACGGAATGAGGATTGAAAAGCAAAAGAGAGATTTAATTTACATCAATTAATTAGTTTGTTACAGTGGCTTCAAGCAATACAACGAATACGTTTTCTATCAAAACACGGAAGATTTTGGAAATACTTTTTCTGCTTTTATTTCGCACTGCTATGTTATCCTTAAGTTTTTACAAATTGTTTAGTAGCCTGATAATTTTACATTTATTACATACATAAAATAAATATTTATGAAAAACCTCTATTCACATATTGTTCTTTGCCGTCTTCAATCAAGAACTGTCAAACGTTTATAAACAGCTGTTTTGGTTTGCATTGTTTACATTTGATTCTCCATAAGCGTAATGTTAAATTTTTAGATTTTAAACTTAATATTACAAGAAAACACGAATTTTCCTGGACATTAGACCTATCTAGAACTTATTTTCTACTCGGAAATTAGTTATTTCCAAAATTTAAAGAAAATCCTCGGCGCCGTTTTCGAGATCCGTGTGCAAATTTACATTTGATTCTCCATAAGCGTAATGTTAAATTTTTAGATTTTAAACTTAATATTACAAGAAAACACGAATTTTCCTGGACATTAGACCTATCTAGAACTTATTTTCTACTCGGAAATTAGTTATTTCCAAAATTTAAAGAAAATCCTCGGCGCCGTTTTCGAGATCCGTGTGCAAATATATATATATATATATATATATATATATATATATATATATATACAAACCTTGCTCGTATTATAGTATTGGATTGGATAATTCAAAATATGTTTGTTTCTCGTACAGTACTTGTGACGAGGAAAATATATTTAAAAATTATTGATATTGTGGACGTGAAGCAAAATTTCGAAGATATAGAGAGAAGGAAAAGTTAAAATACCAAGCTTTCTGAAGAGAGGTTTACAAGAGGCTCTGTATGAAGCATTTGTAAGAATTCTGATGATTAGTTTCTGTACCGTGAAAACCCTCTTTTTTTAAGTATATCCCCACATCGTAATCCCATAGCGGAGAATCGATTCTACAAATGCAAAGTAAAAAGATTTACACGTTTCAATAGTTGTTCATTTGAATAGAACTGATATTGCGAATGCAAAAGATCTGAGTTTTTTGTAACAAAGTTTATGTGGTCACTCCAATTTAATTTACTGTCAATAAAATGTCCGATAAATTTATGACTTGGGTTATCTAAAGATGATTTTAAGAAAATATTTTTTGTTTTAGTTCTGTTCAAAAGTTTAGTTACATAATTAAAAATACCACTAAAGGGGTTTTCCTTAACTTTTAAATTTTAATTTTCCCGTTGATGAAATTAAAAAAGAAATGAAAAATTAACTTTTCTACCAAACCCCCATTAACTACTGTTTTATTTCGTACAAAATAACACTTTGGATGAGGCTTCACATAATACTGTTACGATAAATGTTTAACGTTACGGCTTTCCATGATTTATTTTGAACAAGAATGATCCAATATATTCTAGAATTTAAGCTTAACCGGAACTCTAAACTGACTCCTGTGTTCTTCCAAATCATTTCAATACATTTTAATAGTATCAAAAACATTAATTTATAAGGACGGTTTTTACTTAAGGGACGAAATTGTTTTATTTAAACCTTTCTGGATATCGTTGGGTATTTATAATTAAACATCAGGATCCGTCAAAATTCTCTGTTCCAATAGACGAATAACTGCACAAATGGTCAGTGTCAAAGACGTAGAATGTTCGAGGAACGACAGTGTGACGTGTCACTGTAAGGTATTCAGAATGCTGACGTTTCGCTGAGAAAGCATTACAGTTGCCAACCGTTTGCAAAATATTTATCTTTCCTTATTGTGCTATCGGGAATGCATATCGATGCTGTATGCTGTACCAGTGTTGGCGACTGATCAACAAAACTCTTTTGTGGAAATTTGAACGTTTACATAAACAATCGATTATGATTACTTGATAATCGTGTTAGTGCTTTTATGAAATAACTTTCCCTATCCGACTATGGCCCTTAATGTTATAATTTTAAATTATTCTTTTTTTGCTGGAAGTTATGAAACGCCATGTTATTACTCACTAGTTTTTGCCTTGATGTTCGTTTTTAGCGAAATTCCTATGGAAAATTGGGCTATTCACGTGACCCGCAAGGTGACAGTTAAACCCGGGACCATGATAGAAGTGTATAACTCAAACCCTTGAAAGCGTATTTGGAGGGTCATTCAAAATGTTATATATAGATGTATCGACACGATAATGGCCGTAATTATTGTCTGATTATTAGAAATTCAGTGAAGTTGTTAATTTCTGTAATATATATTGGACGAGTTCGTTGGGCAACGCATTCGGGCTAAATTAACTATAAATTTCACATAATCTTTTTATCCAACTGGAGTACTATTTCCTGTTATGTTATTTCCTAAACTTTGTTTATCTCAGTGTGAAAATTGCTAGCCCCATAGCAAGAATGGAAATGGTAAAATCAAAACCACCCCCAAAAAGCCCAATTACTATACCAAGAGGCTAAAGATGTTGGTTGCCATACAAATAAATCCATTCAACGTTTATGAGCAAGTCCCAGCATCAAACAAATCCCACGTTTATAGAATCCTAGAAAACCAATTCAGGTGATGGTTCTGTAAAACTTTTGTAAGGATATGGTAAATTTTGATATATAAGAAGGTATGAATGTAAAACTATTAAATCGAATAATTAAAAAACATATCAAGGCAAATGGAAGGTTATAAAGCAATGTACAAGTAATAGTATTATCGATATTCCAAGTAAACGCACGCGTCATAAATGAATTGATATTCTTAGCAACAGTAGAGCATAAAGAACATGTGGCCGAATATCCCGGTTTTACGCAGGATAAAAATATTTATAGAAACCTTCATAAATTTTGTGATATTATTTAATTCCTAGAAAAATCAAAGCATCAGTACTTATTTAATCCCACCCGGCCATAATTCTTTAAAACTCGTTTTAATTTTGCCTAAATACATACAGATCTTTCACATCAGATATATGTTAGTTTTAAAATTATTGGCCGACTATTGCTTAAATCTAGGCGTACTCAAAACAATTATATATAAAATCCACGGAATGCTAAATTTTGGCAAGCGTTTATGTGTTTCAAGAGAAGGTTTGGTGGAGAGGGGAGAGGGGTTCTGTCACTAACCAGAAACAGTTGAAGACACCCTTTTTGAGGATTACGGGTTGACCACAAGATGTCACTGACCGCGAAGCGTAGTTGGTAAATACACACAGTTGAGCATATCTTCTTGGGTTTGCATAAATGTGATTAAATGTTTAGTTTCAAAATTATGGCCAATATAATCCTGTATTATCCTGTCGAGTATGCGCACGTCGGTTTGGAGCGCTACCTGAATATTTGCAGGGATAAATAAGGGAACGTCCTGCTGGGGCCTCTTTCTTTAAATATCCTAAATTATGGATCCACGCAACTATGATGCAGATGTATAAATTAAAGTTGTTGTTGATAATAACGTTTGTTTGAATTTTTAAGAAAACGTATTTTATGTAAAATATAATTTATTTTAATACAGCCTATTTTTAATAGTAAATGTTTTACTTAATGATCTGTAGATGATTATATAATTGGAGCATTGACTGACCATGATTGAAAATTATGGAATTACACAATTATGATACAGATATACAAAGTGAAGCTGTAATATTTAATCATATTTTTTAAGAACTGTACAGTATTTCAAGAAAATTTTACTTCTTTCAAAGTTTTCTTCTTTTTAAAGTTTTATTTCAATCATATTTTTCATAAATACATTTTATACTTGACTAGCAGCAAGCTCGTGCTTTGTAAGCGTTGTAGGATTCTGTTGAAAAGAATTAAGGAAAAATATAGTTATTATAATGAAAAAAATGTAAACCTGATATATCTCAAACAAATAAACAGAAAAAATAAATTCTCAGTTTACTTAATTAGTATTTGTTTACATAGTTTGCAATTAGATGAATTAGATCGAATTAGTATCATTATTAAAATTTCCTACACGTCAATGTAACATTTTAAAATAGAATTTTTTTAACTATTGGTTTTAATTTTCCAGCTGTTTTTCTCGTTCTATTAAATCACTTCTATAGATCCCATGTTCTGTAAACTGAAAATATACAGTATTATGTCTAGTATATCTCAAAGCTGGGTTTTGAGAGCTTGTTATTTTATTTCAATAGTGCGTAGGTTAGTTTAAAGTTAACGAAACCCTTCACCAATTGAATAAGAAAAATAAGTTTCATAACTATGTTCTATCGTTTTCACGGAGAAGACGACCATAAATCCAACTGATAAGCCAAGTCTGTCTGTCTGTTAAGCGTTACAGACAGACAATAATTGAGATTAGACCCGTTTTGGCTTTTTGGGATTATACAAAAAATATCCAATTATAATTCAATTCGATTTGCAGACAACACTCTCGTTTTATTTATTTAGATGTCATATTTAAAGAGTATTGTTATAATACTAAAAATGTTTTCGAAGTATTTATAATTTGAGTTTTGGAAATCCTGGCTGGCATTAAAGTTCTTGTGTATTATTAATATTCGCCCTGAGTGAAGTTCATCTCTAAGTCATTGTGTCTTAGATACTCCTACGTGTATTTATTTCCAGTTGCAACTTAAATTCTGGTTTCTTTGAAACTGGTGGTACCTAATGTCCCGAGTGTCTAGGGATTTCTCATGTCGTATAATTTCTCGTGTCAAAAAAATTATACGCTAATTCCGGCTAATGTTAGTTGTATATTACGTTGTTAGTGTTGTAAAAATGACCAAGACAAGAGTCAAATATCTGACCACAATATCAATGTCACATTCAATCAGGTTCACAAACAAAGCAGACCAATCTAATGGAAGGGGTGTAAAGATTGGGAGGTTGTCCTCTAAGGGGTACCCGTAGGCGTTTTGGGGTTTCTACATTAATCTAGCAAGCAAATAAAATGTTATCAACACTATAAGAATCAGCTCAAAAATTAACCATTTAGTAGTGAGAACCTTTGTTTTTTCAATTGGATACTTAGATACGTCATGCAAACATTTAACTGTTTTAAAATCATTTTCTGATTATTTTTAGCATCTAAAATCAGCTGAGTAGTAGATAACGATAACTTTCAATGTAAGAAATCAGCTAATTTAGAAAAATTGGTCATTGACC
Organism: Nephotettix cincticeps; assembly: GCA_023375725.1. Classification (NCBI taxonomy): domain Eukaryota; kingdom Metazoa; phylum Arthropoda; class Insecta; order Hemiptera; family Cicadellidae; genus Nephotettix; species Nephotettix cincticeps. The sequence continues at coordinate 15,611,134 of CM041784.1, forward strand.
AAACTCTATTAACAAACTCTACAACAATGGTTTGTTTGTATGGTAAGACTCCATACAGTATAGTAAATTATGTTAGCGTTAAACTAACGTAATAAAATATACGAAAAAATACTAACTTGTCATTTGCATCCTAAATGTTTCCCAAGATGCACTCAAAGAACCCTTACAAAAGTAGGAGATGTATTTTTACTTTCTCCTTTCCCTATACGTCAGTATAAGTAAGAATGTATTGTTTTCATTAAATTTTTGAATTTGAGTTTTCAGTTAATATATCCGTCCTGAAACCAAAGAAAATTGTTTTCGAAATTATGTTTGCCTTTATGTGTCTTCACACATACCATAAATCAGACATGTGATGTACGCTATGACTATGTACACATCCATACCTCATTGATGGTAGATGGATGGAAAATTAGTTTGTATATACATTTCAACTATATCCCCTGGCGTATTTTTTAATTTTTCACTTATTCATTGAACATAAGGTCACAAAAATAATATGACACAACCAAAAAGTCAGATGGCACAATGTAGAAAAATAATGTTCTGGCGAAACGATTGACTTTTGACGATTGATTTACATTTTTTAAACTAAAATTGTTGACTGCCACTATCAAAGTAAACTCAGGAAACTAATCAAATTAGTATTTTGAGTAATTAGTATTAAAAAAACATTTTTCCCTTAGTTATCTACTTTTTTATAAAACTTTTTGTACAGAAAATCTTATAAAACCCGCTAAAACAGTTTGGTATTACCTCGAGATAGGTTATCCCCGAAAACATCTGATGATTATGTTTTTTCAATTAGTATTGTTAATTTTATTTAAATAAGCATTTTAAAGGTCACAGTTATATTAAATAAATCAACATGTTCGTATTTGCGGTTTCCATGAACTGAAATTAATGTAGAGGAGTAATAAGTATTGTGTATATCTAAAAGTATTTGCGTTTGACTACGGTAAGACAAATTACAAACGTGTAATCTACAATAAAGATCTATTAACCAAGAAAATATTCACTTCACAGCTACAATCAACTCAGCCGTGCAAGACGCTGACAGCATTGTTTTCTCGGCTCAGTGGATAGCGTAAATGCCTCCGTACCTGTCGGTTTAGGTTCACATCTCCAACACGCACTAAATATTTATATTTTCGTTTAGTATATTTCAAGCTTAATATATTGTTTTTTATAATCTTATCATGAATATAATTTCCAAATAAAATCAATGATTCATTGGAGCTATTGTTGAATAGTTTTTTTTTTCATACGTGCCATTAAAATATGATGAAAAATGCGGCTATAGAAAAAATAACGAAACTGACGTAGACTTCAAAAATGCGTTTCTTATGAGTTCAATGTACGAACTTCTAGTTAAATGGAAGTACAAAGAGTTTAACAAGGAGTATATGAAAAATTGATGTGAAAACTGTATATACAGAGCGATTGTGGCGTAAATCGAAGTACTCAAACGTACTTAACTTTTAATAATTAAGAATTTCGTACACTAAAAATGTTTATCTCAACCCATCACCAAGTGGTGGCAATTTCTAATTTTCATGGATTTTTCCAATTTATAAAATAAGCTGTACTCACAACTGAATTTCTAAAATCAAACTTTTCAAGTTGTCCTCGAACCAGCTGATTGTGGTCACGCATTTCCTATCTTAAATACTTAAAAAGCCCAAATATTATTAATAGACTGACTCATCAATAGTTTTAAAAAAGGTAGTGATTTGGAATAAAAAAACTTTGAAGAAATTTGTTCTTCAAACAAACAGATCCATTTTAAAGGTTTTAAATTATATTATCCTCAAACGCTAAAATAGATAGTGAATAAATACAACCAAACTGGTCCCATCATCACAGCATTCTGTGTTATGAATGTATATTGCTCTGTAAATAGCGTCAGTTCGACCATAATCACATTGATAACCATAAATAAATAATAGTCTGTTAGTATAATGTATTTGAAATTTCCAAATATCATTTTATAGTGAACATTGGTGGTTCCATTGTTTGAAATTCATTATTGGTGATGGTGGATAATGTTATTTAGATTATTATTGCGGACATTTTCCATCACGATTTTATGTAAAACAAAGTTTCACGACGTTTCGGGATTTGGAATCTGATCCCGTCCTCAGGTGAACTAGTATCTAAAACATAACACAATTAACACATAATCCGGACAAAGCCGGTATAAAGGTGAAAACATAAAAGTTTAAAGCAGTCAAAAAACTTACAAACAAATCATTCACTAACCATTACACACATAAGATACAAAACACGTCTACTCGTCAAGGAGACTCGTCAATCCGTTGTATTGACGTTGGCGTCTGTACCGGCTTAGTCCGGATTGTGTGTCACATGTTTTACATATTAGTTCACCTGAGGACGGGATCAGACTCCAGATCCCGAAACGTCGTGAAACTTTTACATAAAATCGTGATGGAAAATGTCCACAAATATAATCTAAATAACATTGGTAGTTCATTTCAAGTCTACAAGGTAAAACACCATTATTCGTTATCCATACACGGTTGGTGGTGGAAAAGTTTAATATTTTTATTATTGACCATCCTACAATAATAAAACTCTGCATATCTGATTGAGACCTAAAATACTATTTTTTAGCTTATTACCACTTACCATCCTCAGATAAGAGATGGCTCATAAGGAACCAGTATGTAGTTTTAAATAGAAGCATAGTTGATATGCACATCAAGTTAAAGGTATCTTTTTAGCAGAGTACAATGCAACAAACCCAACTACGAAAGAATGAAAGAGTGGAAAATAGCAGCTAATTAAAAAGGTTTTGAGGTGCTAAAAAGTATTGAACAGGTTTGGTAATTTATTAGTAAAAAGAGTAAAACTTTGTAAATTCAATTGGGTGTCTATTTAATAATTTTAAAGCTGTTACTAACTCTATACCTCGTGTGAGAGACGACCCACAAGGGGTCAGTGCGAAATCTAAAGAGGAGTATAGATATGTACACCAAATTAAAGAGATAGAATGCAATGCCACAGATTTCACTTCAAAAGGAGGACCAAATCCGAAATGGCAGTCATTTAAAGAGAGCTTAAATTTTTAATTTTTAGATGTTAACCGACTTTTTATGGGCCCTCCCCTATTGCAGATATTATAACTAGTAATAAGACTAAATTCATTGTTGGTACTCGATTTAATTTGCAAAGATTACTTTTAAATGACTAAACATATTCAAAACTTGTCAGCTCCTGAAAATTAAAAATTAAATTCATCTATCCCTCATTTCCAACCTGGTTGTCTTTTTGAAGTCGGGTTTACGGCAGTGTACGCTCGAAAATATGTCTTGAATTTGATGTGCATCAACATATGTATTACTTTACGTTTTCGTACTGACTCCTTATGGGCTTCCCCGTAGGAAGTACAAAGTTCGCAAAAACGTTGGAAATTAGTTTGATTTCACCCAATTGAATTTTCAAAGTTTTATTCTTGTAGCTAATAAATTACTAAACCTATTTAATACTTTTCAACACCTTAAATAACCATAAAATTAAATCCATCTTTTAATAGCTGGCACTACGAGGTTTTGCGTTTATTTTTTAGTAGGAGTGGCAAACCATACCGATCACTTAAGGCCTTACCAGTTACGTTCCGATCACACTTTGGTAGTTCCTAAACCCAACTTAACACACTTTCAACATTTCTATTCGTTTAACGGGCCGAGGTTATTCAACATAACATTTAATTCTATTTCTCAAATTACTGAGGGTAATAAATATTTGAGTAAACTTCGATACTGGATTCATAAGGTTGACGATGTTGAGGTTTTACTTAAGCCTCAAATTTAGCTTATTTTGTTGATTTATTAAATTCTACCGAATAACTTTTAGAATTACTTCCAAATTTACTTCTCCAATTCATTTTTACCTAAGTTTCATCTATTGTTAGTTGATTTTTATATGTTGCAGTTTTACTTTTAGCAATCTTAAGTAAGCACACTATGCTTTTTAAAATGATTTTTCATGTGAATGTTTAATTTTATTGCAAAAAAATAACAGCTTGGCACATCTGTTTTTTTCCTTTGAATTCATGTATGCGTAGTGAAGGGACCCCAATCGGGCATAGCCTCGGGGCAACCCAGTTATTCATCATAAATGTTGAGGTCTAAATAATCGCTAGTAGTTTATTTTATTGTATAAGTATAGTTGGTCTATGTATTTGTTTATCGTTAAGTGGTTTATTGATATGTGAATTTCATAAGATTACTACTGTAATTTATTGTATTATATACTTTTTTGATGAATAAAGAATTATTATTATTATTATTATTATAACTTCCCACTAAGTCATTTTTTTTAATAAACTTGTCACCTAATACAAATTTTATGACACAATTTTCTGAAATGCATTCTGTTATCCTACTAATAAAAAACATATCGGCGAGTCCCTGAGTTTGTTTTTGTTTTAGGTATTTATTGTATTCGTGGACTTAACGGAAAATGCCATATCAAATACTGAGAACTAATTATTATTAAAATACCATACGGTAAATTATAATCGATTCCCACTTATTTAGATAGTTTTAACTTTCCGACGATATAAACTCGTTTCAGTTTTAAAACATGTAAATTAGCAGATGACCTAGACTTCACTATCCCCTCCGATTACTGGTTTAATTTTATACCATATTGTTTAACTATTCAGGAGGTTGTACATTAATGACTTTATTCCCCGCCTGGTTTAAATACGTTTGTCACTTGATGTAATAAAAATAGGTATGTTATAGGTTCAAATTTTCAAAATGTATTAAAAACATAAAACTTTTGTGCCTTTTAACGATTTGGACAAAGTATGATTTAATTAAAACGTAAAATTAATTCTATTTTTGTGCACTAAAAAATGAATAACTAATAGCGGCAGAGAAATGAAGAGACAAGAGGATTGTAGGACGTAAGGTCAAAGTTCAAAAGAGGACCAGCACAAAATATGATGTTCATGTTTTGCTTCTATACGTTTACTGATGTATTTTATACGTTTGTACATTATACGTTTAATTTATTTTATTATAAAACAATCCATACTTATAATATTGGTTTTATGAGGGTAACAAATAACTAATAAGGTTAACCATAATTACTTTTCACTACTATTTCCCTCAATATCGATTAAGACAAATATATTTATTTGAAATTAGTATAAACTATTTTTGTAAACATTTAATTATCTGAGATAATAAGTAAATTTTTCTTTCAATTATGAATAAAAATGTGTGTAGTCATGTTGTAGCTTTGGATTAATTATAATATTCCATCTGTAATAAGCTAAACCCCTAACGCCAAATATATAAACACGAAATGTTCGTATATAAGATACAATGTTAGCCTCCTGGTAACAGTCACCTAATTAATTCATTCGTATTTTACTATTCTAGAATGTAGTTTTTACACATTGTTCAGTGAACATTTCATTGAATTTATTTTATCTTTCGTGTCTCTGAGTTTATAATAAAATAGCATGCTTCCTTTTTCCTTTGACATAAAATTCTGAAATAACCCCAACTAGTGAGTTGGGGGTTTTATAATATATAAATTAAGAGGTGTCTTAATTTATATATTCTATTGGCGTCACACTATCACATCATCTTAACACAACCCCGTTTAAACTGACCTTCGTACTCAGTTCATTTCTAATTAATATACGAATTTTAATTTTAAGACATTATATTGAAATACAAAAACATTTAAGCACATACTATATTTTTATAACTGTATTTAATTTGCATTACAGACAAAAATGCAGTAATTATGTTTTTAGTGTGCTAATATGACTAGTTGTTTTTTGGATTCCGTTAAGTAAACTTATACCAATTATTTATAATTTTAATGTAACAAATATCTATCGAATTGCAGTAAAAAATGGTGGAATTCTCAAAACTATAAGGAAATTTGACAATATAATTACGAATAGACGTTGAAATGGTTAAACCAGATCCTTTATATAGTTTTGTGCATACAAAACTGTTCAAATCAAAGCTAATCATCAAGATTATTCGTCACAGAAGACCTGCGTACTCTGCGTAGCATGTGTACTGCTTTTGCTGTAGCACCATTCTAGGTTACATAATTAAAATCAAAAGAGCTCGAGTCTTCTCATTTTGAATACTAAATTAAGAATGGTAATACAAGTTTTCCACAGTGAGCGTTACCGTACACAGATTTTTCAATATCTCAGCAGTGGCTAGGGAACTAATACTAATACTGGTTGGCACTAGCCTTGATAAATCGGTACTAACATTTGGTATAAAAATTATATGTTGGCATTTCAATGTTATAGTAAAACATTTTTATTCATAAATCATAGATGGAGAGGGTACTAATCTTAATATTTGGTAATTTATTTTATATAATATTGCCTGCTAAACTGTTACTTTAGAGTAATCTAGGATTTTATCCGTTTTCGTCTTAACAGTTCTGTTACTTTATGTGACTGTGAATATTTCAAAGTCAATGCTTCATTCCCAGTTACGAATAAACGTCACGTTATCATCATGCAGACTCGTAAAAACTATAAAATTTTAAAAATGTATCAGTAAACCCCTCGGTAACTTAAAATTTAAAATGTAAACTGTATACAGGATGTTCATTAAAGTCGGGGACAAACTTCAAGGGGTGATAGTACTCATCAAAATAAACAAAAAATTTCCTATAAACATATGTTGAAAGATCCTTTGTTTAGCCGCTAGCCGCCATTTTGTATTTTATACAAAAAAAGTTATATGTCAAGAACTATTTAAGATACAGTAACCAAACTTTACCCATACATTTATTGACCAAAGAGGAAAATATTCTTAAAGTATCATTTAGTTTTCAAATATATTTTCAAAATGGCGGTGGATAAAAATCTTTTAATTTAAATAACAAAAAACCATTAACTTTATAAAAATTTGGCAGTATATAAAAAAGATTGCAATTTTAATTTCAAACCGAACGGGTTTTTAGTGGACGAAATCCGTCCACGGGTAGGCGAGGAAATGCACTTTTAAAGTTAGCTTACAGAGCCCATGCGCCACCGCGGCGCGGGCGTGGCGAAAAAGCGGCTGGCACAACAATAAATTTTGCCACGGCCGCGCCGAGGTGGCATGTGGGCCCTGTAATCTAACATTAAAAGTGCGTTTTCTCGCTTATCCGTGGACGGATTTCGTTCACCAAAGTACCGTTCGATTTAAACTTAAAATTGCAATCTTTTTTTATGTTTTGTAAAAATTGTATACAGTTAAAGGGTTTTTGCTATTTAAATTAAAAGATTTTCAACCACAACCATTTTGAAAATATAAAAGCAAACTATATGACAATTTGAGAATATTTTCCTCCTTGACCCATAAACATGTGTGCAAAGTTCGGTTTCTGTATCTTAAATAGTTCTTGATATATAACGTTATTTGTAAAAAATACAAAATGGCGGCTAGCGGCTAAACGAAGGATTTTCCGACATATGTTTGTAGAAAATTTATTGTTTATTTTGATAAGTACTATCACCCTTCGAAGTTTGTCCCCGACTTTAATGAACACCCTGTATGCGTGGGAAATTTACATGTGTTATTTTAATTTTATTGTGCAATTTTTTTAACTAGTCTGGACCCTGATAATTTGGCATTTATTCAAACCTGAAATGTGCATGTAGTCACATAACCTTGTATAATGGGGGTAGTTCAAAAGGTTATGAGTCTATTTGGGTATTTAAAGTATAAATCTAGTATTAACTTCTAGTAGGTATGTGGTTAAAATTATAAAACCCCTGCAGAGTGCCAGAAAAGTGATCCTCAAAGCAGTGATAGACTCCAAAATGATTATATTCATTTATTTTTATTCCTGCTATGTTTGATCTACCTAAGTAGATTGCAGTTTATTTCCTCAGTAGGTTGACTTAGAGCGAATATTCAAATTGCTAAATTATTTGCTTTATTGAACTCACTCCAATGGTGTTGAGAAAATCCGTGTTTTTAAAAATTAATTATCACTGCGAAAATCCATAAAAAACAATTTTTGGGTACGATCCCCCCTTCGGATAGAACGATCTGCCAGATTTCTTAACTTAATCCCAAAAATTATCCTTTACACGTATGTACAAAATCTTAAGTCAATTGGAGCATATTTACAAGAGATATATTGTACCTACAGTATTTTTAATATATATGTATATATAAAGTTTCAAATAAATTTATTGGTTTTGTTTGTTTTTTTTTCAAAAAGACACGACTTAATTAATCGTTAGATAGGTATATCAAAGTTTTTTCTGTTTCTCGTGTTGTATATTTTATCTTAATTGCTGACTAGTAAATTATTCATGATATGTAGAACAGCAGTGTATTCATAGAGATTAATAACAGTCATAACTTTAAGCTTCACAAACAATGGCTTATAGTGGTCTATTCTACCAGAATCAGTGATAATCCTTACAGTTTTTTGCAGCAGAAAAATATTATATCCTAAAAAATATCCTAATCCTATATTTCTTTTTATGTTTGTGTTTTGTTGGAAGGATAAAGGATTGTTCGTTAAAACTGATAATGTATAATATAGATTCTTGTTGACTCGCAGGAAACGAGATAAATGTGATGAGCTAAGCAGATTCTCTGCGGTAGCTTGTGCAAGAGTTATTGACGAATTAAACCACCTATTTGTTAAAGACTACCTACCAGTACCCCTAAACAACTTGAAGATGGTTTTCGTTTAACGCATAAAATTAACTATGCATCAACATTTTATGTATTTCTCTTCTTTAAAGTTGTCCCTTCAAAGTTAATATATAAATGAAATGAAAATATTTTTTGAGGCAAACATTAGGGCCACATGATAACACCTTAAAATTAAACAATAACCAAAACTACAAAAATCCTAATTGATAACAGAAAAACAAATCATTAAAGACAGTAAAACTACTAAACTGAAAAACTGTGGTTAGTATGACTGTAATTACAGCCCTAGTTGAGGAGGGAGGACAGAGAAAAGCTAAAATTTGACTTTAATAGCCTTTAATAGACTTTAGACTTAGACTTAATAGACTAAAAAAATAAATTTATAAAGATTCAAGGTTACAAAGGAAATATTAATAAGGATGAATATATGAAGATATCTGGAAAACATTTCCTGTTTTTACGAAGAAAACTATTACAGGAGTCATAATACTTTTCCAAAATAATAATAATGTACCAACGAAATGAAATTAGATTAATACATAAACTAACTAACTAACTAATAATAGACGTAATTGTTTATTCAGCACTGCCTTCGTCATTCTTGATAAAAAACACTTACATTTACACAAACACATACACTGAGACACTATTAAAACTGCGCGTGGCCGGCCAAGGGTGAAACCAGTCTGCCAGACTTTTGGCAGTCTGGTTTCATATTGAAACTGGGGAGCCCGTTTTGCCACACCTGGTATTCACAATATTAAAATATAATATTTCAAACCAGGATTGGTGCCAGCTTTCCTGGGATACAGAATTTTACATTACAAATTAGTTTGGTCAAATCGATTTAAAATCTTAAAAATAGTTAGATAATGAACACTCCAAAACATTTACATCAAGATATTATGAAAATACTTGTTCATTGAGGCGGACCAAATTGTTCTTTTGCACTTAAAATTTTAAAATTAAATAATAATCAAAAAAGTAAAAATCTAAAATTAAACCTTATAGGTAACAAAAAACAAATCATTAACCACACGAAAAATGTAGGACTAAGCTCACGCCCTCCCACCAAAATGTAGGACTAAGCCCAAGCCCTCCCACCGAAATGTAGGCCTAAGCCCACGCCCTCCCATCAAAAGGTAGCACTAAGCCCACACCTTCCCACAATAATGTAGGAGTATGCCCACTCTTTCTCACCAAAATATAGGTTAAGGCCACACCCTCCTACCAAAATGTAGGACTAAGCCCACGCCCTCCCACCAAAATTTAGGACTAAGCCCACGCCCTCCCACCAAAATTTAGGACTAAGCGTATGCACTCCCACCAAAATGTAGGACTAAGCCCACGCTTTCCCACCAAAATGTAAGACTAAGCCCATGCCCTCCCACAAGGCCACGGACATCATTAAGAAATATTCCTTCAACTTTCAGGCGAACTGATTACCTACGATTTTTATTTCGTATGGCAAAGAATTCTATACCCGAAAAGCTTTCATACCCCTCCTAATGAACAATTATCGCCCGATTTCCCTCCTGCCAATTTTCAGCAAAATTTTGAAAAGCTTTTCTTAAAGTGGTTGACTGAGTTCCTTGAACTACACAACATCCTTTCCGATGATCAGTTCGGGTTCTGGCAAGTTCGGTCCACAGTTGATGCAGTGAACAGTCTTGTCACAGAGCTTGTGGAGTACCTTGACAGACAACACAGAACCCTGAGCGTCTTCCTTGAACTATCGAAGGAGTTTGACTGTGTTGATCACGGACTTTTGATTTCAAAGCTCCACCAGTGTGGTATTCGTGGGGTTCCACTGCAGTGGATCGGCACATACATTGCAAACATGCCACAAAAAGTCCAGATTTCAAATTAATTTTCAAACAAAGAGGTCCTCAGGTATGGTGTCCCGCAGGGATCAACACTTGGACCGGTTCTCTTTTTAGTAAACATCAACAAATTGTAGTCTGCTTCAACATCTGGCAAATTGTTTCGATATGCAGACGACACAACTCTCTGTAAACTCTCTCCCGACTGTAATGTGAATTCAAGTTCAAAATTGGAAATTGAGACGTTTATTTAACTAAACTCATGTGTTCAGTATTTTTCAGAAAACAACTTGGAATAAATCCTCAGAAACCCAATTGTATATGCCACTCGAGGCGAGGGACCCAAGTACAAGACCCAACTGTAATGGCCAACGATACTGTCATTGAACAGGTCGAGTCCACGAAATTCCTAGGAATTATTCTTGATCGTGGGCTTACATGACATCCTCCCCTTGATGGTATTTGTGCCAGGGTGTCCTCAGGGGCATATGCTCTGAGATTACTGTCTGTCAAAGCATTGACCTGATGACATCCTAAAAATGGCATATTTTGGCCTAGTGCATCTCCACTTGTCATATTGCATCGTTGTGTGGGGTGGTTGCGCTGAAGCGGACTTCCGAAGGTTATTCCGTCTTCAAAAAAAGCCATTCGAATAATGGCCAAGCTACAGTTCAGAGAGTCCTGTAGGAATGTCTTCAGGGAGATGGGGATTCTAACTCTGGCTAGTCTGTACATACTTAAAACAACTTCTTTCTGCAAATTTAAGTGCACACCCATTCAAGGTGCATACACACACGACCACCACACGAGAGGTAGACAGTTTTGCAGACTATCCCAGAACAGATCCAGGGCTGCCATGAACTTGCCATCTCAAGCAGGGATGAAGCTCTTGAAAAACCTCCCCTAAGACATCAGGCTAGAGGGAAACTCAAGGAGATTCAGGAGTCGCCTTAAGCGCTTCTTGGTCCAGGGAGAGTTTTACCGTGTGGGCGAGTTCATGGACCACACGTGGTAGGGTGACTGTGTCCCTGGAGGTGTCACTGGGTGAATTAATTTAGGCTGTGTATTATTATGTTATTATGTGTATATTTATGTATTATTAAGTCTTTTTATTATTATGATTCCAAATTATTTCACCTTTGTATATAATGACGTTTCCACGCAATTGTGTACTATTGTACAATGGCAATAAAGGAATTATTATTATTATTATAATTCAAATAATAGTAATAATAATTATTATTATTATTACTGTTGGAAATTGTTGTTTTGTGCCAAGGGATGCGCAATTTTAGACGAGTCGGAACGTGTTGCACCCCTTCATTCCAGGATTCAAAATGTTTAGTAGAAAGACATTATATGATCATTCTAAGACATCTAAATTTTATGTTTCCCAAACGATAGTTCTTACCTAACCTTGATGCAGTCACAGATTATGGGTCTTGGTTGTTGATTTTACATCTTTGTAGTGGTACCGTAGTACTGGTGGTTTAAACAAGTTTATTTTAGTATGGAAAAAGACTCTGCAGCTTTTTCACTAAATTGTTAAAGATTTTTGCTTGTTGCCTAAGGTTTCTACCTTTTCATGTTGTTGATGCCTCGTCCTAATCAGATATGGAGTTAAATATAATTCTAAGATTCTTTATTTCATCTTAATATAGCAGATGGTTAATTAGATTTAATTAATGGAGTGAAATTTAATTGAATTTAAATTCAACGATTGAATGATAATGTATAGTCGGTTTAATATATTTGTTATTTAGTGCCCACCCATATTTTTCAGTCCAAGTAATAAATTAATTTACATCTTCATAGATCTCTCAAATGCAGTAAATTTTTTTGCAATTCGTCAACGCACGTGTGGAATATATACAGCTAGAACGTTGAGTTTATGATATTAATATATAGAACAACGAGTAGAGGTCAAGAGATTTATTCTTAAGGTACTAAAAGTACGTCAGCTCAATATCCTATTTCTACCCTCGAAAGATTGTTAACTATTTAGCAGGTAATAAATGCCTTAGCCAATTCAACGATTATTAGAATTTTTGAACAAGTAAAATAGTATGATTGTCTGTGTAGGCTACACGTGACAGTTGGTATATAATGACTCAATAACCTTAAACTACAATATTAATTTGAGCTACTGAGAATTCTTGACAGTTTTGAGTGTAAGCCATGTTTATTTTATGATAGTTGATTTTGTCAAAACAACTTTTTGTAAATGTGAATATTGCGAACTGTAGCTACTTTTTTTGACATAAATTATTTATTTATCACAGGCACTACTTCAGAGGAATGTCCCAAGATGAAGCAGCTCATCGTCGTAGCTACGATACCGTCTCGGAACCGGGGATTCCGCCGGGTGATAAGTTCCTAAATGTATCTTCAGAAGGTTCAAACACAGCCGTTCGCAGATGTCTTCCAATATTTTCTCCATTTAAGCGATACATATTTCCAACACAGCCTCCTCTTCTCTCAGTACCCACACAATTTCCTATTAAAAACGTCAAAAATTGGATTGTCTCTGAAAATGAGAAGACTGGTAGTCTAGCATCCAACAGCAGACAAATGCAGAGATTCTCTACTGTAAACACCGCTAAGAACCTGAAATATCTAATCCCTCAAAATAGCTCCATCGAAACAGACAATAATATAGACACTGTATACCGTGAAATTAAAAGGTTACAAGTCCTGGCTAACAACCTTATCACCCCTGGATCAGACTTATATAGTTCCGCATCAGAAACTACTCTCAATTCGGAACAATCTGCAAATGATAATTCTAAGAAAAAGGAGACAAATTTTCAGAACATTTTCCCACCAAAAAGTGCAAACAATCCGTATGATCCTTCAAACACAAAAGATTCAGTTAAAAACGCTTTCTGCAATCCTGCTGCGACCATATCTGAAGAATCTTCTATTAGTGGAAAGAGCACACTCTCAAATAAACTCCAGCAAATGATTCCCCATCTACTGGCACTGTCGGGCCCTCCGAGGGCAAATCGACATCCGTTAAATCGCCCTTATTATGCAACTCGCGGACCGCCCTTTCCCTTCAAACCTCCACCATCAAAATTCCAGGAAATGCAGCAACCCTCTGACGAATCCAAACCTTCCAAAAAAGAAGCAGTGGAGGCAAAGTACCGAGACACGAGTGAAGTCAAACAAAAGTTTTCTTTAAGTCAAACTCAACTGATGGCACGTTCTATAGCTAGTTTTCAAAGTCTCAAATTTCGTACTAAAAACACCAAGCCAACAAAAGAAAAAACTGTAGCCATTGATCAGGTCAACCAAGAAACTAGTAGCTCCTCAAAAAAGTCTCTACCACTGACGAACCATCCATCTACTAGTTTCCAAAAACTCAATGATCATACCTGCAACGCTATACCGACAAAAGAAAAAACTCAAGACGGAAATTATACCGCCATGGATCAGGTCAATCAAGAAACCAGTAGCTTCTCAAATAAACCTCTACCACTGACGAAGCATCCATCTACTATTTCCCATGACACCAATAATCATACTAGCAACGCTATATTGACAAAAGGAAAAACTCAAGACGGAAATTGTACTGCCATGGATCAGGTCAATCAAGAAACCAGTAGCTCCTCAAATAAGTCTCTACCACTGATGAACCAGCCATCTACTAGTTCCCAAAAGCTCAATGTTCATACTAGCAACGCTATTCCGACAAAAGGAAAAACTCGAGATGGAAATTGTCATGCTATGAATAAGGTCAATCAAGAAACCAGTAAGTCCTCAAAAAAATCTCTACCACTGATGGACCATCCATCTACTAGTTTCCATAACACCAATAATCATACTAGCAACGCTATATTGACAAAAGGAAAAACTCAAGACGGAAATTTTACTGCCATGGATCAGGTCAATCAAGAAACCAGTAGCTCCTCAAATAAGTCTCTACCACTGATGAACCAGCCATCTACTAGTTCCCAAAAACTCAATGTTCATACTAGCAACGCTATACCGACAAAAGGAAAAACTCGAGATGGAAATTGTTATGCTATGAATAAGGTCAATCAAGAAACTAGTAGCTCGTCAAATAGGTCTCTACCACTGATGAACCAGCCATCTACTAGTTCCCAAAAACTCAATGTTCATACTATCAACGCTATACCCGCAAAAGGAAAAACTCAAGACGGAAATTGTATTGCCATGGATCAGATCAATCAAGAAACCAGTAGCTCATCAAATAAGTCTTTTCCACTTATGAACCATCCATCTACTAGTTTCCATAACACCAATAATCATACTAGCAACGCTATATTGACAAAAGGAAAAACTCAAGACGGAAATTGTACAGCCATGGATCAGGTCAATCAAGAAACCAGTAGCTCCTCAAATAAGTCTCTACCACTGATGAACCAGCCATCTACTAGTTCCCAAAAACTCAATGTTCATACTAGCAACGCTACACCGACAAAAGGAAAAACTCAAGACGGAAATTGTATTGCCATGGATCAGATCAATCAAGAAACCAGTAGCTCCTCAAATAAGTCTTTTCCAAAAACTAGTTCCCAAAAACGCAATTTTAATTCTATCAAAATTAGACTATGCACTGAAGAGGCGCCAGAGGTATATTACCAAGCCATGTGTCGAGTTAAAAAAGCTTCTTGTTTAAAAGGTCAGGCTAACACACATGTAATGAAAACTGTAACAACTAATACCGAGAAAGTAAAACTCCAATACAACGAAGCAAACAAGGAAGAGCTCAAAATTACAAATAAACCAAAAGAGGCCTCTCGTTTTTCAGTTCAGGCTCAGCCACTGGAACCGAAGCTTCCAACAACTGAACGAAAATTGCATATAACCAAGTCTAAGGCAAGAAATAAAGAATCTTTAGAGGGAAAGCATCATGTAATGGGTCAGTTTAAGGGGGGATCTAATTTTTCAAGACAGGAAACAGAACCTCCGCCGACTTATTCCCAGAAACTACAATTTAATTCCAAAAAATACATATTAAACAAGACAAAATCATCAGTAGGAAATCATCAAAACATGAATCAGTTTAGAGAGTCTTCTTGGTTTTCAATTCAGTCTCTGCCTCAACCGACGATATGTCCAGCGAATAGTCGTTCCTATTTGGTCAATAACGCAGAGCCTATCCGAAAAACTGTTCAACCGAAAACGATTTGCCCGCAAAAACAGTTTGTTAATCATGTGGCAACGAGTTTATTCTCAACACCACAACGCCCATCCTATAGCCACGTCACTAGGCATTCAACACAGGTCCTTCCCACTCAGAAAAAGTCTAAGATACCGGAAATCGCTCAGTCAGTTTATGAATATAAACTTTGGCCATCAGACCAATCCTCCTCTTCAATCCTTCAATCGCCTAAACATAGACCGGAAGATAAACGTCCAACCTACAGTCAAGTAATGAAAGCCTCCTCGTCGAAAAGTGATTCTCAGCAAAACAGCTCATGCTCACAAGATCAGCTAATTAAACGTTCAAACCCTGGCCAATCTACATCTAATAACCCACAGAACACGGGTGTGAAGCCTAAATCGTCTAGAAAGCTCAATCAGGTCCAACAGGTGGCAGATCCGCGCTCCGGTCCATGTAGCTCCCGTACCTTACATCGGTATCAGTCTCTAGGATCCAACTCAACAGATACTGCACAAGAGTCTTTCATGCGAGGTTACGCACCTATCCCAATACCTGAGTGGGCAGCAGAATACATAAGGTCAGTTTTTACAAGAAAATATTACTTTAAGTGCAAGAAATAATATCAATCCTCATCTCCTATATCTTTAGTTGGATTTTATTAAAACTTCAAGCAATTCTTGTGGTTAGTGTACATGAAATCTAAATGAATCAATAACATCCGAAATTATCAAACCTTATCAACATAGCGACACTATAGCTCAGGCGGTAACGCTCTGCCCAGTAAGTCAAAGGTTGCTGGATCGAAACCGGGGACCAGCGACTTCTGTCAGACTATGAACTTTCGCCTATGATAAGGCTAATAAATTAGCCCATGTGGCTAATTTAACCACATAGACGATAGCCACATAGAAGACCTCGCTGTCCTTAATTCACCGCTCAAGCCCTCGGCTGATGGTATTGGGCAGTTGAGGTTTTTTAAATGAAACAGAAAAATTAATATTAATACTTAAAAATACATTTTTTCCTGATAAAGTATTGTTTAATATTTGTAAAGCTGTTCTAAATAGTTTCTAAATGTTCATGACAAGTACGTGATTACTTCCATTTCATCACGATTTCCATTGTAATTATAAACTATGCAACTTGAATAACGATCTTTACAAATATGATTTTTCACTCGCAGGGACCATGAATGGATTGAGAACAGACCTCCGATGATGATTATGTGCGGCGGTTGTGGATTTAAGGTGCCTCTGTAGTATTTTTTAGCTCCACCCAGTTTTAAGTCTATGTAAGTATTTTTTGTAATTAATCTATGATGTATTGTGAAATCATATACTAAGGTTTTAACAAAAAGTTACAAATAATTGTAGACTAATCGAAACCTCAACACAATCCTAGTTTTCATTTAAACCATTATTAGTTAATTGTTATGTTAAAAAGTTTTTTTTTCAAAACTTAAAAAGTTAGACCAAGAAGTCCAAAAATAATTTTTTGGCCTTTTCCATAAGGATGCTCTATAACAATGATTTTTTATGAGGTATTATAAATGCTAATAATATACGCAATAAATTTGTTTTAGATGCACCTCTTTTGGTCTCCGTCTTATATTAGTATCCTGTACTTTAAGAAATACATCCCCATAGTTTTTCCCCCATTAGGTAAATGTGTGATTATATGTATGATTAGCTTAAAGAAGAAGAACTCCAAAACATTTCCAAAATACAATTGTTCTAAAATAAACTTCCGTCATACTATTTGGAAAACTGTTTTCCATACATTCTATGGGGTCAATCAAGATGTCCATTCGGTATCAAAAACAAATCATCTGATACTAAAGGCATCAGTATTGAATAAGTCTGAATCAGCTGTTCGTTAATAGCAAGATAACGCTAGGGTTAGTTTTATGAGTAAATACATGTTTTTTGCTTTTTTTCAATGTCGTGCTTAATGTCGTACTATGCAAATATATTTAAAAAATTTAAGTTTTGTATTTAAAGAATTTTCTGTTTCTTCATAAAGTTTTGGTGTATAAAAATAGGGAAGAGTTTTCAGGTAAAGGCTGTGTACCAGGCCCTTCTTATGGAGCAGGCATCTACTAGAAGGTACACATAAAACTTTAAAGCTGTTTTTCCGAACATTTTTTTAACTAAAATGTACCTTTTCTCAGGAACTACTTGACATAGGCCCGCCAAATTTTTTCTACTTGTTTATCGATATCTACAAACAAAGTGAAGAAAAAATACTATATTTCTCTCTTACTGACAAAGTTTTAAATAGTTATAATTTATTATTTTAATTACTAAAAACAATCCAAAACAATTTCATGGCGATATCATAAATAGGTTTCCAGAAAAGGTACATCAAAGCTGTTTAATTTAACATGGGCAGCATAGGGCGTATCGAACCCCCTTAATGTAAGATGCAGTAAGACAAAAAATATAGAACATCACTCGGACAAGAAGTATGTTTTTCATCGTTTCTCATTTTCCGACCTCAGCTACCCTTCGGTCATAAACTTCATGAAAAAGTAACGCTTAAGAAAAAAAAATATTTAAAAATATTATTTTACATATTCTGCTGTTTTATGATAAAATTTTGTGACTTTTCTTATATTTCAATTATCCAATACTATAATACGAGCAAGGTTTGTATATATATATATATATTTGCACACGGATCTCGAAAACGGCACCGAGGAATTTCTTTAAATTTTGGAAATAACTAATTTCCGAGTAGAAAATAAGTTCTAGATAGGTCTAATGTCCAGGAAAATTCGTGTTTTCTTGTAATATTAAGTTTAAAATCTAAAAATTTAACATTACGCTTATGGAGAATAAAATGTAAACAATACAAACCAAAACAGCTGTTTATAACCGTTTGACAGTTCTTGATTGAAGACTGCGGGGAACAATATAGAGGTTATGCATTAATATTTATTTTATGAATTAAATAAATGCAAAATTATCAGGTTACTAAACAATTCGTAAAAACTAAAGGATAACATAGCTGTGCGAAATAAAAGCAGAAAAAAGTATTTCCAAAATCTTCCGTGTTTTGATAGAAAACGTATTCGTTGTATTGCTTGAAGCCACTGTAACAAACCAATTAATTGATGTAAATTAAATTTCTCTTTTGCTTTTCAATCCTCATTCCGTTTATAACAAAAATCAGTTGATCACAGGCTAATAATAACGGTATGGATAATTAAACAGTAAATGATCGGCTTTGGCTAAAAGACGTTAAACGGCATCGCTCAATTGACTAACGTCGTAGCCGAGTTGTAGCGTGTCGGCCTCAAGAACTATAGGCCGCGAGTTCCATACCCACCAGGCGCGATACTTTTTGTTCAGTGCTATATTAATTATGGTGTATTAAATCGGTTTTATTTAAACCACATAAATGTTTTCATTGAGTAATAAATGTGTTTTAATTTTTCTAATTAATTTTTATAATACATATATTATTCTAAACGAGCAAAGCTCGGTCACCAGGTACTATATTAAAAATCAACAAAGCTATTCCAGAAAGTTCAATATGAACAGTATTAGCGTAGTTTAAAACTATAACTAATTTCGATTTCCCACAACCGGTGTTCTAATTATTTCCTAAATATTGCATAGCTGTTAATCCTGCATGTATTTATCCAAATGCTCATGATATCTGTAGCTAAAATTTGAATCATAATCAATTTAATTTGATCAGTTTAAAAAATATATATTCTGTATGAATTTCACAAACAAAATATTATAACAATCTTAACCACCTATTAATTATATGGTTAATTTAGGTAAGTATTGGACAAAATTTTAGAATATATAATCACTATAAACAAAAACAATTATTTAATCCTTTGCAGTTTATCTCAAACAAACAATAAGTATGGAAGAAAATAAAATATTTAACATAATTAACCTGTATTAACCTAATTTAAAATAATATTTATTAAAAAATGTCATAGAAATTGGCATTGATTTTCAAACCTTTTTATGAAAAATATGCAAAAACTGTACCGTTCCCTTCAGCTATTTTCTGTTTAGGCACTACTGATAAACCTTTAGGAATATTTTTCATCGCAGAATAAAGTTTAAATGCCATGACGTATCATAATGTTTACACATTACGTCTACACACGTCATACTTTTCTTGTTTAAAATCAACATTTGAATTTTTAATTGAATGGTTAGGTTTGATTATAACTATTGTCCTGTTTATACATAGTATAAATCTATTTTAAGAAACCAACCAAAAGCCTGAAGATTGAGTGATATATTATGTTTCAGGACAAAGTGGAAGCACTGAACTACATTCGAAGATGATAGGATTATGTTCCTGAATGTTAATTTTTACATTCTTTAGAAATGCAGCTTAGAGGTGTGGTGTATAAACGTCTTCACCACAAATTCTTTTTGTGTATGAGCAAGAGTAATTTTAATAATTAAGTAAGTACTTAAATGTGCCTATTTTGTTTATTTTTCATTTATAGTTCATGGTTTATATGTATAGTTTTTTAGTTAAGGTTTTTGATTGTTTACGATTATAAATAACATAGTTATGGTGTAAAAAGGGTTATAATATAAAATGACTAAAAAATAGTATAAAAAATAAAAAATACATATAAAAAATAAAAAATAATATAAACAAAAAACAAAAAAATCGTTTAATAGTTGGTTAGTAAGGTGTTAGTTTAGAAGGTGAAAATTTATAGCAACGCATTTGTATTTATTTTAAATATTTGTGTACTAAGCTCATATTTAGTAAATAAGCTTGTAAGTTAAGTATAAATGAAACAGCTCAACCAGCATTGAAACTGAAATTTCTAAAGTAACCCAGTGTCCCTTGAGAGGACATGTATTCTATATTCCTACTTGTGGTACTAGTGGTAGGCATGTACTGATCTTGAGAATTTATGTACTATTTCCTGCCTATGTGTTATTATTTTATGCTTTTCCTGTTACTTTGTATTTTAGTTTCAACATCAGTGCGTTTAACTCTCATTTATATTGAATTCTTTATAGTTTTTATATCATATATTTTACTCATAATCACAATTGTCACTAGTCTAAGCATATATACATCACCTAATGCTCTAAAATAACTGTGAGCGATTAGTATGGATTCATACAACGGGAAATGTATATTTTGGGCTTTCTTAAAGTCTAAATGTTTTGGTTAAGGATTAGTTTTAACGTCAGCTTTTTTTCTTAATCTGTAGCATTTATAGCGTGTGGCGGTTTTTTAACCCTTAGAACAACGTTAAACGGATTTTTAAAGTGCGTTGAGTTTTATTTTTCTTTAGATAATTATGATTATAGCCAATGTTAAGCAGTTGTTATATTTGTTTATTAGCTTTGAACTATAATTTTAATAGTTTTAAAATATTCCCTGGCTGGTCCATCTCTAGATTTAATATTACTCTTTTTAGAACTATTATTTTCTTTTATTTAGAAGTTATTTTACTATATAAAGCCATACAAACATAGACCAGACGAAACATGAAATTTTATGTGAGTATAATAGAACTTTTAAAAGGCATCGAAGGAACAGTTATTGGACATTCTTTTTAAAGCATCAATTAATGGGATATTTATGCAAACACGGGCGGTATTATACTCCCATTTTAGTCAACAATATATGCTAAGCCCCAGAAATTGTATTATGGAGCTATTCATTTTCAAGATGATTGATTACCCGCCATAAAATATTATTCTTAAAATATAAAATATAGCATTTTCTACGCGTCTATGTTTCTATGTTTTTATTGCACTCTTATATAGTTAATTTTATGATACATTATTTTTAATATAACCATTGATTATTACACTATCCTCATATCACTTTAAAACTATTATAAGTTATATTTTAACAAGAAAATGCATGACTAAATTATGTTGTGTTTACAAACTACTCATAAATAGTCATGCCTTTAAGTACATTACTTGACTGCAGTTATCTCTGCTGGAGTCAGCGGATATGTACAAATCTGAATTAAGTATGCAGTCGACTCACTCTAAACCGGACACCTCGAGACCGGACCCCAGTCCGGATTAGAAAAATACCGGACCATCCGACGGTTTTTATATATTTATAAATATATATAAAAAAACACCCTGTACTAGCGTACGGTATCTATATAAATCACATTTTAAGACGATTTTAAACCGTACTTTCCCAAACATTTCAGGTTTTAGTTTGTTGTATCGTGGTTTTTTGTGACGTTGATAAATTTAATGTGTCACTATAAATAGGAACTTTCGTGAAATTATAAGGCACCGCAAATTAAACTTTTACAACATTGTTTACAATATGAAAAAAAACTGAACTTTAACTTTATATTAATAATATTATCTCAAACGTATTTACTATAACCTAAGAAGAATAAAAATCTTGGCTTTACAATACTGTACATACTAAAATAAATCTGTTATTTTCTTCTACTTTTTCACTTGAACTGTTTTCTTGAATGCAAAATCTCGCCATTTCCTCATAAACATTACATCCACAGCTGATGCGATATATGTTGCTTGGCGTAGAAAAACTGGCAAATGGCGACGTTGTTGCCAGTTCCAGTGCTCCCATCCGCCTTAGTCAAAATTCCACGCCGACGTTGCCATTTCCCATTTCTGAATATCCGTATCGAACCCAAATGTAAACTGAACTGATGTTTGTGATGTTATTTATTTATATTTAGACCGGAAATAAACAAACACGTTCAATCCTATCGATTTCCATGAAAAACGCGACCGCACGCTGATAACTCATTTCCAAGAAGTAGTCCGGACTAGAGGGAGACGAATATACTACTGAAAATTAAAGACATGTAAGTTTAACTAAACAATTTTATTTTAGTTTTTAGATTATTATCAATATTATTGTAGTGTGTAGTTTTATATATTGGGGTTTATAATTAAAATTGGTTTAATTTTTGGGACATTATAATTATTTAATACTACCCACTACCCCATAGGTTTATGGTATAACGATGTAGAATGATTTTGGTCAAGTACTGTAGAAATAATTAATAATTTAGAAATTATTAGGATTAGGTCATCTGTATCAGCATCGATTTCATGTGACTATTTTAGTCAACTCATCCAATACAGAGTGTTCAAGAAATCTATACTAAATATTTGAGATGCTGTCTCCGGGATGAGTTAATATTTAAATATCACATTTAACTCGTCTAAAGTTCCTTATAGAGCAGTCATTTTTCCTCAGGTTTGTAACACAACTTAATACAGTAATAATGGGAATAGTTGATGAAAAAACTACTAAAGGTTTCTAAAATGAACAACTTTGAATTTGGCATTCTTATAAACATGTTACGAAAAACCTTTTTTGACAATCGTCAGATGATTCTAACGTTATGTCATATTTTAAGATCGAATAAAAAAACAGTACATGACAATTATTTTTGTAACTGTACAGGGCAATGTTCACAGATGAAATGATAATGTTACCCATCTTCTATAATAATATAAAAATCACCAACACACACCGAAAATTGTGTTTATCTTTATTTTTATTCGATCTTAAAAAATAAGGAGTCATTAGAATTGTCGTGGTCCTAATTGTTAATTTTTATGTTGAGATATTTTTAATTTTCCATAAGTTATCTTCATTTTCACTAAGAATTTGAAAAAATGTGGTAGTGTTTTGTAAAAAAGGTTTTAGAAAAATGCGGCTCTATTAATAACTTTTGGACGTGACACAAATGTGATTTTTAATTTCATACAACTTTAGGAAAAAGATGGAGGAAGGAGAATGGTTAAAATGAGATTAACCTTACCGGATATGGTGGTAAGTTCTGAAAAACCAAGAGTTCTGTACAACTGTATTGTTAAATGTGATTCCAATTTTTCCGCCCCTTAACTATTGAATCAAATTTTTTATACAGGGTAGTGATAAGGTCCCTTCCCCTTTTATTTGTTAGAAGGAATGAATAAACTTTGGGAAACTATGCAAACTTAACCAAAAGTACCTTTTATAGCTATCGAAAATGTTGAATGCCTCCAAAAATGGGGGATTTTGAGGACGACTCAAAATATTCAATCGAGATGTTCCTCATTTCAAAGGTCTTGAAATCTAAATACGATTTGTGAAAATTGGGGGTCTCTTCCTTAACCCGGAATGCAGTTTTTGCTAGCCATAAGGAATTCTGAAGTTGACTCCTACATCTTAAACCTTAGGTACCTCCCACCATTTTTAATTACTACAAAAGCTAGAATAATATACCTTACAAATGAATCCATCATTGAAAATCACTTTAAATGTAAATTGTAGCAAAAAACAAGGTGGGAAGGGACTTTATAACGACCCAGGGTCATAATTTTACTTAGCAAAATGCTGCCATTTCGTACTAGGTTGGGGTAGAGACGTCCAATTTTCTCCAATCGTCTTTAAAATTTTAAGACCTTTAAAATAAGATTTCGGTGGGCTTTACATTCGAAAATTTTGAGGTGCCCCTGAAGTCCCCCATTTTCGGGGGACATATAACATTTTTGATAATTTCAAAAGATACTTTGGGTTGAGTTTGTATGGCTTCCCAAAGGTTATTTATTTCTTCTAACAAATAAAAAAATAATAAGGGGGAAGGGACTTTAAAACCACTCTGAATAAAATTTAATGTGTTGTGGTGTTTATTATGTAAACAACTGTTTAAATTATGTGAGGTTTTAATGGAGGACTATTTGTTAAGAGTAGAACTATTGTTGGCATTGTGTGCTCACGTGTTGCATATACGTTGTACACTAAAATGGTGTTTAGCATTATTGTTCAATTAAAAGATCAGAGAAAAAATAATATCATATTTTAAAAATTATAATTGAACGTGGTTGAAGCCACGCTGGGTGTTTCTAGTAAATACATAACACTATATCGGTCTTAGTCAAAATTATCCTCCAGTAAAATGAACAATGTACGTTTTAGAGGATTGGAACTATTTTTTAAAAGTGTAATGTAATGTGAATACTCAATCCTACAAACCTTCCTCATTACACATAACAATATGGTACAATAACATCTGTGTTTCGATCATGTTTTGTACCAAGGTAACTTTTCTCACATTTTACTTTTTTTTTATTCCAAAAAAACAAAATATATTACAAATTAAACTGTGCACATTTTTGAAATGTTAGATATTATAAACAAAATTAAAAAAAAATCTTTTCGTAGACATAATAATAAAATAAGAAAAATGACTTAAAAAGTAGGAAATGGCCTACATGGACCTAGAATGGTCTGTGCGTAGGCCCGAGTTGTTTTTATTAAAAATAAGATATATGTGAATTTTTTTAAATTTAGATTTGGTAAAAAGATGTAAAATGCATATAAATTATGAAATAAGAAGAGAAAATCCCGTAAGAAAACTAATCTTCCACAGTGAAATATATAAAAAGAAAGAAAAAGCAAAAGATAAAGAATAACTTAATAAAATAGATATGATTTGAGTACAGTGATGATGCCAAAACCCAATATCGTTCTGAGCCGCATGGAGGGCGACGGATATGGGTCAGTCAGTCCAAGTCAAACGGTTGTCAGTTGTTGGAGGGTCTGCTGCAGTCAGTGGAGATAAGAGACTCGGCCTCCTCATCGCTGATTGTCAATAACCAATCCTTTAGCTTAATTTTGAAAATGTTATGTGATGGAGAATCAAACATCCTAATGTTACTGTAATGAGACAAATAGTTTCGAAATAATATATGTGAAATGTAAAAGCTATTTGTTTTTGAGAAGGATTTTTGTTGTTGGATAGCAACAATTCCAACGCTGGATGCATATCTTGTGTTGTAGTGATGTAAAATAGGGGAAAATAATAAACCGGAATTTTTGAAAATGAAACTGAGAAGCTCCTTAACAAATAATTTTTGAATTGAAAAAAGTCCTATCTCATGAAACAACAGATCGGAGGGGTACCTTCTAGGTTTCTTAAACCCCGCTTTCAAAACTGATTTTTGAACCACAGTTAATCCGGTAAGATGTGACCTGTAAGCCCCTCCCCAAGCTATTATTCCATAAGACAAAAGAGACTGCACGAAAGCAAAATAAGCTATTCTAATTTCTTTGAAAGTCAAAATTTCACTTAACTGTTTGAATGCAAAAATAAACTTTCGAATTTTATTCTTTAGGGACATGATATGTTCTGTCCATTTCATTCGAGAGTCAAAAATAACACCTAAATACTTATAGGATGACACTTTTTCAATCGTCTCACAAGAACAGTCATTATTGAGGTGATTTCTACAACTGTGCAAAGTCAAGTCGCCCAGACCGTAGTCAGACAAAGAAGTGAGGGACAGTGGCATGAACTTGGTTTTAGAAACATTGAGAGAAAGTATATTTTGATCGAACCACCTCTTCACTAACATCAGATCAGAAATAGACTTGGCCCTGGTGCCCTCCCAAGACTTGTCCTTTATAATAATTAAAGTGTCATCAGCAAAAAGAAATAATTTTCCAAAAATCGGTAATTTTGAAATGTTATTAATATAGATTAAAAATAAAATTGGCCCAAGAGTACCTCCCTGAATGACACCATAGTCCACAGGGCACTCATCACTGGTGACTCCACATATAGATACGGTCTGTCGTATGTCAGATTGGTAGCTCCTGAACCATGACAGAACATTCCCAGTAACACCTATAGCAGATATTTTGTCCATGAGTTTACTTCTATCTACACTGTCTAATGCTTTCCTCAAGTCTAGAAAGATTAAAAGTGTGCGCATGTTGTCTGACAACGCATGAAAAAGTTCTTTATTAACATCAAAAAGAATATCAGAAGTATTTTTGTTCGTCCTAAAACATACTATTTTATTCAGTTTAAACTGTAGTTATGAATTTTGCAAACATTCATCAAAGTAAAAAGGGATAAGTATTTCGTTACTTAATTCTGATAAAATGTCTAGAGCACAACTGTGTTCCTGCATAAACCACCTTGTTAGCTTGTATGCGGACCAGTCATTACTTTGTTTAATGAGTTTGACTTTTACTAGAATTGACCAAGTTTACCCAATATACTTTTGGTAGTCATTAAAAGCTTTTGTAATTAAAAGATCCGTTATAGTTTGATGAATCCTTTACTTTTTTATGAATCACTCAGTTTTCTATTTTTACGTACTAAACAAATAAAAACATGAAATATGACGTCCCTCACTTTACAACAAATAACCAATTTAAGTACCGTACATCGTACTATTATAATATAATAGATAACAAATTAATAATGAATAATTAATAAATTGGTTAAAATAAATAAATGAAAAAAATAATATAAAATAATATAATATAAAATAAATTAATTAAATAATAATTGGTTTCGTAATAAATTAAACCAATATTACACGTTATGCAAATTAATATCACATATATATGCAAATAAATTGTGACTAAATCCCTCTGGGCTAGCCTACAACTACTAAACCAAGTATTACACAATTTCATGCTGAGGCCTATGTTTGACTCTACACTAGTCAGAGACTTAGTTGATAATTGTTGGCTGTGAGGGGTTATACTATGTCAAATGAATACAATTATGCAATACCTTCATCTTTATATACACATAGGCTGGCCTGAGCTCCATCAGCTAGATCAAATCTAGTGTACACTTAAAACTTATAAAATAAACTTTGTACTAACACTGTGTGAGACGTCTGTGAGGCGCATTTGGAAGGTTGAAGGTTCATTAAACCCTCGTAAAAACGAGGGTGGCCAGGACAATATTTGTAGTAAACACCACTAAACATAACCTCCAACCTAGAGTTTTGGTCGACATCAGCTGCTGAACTCGTGACGTCATTTTGCTACTAACCCCCGATCAGCTGGTTGTAGGTTGAACAGCTGTTATTTCCCCCCTGGCCATCAACGGTGAAGGTTGAGACAGAAAAAGATAGGTGTGTTAAGTTATAGCTCCTGCCTATAAGGTAAGTTATAGCGAATAAACAGAAGTCTGGAGAAGTGATCTGATAGTAAGTGCAATAGTAAGTGGTAGCAAGTAATTGCCAACACTCGGTGAAGTTAGTACTAGTAATTCAAATACGATTACAATTTTTACTTATTATTTTAGGAAAGTTAGTGACGTAAATTAAGAAGGCTATCAAAACACGTCAATTCTAATAAATGTCAATTATAATAACACAGTTCATTTCATTTTACGACTGGTTAACTGATGCTGTTGGGGGTTATGATAAAAGTATGAATTTATATATTAATCATTTTCCATAAATCATCATCGTTTCATCATTATCATAATCATTTTTCAGTTTTATACATACAAGTTGAAGTTTTTGAATACAGTTTCAATTTAATTGTTCGTTAAAAATACCTTTGTACTCGTATGAATGTTTTGTTTACAATAATTTCATCCGCTTCACTTTTTCAAGTCACATGAATTCTCTATACTATAGTTTAATATTAATATTCATTAATATCTCGTAGGGCTAGAGCATAGAACTTTAGTAACGATGATAATAAAAACCTAAATTATTTCATACCGTATTTTCAGCAGTTTGGCTGTGATATTCAGGTTCATTTTCATACCATCAAAACTCTTAATTTCTTATCCACGTGGTTCTTGTAAATGTTAAGAAAACTCTTAATTTCTTATCCACGTGTTTCAGGGATACTATAGTTCAATGGGCTACAGTAATTATTTTTCACCTTGGGGAGAGAAATATGTGGATGGTTATCAGCTGGGTAATTTACACAAAAAAAGTGTTTAATAGGTTAATAATCGGTGTAAACTGTATCTAGAGTGTTATTTGATTATTATTATCGATTTTGATTCATGAGAAATAGATAGTTTACAGCGGTCGATAAATATACTGTGTAACCTAATATAAAGACGTCATAGAAAACCACCTTAATGCAAAATATAAGTACTACATTATTTGTTTTCAATATATGAAGTTTCAATTTTTTAAATACAACAAAAGTAAATGAAACATTTACTTTTAGGTCGATTGTATTTATTGTTTTATTTTAAACATTATGTAATAATATGCTAAATACTATGCTTTTTAATTAAAAAAAACCCCAAACGTAATGTACTTATTATATTCACCGTTAAAATTAATCACTGGAACAAACAGATGGAAATCCAATTTCGAATAGTGTTTCATGGAAATGGCAAAAAAGTCAAGCCATATAACTGTTAAATCGTTTTCATAGAAATGTTAAAATTGTGCTCACCTCATAATGTAAAGATTTATTAATTGTGAAATGTTTACAAAATCTTGTTAATATTAAATTCACATCTAGTAAATATTTAAGTAATAGATCATCCATATTTAAGTACTTCAACAAACATGTTCCTCACTTTCTTGCTTGAATTAAAAAATATTATACATTCTCCGGGGTTTTTGTTGATACAGCGAGCTCGACTGATTGGTTTATAATCTTTGATCAGCTAACAAACATATTCTCCGTCATGCCACAGTGTATGCGTATGTAGCGCCTACCCCCAGCAACCCTGGATTCCACTGGCCAGTTTAAACTCAGAAGCTACCCGCACATTATTCTTCATAAGGTCTTAGTCTACAAAACTGCTTTTTATGAAAACTTATGACCGTCAAGAAAAGAACAGGGAGATACTTTTTGCAAATTAAAAGTAAGTTTTCCTGGATGAAAATTTTAACTAATACATGAATCCTCTTTCCTGTTTAAAAATAAAACTTACAACACAATACAATTTATTACTAGTACCTGGTGACCGAGCTTTGCTCATTTAGAATAATACATGTATTATACAAATTAATTAGAAAAATTAAAACACATTTATTACTCAATGAAAACATTTATGTGGTTTAAATAAAACCGATTTAATACACCATAATTAATATAGCACTGAACAAAAAGTATTGACCCTGATGGAGTTTGAACACGCGACCTTCGTTCTACGAGGCCAACTCGCTACCGCTGGACCACGGCGTCTGCCAAATGAGAGACGCCGGTTAAGGTGTTTTAGCCAACCTCAATGGTTTTAGCCGATCATTTACTGTTTAACTATCCATACAGTTATTATTAGCCTGTGACCAACTGATTTTGATAAAACGGAATG
The DNA here is from genome assembly GCA_023375725.1 of Nephotettix cincticeps. Classification (NCBI taxonomy): domain Eukaryota; kingdom Metazoa; phylum Arthropoda; class Insecta; order Hemiptera; family Cicadellidae; genus Nephotettix; species Nephotettix cincticeps. The sequence continues at coordinate 15,640,828 of CM041784.1, forward strand.
AGGACTGAAAAGCAAAAGAGAAATTTAATTTACACATATTAATTGGTTTGTTACAGTGGCTTTAAGCAATACAACAGATACGTTTTCTATCAAAACACGGAAGATTTTGGAAATACTCTTTCCTGCTTTTATTTCGCACAGTTATGTTACCCTTAAGTTTTTACAAATTGTTTAGTAACCTGATAATTTTACATTTATTACATACATAAAATAAAATAAATATTTTATGAAAAACCTCTATTCACATATTGTTCCCCGCCGTCTTCAATCAAGAACTATCAAACGGTTATAAACAGTTGTTTTGGTTTGTATTGTTTACATTTTATTCTCCATAAGCGTAATGTTAAATTTTTAGATTTTAAACTTAATATTACAAGAAAACACGAATTTTCCTGGACATTAGACCTATCTAGAACTTATTTTCTACTCGGAAATTAGTTATTTCCAAAATTTAAAAGAAATTCCTTAGTGCCGTTTTCGAGATCCGTGTGCTAATATACAAACCTTGCTCGTATTATAGTATTGGATACAATAAAATTAATTATCGGTGATTAAATACCAGTTACTTTACAATCTAACGTTTCATAATAATTCTTATACACTTATATACACTTTTCAGCCATAACTACTTGTAAAACATTTGATAGCCACCTCTTTAGCCTTTGATGTGTAGAGATTTCATCAACATAAATGTGCAATGTGCCAGCAACCCCTTGATTAAGTGTGTGAAACAAAATAAATAACTAACTATTTTTAACCTCAACTGTCCGTCACTATGGGCCAGGGGGTCTGTGCGGTGAATTGAAGATAGCGAGGTACCGTAGCCACAAAGGCTAGCCAGAGGTGACCGCTCATGATCTGACAGGAGTCTCCGGTCACTGGTTTCGATCCAGCAACCTTTGACTTACTGGGCCAAAGTAAGTTACCCTTAGCTTAGCTTAGTAGTTAGTTATTACATAAATAGTAAAATAATTTATAAAATTTTGTCTATGCTTTAAAAAAAATTAGAAAGACGTTGCAGTTAAAAACTTGTATAACTCTATCATAAACAATACAGACAAATAAAGACATCAAATAAGACCAATACTAGATGTGGGAACTATTTATTACACTATTTCACACAAACCATTAAAACTGACAACCTAATATAAAAATGCTAACTATATATAAAGGCTACAAAAATGTGATAATATTATATGTTAATACTTTACATTTACAAATATTATTAAATTTAAAAAATAAATACATGATAGAAGTGTTAATGTGCAGACAAATTACAAAATGTATTATATACTAGCCAATTAACAGTTTTGTCTTACCTAGTCATCGCCCAATCTTTCAAATTAAAAAAAATACTGTAATCGAAGAAGAGACTATTTTAGGAGCTGAATAAGTATAAAACCGCTTGTGAGCCTCTATACTGGGATGGATAGATTTTGGAATGGTACGGATTTAGATTTTGCAGTCTTTCTGAATGTACATTTATGATGCCTTGCAAATGACCTCCCTGTAAGAAAATAAAGAACACGATAGGCATACACATTTCTAAGAAGAAATGCCTAACACGCCTCTCTGCTCTAAAAAAAATCTGATCATCTTCATCATTAAGAGATATAAATTAAAAGCTCTCCAGCAAGATATCACGTATTGTAATTTTAAATTTAACAGAGACAGTTTTTAAAAATGGGACAAACGTCAGTTTTTTTGGGAGGTTTCGAAAACATTTATGAATAATTGCATACATATAACTAATATAATTGCATATCATTTTTTAATTGGTTATGATTTTTGAGACATGCTCTTTTCAGTTAGTTCTTTCGTCCAGAATGATACCCAAATGCATTATATGTTCCACCTGTTCAATTTCAACACACTCATTACAGTTTTTTCCAATGAAAAATGTAAGACTTACTCTTATAAAATAAATTAATTTTATAATTTTGTTCATCCCTAATGTAATAATTTAGTTACGAAATAGATTTAAAAGGTATATAAATATTCTGGAAAATATATAAAATGGTTAATATCGGGGTAGTTATGCATTTAAGAACAAACCCCCATAGAAGCATTTTGCTTAGTTTGATCCAATAAACCACATTGTGAAGTTTAGTGACGGTATTTTCAGACACTCTGTATATGGTTGAAGATGAGTTGTCGTTGAACCAAAACTGATCTCTTGGTGTTACTGTTTTATTGGTTAGTTTTAGAAAAACAATACAAAACTTAAAATTAGACTTAACATTTTTTAATACAATAAATTATTTTAGAATACAGTATACGAAAACATAACCTACTATAAAAGAGAATATTTATTACTTTATTTACAAGGATTCCACTTAATATCAGCCATTACTATGAAATGGAATTAGCTTCTCTATTAAGGACACTGTTGCCAGCTAATATTGTCGTAACGAAATGCTTGTATAAATTGGAACAAGTGACGGTCATTATTAATTAATTACTACACACAACGCTCTGACATCTGCAGCGTGTCATTTATTTATACGAGTATATTCATACTTACCTCTCATTTACAATATTTTTCAATACTGTGTAGAACATTACCGTGCAGTAGTTATAAATAATTGCCATCATGACAAACAAATTCATATTATATTTATAAATACCCCCGTCGCATCAGACCTGCGTACTCAGCGAATTTCCGAATCAATAATATGAACATAAATATTTGCCTATTCTCCATAGGATTAACATGGGAAAGAGTGTGCAGGTTAGCTGCTTTGAGGAACACTGAAAGTAGTCATTTCTACCATAAATAATTTTTATCTTAACGTTTATACCAACTTTCATCAATATCTGTCCATAAATAAAAGAGTTTGCCTATTTCCTATAATGATTAATATGGGAAAAGAGTATGCAGGTTTGCTGCCATGATGAACACATAAACTATGATTTTTAAGCATAAATGGGTAGATCTCAACCACATGAAGCTAAATATCAAGTTTTATCCAAAATATTGATTAATATGGGATATATTAATTTTTCCCTATCCTCCATAAGATTAACATTGGAGCCCCACAGTACAACGTACTGTGTTTAGCTTTTTTAATATCTCGGTAACGGTTGGAGATAGAGAAAAACTTTAAGGAACTTAATTGTGTAGCTTTTTAAGCTGATTCCAATGGTGAAATATAAAATTAGAAATTTTTAAAAATTACATGTGAAAAACGCAAAAAAACCTCATTTTGGGGTACAATAACCCCCCAAACTACCCGTTCCCATTGACCGATATGTCTGGTTTACGAACTCGTCCGAGCATTTGTAGGAATACACGTCTCTACCAAATTGGTCTCGATCGGACCATTTTTACGAGAGTTATCGTGTTAACAGACATATATATAAAATTTAACTCTAGGCACCTAAAGACCAGACTAAAAAATAACATGGTCCCGGGCTTAAGTCTTACCATGAGACTACGGTAATAGCTTCTTCCCTATGGGAAATTCGCTAAAAGTGAAATATTATTCCATGCACAATGAAATACAATATATAATTGATACAACTTGTTTTCATTATTTAGCATAGTTATGTTAACATTTTACGTTTTAACTATTACATAGCAATCACAGCCCATAGTCGGTTTCAGGCACATCTTACATATGTCTACAAGAACAGCTTTAGTGAATTTAGCGGCTGCCGTGGCCTGGTTTAATACCAATAAACTCCAGTTAAATGTGAACAAGACTGAGACGATGATCTGTACCTTGAGCAGGACCCGGGCTATCATGACTACCCATCAGGTGAAACTTCTTGGGTTTACTATTGACAGGAATTTGAATTAGCAACAGCATATAAATGAGATGTGTAAGAAACTCTCCAGGATGGCGTTCCTTCTGCGCAGACTGAAGAGTGGACTCACTGAGTCGTACCTGTTGATAATTTATTATGATTTATTCCATAGTCTTTTGAATTATGGGATCATACAGGGCCATGCTCCTGGTTGCGATGCAGTCTTGAAACTCTAAAAAGCTGCTCTGAGGGTATTAACTTCGCACTAAACTGGCGCACTGTAAACCCATTTTCAGGGTTTGATACTGTCACATTATTAGTTTATATGAAAATACATTTATAGAGAAATTTAGAGATCAGATTGTAGTCATGGGAGGCAATGCAGCATATATTCCGATTAATGTTACGGAGAAGATCTAAATCAACAGGCATATGACAAGTTAACGAAATTCGCTGAGTACGCAGGTCTGCTGCGACGGTATCCCCTTATCGAATTCTAACTCGTAATGGGAGAGGATGAGACGCCGTAGAAGAGGTGGAGAGTGGATGGAGCGATATCAGTTTTTATCGTAAATCATGGGGGGCTTGGTGAACATCTAGCTGGGAGCGATTATGGCCGAGTGAAGTGCGAGTGGTTAGATTAACTCACCGTTCACGGTGGTACGTCACGTAAAACGTTTTTTCGTCAGATTATTGTATAAAGTACATACTCTCCTCACTGGTATATGTGAAGAAATCTCACAAAAATACACATACTAGTTTGTATGTTTCTTACAGCAGCAAACCTGCATACTCTTTCCCGTGTTAATCTTATGGAGAATAGGCAAACACCTTTATTTATGTTCAGATAATTATAAAACTTGGTATATGGTCAAAATAAAAATAGTTTATGGTAAAAATGCATACTTTCAGTTCCTCAAAGCAGCAAACCTGCATACTCTTTCCGACGTTAATGTTACGGAGAATAGGCAAATGCTCTAATTTATTGATAGACCAATCTTGTCATATACTTGTATTATTACTGCTATATTATTGATTTGGAAATTCGCTGAGTACGCAGGTCTGCTGCGACGGAGTTTTTTGATCCCCTTATCGTTATAATTCTAACACCTCGTAATGGTTAAACGTAAAACATGGACCAGGATAAAACGCCGTATAAATGAAGATGAAGGACTGGCCCGTGGAGGCCTATCCTGCCGAGGCTATCAGTATCAATAAAACACACAGCTAAGGAACTGGGAGTTGTGAACACTCAGGGCTTGGTCGAAGCTCTGTTCTTCCTAGATTATGGATTGCCGTTAAGTGATTCCCGCTGTTAACTGAGTTAAGAAGTTGTTTGGAAACAAACCACTCCCCAACTACCCGTTCACCTACGGTGGTACGTCATTATTTACTCAAAACGTTTTAGTAAGTCATTCAGGAAATGTTATTTGGCTTTATAAAATTAAATTTTAACAAATATTGCTTTCATATTATATCAGATTACATAATAGTATCCCCAATGAAATTACTCATGATGATTTGAAAAAATTTAAACTAAAGCTTAAAGATAGTCTTTATGGTCCCTAATCTTAAGATCCCTTTTAGTATAAGCCCCTAATCTACTTAAAAAGGGTCACTGTAAAATAATTAGTTTAATAAATAACGTAAAAACACATAACTTCACAGTTTAACTCATTTCAGCCCGATACGTTATTTTTCCAGCTGTGTAAATATATAGAATACGTTTATTCATTCATAGAATATGCAGATCCAACAATGATGTGAGCAATTAATTAGATTAGACTACAATTTTGTTTGACAAAGTAGATCAGTGACATGTGAACACTAACAAACTATTACACAAATGATGTGTTACTGAAACCTTATTATTTTATAAAACTAGAATATGTTGGTCTCTTAATCTTTATTAAAACGCGAGCGAAGTGTATCACGTCGCGTTTGCTACAACCTCCAGTCTAAATTAACTTATTCTCTTTCCTGTACTACTCAAAGTCAATTGTGACATTTATTTTACATAGTTCTTGGTATTATGTTTTAGGGAATTTCCTATGAAAAGGTTAGCTACTCATATGAACCGTGTGGTGACAGTTAAGCCCGGGACCATGATAGAATTTTATAGCTCAACCTCCTGAACACGTTTTGGGGGGTCATTCTAAATTTTAAAAAATATTTCATAAAACCATATAATTCGGAAAGTTGTTCCTTTCTACAATACTTTCTACAAAACAAAGAAGGATTTAATTCTACTTAAAATAAAACTTGTTTATTTTAATTCAGTGTAAATGGAGTCTTGATCCAGTCCTTTTCTTTTACCTTTAACATCTTTTCTACATCGTTCTACAGTGTTGTCCTCACTACATGGTAAAATGATTACAATGCATTCACCTATACTTGGTTCAATGAAGGATGGACGACTTGACTTGATTCTTCAGATGTGGTTCAAAGAAGGATGGACGACTTGACTTGATTCTTCAGATGAAGGCTAAACATTTTTTGTATTTTATGTTTTGTATTACTCTCGCACTTTATAATTAATCATTAATCATTTCCTCTAACTTAATTACTGATTAGAGGTATACTATAAGTGTTACTAATAGTAATATAGTAATAGTCAGAAAGTTTACCAGATATTGAAAAACATGGCGTTCAGATGTAATTGTATGCTGATGACATTAGTATTTTGTTTCGGGATAAGAAGGTGCAGAGCATTTCTAAAACTTTGCCTATTGTTGTGAGGGATGTAGAGGTGTCCTTGGGTTGTAGAAATCTACTTTTGAATGTAGATAAGACCTCTTACATAAATTTTACACTATGAAAAAGAAACAATGATGAATCACAAGATTTTTTTGTAAATTTAGATTTAGATTTTCTTGGTTTAAAGTAGTAATTTAAACTGGTCAGAGAATGTGAACCAAGTTTGTAAGAAGAATAGCTCAGGCATATTTGCACTAAAGATATTAGGTAATTACTGTTCTTTAGATATGTTAAAAAGTTTATTTTGCCCTTATTCACTCTAATATATCATATGGTTTGGAGGTTTATAGGAAAGAATATAGGTAGGAAAAAAAGTTATAGGTTTAAGAATTCAAAAATCAGCAATCAGGATTATCTTGCGCCTTGATATAAATGAGTCATGAAAGAAACATTTTTCTGAGCTGGGAATTTTGACAGTATATAGATTATATATACAAAACTATTTTTTATGTACGTAATAAATTTAATAATGTCTGCACTCATAGTTAAATCCACAGCTACAACACCCGTAATAAGAAATATTTTATTTTCCAAAAACATTCAAGTAAAGAATTCTTTAAGAAAAAACTAGCTTATGCTGGAATGAAATATAATAACTTTCCAGACAATATTAAGAAAGAGAAAGGGTGTAATAAATTCAAATTTGCGTTAAAAGAGTTTCTAATAAAAAAGTCATTATATAGCTTTGAAGAGTTCATTACTAAAAATTAATGTTTACCTTTTTTCTCTCTATATTATACATTTTATATTTCACTGACACTATTCATTTGTACTATTGCAGGAATGTGAATAAAGATTTATTGATTGATTGTATATTTATAGGAGCGGGAGTGGAGACTTTTTTTGTCTATACGAAAACTATATATTACCAAGTTCCTTAACTTACTAGTTCAAAAATATTTATTTTTCATACAATCTCAGGAGGGAGCCCCAGGGGGAGACCTTATTTGGTCTATACTAATACTATATACAACGAAGTCCCCTTACCGACTAGTTCAATTTTCATCTTTACCTATGTTTACAGTTATATTTGAGATTTTATACGCTGCTAGAGTATTGGAGATTAACCATAATGAGATTTTTTTATTCTGTACCCACGATCTTCAGTTTCATTGGAGCTGTGAAACGTTTCACACCTCCAGTGAAACTACATTCACAGTTTCTCAGGAGATACCAAATGAAAAAATGTATTGGAGGTGAATAGTGGTAAGGAAACTTTATCGTTTATATTTTTGGCATGGACCAAAAAAGTCTCCGCCGCACCCTCCTAATACTACTTATATTCCAACATACAGCGCCCTGAAGAGATAAGGTATGTTGGCTATTGATATTAATTGTATTAATACAAATACGCTCTCACTACCCAAACTAACCCCACTTCAGAGACAGCCGATGTGTGGTATATGCAATAAATATTTAATGTAAAGTACTCTCTCGCACTCTCTCCGCCTTCAATGCCTGTACTAGAGTGATCTTAAAGTCCAGACTACAAGTTTGTCTCTTTTATGACACCCTGCAATGATGAATTCTTTAAGTAATCAAACCAAAAGTCCTAGACTCCAAGGACGACAAACCAATGAATTACATTGATTTGCTTATAGATCTATTACAGTTTTATGATGCCTACTGATTGGTTGAACCTACATTGAGAACAGATTCTGAAATATCATCAACAATGCAAAATAGTAACCAATTGTTCCACCGTGTTTACTACTGAAGCACTAATGGGTTGAATAAATACCACTAGCCGAATAATCAATTACCTGGCCTGAGATGTCGAATACTACCAACAAACCTTCTGACTGACTACGAAAGCGTTTGTCTTATCTATAAAAATAAGTATAAGAATTGGTTTTTCTTGGACAAAGTTGTTATACATATAAAATAATCATGATGCCATTACCATGATAGCCTAAAATAAAATAAAAAATAACCGTTACAACTCAAAAAAACTCACGATCGTACTCACGAATTTCATCAATAATATATAATTATAATATATGAAAGTTTGTCAAAATTGTATAACATAATTATTTGCCTATTCTCATAAGATTAAAATGGAAAGAGTGAGTAGGTTTGCTGCTGTGAGGAACACTGAAAGTATACCATCAAAAATTTTATTTTTTACATTTATACCAACTTTTATCAATATCTGTCCATAAATAAAGGAGTTTGCCTAATCTCCATATGATTAACATGGGAAAAGAGTATGCAGGTTTGCTGCCATGATAAACACATAAACTATGATTTTTTAGCACAAATGTATGGATCTCAACCACATGAACTAAATATCAATGTTTCATCTAAAATATTAGTAATGTGAAAAATTAATTTTTCCTAATCCTCCATAAGATTAACATTGGAGCCTCAAAATACAAACGTACTGTGTTTAGATTTTTTTATATCTCGGTAACCGTTGAAGATAGAGAAAAACTTTAAGGAACTTAAATTGTGTAGTTTTTTAAGCTGATTCCAATGGTGAAATATAATTAGAATTTTTTTAAATTACATGTGAAAAAACGCAAAAAACCCATTTTGGGGTACAAAAAAACAAAATGTTATTGACCGTTATGATGGTTTACGAACTCGTGGCATTGTTGAATAAATACCAATCCGATTCACATTACTGAGTTATGTGTCAATACAAAAAAAAATAAACGAAATATTTGTCTTAAATATAAAAAAAGTATAGAATTGGTTTTTCTTGACAAAATAATATAATAACATGATGTTACCATGATAGCATAAAATAAAATATACCGAAAAAAAAAAACTTCTAAAGAATCTAGAGGGTACAAAATATATTTACAAAATAACCAGTTTTTAATTATTGTTATATATACAAAGTATTTGAAAGCTAAAATAAAACTTATTCTAAGAAACTTAAAAGTGCCTGTAAGGCAAACCTGAGGAAGTTCCGTTTTATAATTGTAATTTAAATAATGAAGTAGATTTGAATCAGCTTATAGACAATAGGGAGGAGTGAAATGAATTTAAAGAAAGAAAATAAAAAAATAGCTTAAATAACTGCAATGCAAGTATAAATTTAACTGTCTTATTTTGTAATATTACTATACTAAAATGTACAACAAAATGTCAATATTTTACATTATAATAATCTAATGCTTCAGTTCTTAAAAATAATCCTATTTCATATGATTTTTATTTTCCTAGGAATTGTGTTGTATAGTGTATGAGAATTCATATATTTTAAGCTATGTCTTCAAAATATTCATTATAAATATATTTACCTACTATTACTTTTCCCCTCAGTAGCAAAGACCTAAGTATCGATTTATTTTACTACCATTTTGTGGCTGTTATCTTTGTGAAAGATTTCGCCCCATTTTTGGCATCTTCGCAATACATACGAGTGAAACCATCTTCCACAATTTTCAGTGGAATTCTAAAATGAAAATTTTAGTCAATATTATTTTGCGTAAGACCTGCGAATGATAAGCGATTTTAAACTACTTTTGACAGAATAATCATGCAATAACATCAAATAATTATAGCGTATATATTTTAAGAATGTATGTAGAAATAGAATAATATATAGCGTAAATATATTCATATGTAAAGAAATCTGAATGAACGTTTGACAAAATAACACAGAATTAACTTTCTTCTTACTGCGCGTGACGATTTGCGGGACTACTGCGCTTCATCGCAGAACAAACCACCGGCCAAAGAGCCGGAAGTCAGTTAAGACCTTCCTTTATCCGTCGCGAGTCAGTTAGACATAAATACTGAGATGGACACACTCGCCACGATTTTATCGTCTTTTTTTGTGGAAAGAACGGAATCCAAACTAGATCATCCCCTTTATAATTTATTATAAAAACAACATAGAAGTGTTATTTAGATTTTTATTACGGATATTTTCCATCACGATATTATGTAAAACCAAGTTTCACGACGTTTCGGGATCTGGAATCCAATCCCGTCCTCAGGTAAACTAATATCTAACACATAGCACAATTAACATATAATCTAGACCAAACTGGCACAAAGTTGAAAACATAAAAAAGTTTTTAAGCAAAAATAACTTACAAACAAACCTTTCACTAAACATTACACACATAAGAAACCAAACACGTCCACTCGTCATGGTGACTCAAAGACATACGGTGACTTGTAAATGATATTCATATAAATCCGAAACAAAATTCTCGTGGTATGCTAACTCGTAGTAAAGCTCGTAAGGGGCATTAGTTTTAAGTATAAAATTGTAAAAAAAAGTGTTTTTTGCTCTGTAAAGTTAACTTTGTACTGCAATTTTTCATATATATTAGGAAGGATTTGCATTTGAATTAAAAATAATAATAATAAATAAATCGGTTACACATATTTCACCTGGATTTCAGGTTTTTGTGGCGGCCATTTTGTTTCCGGTTCCGGTGGGACACGCCTACTCATTTCATTTGTCTTTGAGTCTCCGTGACGAGTGGACGTGTTTGGTTTCTTGTGTGTTTTCTTATGTTTGTTTGTTTTCTTGTTTCTTATGTTGTAATGTTTAGTAAATGGTTTGTTTGTAAGTTTTTTTGACTGCTTTAAACTTTTATGTTTTCAGCTTTATACCGGTTTGGTCCGGATTATATGTTAATTGTGCTACGTTTTAGATATTAGTTCACCTGAGGACGGGATCAGATTCCAGATCCCGAAACGTCGTGAAACTTTGTTTTACATAATATGGTGATGGAAAATGTCCGCAATAGAAATCTAAATAACATCAAACCACCATCACCAATAATGAATTTCAAACAAAGAACATAGAAGTATTTCAAAATATTTCATTTATTTTGTATTACGGAAAAAGCGATTCGTAGTGTTGAATTCTTAGTAAAAAGTATATTTTGTTGCATTTAACGTAAATATTCAATATAACGGTACCTGTTGAGGATATAAATCTCAACGTATCTTATGTAGGAGATACGATTTCCTCAACTAAAAATATTTTTGATGTGTAGAAAGAATGTGATATGTATCTAAAGAGTTACAATGAAAACTATTTAACATGAAGTAAGATGAAGCCAAACGGATCTGTGTAACCTTGTATATAATACCCGGTTCAAATAACAAACCTGTTGTTTGTTTTTCAAACAATCTCAGAATGTTGACCTATGCTGTGAAACTGTTCGAGTTTATAAAATGATGCAGGGATTATATACATAATTTTCATCGGCGTTCAAATTTATGATCAGTATCATATATCTGAACATATATCCAAATTAAAATTATAGTACCAAATACTGTATATATATTTATAGTACCGAATCTCGCAAAGTTATTATTACTAGCTTAGTTTTAGTAGCCTATAGGGGTATTAATATTTCTAGGACTACTACCTAATAGCGTAGATTTTATTCTGTTTCGTAACTTTCTACTCTTACTTTTAACGTAGCTTCTACCGATTTCTACCACTGATTTTTCCAGAGATTTTTACTAACCTTTACTCCTATACAGATTTTGTACCAACTGGTATTTTCACTTTAATATTTTCTAATAATTCTAAAATTTTGAATAAAGTACCGCGTAGTTTGTTTGTAATTGTATAATTACAGCACAGTCTTTGTGTTTATTAATTGATCTTTCGAAATTAATCAATTTTTTATACAATATACAAAAAGATTCTGGTAAACTAATGATGTAGAAAGGATTAGATGACAAGAAAATGGACTAGATTTAATGTTTTAATGATATAATATATATATTAATAAGTAATTTGGTAGCGTAGTGGAAGAGTCATATCCTACAATTATTATGTCCGAAAAATGGACGTTATTTTATTGAGTTTTCTCTTCTTTATTTAACAAAGAGGAAAATAATTGTATTTTCCTCTTACATTATGTTACCGAACAAACAAATGCGTGTGCAAAAGAGTATATTTAATGTAAAAAAATATAGAAAAAAATGCGGGGAAATATTTGATTGACATACCTGATTGAGAGACTGTCATCACAAATAAACATTTCTTCTAAACTATAAATTTAACAAATACAAACTTTTTGGAGTAGACCTGCAGGTATTATTTCTGGTATGTATATTAAAACTACAGTACCACTAACCTTTAAATATAACAGGCTGTACTCAGAACAGGTGGCATTTAAAAATATGGATTAGGAAAAATGGCTTGAAATAGCATAAAAGCTGAAAAATGTTGCCAATAATAAATGGTGAAAAATGGGCACTAATTGTTTTATTAGTAAATAGTATAGTATTAATATTTGAAGAACCGGCACGGTAGCATGGGTAACGCTCTGGCCGAGTAAGTCAAGAGTTGCTGGTTCGAAACCAGCGGCCTGTCAGATTATGAACGGTCGGTCACCTCTGGCTGGCCTCTAATCTATCGCACAGATCCTACCTGTCGTATGTGCTGTTGAGATTTAAAAAAATCGTTTGCTAGGATTAGTTTCATACACCATTGATACTACAAACACATTAACAATGTAACACAGTAAAAGGTTAAAACTTAGTTATGAATAGGTCCCTCCATTGTTTAGTTAAAATATAAATTATTTTACAAAACATTGCCGTTTACCGGCTTAAATTCTCCTCGAGCTATTAAAACTTCCTTGCAGGATTAGAGATGACGTTATTCTCCTGCTCAAAATATTACTTTTGTAAACCGTTTTAAATTGAATGTTGGGTCCGACGCTTTATAGGACAGGCTTTTACTCTTCAAACACACATCTGTTTTAAATGCCTGAACTATGTTTCAGCTTTAATTTTAATGACAGATAATTCTGTATATTTAAATAGAAATAAAATACCATATTTACTTAGTAAATAAAATCTGTGACCATACTAAAAGTCACAATACAAGTCGAAATTATTTGACTGATACAGTAAATTAATAGTTATTATGTTAATTAGTTGTTAGTGTGTAATTAATTTGTTATTATAATAATTTATTTTATTGAGATAAATTATGGAGTAAAACTTTTAACGTCAGAAGTTGAGAAGTAATTGAAAAGTTGTTTATACGAATTTCATACCCGATCATTGACGTCAAACTTAAGTCCCTCAGGTCAATCTTCCCTGTTGGCTGGCTCTTCTGTTCGTAGTATTGGGTTACATGGTATATTGGATAGTCAACTTCTAAGTGGTATTAATTACAGAAGCAAAATCACTATGTGACACGGGAACGTTCATATAAACTATTATTTAAATTTTTTTCATCTCAAGTTTCAGTTTTGGAGCCTATACTGTTTTTACAACAATCTTGTATATATGTATGTAGTTGTATATTTTTTGTCATATTTGAAGAGCGTTATATTACGCAAGATTTTGATAACGAACTAGGATATATATGTTGTTTTCTTATACTTCGTATTCTGTGTTATTTATGCTTACCCGATTTTGTATTTTCGTGAAATTTTCTGATTGCTTAGATAACGTAATTAAATATAAAACTTAAAGTAGAGAGGAAAATCAAGAACATTAAAAAAAATTGAATGTTGAATAAACAGAAAATAAAATCAGATATATGAATTCAATAAACCACATTTTATGTCTAAATCACTATGTCCACAATTAATTGTTATGTGTGCAGATTTCTTATTTAGGATAAATACTTTAGGTCAATTTAACTTCGGCCAGTATCTGAGGCAGTAAAACAATGATTCTTATCACTCAATTTATTAACACCATTCATTAGCCTAATGGAACGCTTTGACAGCGGTACCATCTATACTTCTTGTATTCATTCTGCATAATTTGTTTGGTTTATTTGGAAATAAAAAGGAACATTTTAGTGAACTGGAGTTGTAAACTTACCTACTCTACTTCCCCTTTTGGGTACTTAATAACGCTTGGCTGAGTGAGAGCAATGGAACCAGGAAAGAGAAATTGAAACAACATAGTTGATTTTTAAAATGAACACATATAATATTTTCTAACCACTCCTTTCCCAGTTTCAATTTACAAAATTGAACCTCATAATCTTTCAACACGTCCTAAAAATACTATATAACACAACCTCAAGTATTAACATTTCTTTCAAACAAAATCCTAGACTAAAACAAATTTACATACACAACTCTCTAGAGATATTTAAATTAGCAAAACCCCATCTTTATAAATTGGCACATTCACATCACATTACAACAGTCACATTACTTTACTTCATTAATATTTTCCCTCCTTAATTAATTAAAATTTGTAAAAAATGAGTTAATATAAAAATAAGTTAAATAAGTTAAAAATAGTTAATATGAAATTTTCATCTTTCCCTCTGTGATTCCTTTTACTACTCCCTTAATCGTCTCTTCGTACCTAATCCTCCATCATTTCCCCCCACCCAAATTTGGTGTTACACTATCTTTTCGCTCCTCCTTAAAAATTTTCCTATAACTTCATATTCCCGCCCCCTAGCCAATACGTTTCGATCTGCACCTTGACCGGCCTCCTGATACGTCTAGCCGTCGTGACGTCACGGCGGCCATCATGAACCCGTGCGGTAAGTTAATTCCACCTTATTGTTTTGGGTCATGCTAATTTTGCGTTATTTTGTCAAGGTGTCTTCTTTCAGGTCTATGATCTGAGGTTCAGACTGTTGGTGAGCCGAATATTTTTAATTTTAAATAAATGGTTTCTGTATAATGTATTTATATGTATATATATTTTTATAAATAATTGTCCAATGATATGTTCGTTATTTTACAGAGTGTTGAGTATATTTTGGTTCATAACGTGTCCAAAAGTAGTTATAATATAGTAGTTATAGTCTACATATAAACCTTTTGATACTTAAGGTCGACGAAGTGAAATACAATTAAGTGTAAAAATATTTGGTGAAGAACTATGTTGAGTTGACGCTGTACGTTGCCTGGACGTGGACCTTTGAACTCGCCGACAGGAATCTAATAAGCTTTTAGTCAAAAGGGCAGGCGCACGCTGTATTTCATGTGTGTTTATATTCATACGTTTGCTTATAGCTATGCAATTTGTTTTGGTTTATTGATTCAAAAATGCAGAAATTAGTATTTAATCTGTTTTACGGAGATCGTTGCAACAAATAGTCTCAATACCAGTTGTCATACATTCAGTTGTTATTATTTGTAACGATGAATACCAAAACAACGGGCACGTATTTTTGTTGCAGACATTTTCCATCACGATTTTATGTAAAATAAAGTTTCACGACGTTTCGGGATCTGAAATCTGACCGCGTCCTCATGTGAGCTAGTAACTAAACATAACACAATTAACAAACAATCCGGTTAATTGCGTTATATTTTAGATATTAGTTCGCCTGAAGACGGTATCAGATTTCAGAATGAAAATACTAGCTGGTACAACATCTGTATAGGAGTAAAGATTAGTAAAAATCTCTTGAAAAATCAGTGGTAGAAATTGGTAAAAGTTACATTAAAAGTAAGAGTAGAAAATATTTCTATATACATTCTTAAAAAATATACGCTTTAACACATGATTAATTTGTTTTAATTTTAAGATTCGTGAGGAAAATATAATCATTATTCTAACAAACGGGATGGTTCCTCCTGATTATTTTACTATTGTTTGGCAAGTTTGTTACTTTCGCAACCCTTAAGTCTGTTACTGTTTCTTAACTATAATATTCATAGATATTTTGAATATCTAAACAAACAGTTAAAACTTTAAAAATTAGTTCTTTGATCAACCACCCCTAACGCCAGCTTTACAGTTACTCAGTAGGAAAAAACATAATATTTAATATGTCCAGACAAGTTGTCCAATAATTACACCTTAGCAATGAATTAAATAAAAGACAGCTAAAATAATCAATAATACAGTTTTGTAAAAACTTCAATGATTAAATGTGGTACGGTTCAAATATTAATTGTCTAAAAATACTTAGTCTTTAATTACCATAAAGGCACACTGGCAAAGGAATATTTAATATGAGGAAACAAGTCTTAAAATTATCCACTGGAAACGTTTAAGAAGAGAGTGGTTTGCATCCATTTACGAATACAGAGACTGGGTATAAATTGAATTGTGGAATTTTCCTTTTCTCTCAGTATCAATGAATGAATAATTTTTATAAATTTTAATTTACTAAATTTTTTCAGTTTTACGTATAACAATTTAACTATATAATGAAAAAACAAATGAAATTTCTAACAATTTGGAAATACATAAAACTTATTTTTACTGATTGTTTTACAAAATACTAAAAATTTCAGTGAAAACTCTCATAAAAATAATCTTCAGATAGTTATTTATAACGAAGAAACAAAATATTATACCTTAAACCCTTAAAGGACCCTTAAAGGAAAACCTTAAAGGACCAGAACCATATTATACTTTTTTAAAGATCGGATTTTTTAATGTCATGAGACAGTATGCTATACAAAAAAGACTATGTGAAATCAACATTTTGTAATGGTTTATAAACTCCAAGGTAACAGAAGAAAGACACAAAACAAAGTGAGAGTGAACAGTAAAATCTCAAAGAGGATATTTAAGTTTTTCAACATTTCAAAATACTACAATTTCATAGGCTATTTTAATAACTACAACATACAACCTAAAAAACTGTTTAATAGTAAACCCTGTAAGGAGTGCACGAAGCTACTAATGTATGTTTCAGATAACAAAGGACATGAACCAATTATGACGTACATTTTGAACCACCTTCCATCAATCCAGTGGTGAGGCAAACATGAATATTTCTACAGCTCACATACATTAGACACCAGAAGACGATTATAAGAAATTTATCCTATTCGGATCCAATGGACATGGATTTTTCAACATTAACTATATTTTTTTATTTCTCAAACCAAATTACAAACATAACAGGAAATTTAGTAGTTTATTCTGGCAAAAAATATCTACCCTGAGACCCTAATATGATAATTTAAAAAATTACATTTGAATTGAATTTGTGTGTGTTTTTTTAAAGATATCCTAACGGCTAAATTGTGTTATATAGTGATCTAATTTAATTATTTTAAGGTCCATAACTAAAAGTAAAGTTATACTACTTTACAATGTATAAGGGCAAGTCCTTCTGATATAAAACCGTGCTGGTGATTTTTTTAATTCAACATTGCTCTTATGGAAGTGAATGAGGAAAACTGCAGGTTCTGCAGACTCTTAAATATCCGAAACAATGGCAGATATCCGTCATCGCCTGGGGAAGATTGTGTTTGGACTGGCGACATGTTTGTGTGGCAGCTGCAGCAGGTATCACATACAGGGCTACCCTGAACAAAACTTTTTCTACAAAACTACAGTCAAACTATGGTTTACGGAGAGTATAGTTGACAAAACTCGTGTTAAAGACAAAATGACTCTTTTCCGTTATACGTATAGCACTGTTTAAATAGCTGTTAAATGGTTTTCTGGTGTTAAGAAACATAACAATTGGAAATGTTGTGTATTTACGTTCATTTTAAGTAAATTTCACTCATAAATTTCCAAAATAGCACAATAAATGTGGAAGTAATTTTAGAAAAAAAGAGATTTTGTTACGTTGAATAAATCAAAAATATAGGTTTAATAGAAAACCAGTGGTTTTCTAGAGGGTATTGGCAGTATAAGCAAATTATTAACTATATACAAATATCGAAAACCAACCTAACTTAACTTCGCAGTACGATGTATGGTTGGCTTATCGCGTGTATGATATTACACAACGTAAATTGGTCGCCGACAAACAGCGTTGTGGACTTTAGTTAGGTCTTGGTTATGGATATTTTTATATTATAAATAGCATTTTTATACAGTAGGTAACCACCAGAAAACCACTAAACACCAGAAAACACCAGAAGGTTCTGTCTGTTATACCAGAAAACATTTAAACCCCTATTTAAATGTATAACAGAAAACATCCGACAGAATTACAAAAAAAACTTGAAAAATATATAATCCAACATTGATACCTGGTAATTTTAATTACAGGAATATTTCAGATTCTGAAATAAAAAGAGAAAGAGTTGTTACTAGAAAAATATTTTAGAGATAGAATATAATAGTAGATATTTTTGAAAAATGATTGCAGAGATTATAGGGATAAACAACATGGTTAGTTCTCCATCAAACATGCACGCTTGGTGTATGCATCTGACATGTCCGTCTTAACTGGACAGACTGTATTTCTAATCTTAGAGGAATATTTTAAGTTTTCCCCAATCTTTCGTAAAATATTACGACTAACCTAAACTATTTTTATGAACGTCTTTTTATCCTTATAAATAGTATTCGTTCGTTCTCGTGTCAGGTGAAATACGTTTTAATATATCAAACTATAAACATATACGTGTCTTAAAATAATTATAATGGGACTAAATATAAAGTCGAAATTAACTAATTTCAACGTAGATAGTAAATATGTAAAGTAAAACCACTATGTATCTTTATACATAGTGGTAAAAGTGCTAGGCACTATATTATTCAAAATTAAGGATTAAGTTCTCAACAACAAATAAACGTAATTATTGAGCTGATTTAATGCTACTATAAAGCCACATTGATATTCATTTCCAATTGAGTATCTGTAATGCGACATTTTAGTTGACGGTCTCTAGGTACTTTTTAACCATTCCGGTTGGTTTATTTATCGAGAACGATTTCTATTCAGTTAACAATAAACCATTAGAATCTATCAATGTAGTATAATTTTCAGATGAGGTTATTCTAGTATTTCAATATTCGTTTATAGGATTTCTATCCAATATAAAATATTCAGATTTTTAAAATTCCAAATTACCAATTATCTATGCCAACAAATATGTCCATTGATTTGGAGAAATGTATATAAATAACAATTAAATGTAAATAATATTCCATCGCGTGAATGGAACAAAACAAAACATCAGCAGAACTGCTATTTTAATTTATATTGGTTTAAAATTCGTCAATGAAAAATTTTCATAAACTGCATTCTACTGATCTGTAAGAACCGCACAATTTAAAAAAGATAGTTTTCAGTAAATACTAATGATCTGGTTAATCGTAATAAATTAATACTCCAGAAAGAATTATACTATCTGCTTGAGTTTATGATGTTTATGAGTTTATGTAGTTCAAACAGAAAGAAAATTAAATAAAAGGTTTTTGCTGAGAAAAGCGAAGTTAGGTCTCTTTCACTGGGTGAAGGACTTCCTTAGGAACTCTCAAATTCAATAAATAGCCAAAAAACCCAGAAATGGATGGTAAAAGTTTTAACCACAACATTGGGGGAAATCATATCATGCATCCTTGTCGGAAGGGCTCTCTACTCCTTGTTTCTAGCCTCAGGTCTTCTCCGATAACAGGCCTCAGGATTTAATTAATTTACCTCTGCATAACAACACCTTATTGCTATAACAGCTCCAAGAAA
Organism: Nephotettix cincticeps; assembly: GCA_023375725.1. Taxonomy (NCBI): domain Eukaryota; kingdom Metazoa; phylum Arthropoda; class Insecta; order Hemiptera; family Cicadellidae; genus Nephotettix; species Nephotettix cincticeps. Next base: position 15,660,650 of record CM041784.1, read on the forward strand.
CCAAGAACAGCACTTCTGGTAGCTGTATCAATCTAAACCTTGACTCATTTACACATACAAAACCGGAGTAAGTCAAGAATAAGAATAAACTTTATGTGTGGTAAAATACTATAAAAATTCAGTTACAGTATATTGTCATAAATCACAATACAAAACTAGAGCTACTTCTACTACTACAAACATACTGTATAACTAAAGTTACATTCCTAATAAACATACAAATTGTAATTAATCGAATATATTTTATAATATTTTGTATTTTTAGTTGTTCTTTATGTGAGAGAGATATAAATTATTTAAGATGTATCAATATACTGATTTTATTGATTCTATCAAATAACACAATTATTGTAAATCAAGCATAGTATGGTGAACACTTATCTATGAATATATTTACAATATTTCGTAATTATATTTTAAATATTTCTTTCAGGTATCACATAAAATTAAATTACTTAGGTTATATATATTTTTAAATATTATTATTAAACTAATAGTGATTACAACTTTATTTTGGTACATTACACATATACAAAAAACTGAGGAAAATTTATTGAGTCCAATAATTATTACTTGATAATATAACCTGAGGTATTCCTAAGGCTTACATGTAGTTTGCAAAATCAGACATATATGGAAAAAAGAATTTAATTGACACATAAATTCGACAGTAAACTGAAAATACTCATACGATTTCCAGGTGGACAGAAAAGCACATATGAATAAATGAGCAACCATCAATACATCACTTAGTAATGGCCTAAATCGGCCAAAGGCACTTTACAATGGATTAACGCCGCTCGGTTGGATCATTCAAAGCTTCATGATAAAGCAAAATACGTACATCGCACTGGCTGAATGGTGACGGTCCATTTTTCACAAATCAGTACGAATTTAGTTAATTTATAGTATTTGTATTCTTTATTTTTTGGAGAGTTGATCATTGTTCTTCTCTGCCGGAAGACTTGAGCTTGCTGGACATCTGGTGTGTTCGTAACAGGCTCAAGTTGAATCTTTCAAAGTGTGTGGTCATGTCTATCCATCGTGGGAGAAATCCTGTTTTGTTTCCTTACACGTTAAGTGGCGTTACTTTGGATAGCGTTCATGAGTTTAGAGATTTGGGTGTTTTAATTGAGAATAGTTTATCTTTTAATAACTATATAATTTCCTGTGTTAACAAATCATATAGCTTACTTGGTTTTATCTACAGAATGTCTCATTATTTCAGGGATATAAACACTGTTAAATTACTCTACACATCTCTTGTTCGTTCTAGGCTTGAATTTGCTTCTATTATTTGGTCTCCAAACTCATTTATATACACAGATATATTGGAAAAAGTTCAAAAGAAATTCTTGAGGATGCTCTATTTTAAGTTTGTGGGTATTCCTAATCATCCGATTTGGTTAATTACGCATAGGGAGATGTTAGAAATGTTTGGGTTTCAGTCACTGGATTTAAGGAGAAAGGTAGCATTGTTGTGTTATCAGCGTGACGTGGACGACCCTGCGACCTTGGCCGGTGTGTCGTGGCATGTGCCGCGATAAGGCGGTCGAGGGAGCAGAGCGCTTTATCAATCCTTCGCCAGAACTACGGCTCACAGCAATTCACCTTTGAATGAGGCTGTGCTGCTATTTAATTCGTTAAATAATAATATAGATTTTTCTTTTCACCGTGCCAAATTTAAAAGAATATGGCGCCAGCTTCTAACTTAATTATCTTTTATTTGATGTGTTAACGTAAATAGGTACGTCAAAACGTTCATGTTGTTAAATCATTTCTGTTTGTCACAGCCCTTAATATAGTAAAGTTGATTTTTGTTTATTGAAATTGTATGTTTGTTATCATGGATTTGAAGTTTCACTTTATTTTATTTTTATGTATAAGTTATATTTTATTTTATTATTTTGATAGTAGTATATTAGTAGTATAGTAGTATAGTATTATATAGATTTTATATAAGTATAAGTATAGTTTTGGTTCAACTTGAATGTCAACTTATGATGTCGTCCGATTAAGATATTTCTTGTTGAACTTTTGCCACGAAACAAGTTGCAATTGGTCTTCTTGACTTCAGATGTATAGGATTTTAGTTGACATGAAACAACTACAATCCCTGCTTCACCGACTGCCTAAACGTTGTTGGATCCCTTCTTCAGACAGATGAACTCGACCATGCACGATCAATCCCGCTTTAAATATCCTTACGGAACCTAGTTTTGACTTCTAACCATACACACTAGAATTTTCTTCACTTTGTGCTGTGGCCTTTAATTTGCCGGAAAATTCCCATCCATCTTTTTTTCCATCGATGTATCTTCGTGGTTTGCCACTTGTGCTGATCATAACAATTTTCACCCGTACTGCGTCCCCGCTTCCTTGTGCAAGCCTTCAGGATATCCTCCCTATGAAAGTGGGAACACGCACTTTTTCAGGCTTTCTGCCCTGTTCAATAATCCTTACTAATGGTTTTCTACACGTTGACCGTGCTTTTAATTTTTTTCTGGATCCAGCAGTTTTGTTGAGTCTCTGAAAGAAATGTGTTTGCTCAAGATAACACTAACCTTTCGGATCTTAAAAAGCTTAGGTAATTGGAAAAGAAATCACACCATATCATGGTCGGAGATACTACGATTAAGAACTGAGAAATACTTGCAAATTGAAAGAAAGTAGGACGAACCAAGACCAAAAAGATTAGACCTTACCTGAAAGTTAGAGTTTCTCAGCTATTCTAGGATATCCTGGGTTGCCAGACCCCGAAAACCGGGACAGCCAAAAAGCTGGGTCTCCCGTATAGTCGAAAAAGATCACCTCAAGGTATACCACAGACATGGTAAATCTAGTATTTTAAAATCCTTAAAAGATAAATAAAGCATTTATAAAACAGTACAGTATTGATTCTAGATCATAAATTTTACAAAATCGTCTAAATCTTTACGCGACAGTTTTTTCTCAAACACTAGTGAAAAGTTTTTTATTGCGGACATTTTCCATCACAATTTTATGTATAACAAAGTTTCACGACGTTTCGGGGTCTGGAATCTGACCCTGTCCTTAGGAGAACTAATTTATATATAATAATTATATATAATAATAAATTTAAATGAATTACAAACAAAGAACTAGTGAAAAGGCTCAAAACTAATTAATTAGTTCTGATGATTAATAATTGCATTAAGAATCGTTATAACTGAAAATTACATACACCCAAAAATCTTTTCCTTTTTTTGTATGATCACATTTCTTATAAATTATATCATTGAAGAAGCATTACTTCAATAAAGATTTTATACAGAGGGGTTTAAAGCTAGCAACACAGTTAAGAAGAGGATAAAATAATGTTATAGACTAATTTTCTTGCAGGCTACTTAAATCGTAATTGTATATACAAACCAGCTGCAGAGTTTTTATGTGGAATTATATAATAAGAAGTACGCCACTGCTGCAGTCTAAGCGTCCTATTAGGCTAATGAATGGCGTTAATAAATTGTGTGATAAATCAGTTTTCCACAACCAAAGCAGCGATACTGACCGCTGTTGAACTGGTCTATTTTTTACTACTAAGAGAGGTTGCTAGAAATTATATTTTGGTTATATAATTAATTTAATTGAATTAGAATGTAGGGGAATAATTTACATATGAACTCCCTGTACAACAAAATTTTACGTACCTGAATCCTGTGAACTACTGAACTATATTTGAAAACTGTAACGCACTCTCGTTGTTAAACCCCTATTTTATTGCCCGATTATTGGTGGTCGGTCAGCTGTTATTGGCAGATTCAATTGTCAACAATCAATTTTGACACGTCGAAACATCAATATAAACAAGACTTTTCGTCTGGAGTCAGCTGTGTTCACAATCCTAAATTAGGTTTTGCGGCTATTTTCCGTTAGAAAGCTCATTCCAGTGATTATGTATTTATATGACTATAATCTATATAAACTTTATATGTGTTTTATTAAAAAATTACGCCTTAACAATAATGCTCAATGGTTCGGATTTGAAATTTTTGTATGGTAAGGAACAGTTTTTAATAATCTATTTTTGAAAGGAAATTTTTAAAATTATAATTTCAAATTTTGGTCAGAGGGAAAGTAGAAGGAAGAAGAGTGGTATAAGATGTTTTATAATGAACTAGCTGACCCGGCGAACTTCGTAACATCTTTAACAGTAAATACATGTTAACTTAAGATTGGCCTTGTTCTGAAGTCGAATAGCATTACGGCTTCGTTGTAAAAGGTTTAGATATACAACAGCTGATTATTATAATAAACGTAAAATGTATAAACATTGTAATTATTTTTTATTTGGCCAACATATAAACACGTGTCTTTTAATCACACAGAAAATAAAAAGTATAAATACATAATACCCAAAAATCGTAAACTATTAACGTGGCGAATAAAGCTGTTCATTTTTTACAGCACGTATTTACTTCATAGTTTTACATTAATGAATGATTCAGATGGCATTGGATAGTAAAGCGTATTGCCAATGAAAAGTTTGGTCCCGAAAACATATAGAGCAACTTCCTAAAATTCCATGGCGATCGGATAAGTAGTTTTTCAACGCATAAACGACATACATACATTGTACAAAGTTATAATGCAGTTGAGTATAATAGTTTACATATATCTTATATAATGAAGCCGTTTTTCGACTTTTACATTTTAAGGCAGGCCTGGAGAAAGTATAAGTTCCTAGAGACAAAATTTACAAAATTAGATTACTCATGAAGTCTTGCGTGCGCATATAACACACACCTTTTCGAAAAAAAATTGTTTAGGTTTAGACTTCAGGAAACGCAACAAATGTATATAATTATTATATTATTGGAAGTAAAAAGAAAAAAAAGGATAAGAGAATAAATATATTATAAAACATTATGATTTACAAATCAACATCAGAGTCCATATTTTGTGTTTTCCTTCCACTTCAAGCCAATTTTATGAAGAATCCCTCTGAGGTTCCTAACACTTTCTTTGGAATCAGGGCCTGATTAAAAATTCAATTAGTAACTTCTTTACTTTCTAATACTTGTTGTTGGCGAAAATGTGTTTGTTTTGTAATTAATGTGTTGTATCAAATAAAAGCAAATCTGTTCATTGTCTCTATTAGATGATACCTGACGTTGAATAATGCGGAAGTTTTGTATTTTATTATAAGGTTATAACATTTTTAATCAGTCCATGTTTTATTACTATTAATTAAATAAACAGTTGGTAGATTGAGTGTTTGGTAAATTAAATTAATCTTTAAGCATAAATAGTTTGTCTTTATTGCACAAATAATGTATAAATGGTACATGATTGCCCAATCATAGGTTAAAAATATGCATAGTAATTTGAGTAAATGTTGAAAATACGAAACATTCAATTAATTAAATTTTATTTAATAGTTACACTGTCTAATAAGACAATCAAGAAGAAATCTTTCAGGCAGAAATAAAGTTCCAAAGATTTTCGACTAAAATTTAATACTTTCCTATGAGTATCACAGAGGCTTAGACAGTTTAAATATTTATGTTATGAAGTGAAGTATAAAATCACTTGTGGTGGTATAAAATTTACAGATAAAGTGTATTTCAATCACAAGATTCCTACTAACTGAATACACAATTTATTTTTGTTTCGATTAAATATACAAGTACATTATGAGGAAAATACGCCCTGATATTTCTTGTGATGGTGGTCTTCTTTTTATGGTAACACATTTCCCAACTCTACACTACACAAAGAATATTAATATTTTTATTTTAATGCAGAAAAATATGTGCCCGTGAATAATCGATGAGGTTATATTTGTTTCATTTGTTAGATTAATTTATGGAAAATTATTGTGACTACTTGAATAGTTTGTCATTTTATTTCCATATTTTTGTCCTCATTAATATTACTTTTGTAGCTAGAGAAATTTTTAAGTCAATGTGTTTACGTGTTGTTTATAATCGGGTTTATTTTAATAACAATATCATCCCCATTAAGAACAATTGTGAGTTCAATGCTCGTTCCTCAACTAGGGTTGTAAACAATAGTTACTGTTTGTATGTGACAAGATTAAAGGACAGAAAAAATATAATTAAGCATATATTAATAATTAATGGAATGTTTTAAACAAAAAGATCGACTTGTTGTTTAGGAGTTAGTGGCAGGCAGTCTTGTAAAGAATGGGTGATTTAATTCATCAATAAGTTACAACACTGCAGGAATCTAAACTCTGACATTTATCTTGTTTTGTGAGTAAACACAATCCAATTATGATTTTTAAACAATGTTTTTAACTCCTTTTACCTTGTTTTGTCACATTTATCATCATAATTAGAATGATAAAAGGACATTCTTATCGAATGTATATTTTGTCCTACAACCTATCGGTACATAATTTTTTTGACAATTATTGCCTTGTAGCACAAAAATAAGACTCAAGATGAACTTTAATACAATGTGTACGAATTTTTTCTTATTGTCTTGTAGATTTTCTGTGTATTCAATTTAACGAGGAAATTTGGATTAAAACACCGAAAAATGTTTTTCAAACATTTTTTAGTTTATTTATAAATATCTAAATCATTTTTATCTGCTATAAAATTTTCGTAACAGGGATTTAAGTATACTAATTTCGGTTTGCTGGCAAGAAAAGGATACAAAAATAAAATTACTGACATACAGTATGTGTAAAATTTTCCGTATTCTATTTTATTGCCCTAATAATACAAACTCTTTGGAAATCCGTTGAATACGCAGGTCATCTGCAACAAGGGTTACCTTTCAGTGAAAAATAAAATGAAAAATTTTGTTGAAAAGAATTGTTCCCACATCATTAGTTTTAGAGGAATTTATTTTAAAGCGTCAGTTGAAACTAAAAATAAAAAAATATTTTTGAGATTTTTATAAAACAACTAACTCTAAGGTGACGAACTCTCTTTAGTCATATGAATTATTATAAATATTTAGTAGAAATTTTGGAATGATATACAAATGTTTAAACCTAAAGTTGGTTTTGTGATTTACTTAAACTAATTTTAACTCTACAAGAAAAACTGCAATTAATTTAAAATTTATTGCATATTTATATTATACTGAATTTGAGTTTAAAAGTAAAGTCAGTAGCTCATAGTCTTTTCAGCCTATAATATAGTTATTTAATTAAAGTAACAGGCGTTAAAATACAATTTATTTAAAATTAATTTATAAAAAGTAATAATAAATCTTACTATATAGAGTGAATTACTATTTTGGAAAACGTATTGTACTGGTCGGAGTTGTATTGTGTGAGGGGTGTTAATATAAAATGATGGCTCATAACGTGGGCTGAACTTATGACAACAGTTGTTGTATCAAACATTATATGAAACGAAGGAGGAAATGCTGGATAAAAGGGTATTCATTCATGACATTGGTGTAGGTGATGATTTTTTTATATTTTGCTTTGATTGAAGAAATGTATTACTGTTATGTGAGCAACAAACATGGATGAAGTAATTTAGTTCATGACTGCCGTAGTGCGGTAAAGCAATCTTGTCTCCTTTTTAAACAAAATATGATTATAGAATTGGGTTTAAAATATAAAAAATAACGCTTCAAGATGAGCAGTAGGTTTTAAATAAGAATTTAACTCCAATAATATATTTTATTTTATGATCAATGCCACTTCTTCACAAATTTTGCGTAATTTGTTTCTATATTTGCATTTTACATCAGGGATTTGGGACGCTAAAATGTATTATTAGAACAATATTTTTGGGTTTTATGCAAACTATAATAAATTAATTTATGGAAATCATAATTTAATGAAATATCTTTTTCTAACTAATCTTTTTCAGCACTTAAGACACTTTCATCGCTGATCGAAACAATGAAACAACTTGAAAAAACATAATTCAAAAATGTACAGCAAACATTACTGATACTTTATAACAGTAAACTCTCTCATATCAGGACAAACGAGGCGCTAACCAATCCGGATAGCAAAAAATCCACATATGAGGGTAATAAGGCTTCCGGATATTAAATAAAGCTATCAAATCGTAATACGTCAAGGTTATTGCCCTCGACCAAAACTGGTTTCCTTATGACCACTTATTTTAATTATATTCGAATAAAATGAACCTTCGTTCCTCCAAAAATTACAGAATGCATTCACCAGTCCAAAGTTGCGATGTAATTTTGTTACTATTTCAGTTATCGATAAAATTCACCACGACATAATTTTGTTAATACAAAGCATTACGTCATTGATTCAAACATCGATTATCGGGAAACGATTGCATTTTATCGTTCCCCCTGAACTGCCTTTCTGTAATTATAACCTTGAAACAAATATCTTCAATCCAAGATAAATACTTACTGATTTTGCAATAATATCTCATTTTGTGACAATATTTTCAATAATAAAATAATTTACGCTTTCATTTCGAATTCTAACAATTGCAATTTATCTATTATGTTTCGATGTGACGGACGTTTTTGACATCGTATCCACAAAATTGCAATTAAATATTAAATAAAGTAAATTTTTTGGTTGTTGGGGTGGGTATACAAATGGGGTTGGGAGGTCTATTGTTTCGTTAGTCTGTGACTTTATATTTGCAGAGGCACGCTACTAAATGGGATAACAAACATTTACCTCCTAGAGTAATTTTAAATTTTTGTATTCTTTCAAAATCACGTTCGGAATCCGGAGTTGAGAGATCCAGATAACAAAGTTTTTAGTGTATATACAAATAATCTAACAAATAAATTTATAACAAAAGCTACTGTTATTCTCGATGTTATATTCTTATATTCTGGTACAGAACTTTTAAAGACGTAAAGGAATCCTCCAAACAAATTTATAACCGTACTTGGGTTATAAAACGCCCTAGGAGAGATTTATACTCCAACGTATCAACTTTGTGAGTATCTTTAAAATTCTTAATGGCGTTGGTTATTAATTAATTATTCAATATATTTTATTGGACTTTTCCATCGCGTCTATGTTTTTAACAACACAACGTTTCTGGAGGTGGAGAAACTCCTCCGTTTTCAAGTGATTACCTAATAATTTACTTAAATATTGAAAGTTTAACGTTATGAACGAAAGTTGGAGTAGTAGTGCTCCAACTCTCGTTCTGAGTGCACGCTGTATTGTGTCACCCCGCTAGCTCGGAGGCGGAGTTTTGTGGTAATTTGTTGCATTCTCAATATAGTTCTGTGTTTTGCATGATACATAAGTATAGTATTACTGACAACATGATGTAATTAATATCTGTAATGTTAAACGTTCAATTTTTAATGTAAATTATTTGATAATCACTTGAAAACGGAGGAGTTTCTCCACCTCCAGAAACGTTGTGAAGTTAAAGGAAAAGTTAAAGAACGCGTTGGAAAAGTCCAATAAAAGATATTGCCTAACTCCTAAGTCTCCCTGTCAGGCTAGTGTACAACCCGATGAGCCCTCAAATTTTCATTATAAAGTACACACTTCCTAAGAGAGGATGTGCTCCCGGCAAACCCCGAGAGCACACCAAGTAAGTCTACTTCCTCTAGGGCACCCTCCGAGGGAGATACGCCATGCTAATTCTCAAGAGTTCTAGCCAACCTGGGAGTTCAAGCTCAGTCAGGAGCCAATCAAACCTTCAGGCAAGACATGAAGGAGATTACATCTCATTACACCTGATAGCCAAACGACACGCCAGTCATTTATTTTTTATCAACGGATAATTGCCATATTTTCAGTCAATGGCACAGATTATATGCAAAGTTTCATATACATAACAAGAATAATATGAATTATGAAAATTTAACATTTATGATTCAAATTCATGATTCATGAGTCTAAATAGTAAACGGATTCTAATTTGTTTATTAATAAGCTCAAAACAAAAACAAATATTTAAAGGATATAACACAACAAAATCGAAGGACGTTCAAGTCGTCGAAGATGGAGTTTGGAGGTGATGATGAAATTGATAATGAAAAAACGTGAAGTGATCACAACGAATATACTAAACCATGTTGTGATTCCTTTACTCTATTCATAGAGTAATAAAATGTCTGTATCTTCGTTTCTTGTTAATTTATTTTCCAAAAATATCCATATTTGTCTGGGCTTTTAAAATACTATCACAATCAAAATTATTCATGAGTTCTAAATTCAAGTTTAGAGCAATTTTATTTCTATTATATTTATAAATATACCAAGTAAAAAAGTTAACCACAACATTATTTTTGCGTATCACAATAGTAACAAGCAATTAGAAGTACGTACAATGCCACACAACATCCTCCAGTCGTTGCAAAGCTCAATTACAATCGTTACTTCGTGGAAACCTAACACCCTCGCACATTTCGGAGGGAATTTTTACTTTACTTCATTCAGAGAGTTTGCATCAATGTAATCCCTTCATTCACCAACAACACTTTCATTATCATTAATTAGGCTTAAACAGATTTACAGTGCATCAATCTTTGTTAGCGCGGGTAAATTAAGTTTTAATGGTGCAATTAAATTTGTTCTTCATTAAAACTTTATAAATTTCTAAAAGCTAAGCGAAAATTATCAAACATATATGACAAGCATCCAACTAAAACAAACTCACGAGCAACACAGACATATTTTATTAACTTAACTAATTTAGAATCGTATACGGGATGTTTGACAGGTAATGACTTTATTACCATAAACATATGATTCATATATTGCCTCCTTAGAAGTGGTCTCACCAAACTCCATTTTTTAAACTAAATTATTTGTTTTGAATTTAGTTTTATAATAACTATTTCAGAGGACACAAAAGTCATATTGCATGCGTTTACTTGCATGAAAGAATATTTTTACATGCCGGAGGTTTCAGGTATTCAATTCAGTTTGTAGACTCCTTAAATTGATAATCCTCCTCCAGACGCACGACTTTTTATCTAAAAGACCAAGTATGGATTGGTAAGGGTTGTGTCCATAATTGGGCAAACATCTGACTTGTTACGAAGCTGCTCTTAGTGATAACAGTATTGTCACAACATCCCCGTGTCATCGTATTAGTATATACTCAACTTCAAACTACAACGTTGGATCAAGCTTTCATTTCCCAGCGGTTGGCAGGATTGGATAAACAACTGACTTGTTACGAAGCTGCTCTTAGTGATAACAGTATTGTCACAACATCACCGTGTCATCGTATTAGTATATACTCAACTTCAAACTACAACGTTGGATCAAGCTTTCATTTCCCAGCGGTTGGCAGGATTGGATAAACAACTGACTTGTTATGAAGCTGCCCTTAGTGATAACAGTATTGTCACAACATCACCGTGTCATCGTATTAGTATATACTCAACTTCAAACTACAACGTTGGATCAAGCTTTCATTTCCCAGCGGTTGGCAGGATTGGATAAACAACTGACTTGTTACGAAGCTGCTCTTAGTGATAACAGTATTGTCACAACATCATCGTGTCATCGTATTAGTATATAGGCCTACTCAACTTCAAACTACAACGTTGGATCAAGCTTTCATTTCCCAGCGGTTGGCAGGATTGGATAAACAACTGACTTGTTACGAAGCTGCTCTTAGTGATAACAGTATTGTCACAACATCACCGTGTCATCGTATTAGTATATACTCAACTTCAAACTACAACGTTGGATCAAGCTTTCATTTCCCAGCGGTTGGCAGGATTGGATAAACAACTGACTTGTTACGAAGCTGCTCTTAGTGATAACAGTATTGTCACAACAGCACCGTGTCATCGTATACTCAACTTCAAACTACAACGTTGGATCAAGCTTTCATTTCCCAGCGGTTGGCAGGATTGGATAAACAACTGACTTGTTATTAAGCTGCTCTTGATGACAGTATCGCCCCGACAGTACCGTGTCATAGTAGTAGTATATACTTGAACTTCAAACTACAACGTTGGAACAAGCTTTCATTTCTTAGCGGTTGGCAGGATTGGGCAAACAACTGACTTGTTATGAAGCTGCTCTTAGTGATAACAATATTACCCCAACATCACCGTATTGCAATACAATTACATACAATTTACATACAATCAGTATATGCAATATCTTTTTATTTCAATTTTTTACTTCAACGTTGGTACAAGCTTTTATTATCTACTAATTGGCAGGATTAGATAAATTACAGCCTTTTTCTAAGCCATAATTAATATTATGACATTGAGTACAATGTTAAGACAAATGTTATACAGATGTTCGTTATCTTTCTCATCATATTTTAATATAAATCGAATATATAATTTAATGTGCCATTATTTATAAATAATTTATTTTGAAAAAATTATTGCAGCGGCAAAAATACGCGACGTATTATAGAGAGTTAAAAGGCATTAACTATAAAGCATACAAAATAGAACGGAAATGATTTGAAATTATCTTAAAATAATTTAACTTGTTAATATGCAAAATATTTTTGAAAATATATTAAACTAAATTGATACATTCTTGAGGAGCAGGATTCATTAGGCGCGCCCGATCCATATCGAAAATTTTAAAGAGAATATTGTTAGAGCTTCACGGATACTTAAATTTTTAATTTTCTTTTAAAATGTTGGACGTTGCATAAACAACTCTACTAACTCCCAGGCGATCATCTTTTATCTGGGAGGAAGGTGTCTGCTGAACTAATCAGCTCTGAAAATTAATGAATACATATTATAAAACAAACTAAGTGTTTTCATTATGTGAAATTTCCATAATTCTAAACTTTAAAAACAATAGATTCTGTATTTTTTCTTAGAATAGTACCCAGATGTTTTTAGCATTATTGATGATAAGCACATGCCTAAAAGTAAAAAAAACTCACGTTCAAGTCAGCCGTGGAAGGAGCGGTTGAAGCGAACAAGAGCGCATCGGGCCGAGCACTGAAGGCAGCGACGAATGTTGTGGTGCGAACAACCCCCTGCCACCTCAACCCCCAACCCCCAACCCCCAACCGACCACTCGCCTATTCATCCCCAGTTCACGTTTGTTTACTAACTATTATTTATATTTATTGTCGTTATCCACGGTATTCATATACACATTTGTGAGACTCCAACCCTAACACTCGGTGGGGTATTTTATGGTGAAAATGAATAAAGGGTTAGTGTGAAGGAGTAGTGACCAGTAGCTTTGTAACTGACAAATCAGCTGATCCCTTTACCGGAAGGTGAGAAATGCACGTTTCCGCTTCGATAAGTGAAGGATTAATGTGAAGGAGTAGTGACCAGTAGCTTTGTAACTGACAAATCAGCTGATCCCTTTACCGGAAGGTGAGAGATGCACGTTTCCGCTTCGATAAGTGAAGGATTAATGTGAAGGAGTAGTGACCAGTAGCTTTGTAACTGACAAATCAGCTGATCCCTTTACCGGAAGGTGAGAGATGCACGTTTCCGCTTCGATAAGTGAAGGATTAATGTGAAGGAGTAGTGACCAGTAGCTTTGTAACTGACAAATCAGCTGATCCCTTTACCGGAAGGTGAGAGATGCACGTTTCCGCTTCGATAAGTGAAGGATTAATGTGAAGGAGTAGTGACCAGTAGCTTTGTAACTGACAAATCAGCTGATCCCTTTACCGGAAGGTGAGAGATGCACGTTTCCGCTTCGATAAGTGAAGGATTAATGTGAAGGAGTAGTGACCAGTAGCTTTGTAACTGACAAATCAGCTGATCCCTTTACCGGAAGGTGAGAGATGCACGTTTCCGCTTCGATAAGTGAAGGATTAATGTGAAGGAGTAGTGACCAGTAGCTTTGTAACTGACAAATCAGCTGATCCCTTTACCGGAAGGTGAGAGATGCACGTTTCCTGTACTACATCAATCAAATAGTTAAAACCAATGTATTAAAATTCTTTTTAAACTTTAAATAAACAAAAAAAGTTCTAAGTAAACTAGATTTTTTATTTCGAGCTTACATTTTGATCAATTAAAAAATTCCAGTACACTTCAAGCTACTACTGTACCTAATAACCATAAAAATTTCAGGAATTTTGAATGGATGGCTCAAAAGATAAATGTACTTAAATCCCCGAAAAACAAGGTTACGGATATCAGACATTTAAGTAGAACTTTAATTAAGCAATTAATGTAAGCCATTAGAAATACAAATTTTAGTCTCATATAATTGATAAAATATGTAAATAGAACTATATATTTTCTAAATCTTTCTAAAATGTAGAATATTTTACTGCAGTATTGTTTTTTCATTTTACACCAAAAAGTGCATCTCTCCCTTAATAACTGAAATGAGTACAGTGTGGAACCATCACAAAAATTGTTTTTGGTCAAAACCGCGATCTTTTTGATTAAATGTGGTCGACGATTCCTTAGTAGATTATAAGAACAGCCTCTGAAAACTATTCTCTTTTAGTGTGAAGTGATGTTACATTGTAAACAGAAATCAAATTTAACAACATTTTATACAGATATTAATAGGCGTATTTATCAACAAAATTGAAAAATATTTCTAAGGAATTGACTTTCTTAAGAGAGCTTACAAACTAACTGTGTAGGAGATCAAAAGATCAGATCTTGGCTTTAGGCAACTCTTGGTGGTAAATGTTAATTACCAGTACGGAACTGCTGCTGATGATTATGGATTTTTCCTACGAATTCGGAGCTGTTCTATAAGTTTGCCAACGACAAGTCATTCGACAAATTTTAGGGGATTATTTGGGTGAGATAAATAAATTTTATCGGTATAATATTAAAATATTATGTCGAATAGACTATTAAACTGAAGCTTATCTGTAGAAAATGAGAAACCAAATTATTGACGTTTAAACTAAACGCATGTCATAATATATTTGTCTATAGGGAACAAGGTGTGTGGCTCCATCAGTATAATGGTTGATGTGTCATCTAGTAGTTATAAAACAGGAGATTGTTCAAAAACTTGTACAAATGAAGGTGGATGACTCGTTTTTCTTAGTTTTTCTTGATCATTCAATACCTTTTTAGTCTTCCACGACTTGTATAACGAAATATGTATCCACTTCAAGCAAATATAATATTACCTATTCTATAAATGGTGTGATAAATTCTTTGATAGAAAATAGGACATATAACATATTTTCAAGACAGTAAATTTGGACGTAAAATGCATCCTAATGGCGTTTTTTGGCACAAATCTCCTTGATACATTTGTTGCTGAAAATGAAACATCTACTTAGATTTTATCATATAATTTCTTTACAGAAAAGACTCTTCGCTATTAAAAGAACGTTAAAATTATTAATATGTAATTTTATGGGGGGGGTGGTGCGACTTGTCGTGTTAAACTTTCAGGAAATAATATTGCAAAATATTTAAAGTCTCAGCATATTAGGGGTTTTTTAGAAAAAAAATACAAAAACCGGATTTTTGTATAACCCAATTGTTTTATAATTTTTAAGTATCCCCGTCACAGCAAGTCTGCGTACTCAGCCAATTTCCAAATCAGTTATATATTAATGATAATATATGACAAGTTTTATCAATATCTGTCTATAAATATGAGAATTATTTACCCATTCTACATAAGATTACCATGGGAAAGAGTATGCAGGCTTGCAGCTGTGAGGAACACTGAAAGTAGGCATTTCTCAGATAAACAATTTTTATTTCGACCATTTATACTAAGTTTCATCAACATCTGTTCATTAATAAAGGATTTTTCTTATTCTCTACATGATTAACATAGGAAACGAGTATGCAGGTTAGATGACAGATAACCACATAAACTGTGATTTTTAAGCAGGCAGATTGTGCTCAAAATATTTCTGGTTAAACTATTATTTGCGAATTTATTATGGAAAAGTGAGCTGTTCACGTGACCCGCATGGGGACAATTAAGCCCAGGACTATGATAGAAGTTTATAACTCAACCCCCTGAAAATAAAAAAATGTATATTGTAATTATCGTTTTATATAGTAAAAATATATATGTTTATGTAGTATTATAGGTATATAAGCGTATATATATGTCGACACGATAACGGCCGCAATTATTGTCTAATTATTATAAAATCGGTAAAGTTCTATCTTGGATGAGTTTGTTGGGCAACGCAACCGGACTGCATACACTCTTGGGAGGGGGTTGTATCCCAAAAAATGGGGTGTTCAATTTATTTATGTATATTAAAAAAATGTAATTTTTCTTTTTACCCTTGGATTCACCTCAAAGATACATAATTTAGTATTTTGAATAATGATTCAAAATATCAATTGGTTTTCTTAAGGAGAATATCTAAAAATCAATAACACACTTATTTACTTAAGTATTCTTCCAAAAACTGGTATGCAAGTCCATCTAGTTAAGTTTTATCAATAAACCCATACAAACCCAAAATGTAATGTTTCATACAGCAGCAAATATACGTATTCATTGCCCATGTAAGTCGTACGGAGAATAAATTGGTATAACTCACTTATTGACATAATTTGATAAAATGTCTTATGTGATTTTACTTAGTGGTCAGCCTTTATATAAGCATATTACCATGTAAAACAACCCTTATTCCAGCAAACCTGCATATTCAGTTCTATGATGGAAATGAAGTTCGGCGAAATTCGCTCTACTCACGCTTGCTGCGTGATCTCGTTTTAATTTATTTCTAATTCTGATCAAGACGTGACTAATTTCACTGATTAAATATAGCTAAGATAAATTTTATGAAAATCAGCATAACTCACGGAAAAAACTGTTAACATAATCAGCGCTCCATTATTTTATATAAACATTGCTAAAATACCCTAGATTAAATAGTATATCATATAGATTAGCACCAAAAATTCACGTGTTTTCTTGTTAAACCTATTGCAAAATAATCATTACGATATTTTAAAGAGTGAAAGTTCAGGAATATCAAGTTAGGGATGTAGAAGTCATTTGTTTTGACTTTGTAGCTTGTAGTCTACACAAAGACAAAAGCCATTAAGAATATTGCAATGGATTGTCCACGCATCCACATCACTTTGGGGATGGGAAACCAATCTTTAAAATGGTCGAAAGCGTAATAGAGGTCATTGTATATTCCCTTTTGTTTTCACGTATACAAGGTTGCCTTATCTAACTTAAGAGTCGTTAAATACTTGATCATAGAACTGAAATACATTTTTCAATTTAATTAGTACTCCTTATCATAATTATCTTTACAACACGTAATCATATTATAATCATATCCCTGGTGTTTAGCCAAAAGAGGTCAAATAACAAAAAGTTTTTAAGCCCAACTGGTAAATATTTTATGCTACTCTTAAATTTACTCACCAGAGGGTATTTGATTTTAATTAATCCTTGATTGAACCTTTCATGTGTACCCATATGATGGTGAAGGTAACGCGTCTTTTTCTTTATTTATTACAAAAAAACTTAATTGTTTCTGCTCTAGAACCTCCCAATTTATCCAATTATGTCAAAATTCCAACGATGCATAGATCTCTGAAAACCTAATTGACTTCTCTTCTAAAATCTCGGTTTTATAGTTTTATCGGGTGGAAAATTTAATTTTAAAGCTGGTTTATTCTTTATACACACATTTCCCTAAGCCTATTAGGTCTCTTTCAAGCCATAAAGGATGGGTATAGCCGTTAAGGCTTTAACAAATGGTGTGGTATGAGACAAATTTCAACAATAACAATATTTTAAATTTAATACTGTATATTTCATTCAATAATCTAATTAAAAACATAGCTAATGAAAGGAAAAGATAAGAAAAGAAATTTTATTATTTTATTATATCCAGAAAACTTTGGAATATTATTCCTGTGGTCAAAACGAACAAAAAAGTCCTGTGAACATATGGCCTATCTCGCTCCGTTTTCCGTCTGTCGGTGTGTATATTTTTTTACATAACTTGCTATAACTTTAGAAACACCTTTTGTGTTTCTAAAGTTATAGAAAGTTATGTTCGTACCTTTGTACGAACTTGAACCTTGGCACGTGTATGAGTACTAATAGAACCAATTTTTGTGTAAAGTATTAAATTTCTACTTACTACTATTTAAAAATGGCTACCATTTCAAATTTTCAATTCTCAAAGGCTCAAAGCCATGTGATTTACAAAAAAAACTGAAAAGAAACAAGTTGTAAAATTTATTTGCTTTAAGAAAATTTTGATAGGGTGAAAACACAAAAAGGAGAAAAATACATTTTTCTAAAGCTTCTATCAATTTGGGCTTTAATGGACAATTTGAGCGAGTATCAACTTTACTCAAATTTAATTTTTCTTTTTTATTTGTGTTATAACTTTATAGATATTTTACATTTTCTCAAAGGAAATTAAATTTCCCAACCCTTTGTCTTCGAATTCTTTTTTTTGTAAATCTCATGGTTTTTTGAGTTATTGAGCTTTGAAAAAGAGAATGGCCGCCACTTTGAAACGGTACAAAGGAGAAATTTAATACTATGCACAACAATAGGTCCTGTTAGTATTCACACACGTACTAGGTTTGAAGCTGGTACCTCAAGCGGTTCCAAAGTTATAGCAAGTTATGTAAAAACACATACACACGGTGGATGGGAAAATCACAAGTATACCTCACATCAGTATGAAAATTTAAGATTCAAAAATTTCAACGAAAATTCGATAACTAAAATATGTTATATATGTAAATTAGTTGCAATTTTTTCAGATTAATAAACATAAAAACATAAACACTACTAAAATAAAGTTAGAATTATTTAAAGAGAGTTTTATTTATTATAGTAACATAATATTTCAAAAAACAGGACTTAGTAGTTTATTTAAAATACGTCATTTCATAAATTTTTCTAAAAGGCATATAGTACTGTACAACTATTTAATTTTCTTTTACAAAAATCAAGCAAGTTACATTATGTTAATCAACGCAACAATAAAGGCATATTTTTGTCATGAATTTTCCGGCCAAATATTAAAATCAGCGTTAATCAGCCAAATCACGGCCACTATGTTGTCATGACGTTTCCGACTCAAACCGAGTATGTTGACAATGCCAGCGTTAATCAGCCAAATCACGGCCACTATGTTGTCATGACGTTTCCGACTCAAACCGAGTATGTTGACAATGCCAGCGTTAATCAGCCAAATCACGGCCACTATGTTGTCATGACGTTTCCGACTCAAACCGAGTATGTTGACAATGCCAGCGTTAATCAGCCAAATCACGGCCACTATGTTGTCATGACGTTTCCGACTCAAACCGAGTATGTTGACAATGCCAGCGTTAATCAGCCAAATCACGGCCACTATGTTGTCATGACGTTTCCGACTCAAACCGAGTATGTTGACAATGCCAGCGTTAATCAGCCAAATCACGGCCACTATGTTGTCATGACGTTTCCGACTCAAACCGAGTATGTTGACAATGCCAGCGTTAATCAGCCAAATCACGGCCACTATGTTGTCATGACGTTTCCGACTCAAACCGAGTATGTTGACAATGCCAGCGTTAATCAGCCAAATCACGGCCACTATGTTGTCAAACCGAGTATGTTTGCCAGCGTTACGTCAGACTTAGTTGCAAATGCCACGTTTCGATCACGGGATGTCCACAAAATTTGATGATGGACGTTTCCGACTCAAAGTATTCTCATAAAAAATCCACTATGTTGCGTGACGTTTCCGACTCAAAAAAAGATTTTTCAAACTTAAACCCAGTATCCTGGCAATGACAGTGTTAAGGGGAGCGGTGAAGCTCTATCTCCGCCATGTTAAATTTGCGAACATTAGGTTACACTTTTAAAATATATGGTGTTGAAATTTGATATTTACATTTCCTTACGTATTGTAAAATTAACACACGATAGAAGCGCCGACTTGGCGCAAGGTTTCTCCTCGACTTTTCAGTCGGCGCGATGCCGACTCGGCACCTCATACCATGCAAACAAAATGAGCTAGACAACAACAACACTCCGTGTGTTCCGAAGGGGCGGCGGTCGACTTGTTTGCCGACTCGGCACCTCATACCATGCAAACAAAATGAGCTAGACAACAACAACACTCCGTGTGTTCCGAAGGGGCGGCGGTCGACTTGTTTGCCGACTCGGCACCTCATACCATGCAAACAAAATGAGCTAGACAACAACACTCCGTGTGTTTCCGAAGGGGCGGCGGTCGACTTGTTTGCGACTCGGCACCTCATACCATGCATACAAGAGGAGCTATACAACAACCACACTGCCGTGTGTTCCTCCGAAGGGGCGGCGCGGTCGAACTTGTTTGCCGACTCTTGCCGACCATCGGCACCTCATAACCATGAAAACAAGAGGAGGCATAGACTACGACACAACACTCCCGCTGTTGTTCCCGAAGGGGCGGAGCGGTCGACTTGTGTTTTCTCCCCGACTCCGGCACCCTCATTTCATGCAAACAAGAGGAGCTAGACAACAACACTCCGTGTGTTCCGAAGGGGCGGCGGTCGACTTGTTTGCCGACTCGGCACCTCATACCATGCAAACAAGAGGAGCTAGACAACAACAACACTCCGTGTGTTCCGAAGGGGCGGCGGTCGACTTGTTTGCCGACTCGGCACCTCATACCATGCAAACAAGAGGAGCTAGACAACAACCACACTCCGTGTGTTCCGAAGGGGCGGCGGTCGACTTGTTTGCCGACTCGGCACCTCATACCATGCAAACAAGAAAAGCCGTCTTGTGTTTATCTGCCCTTAGATCGTCACAGATACTCTGTGTAGGTCCAGCGACAGATTCTGTCTTGCAAAACTTGCAAGGCTTATAAATCCCACTACCCAAAAATAGCTAATGAGTACTCTTCACCTTTCCAATAACATGAACTTTATTAATTCTAATCTGAACAGAGCAATAATTGTATACCATACAAAATAGTTCGCAACCGTGGTGTCGTGCCACCTATGACAACAAAACCAATAACATGAGGTTCAATTGTACTTCCCATAATCTCCAACAATTAGTTTCCTTTATTTCGATTTTTATTGCGGATTTTCCATCACGATTTTATGTTAAACAAAGTTTCACGACGTTTCGTTTGTGTTATGTTTTAGATACTAGGTCACCTGAGGAAAACTTTGTTTTACATAAAATCGTGATGGAAAATATCACAGTAAAAATCTAAATAACATAAATTCGCCATCACCAATAATGATTTGCAAACAAAAAATCAGTTTCCGCTTCGGTGGGGAACCGGAAACCGGTTTAAGCCTCACCTTAAACTTTTTCGTGAGTTCGTGAGGGTTTTGAAAGGCGGTATGTCCAGAATAACTAGTCTATCAAAGAGATTAACTGTAATAATTAATCAGATATTATTTTTTTTACTTCGTATATTGTTTATATTTCTCTATGTTTTATTAAATCGTAAATTTTTAACACTTAATTTTTATTCTTAACATACAGTTAAATTATTTCTCTTATTCTGGAAAATACAAGTGTAATGAGGGATGCATGTGATTTAAAGATTCTTTCCATGAATTCCGGGCGGATGCTGGTCTCGCATTGTTTTGCATATTTCATATTCAATCAGAGACTCGAAAAACTTAGTCTCGATCTCCAATTGATCTTGCATTCATAAATCTTTTACCAAACTTCCTTCTTTGTCTTCGGAGTCACTACAGGAGGAGAAATTCGTAGGATATTCATGTCGTATGCCAGTAACATGTATATTTAAACATGTCTATAAAAACCTTTGATTTTTATCAGAGATAATACGCATCACGAAAATAAAATAACAAGCTCTGAAAACCCCAGTTTCCAGTTAAATTAGACATGTATTTTAGTTTACAGAATATGTGATCAACATAAGTGGTTTAATCAAAAATGACAAAGCTGTAAAAATAAAATCAAAATTAATTTGTTGACAATGCTCATTAAGTTTAAGCCCATTTCAAAACCTACTATATTAAAATTGTATCTTGACATATAACAAAATAATATTATATATTTTTATATTTATATAAAGGTGAGAATTTGCTTTTTCTTTGTATTTATTTGTTTACAATTTCAGGTTTACGTCTTATCACGATGATGAATTTCATATAAAGAAACAACCAACAGCGATCAAATGAAAAACAATATTAGTTTTTATTTACAATAATCACTGGTTTTAAACGTATTTTAGAATTATAATATACTAGCTGACCCGGCGAACTTCGTAACGCCTGACAGTAAATACATGTTAACTTTAAGATTGGCCATGTTTGAAGTCGAATAGCAATACGGCTTCATTGTAAAAGGTTATTTATTCTGGGTCCCGGCATAGTGAATAACAATAACTAAACGATATAACATGTTAATATTATCGGATTTCGGTGTTTCACAATTTCGAATCAAATCCAAACAAACAAAACCTAACTGTATACGGCTATGGGATATCGCTGATTATTATAATGTTTAAACATTGTAATTATCATATAAACACGTGACTAATCAGACAGTTTAAATACATAATAAACCGAAACATTAACGTGGTAATAAAGCTGTTCATTTTTTTACAGTACACATTTACTTCATAGTTTAACATTAATGAATGATTCAGATGGAGATAGTGCTACGGACTAATGGAGTCATCAACGTAGCTAAGAAATCTATTCATTGTAGACAATTTGTAAACAAACTTACTCTCCATAAGGTTAACATTAGAAATACGCCATAAAATGGAAACTTATGGGGTTTTCGAAAATAGTTTTCACTAAAACCTTCCCGGACACATATAGAACAACTTCCTAAAATTTCATGGCGATCGGATGAGTAGTTTGGCAACGCATAAAGGACATACATACAGACATACATTCAATTTTATATATAGAGATTACGTTACCTTGACGTAAAACGAAACCAAGTCCGTTGTGGTTTCAGATTTCAGAGTTGTCATCAACAGTTGTCACTAGCCGCTCAGTATGGAGCAAGACAGTCTACGGACTTGGAGGGGTATCGTTGTGGATTCGGATTTCGGTGTTATCAAACAGTTGTCACTAGTGGCTCAATGGGGAGCAAGACAGTCTACGGACTTGGAGGGGTATCGTTGTGGATTCGGATTTCGGTGTTGTCAAACAGTTGTCACTAGCGACTCAGTGGGGAGCAAGACAGTCTACGGACTTGGAGGGGTATCGTTGTGGATTCGGATTTCGGTGTTGTCAAACAGTTGTCACTACCGGCTCAGTGGGGAGCAAGACAGTCTACGGACTTGGAGCGGTATCGTTGTGGATTCGGATTTCGGTGTTGTCAAACAGTTGTCACTAGCGACTCAGTGGGGAGCAAGACAGTCTACGGACTTGGAGCGGTATCGTTGTGGATTCGGATTTCGGTGTTATCAAACAGTTGTCACTAGCGACTCAATGGGGAGCAAGACAGTCTACGGACTTGGAGCGGTATCGTTGTGGATTCGGATTTCGGTGTTATCAAACAGTTGTCACTAGCGACTCAATGGGGAGCAAGACAGTCTACGGACTTGGAGCGGTATCGTTGTGGATTCGGATTTCGGGTTATCAAACAGTTGTCACTAGCGACTCAATGGGGAGCAAGACAGTCTACGAACTTGGAGCCGTATCGTTGTGGATTCGGATTTCAGAGTTGTCATCAACAGTTGTCACTAGCCGCTCAGTATGGAGCAAGACAGTCTACGAACTTGGAGCGGTATCGTTGTGGATTCGGATTTCGGGTTATCAAACAGTTGTCACTAGCGACTCAATGGGGAGCAAGACAGTCTACGGACTTGGAGCGGTATCGTTGTGGATTCGGATTTCGGTGTTATCAAACAGTTGTCACTAGCGACTCAATGGGGAGCAAGACAGTCTACGAACTTGGAGCCGTATCGTTGTGGATTCGGATTTCGGTGTTATCAAACAGTTGTCACTAGCGACTCAATGGGGAGCAAGACAGTCTACGGACTTGGAGCGGTATCGTTGTGGATTCGGATTTCGGTGTTATCAAACAGTTGTCACTAGCGACTCAATGGGGAGCAAGACAGTCTACGGACTTGGAGCGGTATCGTTGTGGATTCGGATTTCGGTGTTATCAAACAGTTGTCACTAGCCGCTCAGTATGGAGCAAGACAGTCTACGGACTTGGAGCGGTATCGTTGTGGATTCGGATTTCGGGTTATCAAACAGTTGTCACTAGCGACTCAATGGGGAGCAAGACAGTCTACGGACTTGGAGCCGTATCGTTGTGGATTCGGATTTCGGTGTTATCAAACAGTTGTCACTAGCGACTCAATGGGGAGCAAGACAGTCTACGGACTTGGAGCCGTATCGTTGTGGATTCGGATTTCGGGTTATCAAACAGTTGTCACTAGCGACTCAATGGGGAGCAAGACAGTCTACGGACTTGGAGCGGTATCGTTGTGGATTCGGATTTCGGTGTTGTCAAATAGTTGTCACTAGCGGCTCAGTGGGGAGCAAGACAGTCTACGGACTTGGAGCTGTATCGTTGTGGATTCGGATTTCGGTGTTGTCAAACAGTTGTCACTACCGGCTCAGTGGGAAGCAAGACAGTCTACGGACTTGAAGCTGTATCGTTGTGGATTCGGATTTCGGTGTTGTCAAATAGTTGTCACTAGCGGCTCAGTGGGGAGCAAGACAGTCTACTGACTTGGAGCAGTATTGTTGTGGATTCGTAGACTCACTTTCCTTTCGCGTAATTCATTTTGTAATACCTAAAACTACCCAATTCTTAACAGCCCGAAAGAAAGTCTATGATTACATTTTTTAATAAGAAGTGAATATAAATAAAGTTACCCATAGTTGGTATTAACATAGAATAACTACTTCCCATGAACTCCACAACTTTCTCGCATAATTCAACAAATCATGTTCAGGAGGAAAATATAGTTTCAAGTGTTCGTATGTAATTAAATTAAAAGATCGACTCGATTTAATTTTGCCTTGGCATTAAGGGACGAGAGAGCTTGGCGATGATTGTGTCTCGCTGAAGGCAATGTCTAAATTACTGAACTTAGTTAATTAATTATAAATAGAACATCGCTGTCAGAATGTACGTTTATTTATTTGCTAACAACTCGCTACCTCCAACATCGTGCTGCATCCCAGGCATTTCGTACTACTTGAGTACTAATACTAAGTACCATTATAATAGTTCACGTTTTATCCTTATTTTTTATCCGACAAAGTGAAAACATAATGTGACACTTAGGATCATTCTGCGAAAAGGAAAGAGATTTTTACTCTGATAAATTAAGAATAAACCTGGAAAATGGAATCTTTTTCATTGGTTTAACTCATTTTGAACACACAATAAGGTTATGACTCGATTTTGGACGTATGAACTTTTATCGTACGTCCAAAATTTAAAGAAGTGTTCGGACCTGTCGTTTTATGTCGTAGACGTACATTTTTTACGATTCCCTTCAGTTGCTTGTCAGCATGAACCCTTTCAAGGCTCGTGTCTTGCTAAGTGGTTGTTGCACCGTCGGCGGAGATGAAGGCGTAAAACCAGAAATCAGAGGGTTCATCCAATTAACAAAAGAAGATAAGATGCAGGGAAATGAGAAGTTCATTGTCAATAGTTTCAATCATTAATAAATCATGATTCATAAATTTGAGGTATTCTTCTCCAAAAATATACGTTAATAGGCTACTGCAGCACTATTGCAAAGGACTGTAAGTACAACCACAAAACTTTCTTACCTGATGGCGGTAAAAAAGCAACAAGCCAAGCGGACGTACGAACAAAATTTGATGTGTGTGAAGAAGTTGCTTTGATCACATTTGCCACTGTCTTCACGACCACCGGGCGGTGGTCGTGTATAGTGCACAGTGTACAGTGTCGTGAAACGTGTGTTCGTTTTTGTCTCTCGCCACTTGTCCGATGATGACGAAGAGCCAGACGCCCCGGGCGTGACCTTTGATGACCTTGCCTCGGTCACAGACGAGTCAAAGGCTGGAGAACCTGACAACAACACTAGGATCCCAAAGAGCATAAAGTTGAAAATTCGTAACCAAAATTCAAATCCAAATAATGACGTTTTTTAGTGTCGCACGTGTTCTACTCATTAGACGAGTTAATGGTCCATTTTCAGGGAAACACCTGCTTCATATCTGACTTTTTTCTTCTATCAGCTTTTCTGAAATGTAATCCGGTAATAATTTGTTTTCTTGCTCTGGTAAATATACGAGTATGTGTGCCTATAGATATTGTTTTTGTTTTCAAATGTTTTTATCCAATACTATAATACGAGCAAGGTTTGTATATATATATATTTGCACACGGATCTCGAAAACGGCACTGAGGATTTTCTTTAAATTTTGGAAATAACTAATTTCCGAGTAGAAAATAAGTTCTAGATAGGACTATGTCCAGGAAAATTCGTGTTTTCTTGTAATATTAAGTTTAAAATCTAAAAATTTACCATTACGCTTCTGGAGAATAAAATGTAAACAATACAAACCAAAACAGCTGTTTATAACCGTTTGACAGTTCTTGATTGAAGACGGCAAAGAACAATATGTGAATAGAGGTTTTTCATAAATATTTATTTTATGTATGTAATAAATGTAAATTTATCAGGTTACTAAACAATTTGTAAAAACTTAAGGGTAACATAACTGAGCGAAATGAAAGCAGGAAAGAGTATTTCCAAAATCTTCCGTGTTTTGATAGAAAACGTATTTGTTGTATTGCTTGAAGCCACTGTAACAAACCAATTAATATGTGTAAATTAAATTTCTCTTTTGCTTTTCAATCCTCATTCCGTTTATATCAAAATCAGTTGGTCACAGGCTAATAATAACTGTATGGATAGTTAAACAGTAAATGATCGGCTAAAACAATTGAGGTTGGCTAAAAGACCTTAACCGGCGCTGCTCATTTGGCAGACGCCGTAGTACAGCAGTAGTGTGTTGGCCTCGTAATATGAAGGTCGCGTGTTCTAACCCCATCAGGGGCAATACTTTTTGTTCAGTGCTATATTAATTATGGTGTATTAAATCTGTTTTATTTAAACCACATAAATGTTTTCATTGAGTAATAAATGTGTTTTAATTTTTCTAATTAATTTTTATAATACATCTATAAACGAGCAAAGGTCGGTCACCAGGTACTTGTTCTTAAATGTCTCTAATGTGCAAATTACTGCAATTTTAAAATTGTAATTATTGTATTTTGACGCTTGCTATACAAATGTTATTTTGTCATATAGCAATAAAGATTATTATTAGTATTAGGTATAGTAGCAATATTATAAAAGTGGTACGATGGACATAACATCTCGAACTGCGGATACGTGTCTTAAAATAAACATACAACAACGTCAATACATAAACAACGTCGCCCAATTTCATTCCTGTATTTTTTACTTTGGAAATTTTTCCTCTGATATTAGACTAATAGATTACCATAAATAATTGAATGGAAATACAAGGAAACATTTTACCAAATAAAATGCAATACTCGTAGAAGAACATAGACGTATTTTCATGCGAGTCACGTAAGCCATTCTTCTGTGGCAGGGAGGTTTGAATACAAATATATTTTTCACCTGACCACTTCAAAGACTAATAGAATTGATTTTAAGTTTTACTTATATTAGTGTATTAATGTGATGAAGTAAACGGGATTTTAAACATCTGGAGGTATGCATCTATCACGTAAAAGCATGACGAGGTTGTAAAAGATTATAATACTAATAGACAAAACTGTTTAGTAGGGTTTAAGGTGGTGGTCTGATAAACAGCCGCCTCTGCGTTACGGGATAAAAATAGGAAAAACGG
Source organism: Nephotettix cincticeps (assembly GCA_023375725.1). Taxonomy (NCBI): domain Eukaryota; kingdom Metazoa; phylum Arthropoda; class Insecta; order Hemiptera; family Cicadellidae; genus Nephotettix; species Nephotettix cincticeps. The sequence goes on from CM041784.1 coordinate 15,688,292, forward strand.
ACGTTGTAGACATTTCGAGAATCCTTTTTTAGAACTGATGTTAGCTGTACGCATATACGGAAAATTATAGACTACACAATTTTAGGCCTATTATTACTGGGTCACTCCTTATCAATAAAAATTAAATTTAGCATAAAAGTTAAAATAAATAATATAATTTCACAAGTTTTACAACCGAGAATTTTAAAATGTTTCGTCTCAAGTATTGGACCACTAGGAGTAAATGTTCTACTTCTAATAATCCTGCTTTCCGCGCAATGTTAATACAATTCATTGTTACATTGTTGGTAACACATTTTATATTGTACATTTTATTGTATTTGTATATTGTATATTGTTAATACAATGTAGTATAAAACTGGAATACTCTATACCTTTATTTATGTTAAGGCGGCTGGGGTACGCCATCCCGTGAAGGTGTTTGATGGAAAAATAATTTTTAAAATTTTATATTTTTTGACCAAGGGGAAAACTATAATTTGAAATAACGCCCCAAAAATTCCCCATTTTGGGAGCAGGTGCAAAAATAATAATAGTAAGAACCATTCTTGGAGCTGGTTTCATATTCTGTTGTTTATAGATACCACCCCTTCTGGGGGGTGAAAATTTTTCAATTTAAAATAAGTCCACAAATCGATAAGTTGGCTAATTTTAAGTAAAATTTGTTCAGTGAAGCTCTTTTCTTAAACTCAATACTTTTCGACTTATTCGCGAGTAAATTTATCGGTTTCAGGCAAAAAAAATGTTTTAGACAGTTATTCATGAATAACATGAACAAATTCACTTTATCCAAAAACCTGTGGAGACCAAAATTGTTTTTATAAAAAGACAAAACGAATGGTGTAGAGTTTATCATTTCAAAAGACCCAATTCAAACTGATTATCATCTGTTGAAAGTTTATTGCCCTTTTTAAACGCCAAAATAGACAGTTTATACGTACAATAATCGAAAACCAATGCATTTTTGTAGACTTGCAAACTTAAAAGACCTGCTTTTTTAAAGTCTGATAAAACAGCTTCAATTTCATTTTTTTTAATTTCCTGGCATAAACATGTGACAATTTTGATTTTTATAAATATTCAGAATGTTTAGCCGCAAGGAAATTGAAGTGATAGTAATCCTCATTTGGACAATAGTAACAAACCAATCGAGTTATGAGAAGAATAATTTGGATTACCATTTTTTCGGTACAAAAATATAATCTCACGCTCTCTTTTCCCGTTTGAAAAAAATATTGCCACTTTACAATTCGCTTTATTTATGTTCTTTGGTTTGGTCAGTTTAAAATGCGTTTATTTGAAACAAATTGAGCTTTAAGTGAAAAAATTATATTCATAATTATGTAACTCAAAAACGAATGATGTGCAAACATTTGTAGACCACAAAATTATTAGGATTTCTTTGAAAAAAAATTTTAGATTATTTATTTTATTTTTTTGTATGAGAGAAATTAAGTCAGACACGGTTTTTAAAATTTGTGGCGTTCACGCAAATTACCTTTTTTGATCCCTTTTAACGTTAACCTTTATAATAATAAGATCTGAAATAAAATCATTTACACTAGTTTAAGGCTCTTTAAAAGACTAAAAAAATGCTTTTTAAGGTACTTGATTGTTTAAAAATCAAGCAAGTTATGGGGAAAACAAAAAGCAAACGAAAACGAAGCCGAGGGCGCGACAGCAGCGTGGTGAGTTCGCCGAGACAATACGCAACAAACATGATCAATTTACTTTTGCACAGAGGCGTCAAAACCAGGCAGCGACACTTTGGTTCTAAAAATCAGAGTCTGGCGATGAACTTTAACATCGTCGTCTGGTCTTGACTCAGACTGAAAATAACTTACATCGAATATTTTCAACAAAAAATTTTGAAAACAAAAGAGATACTTTTTTTTACCCGAAATCTCCGTTATGAACTTTTACAAATATTTGTTTATAAAACATATATTTTATAAATATATGTTTTTTACGATACCATACTTATGCTACTCCACTATGATCAACATCAGTGCACATTGTACTTTGTCAATCGCTTTTTGTAAGCCCAACGGTAACAAAATCATATTTATTTATTTATTTATCTAGCACAGTGAATGGGGGATATAGGTACACTGTGTCCCAAAAAGAATGGATCAAAAATAAAGCTTAATATACGTGGTACTGAGGGTCTTAGGAAAGTCAAATGTAGCTATTTTGTAGCTGGAAGTTTTTGTTGGTATTCCTGAAAAATAATCAGCTGTTCATTTTTGTTATCACAATCGATTCTTCAAAGAATTATCAAATCTCGCTGTTTCATTATGGATGTGAAGTTTAGAGCACTGTGTGTTAAATGGTTTATTGAGATGAAATCTGTAGTTCGTGTACAACGAAGATTTCTTACTGTTAACAATCATCCCCCACCATCTAGAAACAGTATCCAGCGTTGGAACAAGCAGTTCATGGACTCTACAAACATTACCCATAAAAAAGGCTACGACAGGTCCCAATTGGCGAATGAAGCTGTCAACCCCATTCGAGATGCATACCTTCAAGATCCAAGAAAGTCATTTAGTCAAAAAAATTTTTAATATACATTATGTTGTATATAAAAGTATTTATGACTGATTGTTTTTTATCCATTCTTTTTTGACACCCGGTATGTGTAAGAAATAAAATACGATAAGTAAATTGTACTCCTGTAAGTCATTCAAGCTCTCAGCTTTGTCTCTTCCATCTCTAGGAACTAGAGTATTATCTGTAGGGAGGGGGGAAGTTATACTATTTGTAAAGAAGCGGATGGGAGGGGGTAGAAAACAATAATTTCACTATTGAACTACACGTTAAACAGGTACTGAACATTTGAAAATACTTATTAATCAAGAGCTAAGAAATAAGTTAGACAATAGATCTTAAATAAGAGATAGTGAGTCACTGAGAAGTAGAACAACATAATGTTCTCTCTGGTGTTTGTAATTTGTAAACCGCTTGAGGTAATAGTGATAAATGAGCATCCGGACAAACTAAGAAGCTTAACACGTCAACCTGCAAGGAGAAATACACTTGGCCTACCTTGTGACCTAGTTGTTGCCGTAATATTTTGTTGATATTCAGCATTGTTATTTGTAAAGTCTGTAACATGTGTAAGGATACTCAAGCTAAAGTACAGTCTAAACACAGCTGTATATGGTACAGATATACACCAAACTGTACAACTTCTGTAAAAACTTTGGGATATTGTTCCTGAGGTCAAAACAAACAAAAAATGTTCTGTGAACATATGGCCTATCTCGCTCCGTTTTCCGTCTGTCGGTGTATATGTTTTACATAGCTTGTTATAACTTTGGAGCCACTTAAGTACTAGCTTCAAACTTGGTACGTGCATGTTTGAGTACTAATAGGACCTATTTTTGTACATAATATCAAATTACTACCTTTAATTATCTCGAAATGGCGGCCATTTCAATTTTTAAAAGCTAGATAAATAACTCAAAAACCATGTAATTTACAAAAAAAAACTAAATTAAAAAATTGCAAAATTTAATTTTCTTAAGAAAATGAAAAATTGTAATAGGTTTATAACACTCATGAAGGAGAAAATACGTTTTTAGAAAGCTACAACTGTCAACTTGGGCTTAAATGGGCAATTTGGGTTAGTATAGTAACTTTACTATGAGTGAATTTTCTTTATTATTACTGTTATAACTCAACACAATTTTAAATTTTTTTAACACGTTCACTGCGGCATGAGTCACCGGTGACTCACGAGTGTGGCTGGCTCTGCGTGCGGCGACAGGACAGGACAGGATCTTCCACCACGGCTGACGCTCCTTGCGGGACGCGTATTTTTCACACCTGTAATGCGATTTAAGTGGGGGTTGCGCTGTATTATTAGTTTTATAAGTAGTATATATTTATATACATACTTATATATGAGCCACCGGTGATTCACACCGCACTGTGGTTAATTTTTACTGCATATTATTCTTTTACTGCGGCATGAGTCACGGGTGACTCATTAAGTTTTACGAGCGAGAAAAATAGTTCCTAAGCGTTTTTGACGTTTATTATTTGCGCAATTATTGTTTGAGGTTATTTTACTGTCTGGTGGTTTGAGTCTTCTGTTTGTTGTCTTGTAAACAACTCAAGATTTCGGTCGAAATCAAAAGTCGTATCAATGAGTCACCGGTGGCTCATGACAATTCATTCGCTGTACGATGCTGCGATCTGGTGGGAAATATTCAAAGTAACCTAAAAAATCCACCCGCAGCGCTCCTAGTGAAACCGCTATGAAACTAGAGCCTGCCAAAGTTTGAAGCAACTATGAGCCACCGGTGACTCATGCCGCAAATACATGTCATGAGTCACCGGTGACTCATGACGCAATATGAAAAAGTTATTTAGTTTTGGAGACGCAGTGAACGTGTTTTAAAGGCAATTAAATTTTACAACTTTTTGTATGTGTTTTTTTGTAAATCTCATGGTTTTTGAGTTATTAAGCCTAGAAAAATTAAATTGGCAACCATTATAAAATATTAATAAATCGAATTTTGATACTATGCGCAAAAATGTACATCCTTTTAGTACTCATACAGATACCCATTTTAAATCTGGTATTTCAAGTGGTTCCAGAGTTATAGCAAGTCATGTAAAAACACATACACACCGACAGGCAGAAAATGGAGCGAGTTAGGCCATATGTTCACAGGACATTTTTTGTTTATTTTGACCTCAGAAACAATATCCCAAAGATTTTCGGTGTATTTCAGATACACTCTGTATAGTTTTAGCCATCTTTCGTTACAGACAATTTGATTTTAAATGGCAGAGTAAGATACCGTATTTTAAAGTGTAACTTTAAAAATGGAGAAGTGTTCAATAATTGTTACAAACCACTCACACAAATAGGTTGGGTATTCAAATTACACTATAAGTGAAACTTGTGTTCATTTCACTCACTCAGGATATTGAAACGGTAACTCAATTGTATTACATTCTCAGTTGACTAGATGAGCTGCCTCAACGCCTCAGATAAGCCTAAGTTAAGAAACCCATTTAAATGTCCGATTTTAGACTTTCTTATTTGACATTTGATGTTGATAAAGAAACAATAAATTTAACTTCACACACACACACACACACCATGGGTGGAGTTAATGGGGGGCCCCTAATAGTTTTTGAATTTGTATTACCAATCTTAACACTTCTATTATAATTTATTATTTGACACAGATATATTAATGAGTTTTTACTGTGTTTTTATATTAGCTTTAAGTAAATTTGTGATGTTCTGTCTTATATGTGACGGGAGGACTTCGATTACATGCGTGAACCCCCAAATAAATGCACTTTTTGTATTTTAGGAGTAAGGGTATTAGGTTAAGGTGTTTTGGATACCATAATGTAATTGTTTTTGTAGAGTTGATAAATTATTTGTGTCTATGGTATTTCATGTATTACTAGTATTACTCTTCGCAGGTTGCTGCAATGTACAACAGTGTGATGTATATAACAGATAAATTAGGTTCAGATTTGCTGAAAAATATGAAATGGTGGTAAAATATTAAACTAATGGTGATGTATTCAAGTATTTTAAGACAAATTATGTATCAGAGATGAATGTATTCATATGGGATTTGATACACTTGATACGGCTTTAGCCAATAAAAATAATCCTAAATATATTTTATTTATTTTCTCCACATTCTTGATTTCTATAGGTTAGCTACAATGTATTTTCAGAAAGAAAAGATGGAGGAATAACGAAAAAATGCTATCGCATGATTGTAATCACACGCGATGGCATGGATATCTATATGTTATAGGGATCCATTTTCATTTTTACACTTGATAATAGGAACAATTTATTCTTGAAACAAGTCATGTTCAAAAGACTATTGGCTGAAGACTGCAGGTATTGTAACCTCATAATCCAATACTATAATACGAGCAAGGTTTGTATATATATATATATATATATATATTTGCACACAGATCTCGAAAACGGCACCGAGGATTTTCTTTAAATTTTGGAAATAACTAATTTCCGAGTAGAAAATAAGTTCTAGATAGGTCTAATGTCCAGGAAAATTCGTGTTTTCTTGTAATATTAAGTTTAAAATCTAAAAATTTAACATTACGCTTATGGAGAATCAAATGTAAACAATGCAAACCAAAACAGCTGTTTATAAACGTTTGACAGTTCTTGATTGAAGACGGCAAAGAACAATATGTGAATAGAGGTTTTTCATAAATATTTATTTTATGTATGTAATAAATGTAAAATTATAAGGTTACTAAACAATTTGTAAAAACTTAAGGGTAACATAACTGTGCGAAATAAAAGCAGGAAAGAGTATTTGCAAAATCTTCCGTGTTTTGATAGAAACCGTATTTGTTGTATTGCTTGAAGCCACTGTAACAAACCAATTAATATGTGTAAATTAAATTTCTCTTTTTCTTTTCAATCCTCATTCCGTTTATATCAAAATCAGTTGGTCACAGGATAATAATAACAAACAGTATGGACATTTAAATTCAGTATAAGATTAGCTAAAGCAATTGAGGTTGGCCAAAAACTCTTAAACTACGACGCAAAATCGGCTGACGCCGTAGCTTAAGCGCTTAGATCTCACGTATGCAAGGTCGCGTGATCGATCCCCACCCGAGGGCTATATATTTGTTCAGTATTTATGCCTTATTAATTAAGGGGTATTAAAACGGGTTTATTTAAACCACATAAATGTTTTCATTGAGCAGTAAATTTGTTTTAATTTTGCTAATTAACTTGTGAAATACATGTCTTATTCTATCCGAGCAAAGCTCGGTCACCAGGTACTCTATATGTTATTGATTAAAAATTAATTTGTATTCCTTTGGATAATCACCATCTTAAGAGTACAAACACAAAGTAGCTTGAAATCTGAAGTAGCCCGGAAGGTAATCTGGTTTATTGTACGTAATGGATATGATTTTAAATGAGTTAGTACAAGTTTCCTTCCTCCTCCATCATTTGTGGACTTTAGTTAGGGATTAGTTCTACCAGGGATGGGGTAAATCTTCCCAACCCTAAAGTTATAAGACTAAAATAATATACTTTTCTCCTTTATTTTGCACCACAAGTCATCTGGTACATAATGAGAAGTGATGCAAATATATACGTCAGATATAACAATCTTCTATAACCAGCCATAAAAAATCTTAACTTATTCAAAGTCTCATTCCCGATATCGACTTTAAAATATACCCTTTTGATCTTAATGTTATATTTTAGTCTAATTTGACCATGACCAGACTAATGTTAGACCACTCCTGCAGTCATATTGGTTCGAAATTTACAAGTAGGCCCTACTGTAGTTTGATTAAATTGTTCATTACTACAGACACTATAACCGTAATAAAATGCAACCCGGAAACAAAAACATCTTGGCCATCTTTAAGCTGAAAAGACTGTACTCGTAGTTTTCTCTTCCCATCACTGTCAGAGTGTCCCCTTGATGGAAGCAGATCATTTTTCAATTTGAAAATGGTTATAACAGCATGAAACGAGGGACTTAAAATTAATTAGATTAAACTATATGTTAAACAAGTTTTAAACATAAAATTTTGAATAAAGTACTAGGAAAATATATAAGAAAGGAAGGAAAAGTAGTTTAGACAGAGAGAGGTGTTAACTAAGAAGTAGTGTGTTGCAGAAACACATAATTTTCACTCTGAGGTTTGCAATTTGTAACCACTTGAGGTAATAGTGATAAATGAGCATTCGGACAAACTAAGAAGCTTAACACGTCAACCTGCAAAGAGAAATATATTTACCTTCAAATATACTTAGCTATGTTCCAAGGAAAGTATATAAAAAGGAAAAGAGAATAAAAATCCAATCAGTAAATGTTTACAGTCTCAGACAGAATAAACGATCGCAATTTAAAGTATAATTTAAAAACCAATCAATTTCGCCCCGCTTTTCAGATATGAGCAGTTCTACCAATAATATCTCTTGCTTGACTTACTCTAAGAGATTATTAAATAATCTCTTTTTCAGATTTTTTTAAAAAATTTTTCTAAGAAAAATGTGTGAAATATGTTCTGTTTATCGTCAACTTAAATATATGAGAAGTTTTAATTTTGACTGTGCAACCTTATATTGAAAACTAAAAAAAATAATAATTTTTTGGGTGTTGTAGACTCTATGTAGTAATGTCACATACAGTAATTCTATGGAAAAACTTGTAATGGAAGTATGCTTTGGTTACGAGAAGTATATTGGTTTTACAACCTAAATGATGTGAACCGAATCTAGTTTTTGTTTTGTCTAACTGTATGTATTGTTTTATGGGATTCTTCATAGCTCACTAAGCATATTAAGGGAACAAATTCAAGCATGACAAAAATTATTTTTCTACCCATAAATGCAAAGCAGTAGAAACACAGTTCAATTCTTGGGGGTTGTTCTCCTATTCTATTCTGTAAACCTGGAGGGTAAGGAATAGCTAACAATGGAGAATCCACATTTCACAGAAATAGCTATAATGAGTGTCATTAAAATTTCATAGGTTGTAGTGCCCAATGTTAAAAAATATATCCCCTCAAAAATTAGCATTCAAAAATATGGGCCTTCAAGTGTCAAGAATCAGTTTTTTAACAATGAACTTAGAAAAATCAATTGTTTTTATTAAGATTTGCCTCTAACCACTTTTTTGTTTTTCAACAATTTAGAAAAATGGAAGTAGTAATTCATAAGTTTTTAATTATTGGGGATATTATGGAGAATAATAGTCTGTGGAGAAAACTAAAATTTAAGTACAGTCAACGTTCACACAGGAGTTATTAGTATGGCAGAAAAAAAATATGGAATACAACAATTTCTTTAACACTGCATAAAACGTACTAGCTTACCAAATAAAATGCCCTCAAGATGTATTTTTTATGTAGAAGGTCTGCTTTATGCAAGTCCCAGGAGATTCGGGAACATTAAGGGACTCTCTCTCAACATTTTGAATGAGTTATCCACTAAAACCCTCTAAGAAGCTTTTGAGATTCAGTCCAGACTCTGTATTCAGATCGATCCACTTCAGGCCTGAACCGCATACCTTACATAATATCGAATCACATAAGTTTTCAGTAAACTTAAGAAAGATCATCAATTAAAAGCATCAGACCAAATTGATGTTTTAACAAAAACATTTTGACAGTCTATGGACAACATATTCTTGACTATATTCTAATGATCAGATTCCAGATACTAAACGCTTTAAAATAGCCCATCCCTATCATAGAAGGAAACAATTGGATACAATTGCTAATAAAATTATTATTTTTTTACACTATTGAGTTGTATCAGTATATATGTATAACAAAGATGTTTTGAAATTGAGATTGAAATCTGAAAAATAATTCCCTGAAACTGGTCACTAGGCATCTTTCAAATGTAACTAGAACAAGTGTACGTTGAGACAGAAGGCGTGTAATTATGTTGGTTTTTTTTATTTGAGAGGATGACAAGACCTTCTACCTATACATTGTCAGTTGTCACCCAGTTACAATGTACGAAGGGTGTTCAATAAAGATTGACTGTAGACTTTCAATACCTTTAATATAAAGGTTTAGACTTTAACATTTGTATCTCCTTATAAATAGTCACTATTTAAAGCCACACACTTGTTCCAGTGACTCAGCTACTTCTTGAAGACTCAAACCATCCTTAGACATAAGCTTCAAAATTGCCTCTCATGTATATAAAAAGGTCATTTGGGTATCTTAAAGGGCCTAAAGATACCAAAATTACTTTTTTCTATACCCTCGGGCCATAAAGGAGCTCAAAGGCTGGTGTTTTCCAACTGCTACTGCGACTGTTAAGACATTAGAGGCAATTTCGAAGGTTCTGTATAAATATGGGTTTGAACACATCTTCAAGGAGTGGCAGAGGCACTGGAACAAGCTGGCTTTTATATGGTGACGGTTTAGAAGGGGATAAAAATGTTTAAGTTTAAACCTTAATATTAAAGGTATTAAAAGTCTACTGCCAGTCTTTGTTGAGCTCCCCTAGTACTAAACACATTACTGTTTCCAATTTGCTAAATAGTAACTGTGATAAAATAATTTAAAAAATTATTATGATGCTAAGAAATCAGTGTTGTTTTGTTGTAAGGTAGAGAAATGTCTACCTTTACCGCCCGGCTAACGCCTTTAGGCGCAATCAGTCATTTCGCCACATTTACTTCGCTGTAGTTCACGAAACCACTGATAGAGTATGGTGATGTTGTTTTTGCATCTATGCACTCACAAAACAAATATGGCGGCTTTGTTGGAATATTTAGTGACTGAAATACGTTGCTTGGCAACTTTGGCCAGTATTTGTTCGCTCCCGTACTGCGGCTTACGCCTATAGACGTGAGTCATTACAGCCAGCCGTTTTCACTATTCATTATTCTACTTAATACAAGCTACCTAAATCCAAAAAGAACATTGGGAAAATAGCATTTTGATTTTTTTACACTAAAGCAGGGACCATGATTTTCAGTAGCACTTTAAGGGTTAGTATGTACATAAAATTTAGTGCATAGAAATGATCATTTAACAAAACTGTTACTTCATCAGCAGAATATTTAACCATCATAACAGTAGAAGTCTACTTATTATAAAATCTCTTTTTTAAAGAGGCCTTTTTAAATAGACTACAATATAAAAAAAACATTTGGCATGGAAGTTATATAAATTTGAATGTATTGTTTAATAAAATTTTAACTATACAACTGATCTACCAGAGTTAATTATACATTTCAAATAGCAAAAATTTATGATTTTTAAATTAAACTAATGGTACTAATTTTGACGAATGTATCCAAAATTTATTTGGAATTCTGTAATTATTTAACAGACCCTAATATGGATTTATGAAGAAATAAGTTAAGGGAAAAATGGAATGAAAAATCAAATAAACACTATATTCTTTGGTTCAAATTAACAGAATCGCTTTTTATTTATATGAATATTTTATATTATAAAAAATACAAAATGCTGTGTTAGAATATTATTACATATAGCTGAACGGTTAAATCTCAAATATAGACTAAAACATAGGAAGAGTGGCAATATGACGCCTTCTAAATGAGTAGCGAGTGAGTCCACAATCAGAAAATGTTTAATGAAACTAGGAGGGAATAGTATAAAATATAAAATCAATTATGACTAAAACAATATCAATTAGATAAAATGAATCACATATGTAACCTATCCTAAAACTATGCTACACAGGGTTCGAGCTGTAGGTCAATTTAAGTGATGTAGAAACAGAAAATGATTTAACATTATGTTTAACAACACTTGGAAAGCCGTTCTCTTTGCCACTCTGCTAACAAACAAACACAACAATAAAATTAATTTTAACAATTTACATTTAACAGCTTGTTCGAGCAAATGAGTTATGCTAATGGCGACTTAGTAAAAGACTCAAGTATTTTCAAGATAAATAGTTTTTTGTTACATTTTCACATTATTCTTATGTACAGGTTTAACATTAACATAATTTGGCTTAGTTTTGTACAAAGATAAAGCTAAACGATGAAACAGCATCTTTCGCTTGGCTAGCACTTGTACATTATACAAACATGGCACACTCTCTGATCATGCTAGCACCGTTATATCTACATTTTGATTTATTATTTGTTACAATACATGGGTAAATATCGAAGCTTTCTAATAAATTGTCAAAAAAATCTGCTTTTAGCATTAAATATCGTTAAATATTTTAAATAATGTAAAAAGTATTTGTAGAATGTCGATCTTCACTGGGATCTGGAAAATAAATTACAACATTTTAAATCATAAAAGTTACTGCTTTTCTGAAAGTAATATAGGAAAAGTAAATTTGATTTCTTACAGTTATTATGAATTCTAATAAGTGTATTCTTTCCCACTTTTTCCTTTTTTCTTTCTTTTTTCTTGGACTGTGAACCTGACCACATGTGTGTTGAGTATTTCAGTGAAACGTTGTCCTTAAATGTGTTGTCTATCAGGAGTCATTTGTATATAATTCTTACTTTTGTTATAAGTAGTGTTTGTAAGTTTTATTTTTAAGGAGAAATTACCCACCATGTACCAAGAAAAACTGAAGAAACTTCAAGCCCAAGTTAGAATTGGAGGGAAAGGTACACCACAAAAGAAATAAGGGTTTTCATGCTACTGCAGCAACAGACGATAAATAACTCCAAAGTTCAGGTTTGAGTATTTCAGTGAAACTTTGTCCTTAAATGTGTTGTTTATCAGGAGTCATTTGTATATAATTCTTACTTTTGTTATAAGTAGTGTTTGTAAGTTTTATTTTTAAGGAGAAATTACCCACCATGACCCAAGGAAAACTGAAGAAACTTCCAACAAGTCCAAGTGAGAATTGGAGGGAAAGGTACACCACGAAAGAAATAAGGTTCTTCATGCTAATGCAGCAACAGACGATAAATAACTCCAAAGTTCAGTTTTGAGTATTTCAGTGAAACTTTGTCCTTAAATGTGTTGTTTATCAGGAGTCATTTGTATATAATTCTTACTTTTGTTATAAGTAGTGTCTGTAAGTTTTATTTTTAAGGAGAAATTACCCACCATGAACCAAGAAAAACTGAGGAAACTTCAAGCCCAAGTTAGAATTGGAGGGAAAGGTACACCACGAAAGAAATAAGGGTTTTCATGCTACTGCAGCAACAGACGATAAATAACTCCAAAGTTCAGTTTTGAGTATTTCAGTGAAACTTTGTCCTTAAATGTGTTGTTTATCAGGAGTCATTTGTATATAATTCTTACTTTTGTTATAAGTAGTGTTTGTAAGTTTTATTTTTAAGGAGAAATTACCCACCATGACCCAAGGAAAACTGAAGAAACTTCCAACAAGTCCAAGTGAGAATTGTAGGGAAAAGTACACCACGAAGAAATAAGAAGGTTCTTCATGCTACTGCAGCAACAGACGATAAAAAACTCCAGAGTTCATTAAAGAAGATCTCTGTTAAAACAATTCCAGGTATTGAAGAGGTAAACATGATCAAAAATTATGGAACTGTTATTCATTTTAACAACCCCAAGGCTCAAGCCTCACTGGCCACCAACACTTTTGCTATTACAGGATGGAGAGAACAAGCAAATTACTAAAATTTTACCTGGTATATTAAGTCTGTTAGGTCCCGGAGGATTAACACAGCTCAAATGATTGGCAACAAGTGTTGCAAGCAGTGGAGCTGGTGGTAAAACTACCATTGAGGAGGATGACGCTTTTCAAGAGTCACCTTTTATATGGCATAATGATATGGGGAGGAACCACCAACACTAACCTGGAGAGAGTACTAGTGCATCAACAAAGAGCATTGAGATGCCTGATAGGACACAAAATGCAAGAAAGCTGTCGGGATGAATTTAAAGAACTAAAAATACTCACGGTGACGTCCCTCTATATACATGAGGCAGTGCTTCATGCTGTATTCACACATCAAACAATAAATGAAGACTTACATCTCCATTATACAAGACATGTCTTGAACTTCACCCTTCGAGTACACCGACTCAGCCTGTATGAAAAGAAGCCATCCTATAGAGGAGCACTGTTCTACAACCGTCTCCCAGACAACTTCAACAAAGAACCAGTCAACAAACTAAAGAAAACCCTGACAGCATGGCTACAGGACAGGCCCTAATACACAGAAAAAGAATTTCTACTAAACCAATTATAACTCAACAGAATCTTGAGACTTGACACATTGTACTGTTCTCAAAGAATATGTCAATAAAATATACTGTCTATTATCAATTGACGAGGTACCCAAGTTGGTTGAGAATTTTGATAAGATCCAGTGAAGTTGGAAGCGGAGTCAAAAGATGAAAAATCTGATGACCAACCACAAATCCAAGAACTACATCTGCTTCACTACTAACAGAGAGAGCTAGACAATATCCAGCAATCCTTTTGGACCTCTAAATCTTCATCTGTTCATTATAATGTACATGTACAGGCCAGTGTAGCTCAACTCTGTAGCATAAAATTGAATTGTTGTTTTCCTTTTATTAACAAATAAATTTGTTTATTTTATATCCGTGTTGGTCAGTGTTCTATACACAAATAAACATGTACTATATTAATTACTAAGCGCAACTAAAGCTGTTAGTGTGAGCCTAGCTCTTGCCAGAGGACTATTGTTGATCAGCGTGTTGATGAGTGACTATGTTATAACGTGGTGGTGTCAGTTTTCAGTTCGTTCGCTCCGATTTTTTTCACCACGGTTCGAGTATTTTTCCTTCAAATTCTACCCCTTAGGGTATACAGTTTATACTTATTCTGTACTAAATTAATCTTATGATAAAAATAAACTATAAATTATAATTGTTCCTGGTTTTGAGGTTATGTACTGAATGTTTTAGGGGGCAAATAGCCACACCACTGTTTCACGTGACCTGGGAAGTGGCGACAGTATATTTTGAGTCGTTCTTTGTCCTTTAATTATTATGCGTTTTGAGTATTTATATAGTGTTTTCATACTTTCTGCTTCATGTACATGTAATTCCACTTATAAAATTTTTCAGCTTTGCCAAAAGTGTTATAACTTTTTTTCAGCAGTGAACGGGTTAAAATTGGATTGATATTTCCTGAGAATCGACAATAAGAGAACTGTTGTATCGACTCACCTGTACTACTGCTATGATAGAGTTGTCCAGTGTTACTAGCTAGTAGGAGGGTGGTTTCGGGGCGAGGTGGGGGCAGACGAGCCCTGTTGTGACCGTCGAATGTACAGGTGGAGGAGCTTGAGCTTGCTGCCATTCAGGGCAGCCAAGTGAGGCTTCAGGTCTTCTTCTCCGATAGCTGCATGCAGGGACACCATGCAGAACACTGCGGACTTGCGCACTGAGCTTTCCTGATTGTCATACGCCTGCAAACCATAACCATAGCTTATACATTTTTTAAAAGCATTGATAAGAGTAACACCAAATACTTTTCACAAATATCAACCCACGACGGTCCACACCCTACTTAACCCATTGGCAACAAATGGGTTAAGTTAGGTTTGTAACTGGGGACAAGCAATATCTTTGAAATTCATGTTTAATTTCACTGACGCAAAAGCAATCACAGTTTCTAGTGACTATATGAATATTATATGAAACTTGAGGTGTGCGGATATCAGAAAAGTCGGATCGGATTTGATATCCGGCTCCGATCCGATTGCAAAACAAGTGAGTCCGATAAATATCCGAACTTTCAGATAGACCGTATAAAATGAGCATTAAAACCAAAAGTCAAAAGCAAAACTTCCCGTTTGAGAAGCCGGCGATATAGTCCACATCTTTGATCGAACGAAAATGTTGAAGCAGATGACGAAATTACGCAATTCATATCCAATCAGAATGTATGTGAATGTGTTTTGAAATGTTGTAAAGATAAAGGAATTACCAGTATTAGCCCTGGCATGAGGTCCGGAAGATGAGCCACGATCGGGTCTCGTCCACAAGCATCCACCAGCTTCGTCAACATCTTGATGGCAGCAAGGTTCAGTGGAAAGTCTCCTGTCTGTATGAGAGGAGTGAGGACACGGATGACGGCTTCTGGTGGGAGTGTGGTCGAGATCATGTTGGCGCACGCCTCCCCACTGCGGACTACCTGCACAACATCCGATAACCGTCAAACGAAATGTTTTATTTGTTATTTATCCATTAACTCTATAAGCGTCCATTGGTCATATTTTCACCAACAAGGTCATTTCTATGGCGTTACTGGCAAAGATTTCGCCAAATGACGTTTATTGGTTTTAGCTATTGTATTAAAACTAAACTAAGTCAAAGTCATGCAATGTAAATATCATTGGAATGCTAAGATTCTAAAATATCGATTTATGTGTCTTTGAGTTTATCAATGTCTATTTGCAGACAACTTTGATGCAATATTATATTTTCTTAAAAGGCGTAATCCTGTGGTCGCGCTGCCATCTGCTATTGTTGTGCAACAAGTTCGTTTACAATGTTTATCTTTGTGTTTTAGGTAGCTTCTTAGTAACATACCCACATTTTTTTGAATATGTGTCTTTGGATCTGCGCAATCACAGAAATCTTTCGATTGCAGAAAAAGGCAGTAAGAATCATTTCAAAATAAACAAAAATCATGTAGAACGCTTTTAGAGCTTGGAATACTAACGCTATTCATAGTTTTCGAATGGCTGTCTACTGTAAATAAAATGTTTGTCCAAAAATGTGACATCATTCATATACGAGGGGCAGAATTCAGATGCAACAAATAGACTGCGGCATTTGAGCGTTTGTTCTCAGTTCGGATCAAAATTCTTAACAAGCTCCAAGCTTCGTCAAACATGCGCAAATCAAAATCTATTCTGTTTGAAGAACCTTCTAGTGAAACGTTCTGTACTGGGAGTTGAGGAGTTCATGATGAGTCGCTGGGATAACTAAATTTTAGGAGTTATCGCGAATGGAAATCGGTCAGATTTTTAAAGGTGCAGTGCAATGTTTCTGGTACGTTTGATGAAAGACACTGACTGAATGAGAATAGAATGCTAATGAATGAATGAATGAAATGTTGGACTGATAATTCACTGATTATATTATTAATTGTATAATTACTTGACGATTGCAATGCAATTTTTTTATTGTCATTTTGTGTTTTAGGTAGCTTTATAGAGGGTCATTGAAGGATGATGGATTACAATAATAATTATTCAAAAACAACATAGTCTGTTGGCGTTGACGTCTGTTACTGTTGGGCAAGAAATTTTTTTAGTGTTTATATTTGTGTTTTCAATAGTTTTCAGTGGTGAAATTCGTAATAAGTCATTATTAATTGTTTTGCCATCAAAATAGGGGAATCTTTTTGATACAGTGATATAATCAAAAATTAACTCACATAGTGCAATCTAAAAATTAACTAAAATAAAATAACTTATATTTTATTTCAAATTTGAATTTTATTGAAAAGAATTCTCCGAACACTAGAAGACTTCATAGCAAATGCAACATACACAGTACAGCGACTGGACTGACATGGGACTGACTGTTTACATAATGCCAGTCAACTGGCGCCAGTCTTGGTATGAGGTGGTGAGGGTAACTGGTACGCCATAAAAACAAAAAAATTTTGTTCTCCTGGTACTTCCAGCTATTGGCGTGACAGCAACCAACTGGCATCTCCAGTGACTGGCAATGCCTGTTTACACAGAGCCAGTTGCTGGTATCCAGTGACTGACAACCTCCACTTGAACGCAACTGGCATCGTGTAAACGAGCCATAATAATTAATCAACAGACAATAATAAAAAATACTTCTGAGCATTCAGGTAACCAACATATTGTAACTTGTGTATCAATAGCGGAGGCTCATTTCAAGAAACTAATCAAACTTAAAAGAAAGGACCCAAAATTCCTCTTTGCATGCTGTGCTTCATGTGGTATTGATGACGATAAACAAATGAGTGCTGAAATCGCTGTTCAACTACAGTAGAATCTCGGTTAACCGAGGTGATTGGGACTGAGAGTACTTCGGATATCGTAAAACTTGGGTAGTTCGGTACATAAGCTATAAATTGTCAACGTAATATAAATTATAAATAGCTAAAGATATTCTAAAACCATAAATTAAAGCTATTACCAGACCTTTTGTTTAGGTTATTAGAACAATATTTGTTGTAATATATGCCATACTAATTCTAAAACGTGATTTCACATCAGTATCACAATAACCATGAAAATTGTTGCTTACTTTTTAACTGAATTCAAGCTGCAACATATAAACATGAGAGCAAACGGTATAACAACACACAACACATTGATTTTGATATAAAACTCATTTATTACAAAACTGAAAACAGTATATTATGACAAAATGGTGTCTTCGTTCAGATTGACGACACACAAACAGTTCCGAGTTGTACAACCAGATAGCGAACTTTGCCGAGGAAAAACTACTTTCACAGTAGTTTTTAACGCAAAGCAGTTCAGTGGGCATATTGTAGGTGAGGTATGAAGGCGCAAACAATCGCTCATTAGTTTGTGTGTTTTGCCTTTACTTTAAAATGTAGCCTCGGTTAACCTGGTACCACGGTTAAGCGGACCTCCTTTGAAAGAGAATCTACTGTATTTAGAAACGGCTTTGGTACACCTACACAAGAGAACTGTATTGAGCGAAATCCGACCAGACAATAGACCGAGGACGGAGTCACCGTATGTAAACTATTATTAGTTAACATTACCTCTTTACTATTGTCTTTGTAGCAGTTGAGTACTTTGAGAATGACCAATTCAGTGAAATGAGTAAAGCTATCAGTGATGGCTCTTTTCTTAAGCAGTTCGGTGAAAGCTGTTAGAGTGAGAATCTTAGTCTGGACATCTCTGTTGTTGGTCTCCTGTGTCAGGTTGCCGAGCAAAATCCTCAGAATCGGCCTGAAATAAATAATCGTTACCACAATAAAATAACCGTAGCCATAATAGAATAACCGTTGCCACAATAAAATAACCGTTGCCACAATCAGCTGCCAATCGCAAACAACTTATATTACTGTTAATGTTACTTGACATTTTTAAAATTTTAATCTAGTAAAACTACTTTTCTCTTTTTACCTTCAACTAACCTTTACTTTAATCCTTCAACCCCGGTTGACATACTGTGCACGTGCTGCCAATGACGCGCCAGCCGCCAGTTGTCGTCCTCTACACGTACTTGTCACTACTGCATTTTACTGCTACCTTACGGGATTTTTTAGAACTATTTGGAGCTTCTCAATATTCGAAAACGCTGCCTACCTTCCTAGCATAATTGTTCTGGCCATTCTGCTGTCTTTGAAAGGAGGAAAAGTGAAAAAAATCTCAGCTGGAAGAGCAGTTGATAACCACTAGGTTTGTTGTTTATTTACTGTTGTTTGATGTAATTTGGGAAGGCAATGGTTTTGTGTTAGTTTGTCCGTGTTTTGGACTGAAATATAATTAGTTATTATCTCTAAAAGTTTTTTATGTTTTCTAAGCGAAGTATAGTGTCGTAGTAGTAAATTTTAAATGGAAAATTTGTTTTAAGAAGGCGTTTAATGGTAAATTTACATTGTGAGTACAGCCCAGAACTATGTTATTTTTGGATGTTTTCGATAACATATTAGTTTGTAATATATGTAGACGATAACATTACATTGTTGTTACATGAACAGTTATCAGTTACAGCTCAGGTTTCTGGTAATAGGTGGTCCAAATCCCAAAATAATGCTGTCTGAGGGTGTTGGAAGGGCTCTTGAAATTCCGGGCTTGAAGAGTTTCGTATAAAAACTCAGGGAGTGACAAACTATCGTGAAAAAATGCAAAAAACTTAAGAATATACTCAAAAATATTTTCATATTTTACCAATTAAGAGCTTTAGAAAGAAATGTTCTAGGTTAGTCACAGCCAAATACAGTGGAACTTGGTTATAACGTCACTGAAAGGACCACACATTTATTGACGGTATATCAGAGTGACACTATAAAACAGGTTTCACAGTTTTAATTTAAAACTGAAACAAACAGATTTTACATAAAACTCACACTTTTAATGAAGGTAATTGAAGAAATTTACATACATAAGAAGTTACTGTCGTCATTTTATAACTGTTAACATAGCGTCTATGACTCTGTTGCTAAATAAAATCTCTAATGATTACTGCCACAGGTTGTCTAAAACATAAAGCGTTTACTATGCAATAGTCTGAACTGGCTAAGCGCTACGCTGACGAGCAACATCTAGCATAGAAGTGCTAGGGTTCGAAGAATGAGCAATCCCAATTTGACTTGCACATGTGTGGGCAAAGAAAAAATAAATTCTTTTACGGATTGTAGCTTATTGAGAGTGGCACCTTTTTGCTTTGTGGTTAGTGGTTATGGGGACAAGTTTATTGATGCTTTTTTGTAGACTGATATAAAAGTTTAATTATTATTTTATGTTACAGTTAAGAGTAAAAAGCTTGCCACTTCTAGGGTTAATGAAGGTAATTGAAGAAATTTACCTAAATATTTATGTATGACTGAACTACTATATACTGTATAAAAACTCGAGTATAAAAAAATCACAATGATTACCACAAGGTTAGCGGTAAGACCATAAAAGGACGTTTCCAAAAATAGAATCGGGTTACTAGCTAAACAATAACCATGCCCTCTAATGCTAACGCTGCACAGCCAACCGAACCTTCGCCCTTTAGATATTCGTTGCCTTCTTTTCGGCCCAATTTTCTTGACGTTATATACGAGGTTTTAGAATTTACTGAGAATGGATCCGAGGTTTTTACTATGTTAATACTTATAGTTTGGCAGGACCTAAAAATATATTTTGTTATATCCGTGTTGACGTTATGGCCGATGCTGTAATAACCAAGCAGCACTGTAGTATGAATGGGTTCACTGACCTGAAGTTGTCCTGAAGGGCTTTGACAGAGCTGTCTCGTATCAGTCGGGTTAGCTGACTCAAGGACGCTCGCTTCTCACTGTCAGACAGAATGGTCACATTCTCACCATTGTCGCTGTCCGGCTGAGTAAGAGAATCCACTACTTTTCGTAGAGCTTCATCCTCACTCATCACTCCTCCTGCAGGATAACATAACAACAGTTATGCAATTAGCGGCCTACAATTTAACCTGAACAGGGTGAATTTTTACAGAAAACTTTATTTTTGTTCATATAGTTTATACAGTACAGCAGAACCTCACTAACTCCATACTTTGGGTTATCCAGAACAAAAAAGTAAAAAAAATCAAAATATTATTTTCCAATGTTCTTTTTGGATTTAGGTAGCTTGAATAAAGTATAAAACAGAAATTTGCTTCATTTTTAATTATTGAAGATTTTAAGACTATTTTTAGGTATTAAAGCATTTTTTCGTCTGGATGAGCCATTTCAGTTAATAATGATTAGTTAATAAATCCTATTCAATAAAAACATTAGTAGCAGTAGTGTAGCGTTTACGATTAGCAAACACACCAAATCACTAACAGTAATACATTGTGTGTTTATTGGCTTCGTTACTTCTAGTTCTATTTTCGGGTGTTTTTAACATAAGTTGTTAAGTTTATTCTATTTTATAGCCCATTAAAACATTTTTTAGCTGAAATAAAACACTGTATTGTAAAGACTTTGTTTGTAAATCATTTTTTCCTACAAACGATGTTAATGAACAATTTTAAGCATATATCAGTTTAACCCAAAAATTGGTTATCCGAAAGTGCTCTCTCCCCTTTATTTCGCTTAACCGGGGTTTTACTGTAATTTTAAGTGTACCACTCTACTGCTACTAACTGAAAAATATTCAATATTTCCTTAAAAACCAAGATAAAAATATCTAGACAAAAACAAAGATATTTAGTTTGAAAAAAATATTTTGTACAAACTACCAACACAAAATACATTTCACAAAGTATTTAAAATTGTAAAAATATTAATTTAATTTAAGTAAGTCAAAACAATACTAGAACCATTTTTATGGTGATTTTAGTGTGGTACAACTTATTAAACATTGATTATTCTTTAAAAAAATTTCAAATCAAACAACATTCAGTTTATAGGCAGATACATTACATAGTTCACTACGCTTATAATGGTGTGACTTTAGCCCATAACTCACAACTCACCACGAAGTGAGTTAAAGCTGGTCAATCAGCCTATTCAGACAAAGGGAACTTACCGTCTGTTTGGGTGTTATCGGTGGTGTCAACGCCATTACAATCCCTCACAGTCAGAACACGGTTGGTGAGCGTTGTTGACGTTGTACTCTGAAAGACATTCAACATTCATTAAAAGTATTTACCACTGTACTATAGCTAAAGAGCAAGCACTACAGAATATCCAGAAATCGAAAATGTGTCCAGTGTACTATAAAAACCAATAAAAATTGGGACTTATTTTATTTTCATACAATTGTGTTTTCCTTCAAGAAATAAAATCGGGAAATAAGATAAGAAAAATTGCAAAATTATAATTTTAAATTTCACAGCTTTACCTTCACACATCAAATACAATTTGCTAATTTGGTTTGAAAACCTTGATAAACTAGCCTTCACCATGAGAACTACATCTAATAATTTTAATTAAGTTCCATCATTCAAATCTTTACTCTAAAATTCGAAGTTGGTTTCCATAAGAGTTTAAAACTCCAAGTAATTTAAAAAAAAACAATCCAGTCAAAACGTAAATCAGTGCGTTTGGTGGCATTGTTGGCATTGTTTTCTTTGTTTTGTTATACCATTGATATCAATGGTTATAATTATCATGTTTGATTTTTTGCGGGCTACCGTATTTATTCTACTGTCTATTACCTTTTTTTTAGAATGACTTTAAAGAAATACAAGTCAATTCAAATTTTAATAACGCTAACCTCTATAACTCAAACTTCCGACAGTTCAAACTTCCTATATTTTGAACTTATTCCTTGAATTTTAAATTAGCGAGGTTCAAATGTACAATACCAACAATATATCACGCATATAAGATGAGTGAATACTTACCGAGGAGTTTGACTGAAGGGACAATTCCTCCATGGCTTCCTCCAAGGCCTCGGTGCCTGACAGTTGACTAATGCCCGAGTCCTTGGACGTTGTATTGTCCTTATCCGGAGGTTTCTCTGTTCCGGCCTCATAAGTGTAGTTCTGGATTTCAGCTGTTGTTTTTCGTAATGACCTTTAAATAGAAAGCATTCTATTACAAACTTCAAAAACCAGCAAAAGCAAGGTACTATATTTGGGTAATATGTATCCTAATTCTCACATGAAACAAACCTTACACACCACCCACCCAAATCTATCGGTCTTTTAATCAATAAGCAAAAAAATTAATTCCAACAAACTTCTGAAACAAAAAATTTTTAATTTTTGATACAGTGAATAAACTAGTAAATTCTGAGACCCAATTTGTAGATAGTAATTTGTAGTAAATAATTCCTGGTTTATAGAAAATTGTAGCCTCTGTAACCACTTTATATTAAAATTGAGTTCCTTTTTCTGCTTGTTTTACAGTGGAACCCCTCAAACCCAAACCAATTGGGGTGAAGCCTGTTCGCATTTAGGGGTGTTCGGATTTCCCGGGAAATAATATTACACACTTATTTTGAGATTGTATTTGTGGTGAACCACAGGAGACACAGCTATTGGGGTTATACAGGCTGGGTGACTGAATGTTCGAAAGGGCACTGACCTTGGTGGGTGGATGTACGTCTGTGACATATCATTGTTGTTATGTGAGCGTGTGCTAAAAATGAATCACTCTCCCCCTACCCCCACCCTTACTGGGATGCGTCTCGCGCCTGTGCATCTAAAAGCTAAACGACGTGATATTCATGTGATGCTGGCTTGGAATTGCGGCCGTGCGAAGATTTTCTTCACTTCGACCGTTAAAGATAAAAAACAGACATGAAAAGTTAAAAAATGAAAAACTTGTGTTTGTTCAATCTTGTATTCTATGTTTTTGTGTTAAACCTTGAAAAATAAATTTGAGTGATTAAATCAATTTTTTTTATTTAGAGTAATTTCCTATTCGGATGTTTGAATTTGCCGGGATTTCGGATTTCCGGGGTTTGGATTTAGGGGTTTCACTGTACCTATTTTACTCAACTACACAGACTTCACATCTACGTGTGGGTCGTATCAAGGATATCGTATGAAAGATAAGGGTGAGCGGGCACAGTACTAGGTAATCAGTACTAGTAAAAACTGATTGGCTTCAGGACCTTTGGAACAAATGACATAGCTATCACAAGGTTGCAGTACTTGGAATGCTATTAACTAACCATCAACTCACAACACAAGTTTTATAGAGGTGTAAAAGACTCTAATAAAAGTAAATTCCTGTATAGCTAAACTGATTCAAAATCAACATTACCACGATATTTTGATTATTTGCCAATAAAAATTTCCTTGTTTCAACTAAACCAACTCAATGGAATGTTTGCTTTCTCAATAAATCGTGACACTACACCATGTTTTTTTTGCAATAAGATCATATTTTTTACTTTGTTATTTGATAGTGCTGCTTGAGTGAAAATTGAAGCCCGACAAAGGAGCAAAAAAGGTATGCTCTTTAGAAGTGTTAAAACTGTGATCATAGGTTTAAAAATTATACTTCATCTGGATTTTATTGGAGTTTAAATCATACAGTTTGAAATTTACAGCTTCAGCAAATAAATATGCAGTTAAATAATTTGAATTAAACTTTATTATTAGCAAATAAAATGATTGAGAACGAACTTGTATATTTCTTCGGGATTCAGCTCCGTGTCAGATGGAAGGGTCGAACGTAGGAAGTGTCGCTGAGGCCCGGGGGAAGTCATGCGACCTGAGGGGGAAGGAGGAGAACTCGTGACTGTGGAGTTTCCTGGACTGGATGAGACACTACTCCTACGAACCCTACCCTTCAACAAGGATCCTGCTGCCTCCTGCAATATATTACTGTTAGGAATGTAACAATACAAGTGTGCAATTGGGAAAAATTAAAGTTTTCATGTAAAATTAAATACCATAACTTTATTAATATAAATTATACCTAACACTATCATGGTTCTATCATGGTTTATAATATTCATGATTCGCCATGTCAATAAATAACTTGACAAGATTTATCCCATTTACACTTGAAGTGTGTCATCCGCTCAAGTATTTTTTTGTAATAAATACAGAGAAATATACAATAAATATATTATATTTATACTGATTATATTTATATTGATATTATTGGTTATATATTTTTCTGCTTAACCCTTGAGGACCAGAGCCATGTTATAATTTTTTTATATAGGTCTAAATTTTTTTTAAATGCCATGGTCATGTATGCTATGTGAAAAAGACAGTGTGAAATCTAAATATTTGTAATGGTTTATAAGAAGGTTTGTACTAAGTCTTATTTTTAAGATATCTTAATGCTTTTTTTATTTAACTGATTATAATTAGTTACCGTAGCAACCAATAATGATATATTGATGTTAGATTTAAAAATATACATATCTGCACTGCAAGTAATATAAGAATAAAAATAAGAATAAGAATTTCTTTTATTCCCTTAGACGAAAATACACACATATAAATACTAATAAATAAAATCTTGCCAGGTCAGACTAGAATAAAAAATAAAATAACCTTAAAAACAAAAAAATAAAAAACTTCAACATACTATTATACAGCAAAAATTATTATAATTGTATTACAACAATATTATAATTGAAACTGATTTTTCTTTTTTTGTTATTTAACTTTCCACAGATAACAAACTAATAATAATTTTACCTTAGGAAACACATTTAAATTATTATTTACATTATAGAGTGTGTGTACAAATTTTCATAGGATTTTGACCAGGAATAAATTTTTTACCTTAGAAAATGTTGATACAACATTACATGTTGTTTTCGTTCACAACAGTATCAAACAAACACATTATTTATTTCAGAGACATTATTTATTTATTTTTAACAAGAAAAACCATCCAGACAGTAAAAGAGGAAACTAAAGACATCTAAAATAAAATAAGTTAGATTAAAATGTACCAAAGAGCATATACTATACAATAAACTACTAGCTGACCATATTTCTTCAGCTGGGTTTTTCACAGTACTAGCTACTGACGATATATTGCCAGTCGGTCCTCAAAGGGTTAAGGAAAGCGATGATACCTATCAGTTCATAAACAGAAAGATACTCATTGTGAACTCCCAAAATAAAATACTATTAGTAGTTCCTGGCTGTGTATTGAGCCTCATGTGCTTAAATAATAATAAAAGAGGTGACAAAGTAGCAAGAGCCAGGTTGACCGTACTTTGGCATCAGCAGGACAACCATTAATGCACTTGTGGCTTAGTTTGAACAATAATATTCCCAGCTATGAAGCAGGTGCCCTCGAATTCTCATATTCCCTCTTCCCCCACTGGTTATAACCATAGAGGGCAGATAAGGTTTGCAATTCATCTGATTATTCAAGACTGTTATTTCAGGAAACACCTCAACACTATATGATGGACATGTCTTCATTGCGGACCATTATACACATAATAATGTGATGGAAGACGAGCGAGAGTGAGAATAAGTTTGCTCTTGAACAATTGAGTGATGAACCAGTCCCATAGGTTGGGTGAAATCCCCTTAACCTTTTTGAGGACCCATCTTAGAATCGGGGAGTGCAATCAATTTTGGTTAACGTGTTGGATTTGGGTGTGGACTTTAAGATAAACCCCCCTCATTTGTCGATCAATCGCAAATACTTTGGTAGTAAGAGCCCAGTAGTAGAAGGTTCTTAGGAGCTCTGAAAAACATTCATCTAAATTCCTTGATATTGTCAACCTCTACATGGAGTTTGCTTGAACTCTAGCTTATGAGGGAACCATTACTTCTTTTTGTGTGAGGTCATTTTGCTCTAAAACCTCAACCTTAGCTCCAAGGGACTAGCCTAAAACCGTTTAGCACATTATCAAGGCTAGGGACCACTTGATGTTGGCTCAAAAGAGACTCCGGAAGGTTATCCGTCACTGAAGCAGATGAAGATCAGGCTTCTTGGCCTTCAGTGCAGCCTTGATTTAACATGCCACATGATTGCAGGTCTCGTCCTGACGAATAATTATATCAAATACAGTGTTTGGGTCGAAAGATCCAACCTTGAACACCAGTGAGGCTTGCTGCGCTTACTACCTGCCGCAGGCAAAGATGGTGAGCTGTGCGGTATCAGTGAAATCCGCACAGTATACACAATTAAGGCTGCCTGTACTACCAACCTTGAGAAGGAATTTTTTGAAGTTCCTGTGACCAGAAACAGGTAGCCAATACTACAGTACTGGGCCATACAATAAGCAAACACATGGTGTCCAAGCTCTAAACATCCCGAAAAATCTACAATCCATAACATCCATATAATCACTATAAATAAAAATACAAAGCATTGAAGCAATCCATTGTTACCTGATATTCCTGAGGAAGTTTGGCTAGGCGCATGGTAACTGGGCCCGGATTCAGATTGAACAATGCAAGTATAGCTTCTTGAGCAGCTCTTCGCAATTCATTCCCATGCTTCAAGCCATCTGCTATGGTCCAGCCTGTAAAAGAGTTTGGGTGTTGATATTATTGCACTTTTCATGTTACTTTTGGACAAACATCTATGTTGCAACTGATGATCAGATGATGATTCAACTGACTCGTACTGCAGCACACTAATAATTGGTAAATCAACTTCATCCTTATAATTAATGCTAGAGCTGATAATTTTTAATAAGTTAGTTAGTTACTGAAATGGTAACCTGTCCAGGACCATGTATTTTAAGCCAAGTATGAATGAGAAATGAGTGTAAGATGATCGTGGCGCGATCTTGTAGTCTTGTTACTGACTAAGGCTGAAATGTTCCTTAGACAGAACTATTAATTAATAGTCTTACAGTCAATGATGTATTTAAGGAACCTACAGTTTAACATGAAGTCCGAAGCAATGCCTCTGAATTACGAACTAGTCTAATTATGAGGATGGTCTTTGCAGATTAACATAGTATTCAATAGTGCGGACATTAATCCACACAAGAGAAAACTACACCTACCGACCATCGCTCACTACTAACCACGTAGCTGAATTCATGACCTCCAAGAGGCTGGATTACGGGACATGCCACCGTCCCAGTTCTGGCTATAATTAATAACTATTATTAATAAGTCCCAATTAATATTTTATTAAACTGACCAATCATCTTATGGAGTGCGGAATGTAGCGGGTCCTTTGAGTAGCTTGGAGAGCTGGGAGGGAATACTGTCTGTGGGTCGCAAATGGCTGCCAGCCTTGTTAAGTAGTTGAGAGCAGCTGTCTTGACCTTTGGCCCAGGCGTCTGAGTAGGATCAGTCAAAAACCTCAAAACTGATGACATCTGGAGCTCAGGGGGGAAAGATTCCCTGTATTGGACACGACACAGTTAGAACCATGTACACCAGTACACCACAGTAGAGCTTCCCTAATCTTACACTCGATAGTTTGAAAACTTCTGCAATTTATATATTTTACCTATTCCCTTGAGAAAGTCTCTAATGTTCAAAAAGTTATACTCCGATAATTCAAAGTGTTTTGACCCGTAATTTAGCTTTGAAAATTCAAATTTGTTTGTACTTTAGCCTTTAGAATTTGAGTTTGAAGTGGCTGACTATAAGGGGTCCTACTAACAGATTTATTGATGGTTTTTTTACGAGCATTAAAATGATTAACAGCATTAAACAGCATTAAAATAACATTAGTAAAAGTAAATAAAAAATAAGGAAAATCTCCCCCAACAACACAATAAAAGGAAGATTGGATGATAAGACGAGAGAAAAATCGCAAAGAGTAAAGACATTACCTTTCAGCGCAATGAGTGTAATATGGGGTTATGCATGCGTCCATGTTTTGAAGACTTTCATATGAAAAAAGTTAAAAATTGTTCATTTTAGGATATTTTGAATCTAAAACAAATTTTCTGCTATATTTACAGTCGGCTACAATAGAATTAATTGAAAAAAATATTTTACTCCTTGGAGGTGTGTTTTGATTTTTTCCCCTTACTCCTCACCCTGAGATAGTGACATTTTAAAAGGTCATTACTCTTTATAGGGTTATAGGTTGTTTATCTCTCTAGATAAACAACTCCCAGTTAACACGTTCTCTACTAGACAATGTTAAAAGAGAATCGTAACCAAAGACCCCAGCCACAGTTTTGTGGTGGGCGAGTTCCAAGCCCAGGTTAGGCTCATTAAAATAGACTGCTGCCGCAGATTTGCGGCTATGGTTCCTTAATACTAAATACGAAATTTCTTCAGAACAGTCTATTTTAATGGTGATATAGCTTAGGCATGGTCTATAGGATTATGGGCCGCATGTGTGCGGCGCTTGGTCTGTGGCTAGGACGATCATTGATGTCACTGGACAGTTGGTAATACTGACAAGTATCAACAGGTGATACCATTAGTGGTATATGTCATAGGTCACAACCACTATAACTGGTCTACAAGGAAGTTCATGATTTTGTGAGTGAGCTGTGGGCGTGGTTGACAACCGCATATATGCGGCGGCTGGTAGCGAACGTGTTAATCGGTTGTTGACTCTATGTCTATGTTAAAAAATCGTCATCTATCATGTCTGTAAATAGACCAATTATTTTCATAAATATGAATCAATTTAACTAAATATGTTACCTGATCACATCCAAACTCTTGATGATTTTATTCTGGATGGAACCCAGAAGGTCACCGCCAAGTTTGTTGAGTAACCTAGTCAAAAGCACGTAAAGCCAAGAGTTCAAGTCAGCTCTATGCATTGAGATCAACTCATTGAGTGTGTCCAAAAATAAGCTGAATACCTGCAACAGACCACAGCACAGAATATGTTATTATGATGAGGGTAGTACTTCAGTAGGACCCCTCATATCGGGCCACCTCAGGACAGAGCCCATGGCTGTATAACGATTTGACCGGATAAACTAACCTATTTTTAAAAACGATAACTTAAACCTAATAATAATGAGCAGTTGGTAAATATAATTATAAAGAGGGTTTTATCTTTTGACATTGTTATTGGAAAAAAAAACATCTTTATAAAACTAAGTCAAGAGCTGTGGGACTGATACAATTCAGGGTGCTACAATAGATCTACAGTTGAGGTAGCAATGGGAAGTTATAACTTAGCCCTGCTCAATGAAAAAAATACTAAACATTCAAAAATTATGTATAAATTATTTTTACCTAGTAAATAATTTATTTGTATGTAAATTGAGTAATAATTGTTACTATAGTAACAGTTTTAGTAGAAGTCTACATTTGTGTCAATTTTCTAAGTAAACTGAAGGATTTGATAGGTGTCAAATGATAGATTAGTCAATGAATTCAAAAAAATAATAAAATTACATAATGAAATTTACCTTAGTATGAGAGTCCATGAACATCCTAGTGAAGCAATCAGTAATTCGCTTGAGTTCCGTTGCATTCAGGGAGCTACCTGACTGCAAGTATGCCTGGAGCCCCACCAGTCCCTCCTTTCGATCCGTCCACTGAGTGCTTTCACAATTCGCTATTATTTCACTTATGTCCTGCAAAAAAACAAAACACTCTGTTTTTTAGTCATATTAATATCATGAGTAGAGCTACACAAGTCCCTCCTTACGGTTTCTCCACTCAGTGTTCTCACAGCTAGATGTTATAAAACAGTAAACTCTTGATTATCCACGGGCAGATAGTCCACAAGGATTATTCGCGCATACCACAAAAAGTGAGAAAACACGTATAATGAAGTTTTTAAATACAAAACGCCTGCATGCTTTCTCAGAATTCATGCAAACATTTAGGCCTTTGTTGCCTAGTTTGGAATTTTTTTGCCAATTTAAAATGGCTGAAAAGCAGAAGATTGTGTTGACGACTGTGCAAAGACTGCAAAAGATTACTTAATAGAAAACTAAGGAATACGAAAGTAAAATTTGTAATTAATTGTTAAGCTAAATATGACTTCGTTTAACACTGCTGTTTAGTTTACATTTGATTGTAAATTAATTGAATTTTTACAGTTGAAATTACAGTTTCATTTCATGTTACCTGTTTTCAGTACTTTTGCGGATTATCTGTGATTTTCCCACACACTCAACTCCGTGGATAATCGGAGTTCACTGTTCCTATAAACAAGTATATCACACTGGTATGTAATATAACCTGTTCCACTTCACACACATGCCTGGAGCTCCACCAGCTTTTTACGATTTCTCCCCTGAACGCTCTCACACAATTAGATGTTATTACATTTAAATCCTATAAACAAATAAAATACATCACACTCTTATGTTATCATCTGACGAATACTGCAAGATTGAATAATTTATTCTCAATTGCTAATAATTTAAATATGAACAAAGTTTCTCATAATCATCACAACTATACTGGTTATCAACAGAATCTATAAATTTTCAAATTTATGTAACCAATTGCCAATTTTCACACAAATTCCCAGATGTTACTGAAATCTTCTTTTAAATTTTAATAAACAAAATAATTCATGGTTTGAATCCAATCCATTATTTCAGTAAAATAATTTTTTAATAATAACATTTAGAGTAACATGAGACAACATAAAAAATATTGGTTTGTCAATCATATGAATACAAACATCTTAATATTGTTCAATCCTCAGAGAAAACAACATTATATGAACACCTCAGTCACACCTTTCAAATTAACATTTTTTTTACTTTTTTTGTTAATACAAAATTACTACACGGTTAGTTATTTAAGATAAAAACTAACAACTGTTAAAATTCAAAATCGAACAATATAAACTAGAAAATCAAGCAAACAAAAACCATTTACATGCCATTGCACAAAAAATACAGCTCATTAGTACGTACGTACGAATACCGCTGAGGGTCATAAACGCTGCTAACTCTTTTCCTGTGCCTGGGAAACATTAAATTTGTATCTAGAGTAAAATTTACTAGGAAAATTTTGTTCGTTTGTAGTATTAAGAGTTTGTCAGTGATATTATACTGTATTTCAGCTGTATAAAACAATATTAAAATTTATCAGTATTGTCCATCATCACTCATCAGAAATTCAAAAAAAGATAAGTAAGTTAAAGTAATAGTTGTTATCTAGGAAAATAAAAAAGATTAAATTAGTTTTATTTCTTTAAAAATTGCAAATTAATATGTAATTATACCTGATGATTTGCAAATATTTATTATTCACATCAGAATATCACAGGTGATTGTCCAAATACAATTATGTTATACAGTGGATCCCATCAAAACTGAGCTAATTGGCTTGGAATTGTGTCCATGTGAAGATTTTCTTCACTTCAACGGTTAACGTAACAGACATTAAGTGAAAAACTTGCGTATCTTTAATCTTGGATTGTAATTTTTTGTGTTAAACCTTAAAAAATAAATTAGTGTGATAAATCAATTTTTTTAAATAACAGCTAATTAATTTTTTTGTTTTCCCGAGAACACGTTCGGATTTGCCGGGATTTTGGATTTCTAGGGTTTGAATTTAAGGGGTTCCATTGTATAAAAAAATTTAACAAATAAAGATTTTCCAAATATAGTAGAATGTCGATTATCCGAAACAATAGGGGATTATGTGTGTTCGGGTAACTGAATTTTCGGATGATCGGTCACAGACGGAAAAATGATGTTGAATGAACATGATGAAAAATGAAACAATTTTTAGTTTACTTTTTATAATATGATACTTACAAAATATAGAAAGAACTCTTTAAAAACTACAAAAACATTCTGAGCTTTAAAAATCCAAAATGAAAAGCTTTAAAAATGTTCGTTGAACATCAATACGGCATGTGCAAATTTAGTCGCATCTGCAGCTCTGGCCCGCTACTGCTGTCAATGGTTAAACTTAAGTTCGGCGCATGGTTTCATTTTTCAATGTTTGGCTGTGTTTTGTTTAACTGGCGTTTTGGATAACCGGGCTTCGGATAATCGGCGCTCTACTGTAAGTAAAAAAAGACATATTTGATTTAACACCTCAACTACCTTTCGTTGACTGTTACAGTAATTATGTCAACAATTTTCAAAAATGTTGAAAACCTTATCACACAAAAATCTCTCTTCTTAGCTCAAACTTTGGCACAGACGCTGCATAGTTTCATTTGTACATTAATATTAGACGTGTGGCCGTGCAGCAGGTCAGATTACGCAGATTCAAATGTGTAGCAGGCAGTCTTGTACAAGATTACTGGCTCATCCATTTGTCCCTATGAGACTGTTCTACAGTCAAGTCTTGGGATTTTGGTTTGGTTTAGGTTAGGTTGGTTTTTGGTTAACCACACACGCATACTGGCTTGTAGAAATGAAAATATTTATAGAAAATAAAGAGTTGAAGTTATAATTTCCGATGAAATAAAAGTACTCTCTTTACCGAGTACCGCTTAACCAAAGTACCGGGTTAATTGAGACTATCTTAGGACGAGTTTTATAAATTTAAAAGCAAAGGCAACACACAAACTATCGAGCGATCGTTTGCGCCTTTAATACACAAATACAATACACACACTGAACTGCTTTACGTTAAAAACTACTGTGAATGTAGCAATTATATTTCTAGTTTTATATTTCTTTAGTAAACAACTATAATTTACCTTTTTTAGTTTTGTAATAAATGAGTTTTATAAAAAAAACCTTGATGTGTGTTGTGTTATCATGTTTATGTCGCAGCTTGGGTTTTAATTAAAAAGTAAGCAATAATTTTCGTGTTAGGCTTACCCAAGTAGGCTATTGTGATACTGTTGTGAAATCATGTTTTAGGATTAGTGTGGCATATATTACTATGTTTATTGTACTAAACCTAAACAAAAGGTCTGGTAATAGCTTTAATTTAAATGGTTTTAGAATACCTATTTATAACTATTTATAATTCCACTGACGATTTTTAGGTTATGTACTCGTACCGTATTATCCAAGTTTTACCGTCTCCAGGGTAATCTCGGTCCCATTTACCTCAATTAACTGAGACTCTACTACATTGACATTGGAAATATACTTTGCACAGAGTTTTAACTTTGAATACAGTTCAAAAAAGTGCAACAGTTGCAAGGCACATACTAAGTTTGGTTATCCAAGTATTATTATTCTACCTTTTTTTCCTGGTGGCAGTCCAACATTCCACAGGGAGATGTTCCATATTGTTCTGTTGTGGCTTCCTAATTTTTAACATCTATGCGGTTGCAAGTCATTACCGAAAGAATCGTAACCAGCCGAGCACTGAGTTATAAGCAAGCACCGGGCCCAAAGCACCATGCAGTGAGTATTAGTGACCAGAGTGACCAGCCCGACAGTCTTACCTTGGCTCCAGACTCCCACACATCTCGGTAGAGCCTCTGCTGCGATCCACTCCATGAGTATGACTAAGAACAGACCATGTTAGTGACAACACAGACGTGCAACACTCTATCTCATGCTATACACATTACACAATTCTCCTCTGCTCACTAGCTACACTCGTCGACTACAGGATGAGAGAAAGCAGGATACTTGATCGTGAAACTGAAAATAAAACAAAAAATTCTAATATTTTGTAACCTCGACTGCCCATCACTAGGCCTAAAGCTTGTGCGGTGAATTAAAAACAGCAAGGTACTGTAGCGGCAATACTTGAATACTTGATCTTTGACCGATGATTGATCGCTTCAATTTTTTAAAACTAACTAAAATAATTATTTGTTATTTTCAATGGCGGCAGGACTTAACACGTTCGCTGCTACGCATGGGAAATCCCACGCCTCCGACCGCCGATAACACACGGGAATTCCCGCGTGTTGTCGGCGCGGGAAAGAACAGCACCTGAGGAAATCCTCCTATTGTCTTTAGCAATGAATGTGTTAATCAAAGAGTAGCCTTTATTTGAGCTCAGTGAATGAGTACAGTGGCCTACTCAACAGGCACGTCTTCAGTGCAGCTCTGAATTTACTAGGATTAACCCTTTAATGAGTAACGACGTTTTAAAACGTCATTATTTGAGAGCTGTTAAGGAGTAAGGGTAAAAACTCAAAACACACCTCAAAAGAGTAAAAAAATTTTTTCTAAAATACATTCCAACATGGAGTAAATGTAGTTAGAAACGTGTTTTAGGTTCCAAATGCACTAAAAAAAAACATTTTAGAACTTTTTTCAATCAATTTTTTAATTTTCAATTTTTCAATAAAGTAACTAAAGAAAGCACAGAGTGAAGTTTAGCAAACGAATAACTCTCAGCTACAGAGATACAGGCGTCATTAATAGGGGAGTGTAGAACGCTTTCACTTTTATTCAGTGCTAATAAATAACAGATCTAATAAAACTTCATGCCGTGCCGCCACATTTTCCGCGGAATCTTCCCGCCGCGACCACCAAGCCTAAGAAACCCTCAGCAGATTACCCGAAAACCTACCGAAAACATATAAGTACATGTTCCGCGTCTCTATGTGTCTTTAATTATCGATTTATAGCTTATGAATCAATCTATGTCAAGTTATATGTATATATATGTATTTGAACAAATTTCGTCAAATGACGTTTTAAAACGTCGCGACTCCTAAGGTTAAGGGTTAAGGTCACACACTCCTGCAGGCAGTGTGTGGTAAACAGTCTGATGGCCGAAACTGGTACCTTGTTTTGGTAACTGGTTTATGTTTTTGAAAATTATTTTCAGTTTCACTTTCAGATATTTCTTATTGCATTCTTCACCCTTCCTCATCTATCTCTCTTCCTATCCCTTCCCCTCCACTTACTTTCTCTCCATCTCAAAGTAACTTGTTGGTGTCTAAATAGCTAGTATTTCATAACATTACTCAAGATTTTAATGGGCACAGGCAGAATTAAATAATCATGAAGGATTGACTACAGAAAAATAAACCATACGTTGTATAAAATACTGTAAAATAAAATACGTAGAATCACATTAATTGTCTATCTGAACTAAATTAAGTTTTGTGAATTCAGAGTAGAGTTTCAATGCAGTCAGTTTTTTAAATACTTGTACTATTTAATTTATCAGCTGACCGAGTTTAAGATAACTGAGGGGAGGTACATTTCAGAATTTGTGAAAGTACAATTTAATTAGTAATAAATGAGTCTTGTCAAATGAACTGAAAATTAGCTCCATCGTTTGATTTATTATTAAAATGAAATATAATAAAGTCTGGTCTATCCGGATCCGAATCATACAGATCGGGTTTTGCAAAACAATTATATAAATACAGTAAAGTCAAATTTATCCGGATCATAGTCATTCGGATAATGGATCATCCGGATTGAGTTTTGAAACTAAATTATATAAAAAACAGTTAAGACACGAATTTCATTACAGACTTTTCAGACACAACCGCAGTTCCTTGCTGGACGCACCAAGTGTTACTGACAATGAATGCATAACATGATGAACGCACACTCAGTATATTGGGGGTGTTTCCAAGCGGAGCGCTACAAGCTCTTAGGGCATGCGGTAACTGAACTGAAAACTGAACTGTCAAAGCGTAGCTGTTTTATTTTGAGGTTAAATTTACAAGCACTTGGCGCAAGCGCGAGCAATCACTATTTGACCTTTCAAAACTGAACTATCAAAGTGTAGATGTTTGAGGTAAGATGTACGGTGGTTGGTTGTTTCAGAATTATTTTTACGGTCAAAGTGCATACTAAAACTGTGGTCATAAGGGGTTGTAAAAGGAAGGTCATTTCAACGTCAGAAGAGTGTATTATTACCTACCTAAACTAATAATAATAACTTTTAATAAAATCAAAAACAAATTTTTAATACTTCAAGCGCTTGCCATATTTCACGGCAATCCTGTTGTACAGAAGTTATACGCAGCCAGCAGCACCAATATTGTAGGCGCTATTGACGATTGTTGTGTATGGGATGTGGATGTTTATAATGTTATATTTTCAGTTTAGTTCCATCTGGATTTTCGGCTATCCGGATTGGGACCCCGCCACATTAATATGGATAAACCAGACTTTATTGTACTTTCATATCATTCTAATTAAACGGTAAAGTTTGATGAGTAGATGTCGTGTTGATAAAGTTTTTAAAATAAAACATTGGAAATCTAAATCTTAGTACTGAACCACACTCGTTAAGATATCAAAACATTATGCAATTTAAAAAAATAAAACTGTTTCTTTGTTAATTGAGGACTAATAAAGGAAAATCTAAATATTACTACAGAGAATGAAGAGAATGCTTCGAGAATTTTAATAGCATTGGCATAACTTAACTAGGACTGGGTTTTGAAGCACACAGCAACCCAAAAACCATTCCTTTTAACTATTAATGCATGTTTTAAAAACAGCAACTACTGGGGCCTGTTGCATAAATATATTAGTCTATGTCTACTACAACTTATTAGTCTTGTATCTATCAGTGCTTATTTGAATAGAGCTATTTATGGTTTGTCAACATTTTTCCAAAGCTAGTAAACACAATCAAAAACTTTAATAGTGTAATAAAAAGTCCTTGAGTATAAATTTAAAAAGTGAGTAGACCTAAACTTTATAGCCCAAAATAGACATATAAACACACTTCTTACACATTTCCTAATAATTCGACGTCTCCTATCATTAATTTAATTTTTTTAATATTTGGGCGATTCTGACTTAATCAAGCCATTATGGGAAGTGAAATAATTTTTGTAATGAGGTAATAGTGTCAGATTTTTCTATTTCTAAGTCAAATTACTTCAGTTCTTGTTTTACCTTATGCGACATATACAAACATAACAATAAGAAGTACAAGAGTAAAAATATGGGAAAAGATCAAAACAATTAATAGTTATTAGCATTAACATGAAAAGCATTCAGATACAAAAATAGATATAACTATTACAATGGTTATACTTACATCAGAAGTGCGACGGTACGAGTCAAAGGAACGTTCGGAGCACAGACTAGATGCGTCACTGTCGTCACTGTGATCTTCAAAAGGGCGGTAACTAGTTTTTCGAGGTGAAACTTTATGTCCAAAATTATCACCAGGTTCCCCATCATACAGCTACAACAGTTGGGATAAATTCCATTTCATCAACTATTTGGGCAAGAACACTAAGAATAGCATGATCAAAGTGAAGTCCAGTGTTCAAACAAGCAATCTGGTTAGGCCCTCAAAACAGGATATATTTTGTGTAACACTTTGATATCGATGGAAAATTCAGGAAACAGCCTTTGATCAAAATAGATTGTATGTTTATGTTAAGTGTTTATATTAAATTCATCAAACTTGCAGAAAGTTTAAAGCATTCATTTGAGCCTCTGCAGTTTGGCATCTTGCTAAAGTTAGGTTAGATTATGTTGCTAAGCCTCAGACGTCTAAAGCACTTTCCGTAAAGGACTGTCGAATGGCTAACTGACCCCACAATAGGATATGCTTTTTATTTATTTCTTGTTGTTGGTGGTACGTTTACACTGTTGTATTGTTGTTTTCTCTTTCTTAGTTTTTTTTGTTTAAATTGTATACACATTTTTATTTGTTTGTAATATTTATCGCAGATACTTGCTAAAATAACTTTTCCAACTGCAGACATATTGTTTACGCAGAACGAAAACATTTTTGTTTCTCTTATTTTCTCTCCAAGTAACAATCTTTGGTAAAAAAAAGTACACAAAATTGCATTAAATAAGAAAAATGGAGAGGATTCTAGGTATAATTTTAAGACATTGCTGCAAGCTAAGCAAATAAATTAGGTACCTGCTTTAAACTGCTTAAGCCAAAAATGTACAATATTTTAATATTTAGACATGATGCATGTTTTTAATTACAGATGGACCTCGCCGATAAGTTTTAAAAACTTGACGAGGCCATGATGCTGTAAATTTAAGAAATAAATGATTTTTATTGAAAAATTTCGTAACCAGAAAATAAAGATTATATTTCAACAACTTGAATATGCAGCTGATAATGTGTCATCACTGAAAAGAAACCGGTCTCACTATTAATCATATCAATATTAAGAAGATGTTTAGGTATCAAAATTTGATCTTAACTGAGTGAGTGTTGGTTTAAATACAGAGGTACGGTGACTGACCATGTCACTGTGATGTGAGAGGGGAGAGTTCTCGGCTTCTAAGCTCTGAGCTAGGATCTTTTGGGCCATCACAGGACGACTAGTGGGCTGGATCGGTGGTCTCTGAGCGCTCCTGTAACACACACACAGACAATCAGTTATAAAACTATAAATTATCAATAATACTTGGATATAAGCTAGGGATGGGTCAGTTCCAATTTTTTTTCGATTCCGATTCCAGTCATTGATTGTCCCACCGCCAATAAACGCTTTAAAATTTAGTATTTTTAATTAGGCGTGTAGGCCTTGAATTTTATGATCCAATCGAGCCAAGCTTTGAGTAAAATTTTCAAGCTCAAGCTTTTTTGAGCCGAGTATTTTTTAAATCATCAATAAATTCCCCTCCTTTTAAAACTTATAGCATGAATAAGTTTAGGGTATTAATACCAATAATTCGGCTAGTCAATCAATAGGAAACTTCTTTTTTCGATTATTTTTTGTATATATAGCCTAAAGTATTTCAGTAGTCATAAAAACCCTTAGCCTATATTAAACAATAGATCAAAGTTAGGCTTTTGAGTTGAAAATTCAAGGTTAATATTTTAAGTACAAAATCAATGAAATTATGTTATTTAATCAACTTATTGGATTATTATTGAATAATTAATCAAAACTTTAATAGACAGAACAACAAAATTAAATTTCGTACAAGTTATTGTGAATTTAAAAAGGACAAGTTTCCAGAGATCTACACAGTATCAAATGTACAAAATCCTTATAATTTACCCGTAATCAAATTGGAAGGCTTGAATAAAAAAATATATAAATGAACCAATGGACAACACTTATTAATAACAGATAAATTTATTTTAGTAAAGAATTGCCCTATCAAATTTATTTTTTCTATTGTTTGACTTAAAGTAGCAAAAAACAAGGAGTTACGAATCTACGATCAGACGACAGCATGGGAAAAAAGTGTTTTTGCATTATAATTATACCCGCAAAATTATGGTGCTGGCTTGTAAATTTTGATAAATGAATTATTGTAACTTACTAATGAGAGAACACTCTTTTTATTAAACTATCAACGTTTTAAAAAACCCATCACACTACATTAATTTTAGCAAATTCAAGAACGGATCGACGAAATGCACGTCGTGTACTTGGTTTCCCTGACACTTACTTTCTAGTAATCATGGTATCCCTGGTATCGTAGTACTGAAAACTGGCTAGTTTGTGAGTCGGATTCAGAAAAATAGAAAAGAAAATATTAAATGGACCTATTATTCTTTCACAAAAGATTAATAATTATAAATATTCCAAACACAAATTTACAACAATAAATTGAATTATCAAACATTTGTGAAGAAAATACTGCACTAATTCCAGTTATGGCCGACTAGATTATTGAAAAGACCCCTCAGAGCCATCATTGATGTGAATTTCACTGACCTTCCAGACCTTTTGTCTATTTTCCTGACCAGAATTTCTCCCCTTGACTTTCCAGAATGTAAACACCTTGATCAATAACTTTTTAAATGAAATTGTTCATTTTCAGTACTTCTTATTGTATAAACACTATCCAGGATTAGGTTCCTTCAAAAAAATTATTTTTTTAGCTACACATTTTGAAGAACAGCACCCAAAACGTACACAACCAACCTTTTAGAACCAAAGAGATTTGTAAGAGAGGACTTGGAGCCAAATCGGTTGGGGCTAGTCTCGCGGCTGGTGCCCTGGCTGCGTGGAGGCACACGCCGGTTCTGGTAGCCTAGAGTATTGGTGTCTGGCATGTTGTACGTGTGGTAGCCGAGCCGTGATGATGGTGATCCTGACCTGCTGCTTGCTGTCAACATTCACAAATTCATCATGATTCATTGTTCAAATTCATTGTTTCTTTTGGTAGCTGCGTTAAAGGGCTACACCAGTGTCTGTGAGCGCATGGCCTCCCCACTTTTCCCCTACACACACATTTACTCACATCTAGAACACATACTGTTACAGACCTATTGTTGTTATTATCTCATGTTTCCAAATTTATTCATGTTATCGCCTTATGCTGTTTATTAATTTGTTATTATTTACATATTAAACAATATGTTTGTTGTTAAGATTTTGTAATATTTATTGTTCTTTTCATTATTTGTTACAATAATTTCTTTCAGCCATATAACATTTTTATCTGTAATTAATTGAACTGTTATTCTAAGAACTAATTTAAGGAAACATATCTTAGGCTACCATCTTGTATGTAATTTCATTTGTAAAATTGGTATAACCGTAGGAAATAAATAGATTATAAAATGGGCTGTCATGCTAGCCTAGTGGTTAGGGTCTTGCATTTTCGAGCAAGGGTTTTTTGTCTTTATACGTATTTCACCACGGGTGTGGCATCATCAGAAGACATTAAACCACTGATGCAACCTAAATTACAGAACAATATTTACATATGTTTATGAATATTATGTGTTTCTTATTTCTATTTCATCGATGGTTTGAATATATCAATTCAGAAACGATAACCTACTTAACAAAAAGGAAGATTTCAAAATCTCTGTAATTTCAATCCTGTCTATATTGTTCGAGCTGTTGACAATAATAATTGGCTTGGCCTTTCAAAATAAATTGGTCCGAGAGAAACATAAGGACCTCAAAAGGTTAACATTTGTTGAAATCAAGAGTTCTCAAACTAAAATTTTTTAGTTGCTGAATGATTACTTACGTTGACTCTGAGAAACACCGGCCACTCTGCTTCGGGTACGACCTGTTCTTTCCGATCCAAAATTCCCTGACATGGGCCCCGAATCTGTTTTCTTAGGCCGAGCTGAAACAAAAAATATTTGTAGTTGAAATGCAATTTACATCAAATTTAAAACCACAAAATTATCACGATAATTTATTATTTAATGGATGCTCAATATTTATCATGGTGGTTTCAGAAAACAGCCTATGGAGTACCAAAAAGAGGCAGAAAATTTCTGGTAATTATGAAAATTACTATTTCAAAGACAAAAATAATAAAGGAAATGAGTCTACATGAACCTCAGTGGTCTGTACCCAGACTCTAATTTTAAAATGTACACAATACTATTAGGAGAGTTTGATGCAAAATAACCTTAAAAAAAGAATAGTAAGGGCAAGTTATGGATACTATGACACATTAATGATTAATGAAATTATTAATTGAAATATCTCTTTTATGTGATATAATTTAAAATTTAATTTAAAGAGTACATACAATTTTTCCATTAAAATACAGTCTATTGTTATTCCCAATGTTTGGGAATCCACTGGTTTACAAAATAAAAATGGTTTCTTTTGATTCTGACTAAGAATGTTTTTGTTAATATTACATCAAAGGTAAGTAGTGACTGGTATCGTACAGTATTGATGTCTGAAGAAGAGTTTTATGTGTGCAAGAAACCATCTCAAAAGGACCATACCACAGGATTTCCTATCTTACTAAGGGTAGTACTACTAAGAATGTCTGATTCATATACTGACTTCTGAATGACAACTGAATGATTGATGAATCAGTTTTTTTTCTTAAGACAAATTTTATAATATGTTCATGATTTAATTGTGAGAAAGCTTTCTCTACTTCTTAGTTTTTTTTACATTATTCCAAAGATGATTTCAGATTATATAGAAACTTCTACAAAATACAAAGTTTTGATTGGAACTAAGATGATTTACAGAAACACAAAAACTGAAGTGGACGAAAAAAGGAAAAAAAATATCATTAAAATGCTTTTTACTCAGGTGATCTGTAAAGAAGCATCTGTAAACTATTTTTTGAAACTGAACTTTTGTTTCTTGTTTACCTGAATCGTCTCCTAGCCGCAAGAAAATTAAAATCAAATTAGTAAAAATAATACCAATACTTGAGTGATAAAATAGTGTTGTTACTTAAACTTCTGGCACAACATAGAAAACATTAATACACATGACCAAAATGTATTTTATTATGTTCAGTAGAGTCTCGGTTAACCAAGGCTATACTCGGACAAGTTTTATGAATTTTAAAGCAAAACACATACTAACTAACGTGCGATTATTTTCACTTTCAATTATGGAAATACACACGCAGAACTGAATAGTGTTAAAAGCTACAGTAAATGTAGACAATAATTGTAGTTTTTCTTCAGCAAAGTGTAGCCGCCTGTACAACTATGTCGTGTTCACTCTATCTTTAACTGATTCACATTTCCTTAAACCAATTTTGCTTGCATGCATTGCTTATCGACTGCGTAGGTACCGGCCCTGAAAACGCCATTTCGTCACAGTGTCAGGGCTTTGTTTTGTAATAAATGAGTTTTTTATTAAAAACAATGTATAGTGTTAAATTTTGCTCTCACGTTTATATTGCAGGTTTAGTTTAACCAAAATGTTTGCAATAATTTTAGTGTTACTTAGGCCATTGGAATGCCATCTTATTTCTGTAATGTTTTTTGTGATTCACGTTTTAGGATTAATATGATATACATTACGTAGTTTCTTGTACTAATAACTTAAAATAAACTTCAGATAATAGTTTAAGTCATGATTTCAGTAAATCTTGAGCTATTTATAGCCTTATTACTGATTTTTAGGTTGTGTACCGTGTTATCTGAGTTTTACCGTATCCGAGGTACTCTTGGTCCCAATTACCTTGGTTAACTGAGACTCTACTGTATATTATTTTAAAATTATTCTTCTTAAAGATCGTTTTGTCTGTTTTGGGTTAACACTGGTTATGAAAATCATAAACGGTTTGAGAGTCGCCTCAGTTGATACCCTCAGTTGATAGGAGCATCGGTCCACCCAAAAAGTCCACCCACCGAAACCTTCCATTCACTAACCATAACCACAGTATCCGCAACCAAAACCTCATTCAACCCGGAACCAAAACCTAACCTCAAAACCTATCCTTGGCTGAAGAGGACATTGTCCTATAACAGCCGCAGTGGGCCTTCAGCCCACTGAAACCTCACATCCTGATCCTGATCCTTCTTAAAGATTACTACCGGAAAATTTTTTCAATTGTCTGAAACAATTTAGACACATTTTTCCACTCTGAGGTAGCTCAAAAACACACAATTTAACACAACAGCTTATCTAGTTGTTAAAATCATCATTTGATATTAGAAGACAAAAATAAAGCAAAAGCTCTCTTAACCGACCCCTAAGGGACCGGACCACGGTCAGATAATGGAAAAATTCAGTTAAACCGAATAGTAATTAATTGGTCGGATAATCAGGAATCAAAGATCATTTATTGGTGGTGTGGTGGTTGAATAAATGAGTTTTTTATTAAAAACAATGTATAGTGTTAAATTTTGCTCTCACGTTTATATTGCAGGTTTAGTTTAACCAAAATGTTTGCAATAATTTTAGTGTTACTTAGGCCATTGGAATGCCATCTTATTTCTGTAATGTTTTTTGTGATTCACGTTTTAGGATTAATATGATATACATTACGTAGTTTCTTGTACTAATAACTTAAAATAAACTTCAGATAATAGTTTAAGTCATGATTTCAGTAAATCTTGAGCTATTTATAGCCTTATTACTGATTTTTAGGTTGTGTACCGTGTTATCTGAGTTTTACCGTATCCGAGGTACTCTTGGTCCCAATTACCTTGGTTAACTGAGACTCTACTGTATATTATTTTAAAATTATTCTTCTTAAAGATCGTTTTGTCTGTTTTGGGTTAACACTGGTTATGAAAATCATAAACGGTTTGAGAGTCGCCCTCAGTTGATAGGAGCATCGGTCCACCCAAAAAGTCCACCCACCGAAACCTTCCATTCACTAACCATAACCACAGTATCCGCAACCAAAACCTCATTCAACCCGGAACCAAAACCTAAC
This sequence comes from Nephotettix cincticeps, assembly GCA_023375725.1. Classification (NCBI taxonomy): domain Eukaryota; kingdom Metazoa; phylum Arthropoda; class Insecta; order Hemiptera; family Cicadellidae; genus Nephotettix; species Nephotettix cincticeps. The sequence continues at coordinate 15,732,607 of CM041784.1, forward strand.
CTCAAAACCTATCCTTGGCTGAAGAGGACATTGTCCTATAACAGCCGCAGTGGGCCTTCAGCCCACTGAAACCTCACATCCTGATCCTGATCCTTCTTAAAGATTACTACCGGAAAATTTTTTCAATTGTCTGAAACAATTTAGACACATTTTTCCACTCTGAGGTAGCTCAAAAACACACAATTTAACACAACAGCTTATCTAGTTGTTAAAATCATCATTTGATATTAGAAGACAAAAATAAAGCAAAAGCTCTCTTAACCGACCCCTAAGGGACCGGACCACGGTCAGATAATGGAAAAATTCAGTTAAACCGAATAGTAATTAATTGGTCGGATAATCAGGAATCAAAGATCATTTATTGGTGGTGTGGTGGTTGGTATGTGTGTGAATGTGAGAGTGTATGTTCTGGTATCTGATGGCCTCTCACATCTCCAACTTTAAGTTAATTTTTCTGTTTTCCTTTTAAAATATTGCAGTTCAATTTGTTTTCAATTCAATAAGTGAAACATTGATTTTTATCACCGTGTTAGACGGGAAACTGTCTAAGTAATTAATAAAGAAGCAACTTTTTGTATTACTTTTTACTTTTGTAATATTTTTAATTATTATTTACTTTAAAACAACTATTAATTTTTTAGTTTGAACTAAGTCATTTGACAGTGAGCTCTCAGATTCTATTTTATTGTATTTACATCACCGAGAGTATTTTTTATGAGCTAAACCAAGTTATTTGTTATTTATAATTTTATTTGCTTTTTATTCATATTTATTCACTGAACGCACAACTGGATTAAGTGGTCAGTATATTTCCTGTTTTTAAAATGCAAATTTTTCTGTAAATTTTTAAAGGAAATAAATCATTAATTCATAATATTTGAAAAATCAGCAAATGGTGTTAAAATCATTAAAAAACGTGGAAAATTATACATGCTGTACCATATTCCTTCCATCGAATCCCTTTTTTATTATGACTTAGTTATATATAATAAGAAGTAAGTAGTGACAAACATTAAATAAGCAGAACAAACAAACAAAACGTATAGTGACTGCATTACACCTTGCAGCAGTTGGTAATATTTCTGGGAAGGTCATATCAGTAATGGTGGTACCTGAACAGTGTAAAGCTGACTTGCGTTACTTGCAATGGGCTTTTCAACTCCTTCCAATTTAACACGGAAAGAAAAGAAAAAATTGGTTTCCTAAAATCCAGTTAGGGACTTATTTTTAGTCAGGGACTAAAAGTAACTCGCAAGGATTAAAAAGTCCCTGCAAGTTAACACTGTTGCTTTCAAAAGAAAAAAAACCGAATTTAATGAACAGCGTTGCTATTTTGTGTTTCGTTTTAAAAAAATCACCTTGTGGGCCTCAACAATTTACTTCAAGCTTTTGGGGAGGAGGCAATCAAGGAAGAGTTAAGTTCGTAGGGACACAAATATTCCCGAGAGGGTCGTGCCAGCATTGAGGGAACCATCAAGTGAACGGCCTTTAACTGCAATCAATGACAAAACATTGAACGAGTGTATTATGTTGTGAATGAAAACCAGAGGACAATTAATGTTATAGCGTTTGTGGTAATTTGTCAGATTGTAGTCTGCACAGCATATACCACCTTAATCACTTTACCATGCATTTAATTTCTTCACAAATGGTATCAAAACTTCTGATTCGCAATTACAATGTAAATTGAATGATAATAAAATGAAAAGGTGGTATTTTTGACATTTTATTCTACCGTGAATGATATAGTGGCGCATGTATCAAATGAGACTATACTGTGCTATACAGTTGCTGTGTTCCTCTGTCTTAAACTGTTAAACTGCACTATTACTAGACTATCGATGAAGAAAGTTATTAGATGAAATTTTACACATTTTTAAAATCGCAATCCTAAAGAATTATTACTACTACTTTTAAATGTAAAATAAAAATAATAAAGTAGCCTTTCGTAAATTTATTTTACCTGAAACATGTTTAAGTCTAGATATTAGGCATTAACTGTGTGAAAAATGCTTAAGTTATTTAGATTTTATTGCGGACATTTTCCATCACGATTTTTAAGTAAAACAAAGTTTCACGACGTTTTGGGATCAGGAATCTGATCCCGTCCTCAGAATCGTGATGAAAAATGTCTGCAGTAAAAATCTAAATATCAAAAATCCACCAATAACAATAATGAATTTCAAACAAAGAAATGTCTAAGGATTTTAAAAAAGATAGTAGTAATTGGGTGGTAATAATACTCACGAAGAGAAGCTCCTGAGCCACACTTTTGGCGCGCCAGAGCAGCGTACTGCTGGCGTACCTTGGCTCGCTGGGCTGCCTGAAGGTCGATGGCACTGTTGGACCTGCCCGAGGTCACCGAGGTACCACGATGTATCCCACTATCTGCAACCCATCATACATCTTCATAGTTTTGTATACACAATTATATTGTAAACTTATCTAATGTTTGTGATGTTATTTATTTATAGTTAGGTCAGAAATAAACAAACACGTTTAATCCTATTGATTTCTGCCATGTCAAACGCGACCGCGTGCTGATGACTTATTTTCAAGAAGTAGTCCGGACTAGAGGGAGTGGACTGTACAATTTATTCTTAAACGTTTAAAATTAAAGACTTTTATTGTCATTAAGCTTGGATTACAATCAATAGACAAAGCCAATATAATATAAATAACAACATGTAGTATTTGTAAATACTTTTTTGACATAGCTGAATGGGTAATAAATCAACAAAAAATCTATTTTTTCAAACAACTTGCTACAAACTCATTAAATAACTACTGTATCTTGAATATATCAGGAGAGATTATAGAAGAAACAGAGATTATAAGGGTTAGTTTTACTACTCACCTTAACAACAGAAATAATGGTATCAATCAACAAGTGAATATGTGCTCTACTACCAATAGGAAAGTGCAGTCTACGTGTTTTTTTCTCAGAACTAAGGCAAAGCCCATAACTGTCACCTTTGATTGAGGTTTGCTGAAAGTTATTATTAGTTTTTACATTTACTTCATGTATAAGAGCCAAGAAATAGAAATGTCAAATTGATCTATAAAACTGTAATATGTCACTAAATGAAGGTTAAACCTTCATCAGTGGTTCCAATTACTTAATGTATAGATGTTTGGCTTCATGTCATCTTAAAAACTACTCAGGAGCGTGGTCATCTAATATAGCTTTGGTAATGAAATATTTATAGAAAATCTCACAGACATGTGAATTTCATTGCATTGCTTGGCTTTATAAATCATGATATTAAGATTAACTTAAACAGAATTAAGGTTAGTATTATAAAATCGGCTTTCAAAAACGTATTAAAATCATAATATCACATAACTATACATTTCATTTCATCTCTGGAGGTTTCCTAAGATATAAAATGTGATGTATCAAATCATATTCTTTAACTTTATTTAGCCCTCTTATGTTTTGAACAAAAACACCCTTAAGGTCATGCAATTTTTAACTTGTGCAGTATTTATATAAAATGCTATAAAAATTTAAAATTATGGTTTAAAGGTATTATAGTACTTATTTTCTAAAAGGATGTACACAATTTGCTATCTTCGACTATAAGATTAGTGGGCAAAATTCCGTGAAAATTTCAGGACTCTTTGGTCAAAGTGTATTAAATAGCGCAAAATCATTGATCCTATGCGAAATATACATGTTAACCCTCTGACTGCCATGTACGAGGGCTATTCACAAAGTAACAAACGTTTCCGTCTGACGCCACTAGGAGCGCGCCAATCGTGCAGACATATTCTCCTATTCAGTGGCTTTCCAGCTGTACTAGCAAAAGGGACGTCGCGCTACGCATTGTTGCAGCATTAAAGTTTAAAATGTCTGCTGCAATTGAAAATACCACACGTGAAAAATGGCCACACTTACATTCATGACGAGGAGAAGAGTCGACAACCGAGCGTTGTCACAGATGAAATGGTTGCCAAAGTCGATCAGAAAATTCGGGAAAATCTACGCTTTACAATAATGGAGCTATCACTTTGTTTCACACAGGTGACTTTTTTCAATGTGTGTGTTGTTTCAATGACTTTATTGTTTGAAATTGTCACGCAAAAGCTACGAGGTTACCAAAAATTTTGTGCACGATGGGTGCCGAAAATGCTTACTGACCAGTATAAAGGTCTGCAAATGGCAATGACATTTTTGGACGCCTACCATCAAGATGGTGATTCATTATTGAATCAGGTCGTAACTGGTGACATGGGTGCAACACGTCAATTGCGAGACAAAATTACAGTCTATGGAATGGAGGCACACGAGTTCCCTGAAAAAACCAAGAAAATGCTTGCAGACTTTGTCAAACAGCGACCGTGTTTTGGGATAGCCATGGTGTGCTTCTTATTGACTATCTTGAACGTGGTGCGAAAATAAACTCTGAGCGGTACTGTCAAACTTTGCTCAACCTTAGACGAGCAATTCAAAACAAACGTAGAGGAAAGTTGATGTCCAAAAATTTTTTGCATGACAATGCCCGGCCTCACTCTGCAAATCGCACGCAAGATCCTCTTCGCTCATTCAAATGGGAGACTTTCCCTCATCCACCCTACAGTCCAGACCTTGCTCCAAGTGACTTTCACTTGTTCCCGGAAATGAAGGCTTAGTTAGCAGCACAGTGCTTTGGTGACGAGGAGGAGTTGCATTTGTGTTTCTCCGGGTGACTGATGTCACAGGCAGCGGAATTCTATGACGAAGGAATTTCAAAGCTCGTCCACCGCTATGATAAGTGAATCAATCTGTTTGGTGACTAAGTAGAAAATTAGTATTTTTTGCTCTTTCAAATGTATATATTACAATTAACTGTTGTCTCGTTAAATCTTTTTGGTTTATTTCAAAACATTTGTTACTTTTTGAATAGCCCTCGTATAATACCCAGGAATTCCAGCCACTTTTTTGCCACTTTGCAATATTTTATATAAACAACTGTAATAATTTCTAAACTAACACAAACTATGACATATTATATGTCATTTTATTCAGCATATAATCTTCTCTAAGAAAATTATATTGTTGTTCGATTCACTATAAGCTGTGGGTGTTAGCTTCAAAAAATCTTAAATAAAACTATATTATGAGTTTGCTCCCACTAAAACACAATGAATGGAGTTCTACACAATTTTCTAATTAGCCATTTTCAAGATAATTTTATAAGGAACAAGACTATATACTTTTATGCACTAAAATTAAAATAGAAAATATTTACAGAGATTTAATAACAACGCATTCACATTGTCTGCCGCACTGTGACAATGTTTTCACATATGTCTCAGAGCGGTCAAAACTTTGAAATACCTAGTGATAGATATCGGAAGAAAGAGCAGAATCTGCCATTTACACTGATACTAATTTCAATCTAATTACACTACAATTGGAGCAAACAGGAGCGAAATAAGTAGCGACTACAAAATAGACTCGGGCGAGTCAATCGGCAGTTGGAGGGTTATACTAAGACTGTGAAAAAAGATGTAAAAAAAAAGAATTGTCCAGAAATGGATGACTATCACTTAGCGAGTTAACCTTTTGCGTTATAGTCAGATGAGGGTATCTGGGTATGAGGGTGTTCAATTACATTCATCATATTCACTTATATTCACCTTAAAATACTGACCAACTGGTTTGGTCAGTATCTCAAGAACAAGGTCCGGTATTTGGCTTGTTTAAGTTATAGAAAATAAATATAATATCTACACTTACAAAACAATAAAAAGTACTATGAAGAAAACATACACAAAATAAAAATTGAACCACTTGCACCGGTAACATTGTGAGCAATATGCTGTGAATTTTTAAGTAAACAATAAGTAAAAAATATTCTGAAATGCATATTTTTTCATACACATATAACAAATAACATAATTAGTTATTAGCTCAAATATTACATCATTCTTCCAACTAATCATGGTGTTGTAGCCAAAAGAAAGTTGCAGTAACATTAAGACTGGCAATTTGCAGATATTTAGGTATACTGAAGTAAAATATAAGAAAAAATATTAGGTTGTGGTGTAAACAAATTTGTTTTTTCTAACACGAAAATTATTGATGGCTTAAAATAGATTACATCTTAGCTTACAGAAAATACCTATTTAGAAAGTAAATTCTGTTAAATTTTATAAAAATGTATTATGAATGCAATTTTCCAGCAGCAAACAATTACAAAACCATGTTACAAATTCTTACATGTTTGTATCCTCCGCATTCCTGAACAATTAATTAATTATATAAAATTATTTATATAAAAATAAGTGAAAATCATAAAAAATATTTATTCTTTTAATTATTATTAAAAGAATTTTTTTATTAAAGTAAGGACGCCATATGACGTCCTTATTTAAATGTTGTACTTTTAGCGCACTCTTGATAGGGTTAATATATATATATATATTTTTTTTTTTTTTTTAATTCATCACATCTAAGTTGGGTGGATATTAACCTAGCAAGTGGATGGTATTTTTATCTCAACTGCAGTGCCCAAATTGCCAGATTTGCAAAGATTCTTTTAGAAAATTGTATCAAATACATTTTAAAAACATAAAACTAAGTATTATGTATCATCTTCTTCTGAAAATTACAAGGAATAATAATATGTAAAAACAATGCTTACCAAAAATTTTAGGTAGATTTTTCAAGCAACAATATAGTTATTTTAATTTTAAAAAATAACTTTCAATTTTACACTGAAGTATATATTCTGTCGTTAAACACAGTTTGAATTCCAAAACACTCACAACAACCCAGATTTAATTAAGATTTAAAATATATATACTTATTACCAAAAAAATTTATATTTTTTTAAAATTATACACCAAAACATAAATTAGACATCACAAACAACAACACTCGACAGTGCTTAGTTCTGCTGGCGGAAAAAGGATATTTTCAATGTTGTCATGATAAATTTCAACAATATGAAAATAATATTATTATGTATGCATAAAATAGACTGACTCAAGCTGAACATATGATATACAATAACATACGAAAACATGATTTAATGTAGTTGTACAAACGAAATAAATGATGTGCGACATAATGCATCATGATCACGACGCTGATGGTTGAGCTTAAATGGATCGCGATTGAGACGCTTGCCGGCTAAGGGTTGGGTACTGGTGTTGAGGATATCTAGAACACTTCCTTAGTTAATGAAAGGTTGGAATTAATTTTCAGTTTTTTATCAGTTTCAATGCTGCCAACTAGTAGTAATTCAAAAGCAATGTAGCCTAAATGAGTATATGATGGTGTTCCTAATCTTTTGACATGAAAATTTTCCATATCACTTACAACGTTACTGGTCCATCAAGTATCTGTGGTTCCGATGATTTAAAATCAACTCTAAACATAATATACAAAAAAGAAATAAAAAGGTTTTATAACCATTCCAACAAAAACCCCTACAGCTAACAAAATACAACTCATTTTATAAACAACAGCAGGTGTCCATAAATAAATGCCAGTTTTAAAATAATTCCATTGCTAAACCTGTTCTTCAGTTACTTTTATTCTACTTCAGTTAAACTCAAAGTAACTTTTGTCAATAAAAGATAAATTATTGTCACTCACTTAAAATAATTTGATGTAATAAACTTCAAAGTATGGAGTCAATACTTCTAGATGAGGGTGACTTAGGTACTCCCAATAAATATTAGGTTGACCAATAAATTCAATTTTTATCCACTTGAAATATGCTAGTTTCCATAAAATGTCCCGGCCACACCATAATGGAAGAATAAAAGTAAGTATGGAAGAACCGTCACATAAGCAAGGAAGTAAATCTCATAAGACTCCTCTTAATCTACTTTGCTATAGTGAGACCCTAGAACTGAACCACATTTAGTGTTGAACGTTAAAAGAGAATCTCCTACTTAAATAAATGAAATTTAGGTCTAATTTGGTGATTGCGACAAATATTTACAATTGTCCTACTGATCAATTTTTAAAGGTGACGGTCTGTCCTAAGTCAAAATTCTCCCTCAGCCCACTGGGATTTTTTCTGTTATACGTAAACTACTGTTTAAATAGCTAATTAATGGTTTTATGGTGTTAACAAACATAATAATTGGAAAGGTTATGTATTTATGTTCATTTTTAAGTAGATTTCATACATAAATTTCCAAAATATCATAAACAATTGTGGAAGTATTTTAGAAAAAAACAGAGATTTGGTTATGTCGAATAAAACAAAAATATAGGTTTAACAGGCCATGTCGAAAGCATTCCTGAAGGTTAAATTTATCCTTCACAAAAGCCTATAAAACCTAATGAATTTAATTTTTAACCCTTCAACCCCAGAATTTTGAATCCCCAGAATCCATTAAGGTAGAAGCAAAATGCAGTAGTGACAAATGCGTGTAGAGCATGGCAACCGGCAGCCGGCGCATCATTGGCAGCACGTGCACAGTATAGTAATTTGTTAAGGATGGTAATTTTTATATGTTGAAGCAGTAATCATTGAATATATTTTTCCTAATTAACATTGGCATTCCTTTATGGACACCTTATACCATTCAAATTAAAGAAACAAATTATTATTTCATAAAATTTATTCGTCATTAAAATCACATCTTCAGGTACACATTATAAGCAAAGTAACAAATTAAAACAATTTCACATAAATTATCTAGGTACTAAAGGTACGTGTGATAAATGACAACAAAAAAGAACACATGCTAAACTAATTATTAAAAAAACTTAACTTTGATGCTACAGGGTAGCAAATAGGAACATTGTCACAAATTAAGTTACAGTCTTAGCAAAAAACATAGAACAAAAGACGATTTGACAAATGTGGTGACAATAAAAGGAGATAAGAAGTGACATCGTCATAAAAACTGAATTAAGTTACAGTCTTAGCAAAAAACATAGAACAAAGGACGATTAGACAAATGTGGTGACAATAAAAGGAGATAAGAAGTGACATCGTCATAAAAACTGAATTAAGTTACAGTCTTAGCAAAAAAACATAGAACAAAGGACGATTAGACAAATGTGGTGACAACGAAAAGAGATAAGAAGTAACATTGTCATGAAAACTGAATTACGTTAAAGACTTGATAATGAAACATTGAACAACGAAACATAAAACATAGGACAAACAAAGAACATAAAACTGTTTAGTCCAACTATTAAAAATTATTTAATTAGATTTTTTCTTCGGGTCTTTCGGCATCAGAGAGGGTTCTGAAAATGAAAATGAATACAAACTAAAAAATTGTAGAATACATCAGTTGGGTAGACAAAAAATAATTACAATAAATCAACAAAAGTTCAAAACATAGATATACTTTGACGCAGGTTAATACATTCGCTGCGGCGGCCAAACCCCCCGTTTTCCTCGCGCGAAACGGCCAGTGTAGTTTACAAATAACCAATAACCAATAGGAAAATTCCAAGTGACCCATACAGAAATAGATACTGTGTTATAACAAAGCTGGTCATAGTTCTCTAAGATACACCATCTTGATTTTAACCTAAATGTCACCACCCGGATACGAGTGGTCCACTCCGCGCACCGGGACCAGTACCACTCGGATCAGAGTAGTCCCCAGCGAACGTTTTAAGTGAGGTTAGACTGGGGAAACACCTGGGGGGCATATACTATCTTATTATTATCTTTGTAACATGTAAATTTAAGTGATACCTAAGTGAACTTCCTGACTCGAGGATGGAGCTAAATAACCCAGATCTGATGGTGGAGGTCCTTGACCTAACCATCTCTTACTAAGTGGACAAATGTGGGGCAGGACTGGTGGCTGCAGATAAAACTCAGCCCTGACCTACTACACTGATGGCTCGCACATGGCCGGCCGTTCGGGGTTTGGGGTGCTTTGTGCCAGGGCACATGTTTCCCAGGCGCTAGGCGCCGCTGTGACTGTGTTCCAATCGGAAGTTCTGGTGATAGAACGCAGTACCAGAAGACTTCAGGAGCCTTAATGGGGCAAGAATTTTAATTCTGTCTAAAAGCCAAGCTGCACGTAAAGCACTGTAATCACATTCAGTGACATCCAAGGTTGTATACAGCTGCAAGGATTTTCTCAAGGAACTGTGTAGCTCCAAGAGGTAATCCAGCAGCTACAGTTGAAAAGCTAATGCTGTGATTCGCCCAAATGAAGTCCATTTGGCCATATGTAAGTTGCTCGTAAATGTCTGACAGGTGAGGGAAGGTGGGTTGTTTAGTTTGGGTATACACCGCCTAACGGTGGAGTCCACCGCTTCCAAGCTTCGCCAAGAGACTAGAGTTGTGGTACTAACTTCAACTAGGGTGCTAAAAAAGATCTACAGGTCGACGTAGCCTAAAGGCAGTTAAACCCTTGCCCTATATGTAAAAAAATATGTAACTTTTAATTTTGAGGCAGAGCATATTTTCGTCAAGTGCCTGCCATCTATGTGGTCTCCCTACTCCAGAGGGGCTTCTGCCACAGTCAGTCTTCGCCAAGGCTGGGTGGCCAAACCAACTTATACATACACTTACAGCTCAAACTAACTTATACAGCTCAATCATTTGTTAACAATAAGAACTAATAAAAAAACACAATTAGTATTGTTTATTTTTGGAGATTAATAAAATAAAATCTCCTGCTTCTGGACCCTGAGGTTATTACTGCTATTGGCAAGGTATGACTAGTTAATTTTTACAAAATTGTTATTATTTAATAATAATCCGATTTCAAGGTTTTCAAGAAAATTGGGCATGACACGATGTTTTAATTCAATTGTTTGAAACTATACAACTTTTAAATAGTACCCAAAATGGTTAACATGTCCTTTATTTTCTAGACCCCGATCTCAGGTTCACCAACATTTCTATAAAATCTGTATTTTTGTGTTAAAAGTTTTTGAATTTGCGAACCAATTTAAAACTCAATAATCAGATTCCATTATATTGATAATTATTGTTTTGTAATAAATATAGTGAGTCCACACAAACTAGGCATACATACATATACCTCATATGAGTTAAAATTAGTTTTGAAATAGGATCCTGTATCAAACCCTAAACAGGGTCCTGTATCAAACCCTCTTGCTCTTGACTTGAGCAATTCCTGGTAAATATAAATGTTTTACTGTACTGAAAAGCTATTAAAATTAAATTATAACACAGTTTAAGTTCATAATATTAAAATTATTTTATATTTGTCCTAATCAATTAAAACAAACAGTAGTAGGTTAGAGAAGAACCAGAAAATCATAAAATCATATTATTATTAAATATTAAAATATTGTAAAAATCAACAAATCATCTCTTACTACTACCAGTTACAACCTCTGAGTCCAGGTGCAGAATATTTAATTTTATCAAGCAGACAGAATAAGCCTCAATTTACCCGTAGAAAATGTTTCTACATGTTGGGATAACATCTCAGTTTATAACATAACCAACACCAAGTAGGAAACCTAACGAATTAAGACTTTTTCTTCATAACCATTTGAGTGCCGCGGCCATTTCCATGATTTTCACACATAAAGTACCGTAACATTTTTCATGAAAATGTAATGTTTGCTAAGAAAGGTCATAAATATTTAATTTTGCAGATTTAATGTAATCCTTTTTTAATTGTAGACAAGTTTCCTTTTTAGACGTCTTATGTTACACTAAACAAAAATTCATATATAATACACCACGATTTTGTTTGAAATTAAGACATCACAGAAATAAAAACAAAGTTTTGTACGTAGCCATGGTTACCGTTTTTGCCGTGTTTATTGAATAGGGCACATTTTTAAATGCTTTGATGCGATGATTATTATTACTTATGGGAAAAACAGCTTTAAAACAATGATAACAAACTAGTATTAATATAAGAACACTTTTCCAGCAATTTTACAACTTTTAACAATTGTAAACAAACATTTGTAACTTGTAACACAACTGCAAATAAAACAGCCGCGGCAGACGACGACGAAACCATTACAGTAAAAACAAAGAATACGAAAACTAAAAAACAGACAGAAGGCAAAATAAACTACATACATGAATTGTTGATGGTTTTTGGAACAAAACTAGACAAAAAATAAGCTAGTACATTCAATAATAACTTAGTTATAACCGATTTACGGAGAGTCGCTGTCAGCGACACCGGCACTTTATGCATAGAACCTAGAGTCGCTATGAGCGACGCTGCGGCACTCAAAAGGTAATTGAGACAAAGAAGAAAAGGTATGAAATTAATGTGTTTAAGCCGAATAGATAAAGAAACCTACATTAAAGAAAATGCTAAAATTTATAAGAATATACCTTAAATTTTAGTATTTAAAAGTATTTAAGATAGGAAGAATAAAGTATTATATTGTAGGAAACTTCCAGTGACACATTAAATTGGCTTTAGAACACATTGTGATACTTAAAAATGTTCCCATTCACCATCTTTTAAGAAAGATTGCCAGCTTATCAGGTTTTTAAGTCAGGGGTACATATTTGTTCGATAAAAATGAAAATCAACTACCGATGTCCCGGTGTACGATGTACCGATGTGCGTATAGCCATAGTTGCTAGTCTTGTTTATTAAACTACTTTCAGTCAAAATGAATAAAAAAAAAACTAAGTGAAAACTGTTACTTTTTCAGTTAGCAAACCCCCAGTATCCCCAATTAGTTTTTTCTGTCATAGCTAGTGACCAAGTTTTCTATTCCTAGAAGAAAAATATCATAAATTTAACATAAGTGGTCCAGGAGAACAAAATTAAAATTAATGGCTGTTTTGCAGCTATGATGTATGACGATAAAATATTCCATTGAATATTTTGTAGATACAGAACTAAACTAATTTTAAACAGCATGCTTATTTATAAACCTACACATTTAGGTTTATTTAAAATTTAATGGGTAGAACTAAATGTGTAAGTGGCTACAAAAAGAGAAGGCTTATAATGTTTATTGTGGGTGAGCGAGTATAGTTTTTTTATATTAAAATAAAGTACCCGTAATGTTAACTAAATCAGTATCAAGTTGGTTTTTTCTAATGATTGAACTAATTTCAAAATTTTTGATTCGATACAACGATGCGATTCAAAGAATTCCAATACGAAACAATGCGATTCGATTCGATACAACACGATTTCCTGTAAAACGGTAAGGAAATCATATAACAGAAGATTCGCAAAAAGATTTCTAAGATTCACCAAAAATTTTAATAACTTAGACTTTGTATAGCTAGCCTTGACAAGACTTAAAATGAAAACAAGAATTATTTTTAAAAATTAATGTAGGACTGCAAATAGTAAAAATATATTATATATCCATTATAAACTACTCAACTGAATAACAAAATGTTTTAACTATTGTATGACAAAAACAAATATATTCTCTATTTTAAAATTTTGATAAAATCTCAAACCTCTTTTTTATAGGTTTAAAAATAACATATTTAACAAATTGGGAAATGAGAAAAATAAAAGCTATTTCTAGAGGAATTGCCAAGTGAAATAAAGGAATCTTTTGAAAATAAAAATAAGATTTGACGAAACAAAAGTCCCTACTTGTTTCTAAGTCTACAGCTTGGAACTGGTGAAAAAGTACAGTAATAATTTTTTTTCTTGCTAAAAGTGATTGTATACGCAGTTAAAGGGTATAAGGAACAGGGCAAAGAAATCAAAACATATAATTCATGAAGTTACTGTTAATTCTTTCACGCTAATAGTGACACGCACTCGTAGTGAACGAGGCTCGATTTTCGTTCAGCCAGGGTGGGCCTCAGGCGTCGACCGTTCTGCCTGAAGGGAATGGGTTAAAATACTATGGATCTACTTTTTGCTGCAAGGAAGGCAATGTAAGCTGTCAATTGATACTGAAACGAAAAAGGAGCCATTATCATAACTAAACTAAACAAACTATTATTTAATTAGATACAATTCAATTTTGGTTGTTAGTATTTGTTGATGTATTTGTTGTTAGTATTGATGTCTGTTGTGTCCTGTCCTGCGGAGGATTACCTAACCATAAACAACTTCCATTAAAATTGTAATCGTCACTGTTGTAAGCTGTTGTCTTGATAAAAACTTTGCTGACTTGTTTGTTGTTTTTGAGAAAGGATTTAAAATAAGTTTAAATAACAAAATAAAAAGAAAATTGGATTGTAAAAAACACAGACAGTAAAGAAATTTGTTTCAAAACCTGAAATTCTGTATAAGCTTTGCCTTTAGTATCACATCGAGAAGAGTACCCGTACCCGACGCGATCGCACCAGGATGCTCGATGCATCGGGATTTCGATTACCTCTGTATCGAATCGCGATTCGATGCATTGAATCTAATCGAATCAAAATTTTGATATATTTTCGATGCATCGCACACCCCTAAAACAAATTATGAGAAAAGGGGTTAAAGATCTTAAAAACAAATGGTAAACATTGAGAATAACTGACCATTCATTGCTGCTACTCCAGTATGAGTTGTAGCAATTACTCAAGTACAATAAAACGAATACTCGCCCACCCCCACATGCGCTGATGAATCTTTCCTTAATTCTATCCAACACAAAATGCTCTTTTGATCTGGGGATTTAGTGAATAGTTAAGGTGGATGGTTTTGTTGCCTTGAGGGATCAGTCGGGTGCTACAGCGTGAGGGGCTGAGGATACCTGTCAAGTAAGATCGCTTGAGCACAGGAATGGCAGACCCGGAGGAGCGGCGGGATGCGACAGGGGTCCGGGGGGGCCCTCCCCCTCCCCCTCCTGCCCCCTCACTCAGGTCCTCCACACTTCCGCTGGCTTAGCAAGCACACACACACACAACACACACAGTAACATTGCTATCATTCAATATTACTCATACATCTATCAATATGTTCCAAATTCCTTGATAAGAGTATACAGTCAAACCTTGATTTAACAAATATTTAAATATACCCTTGAACTGAGTATAACACTTAATGTATATGTTACCTCTATATTACAAATAAACTATGATCAAAACTTTGATATTGTGAATTTTCTATATTACTGGCAAACATAAATTTACCTCTACATAACGAATTTTATAGAGTTAAACCTTTACATAACGTATTTTACCTATAACATATTTCTTACTCTGTCCCTTCAGTTTCATTATATCAGGGTTTGACTCTACTGGTTGCAGCTGAGTACAATGTTATCAGCTGAGTACGACAATGGTCCCCCGGCTGGCCAAACTAAGTGGACTGGCAATGAGAGTACTACTCGTAGTATTACGTGTGTAATACTAGTAAAAGTACTGAATCTTCGTTGTTTATTGACCAATTTTCATAATTTCAGTTTCATTGGATAGAGTATTAATTTGACATAACTTTTTATTCTTAGTATTTTTTAAAATATTAGACCATTTTTAAGTTATTTTCATTAAAAAATTTTCCTGTTGATATTTTTTTATAACTTGGGTTTTACTATTTAATTGAAATGGAATTGACTTATACAGGGTGTCTGCTATATAACTGATAAAGTAGTACCAATTGCCTGTCCGTTGCCATTTACCAATGCTTAATATTGATCACCAGGTACTGCATTGTCTATTGTGAATACTATGCACTGTCAAACAAAGCCTCAATAGATATAGATGGATAGAGTAATGGATTGAGCAAAAGATACAGATGTCACAATACTCAACACTACAATACAACATTTTTTGTCTATTAATTATTTTAAATACATTGTGAGAGTTTTAATGTCTCTCAATTTTAACTTGCCTATCCGTAGCTAGAGACTATATGATTTAATATAACTTAGATTATTATAGGTTTAGCAGTATTATTAAACATATATGAACACAAACCTACACTTATAAAATTAAAGTATAACATTCATTTTTTGTACTTCAAAAAAAACCAATTAATACTTATTATTTTTAACATTTCAAAATACAATATTATTTGAATCATACTCGTTGTACTTGGATCCCAATACCACTAATTTCTAATCCCAACACCACTAACTACCCATAGAAGTTAGGCCTGAACAGGGTGAAAACCATGACAAAAGAAATTAAGGAGAAAAGTCTGATAAGATAATTAAGAATATTAATAATAAATTCCAATTCATCCAATATACACACTATGAAAAGCAATTAAACTGTAATATAATTAAATCAAGCAAGTGCAGCACAAAACTCATGAACACAACAGATAAGAGAGAAAAGGACAAAAAGTTATCACATGATTTCTTACTGTCAGGTGAACTCACACAACCACAAGAGAAAATAAAAGGTAACAGAAGATTTGAAAAATTATTTCATAATCATTCATCCTATGACTTATTTCAAAAGCCAAAACCTTTTAACCCTCCATCAGGTGCATAGCGGAGGTTATTTCCACACTTTTAAATATTTTGCTTAAAAACGTAGAAAACGTTTGTTTTGAAGTCGGCGCTTGACCGTACCTGACGCAACTATTTTCAGGTACAGAGAAATATCTGGTATCCGCTTTGTCTTTTTACATTAGTGTGGGGTTGAGTTTCGTAAGTGTTTGGAGGTAACCTCAGCATGTGTCCGATAACGTGGCTGTTATCGCTGACCCAACTTTCACGAACAATCGATCACGTTTCGTAAAATAAATGCTTTAGTAATGAGATAGTTAATTTGATTTACAATAATTGTGGAGTGTGTATAGGATTTTATTAACTTTTTAGTCCATAAATGTTTTTATATTGCTTTTTCGTAGCCTCGAAATCAACATTTTTTTTACTGATTGTAATAGAAAAGATAAAAGTGAGGCTGGATCTGCAAAATATTGTTTAACTGGTGTTAAATTTACATGTTTTAATTCTTCTTTATATTTTATTCATAAGATTGACTTTTATCAATTTTAAATATTTTCAACATCATGATTTTTTTCTTCCACCATTATATTGCTACATTGTACAATAATTCAGGGTCCAAATATGTTTTATTTGAGCAAAAATAAATGTTTTTTAACATTTTTATGGTATAAAACTATAATTATAATAATATACAATATTTTTACCAGTGTTTACTTTTATTTTTCCAAATGAAAAGGTAACCTCCACATACACCTGATGGCGTTTTAAAATCAATGTGCCAAATGAAGGGTTAAAGGTAAATGAGAATCTTGAATGATAAAGCAATCAAATACTTGAGTAAGTCCAAATCTCAATTAGAACATCAGACTAAACCCACTAGGTCCTCTAGCTGACCTTAAATAACAACGAAACGCAAAACTTGATTAGTTTGAAGTTACCTGTGGAAGCCTGGCGGGTCGGGGCCCGTGTGCTTATTGGCTGGCGTACTTTAGACGTCACCGGGGTCTCCTCAAAACCTGCACCGCTGCTCTGAGCTGCCATCACCTGTTTCTTTAGCATGACGTCCATGTTGTTAAGCAGGGCATCGCCTTGTTCAGGAAAATGGTTTCTAAACGCCCAAAAGGCCCTGTTCAACAAATTTCATCGTCCTCACACTATTCCATGCACAACCACTGCAACTATTTTAGTACTAGTGATTCCATTAATGAGGTTAGTTCTGTTCTATTTTACAAAGCCTTATCTAAATAAAATAAAAATATAGAAGAACTTCTATTATCTGAAGGCAATTACTCAAATTGCCAACTATCCAAACAGATATTTTTGGGAGCAAAAACAGTCAGTAATACAAGGAAGTGTAAAACGCAGCACGACAATATGCCGTAGCAGCGCAAGTCAAAGGCGTTGAGAAGACGACACGGCGCAGCAGTGTCTTTGCCATTATTATTGCACAATGACTTGTACTGTGAATTATATTTTCTATGTATTAATAATATATTTGGTTTATAACTTGAGTATGTAGAATTTTCCACTATCCGAATTAACCCTGATTAATTCAGATAATCAACGTTCTACTGTACTCACAAAGACTAAACGTAAAAGTAAAAATGGTAAAAAAGGTAAAAAAAGATAAAATTGTAAAAAGGTACCGCACAACACACTATATACTAATGTATAAAGGTAATATTAATGTTGTTATTACCTTACAACGTAAGGCAACTTTTGTATAGGCTTAAATTAAATTTATCCTATTACTTAACGTGTATTACTGTTTCAGATATTAATGTCAAGTTACTACGATAATATGTAAACTTTAAATGATATCAACTGCTATAAAATTATAAAGAAAGTTAACACATGATTAATTTTTACAGGAATGTTATTTGAAATTTTAATCGCATATATTTCTTTTCTGCACATAATATTCTCATTTTTTTAAACTGTACCCCCATTTGTTTTGTTTTTAGAATTTAGTCTTCACTGAAATTGTACACATAAATTGTTATTGTGCTATTTGTAAAAAGGACATAATTATAACTTTAAACATATACATACTCTCATGACATAAAGAATTCACTGAATACACAGTTTTACTGCGAGGGGGTATTAATTATCATGCTTAGTACAAACTCACTTTCTGGCGGCCATGCGGCCCTCGGTGGAGCCGTCATACATCCCCTTCTTTAAACCTTCTTGCAGATTTGAGATCTGCTGTTCCAGTCTATGAACTGGCCAGTGCTGGAGAATGACTAGGAGACATTCTGAACCCTGGCTTCGGATCTCCCTTGACTTGGTGCTTAGCATTTGCTGCACCAACTGGCCTATCAGGCGACTATGGTGAACATGCATGAAAATGAACTTGAGCGTCACGGTAGATGAAGATGCTATCACCTGCGACACAAAACGTGCTCAATTGGGTAACCAGTGACGGGTAATATTATCCAAAACAATAAATTTTAAACCATTCCTGTCTAAGGATGCACATCGCACGTCCTCGTATTTCACTAGACAAATGACTAAAGACGTGCACTATATGTTCTCAGCAAACAATGTGCATTGCCTGTTTATATTTTGACGTAGTTCTTTTTTTCACTGTAAGGTGTGCTAGTTCATCCGATAGATAGTGTTGGCTTCCTCTTAAATCATTGTATTTAGGGACCAATGTCCATGTTGACAGTAAATTGTCGTCTCGTTTGCGCAATTCGTTCAACGATTGTACTTATTGATGAGAATACAGTAAATGATTCTTTTTTTAAAGATTTATCATTAACTATTTATTACTGCAGGTTACTGGAAGTAGATGTGCCAGGTGAAATAAAGGTATCGTTTGAAAACAAAATAAGTCTTGACGAAGCAACAGTACCTACTTGTTTCTAAGCCTTGGAACCACCACCACTTGGAACTGGTGAAAAGGACAGGAATAATTTTTGTTCTTGCTAAAAGTGATTATATACGCAGTTACATGGTAAAGAATTCAAAACATATTATTCATGAAGTTACTATTAAATCTATGAAGCTAATAGTGAAGCACAGTGGTAGTGAACAAGGCTCAATTTTGTTTCAGATCAGAGGGCCTCAGGCGTCGAACGGAAATTCAGACAGGAATGGGTTGATAAGTTTTATTTAAAATCTAAAACAACACATTATTTTGACACAGATTATATAAATTCAGAAATGCAATAAAGCCATTGGGTTGTAAGAGAACCCTTACATTATCTCAAATACCAAAAAGATTCCACTCGATATTGCAATTCCAGCTATAAAGTAGAACCCTTACATTATCTCAAATACCAAAAAGATTCCACTCGATATTGCAATTCCAGCTATAAAGTATATAGTAAGTTAAAGTTGCACAGAGTACTGGAATGCAGTAGGTCATAATTCAAAATAAAATATAAAAAGTTTTCAGTATTCAAATACAAATTTTAAAACATAAATCTTTAGTTTGGCTTATTATACTAATTTACTCCAGTATATTTTTCCAGGCGGATTTGCCATTGCAAATTAATTTACTTGTTGAGTTGTATGGACGATAGGTCAAGTTACATTGTTTTGCAAAACGCTCTTTCTCTTCTGTCATCTTTTAATGATGGCCTGTTTTTTAAAATCTTAAGTTAGCTTTAAATTTCCACTGAACAACTTTTGTAGAAGCTTTGAGATTCATGATGGCATTGGTTATAATTATTCAATATCTTATATTGGACTTTTTCAACGTATCTGTGGTTTTAAGTTTTTAAGTAGTTTTATTTTTATTGTGAACCATGTGTATTGTGAAATTAAGCAATTATTGTAAACAGCAGGTTTTTCATAAATCGTTACAGCTACTGTGTTCAAAATATCAATCTACTTTAAATATGAAAGAGCAAGTCTATCAGAAGATCTTAGATTAGCCTACATAGCAACCACTGAGAATTTAAGACTTTTAACACTTTCAACTATTATTTTTATACCTGATTCTCCCTCACAGATCATTTAATCCAACAACTGGTGAAACCTTCCTTTTGTGACGTTCAAACATTTTTACAATACAGGCAAGTAAACAAGTAAGTTAGTAGTAATTAACTAGTAAATAACTCATGGAGTTTGCTGCTTTGTCGCTAGAGTTTGTTTTAGTCATTGAAACACTTTTCAGATGGTTTGTCTTGGTGTAACCAGTTACGGCTTGTCACTGACAATTGAAAAGTTTTAGTCAAACGGAAGCCAAATATGCGGGTTTGAATCCTCACCATGAACAATCCCAATTTGGCTTACAAATGTATGGTATTGTGGCGGGAGGGCTCGCCTTAAATTAACAGTGGAATAATTAAATTAGGCTTAATTGGGATTGGCCACCTTAATTTGGGCACTGACCACCTGTTTTGCATCTTTTACTATTGTATAGTTAAGAGAAAGGGAGGGGCATGTTCTGTGCCTTTTTCCAGCCCAGACATGAAAGTTGCAAGGGTTAAAAGACTCAAATTGTGCCATGATCTAAGTGATTCAAATTAGATTTTTTGGCATTAAACAACTGAAACCCCAATAAAAAATAGACAACAGCTGTCACAACGTACCTTCGCCGAGCTTATGACATTGGTCATCAAGGTTGGAATTATCATTTCCAACATATGGACATCCATTTTATTTCTCAATTCCTTGCAAATAAATGAGAGTGTAAGGCAGGTTTCCCGAACGACTTGTGACCTAAAAAAACCATTGTTACATCCTTAAACAAACACACTTGATAAAAACATAGACAATTATTATGATAATTCTAAATTTTGTACTGAAATTTGCATTATTTAATTTCTTTGAATGTAAAATATTTGGTAAATGTAAGAGAAATATAAAAATCATACCCTTTCAGACTCCACTAAAAATATGTTTAATGTCCAGTAACTATAAGTTAATCACTTTTTAAAGGTAATGTATTTATTTTTATTTGTTGGCTCATTACTTAATATTGATATTACAGACCCAATAACACTCGAATTCAAATCAGCAATTTTAAAATATTTTCAAGATTACAGTACTAGGAAACATGGAATCTGATTCCTTTTAACTGTGGGAAAATGTGTGTTTTCAAAATCGTGAGTCTTCTAGAAAAAACTAAATTGCATTAGATGTTGCGTAATAATATGTAGGGGCTTGCGAGTATCTGAAAAGTCGGATCAGAATGCGGAACAAGTATCTGGTAAAGTCCGATAAGTATCCAAACTTTCAGATAGACCATATAAAATGAGCATTAAAACCGAAAAGTAAAAGCAAAACTTTCCATTTCAGATTATGTTGGTTAAAGAATGAAAGTGTTGAAGATGATGAAATTACATAAATCATATATTATTGCAATGAAAGAACGTGATTGGCCGGTCCAACAATGATGTATGATTATTCAATTCTTCAACTACGTACTTTATAAATTAGAGTATTTTTGCTTATTCTCCGTAACATTAACATGGAAAAAAGTATGCAGGTTTGCTGCTGTGAGGAACACATAAACTATGATTTTTTAGCATAAACGTATTGATATAATAGCTTCTTCTCTATGAGAAATTGGCTAAAAGGCTAAAATAAAACTGTGCCTCCACTCTAGATACATTTCAGAATGAAATATCTTCTCATCACACTCATGAAATAGAAAAAACAAACATGACTGATGAAATTTGTATTTAAGCCTTTACACTCGTAAGACAAGTAGTGCTGGCTGTGTCATGGTTGCAGACAGCTAGTGTCCGTTCTGCCATGATTTGGGCTTCGCCACTCGAAAAGCCAGTACAGCTGGCTGCGCTACTTCCACTGACTGCGCGGCAGCCATATTTTGTTGTATCTCTTCGGCTCGTAATAATTTTAAATGGAGTTGGTGTTGTATGCACACTCATAGTCAATTTATAAACAATAAGCAAAGACTTATTTCAAAAAAGTAATTATAATCACACTTACAAATACTTAAACGTAAGTTTTCAAGATAGAAATGCTATATGGACATTAGTAACATAGATAACCAAATAAATGGTTACAAAGTAGGAATTCAATCATTATTTGCTCTGACAAAACACTTTCTTAAGTCTTTTCCTAAGTTTTTAATTTTTACATTATTTACAAAATAATAATAATACTTTACAGCTGATTAAAATAAAACGTCGGTAATAACAGAACAAACAAAAATATAATAATATAACAACAACAAAATAACATCAAATTTAACTCACTGAAGCAATGTAAACAACCTCACTGTCTGAACTGTGTTTACCGTGGAAAATGATGAAAACCCATGGTTATTTAGTTCAAGAAGTGCCCGGTAGGTTTCAGCACTTATCAGGCATTATTAGAGATTACTATACAAATAAAATCAAATGTGTTAAGTGTGTTAATGTGTTATGTGTAAATGTGTGTCAAATGTGTGTTAGTGGCCAGTGATACTGACCATTCGATCGATAAGACGTATTTAATCATGGTCAGTACAGCTGGCCTTTCGAGCTGTGAGGACATTATAGCAAAACCAAATATGACCGGCCACGCAAATGGCGGCGGCCAGCACAGTTGGCCATTGAAGCTCCGAAGACAAACTATAAATACTGACATAGAGTGCAAAGGGTTAATGACTTATTAATTTAAGTTCATCTAAATACAAGGTTAAAAACTAATTTTACATTCAATTTCATAAAATAGTTTAGAACTATACCTTAAGTCTTTTAAAAGACCCATGAAGACAATATTTAGGCTTTTCACAAAACCCACGATCTCATCCTCAAATCCATGCACATTAAGAATCAGGGAGCGAAGCTTCTTTAACTGTAAAAGAAAACAACATATAACATGAAATGAACATGTATGAATGGTAATATAATGATACTTGCTCTTGGTACTTTCTTAACCAATTGGACTTGACATTTTTAGGCAATATGCCAGACCCTGCTCTAGCAATTAAAATTAATGAACTTGTAGACTTTTAGAAAAATCTAAACAAGTTTGGTCATTTACAACCGATTTCAATATAATTTTCACTAAAATCTTTTGGATTAAATTTTGCAAAAGAAAAGAAAAAGAGTGTCTTAGACAGACGTCAACGGTTGTCACAACAAATTAGGTGTCTTTGGTCCGTTGGATTGATCCCGCCTCATGTGTCTTTGATGTATGGGACCGAAGCTTCACACGGACGATCCCCTAACCTCAAAATTACACCCACACATCTGCCAGTAGACTAACTCGAGGTAGGAAGGTAGCAGTAGGCACATGTTCTGCACCCTAGCAGGGGGAGTAGGATTAAGTCAGTCTCACATACCGAAAAACTAATTTCAACTAAACGTTGGTAGGGCTACTCACAGCTTCCAGCTTCTTCTCCCAAAACTCAGCACCAGCCTTCAGTTCATCATGTGTCTTCTTCGTGAATGATTCAAATTCACGTTGGGTCAGGATCTCAACAGGCGGAACATCTTCGAATGCGCTAATAAACCAATTCTCATCAGCTTCGACTCCAGCAGTACCTAAGGAAAGAAATTATTGGTAATTATTTGAGTACCTTTGACAACTGATAAAAAATATTAAAACTGTAAATTTGTCATGAACATTACCAGCAACACAAATTCTTCAGAATCAGTCATTAATGTGAATCTTTGAAACAGTGCTATCGAGGGCTTGTCCACCACATTTAGTTGATTTATGTTATTCTATAATTTGACATTTTTACCTAGATAAACATGTTACAAATCTATATGGTTTTCATAACACTAAAATCACTTGTGTTTGCCATCAAGTCTCAACCAGCGCCAGACTGGAACTGGGCGACGAGTGACCTTGAGTCTAGTGTAAGGCGGCGGTAACGTAGGGGGCATTTGGTGGTGGGAGGTGGCTTAAATTACACCCCCCAACTTCAACGCAATCGTGTTTAGGAACAGTGTTCAATATATTATAACATGGTGTAAAGGGACTTTTCGTCTGTAGCTAGAGAATGTGCCCAAACATCTCTATAAGCATGGACGGAGTTAAATGGGGGCATTGCCCCCCTCCCAAGTCTTTTGGTAAATATGTATATTTTTATCGTTAATAGTTGTCTGATATTGATCTTAAAGTAACGCCCAGTATACAGACTTAATACAAATTATATTAAGAGTTAAAATACAAAAAAAAGATTTAGTGCAATAATAAAGATTACGATCACTGCCGGTTCAATATCAACGTCATAATTGTAATCGGACACTAGGTCGGACACTAGAATTTTATAAATCATACATTTTGTTCTTAACCTTTTTACGAAAAATGTTCTAGCAATTAACATAAAATACTTTTTGCTTGAATTTTTCAAACATTTCCCCGCGGAGGGCCCCAGACCCTCCTTCAACAAGTGGATATTCCATACTCCCAGACCCCCCTTCGATGTTATGCCCCCCCAACAAATTACCTCTAACTCCGACCATGTCTATAAGCCTTACCTCATACATGCTTATATTAGCATCAAAAGTTATCAGAAGAACACTTTTTATAACCCCCTCTCATTTCAAACTTTAAGAAAATTCAATTTTTTCTTGGGGCCAAATACATGAACCTATCACTTAATAGGCATTTAAACTGAAAAAAAACTAAAATAAGAGCTAAATTATAAATAAAAATAAAATTATAAAGTAAAGATATCAACATCTTTTGAGCCACATTTTAACAGCACAATTGAGTTTTTCACTAAATTTTTCTTCTCCCTGCTAAGTTAATGTGGTGTGTTAGTTAACACACCACATTCACTAAATTAACTCACTTGCCTATACGGGGTGGTTTTTAATATGGAAGTACACAGAGTCCCGGTAATCCGAACTAATTGGGACCGAATTGAGTTCGGATTACCAAGTTGTTTGGATTAACCTTAAAAAGTTTCATTAAAAGTACAGTACTAATAAAATCCATTATCTTAGACCTGAAATTGTGTATTTAGACAAATTAACTTACGTTTTTCAAGTACAGGTTTGTCTACTACATCTTTTGTCTGAACTGCATCAAGTGTTCCTGCAGTGATGTTCTATCCATTATGGAATTGTCATTAAAAATACAAAACACCACACACATTGACACATAAAAACGAACAATGATAACACAGTGCCGTCTGTAGGCGTACTTTTTAAGTAATCACGGTCACATTACGTGAGATGAACTCAAATGTTTGAAAAGTAGTTAGCTGAAGAGTGATGATAAAGAGTCAGACTGAGAATTGAGTCTATTGTGATGTACTGTGAGTGTAGCTAGGCATCGCCCAACACCGTTGCTATCTCAAGCAACAGTGTACTGCTACATCCACGTACATGATGTTTTAGAGCCGGTGGCACAATTTTGCACAGGATTTCTTTGTTACGTCAAAAAACAATCACTGAATTATTATGTACCAAAAAGTAAGTTGTTGTGTTTAGTTAACAGTGTGTACGTAGCACTGTATAATTAGTGGTACTGTGCTGTGGATTAAAGTGTTATAACTCAGATTACATTGCGTTGTTTATAATTGAAACACGGTAACTTTTTCCCTATCAGGTAGTTTGGATTAGCTGGATCTACCAATTACCGGGGATCGGATTACCGGGACTCTGGTGCACTTGATTTTATAGATAAATGTTACCTGAATATAAAGCGTACGCTGCGCCTTCTCCAAGTTTTGAGGTCTTGGAAGATGTGCCTGCTTTAGGTGTCGGTTTCATTATACCTAAAAATGTGAGGTATAAGTCAAACATTAAAAATGAGAATGCATCTCAATACCTAACACTAAATAGAAATTTTTTTAATCCAGTTTTCTTTCTATCTTTAGGTAAGGGGTAAAAGAACAAACATCATACAAGTGTACGAAACAGTTCCCTTCTCTTAATCGTACAAAACAATGAGTAATCCTGAAACGGTTGTTCCTAATAATGATTTACCTATTTCAAAATACATCCAAAACAGCAGGTTATTATTCTATTATTCATTAAGAATTGAAACAACTAAACTAATACACTTCCACAAACAAAAATAATAATCAACTAACTAAACTTATTCATACCATGTGGCCCTGATTCAGCTATTGAAGTGTCCATATCATTTTTTTTATCTTTCATGGAGTACAGAAGGGACAGATAGAAACTAAAAATATGTTTTGTAGGTAAATTACTTAAAATTATACCCAAAGAAAGTACCCTAAGTATTCAACTGGATGTTTACAAGTATCAAAAAGGAATAATTTTTAAAATGTAAATATTAATGATAGAAAATCTTTCGAGATTTTTACACAAAAGGTAAATTTTAAGTACTGTTTGGAAAAATGTATAAATGTAAAATATACTACGGTATACATATTCTTCAAACAGGTTGTATCAAGACTCAACCTCATTTTGATTTCGACATTAAGGACTGCTTTGAGTAATCTCCCTATATATTTTAGGCATTGAACGAAGGCTAATTAGGATGGGACAAAACATTGTCACAACTTAGAGATTAAGAGATGGTAAAATAAGACATATCAGTGAACTGACAAGTGCTTCTTCTTCTAAAAGGATCAAAATACAACTATTTCATATCTGTAATAAAACTTACATATTATATTTACATTAGAATACCTTACCAAAATTCATTATTTAGAAAATGTTCACCCAGTTTTTTGGGCGGGGGGTTGCAAACTTGCCATTCATGAAATAATAATAACATATTATATAAAATTTTTAATGTTTCAATTAGATAATGTGACCCAAAGGTACTTTCAAAGTCCCATTCAAAAAAGGCAAGAGAAATAAGGAAGAAATTGATTTTGTTGTGTTCTCCATAAGAATACAATTTTGGTGTGCGAAGGCTCGAATCATCAAGAATTTTTTCAAGCTTTTCAAAGCTCGGCTTGGCTCGAGGCGTTTTGAAAAAGCTCGAAAATCGAGCCTAGCTTTTACCAAGTAAAAACACTTAATTTACGCTGTAATTTTAAATAACTCTGTTCATACATTAGTTTTTACACCAGCGATCGTGACGAGTTCAGATAGAAGAAAGAATTCAGATTAATTCTCAGGTTGAATTTAATTGCTTCAAATGGTTCACGTTGGGTGTAAGAAAAGTTAAACTGAGGTCGTGTTTTATTTAATTTATTCCAATGGTTGTTTTATCCAAGTTGTTGGATTGAGATACAAAAATATTAAAGGAAAGTAAAAACATTAATCCTATCAACCAACACCATTCAAAAGCATTCAAAAAATTGTGTAGGAAATTAGTATTGTTAGTAAAATAAATAAAATAACAAAGTAATTATCACACCAATAGAGAACAAATAAATAGAATAAAGTATTACTGATTTTAAGGTTTTAAAAGGAATAAAAGGCATGAAAGAAGAACAAAATACTGAAGAAATGAAATCATAATCTATTGAAATTTTAGAAATAGTCAGTTAAATTTGATTGTTGAGCATTTATAAGACTGCCATATTCTATTCATAGGATGTTATTTTTTAGTTTGATCTATTGGACATCCATCACAGAAATAAATATGTTTCAAAAGTTAGTCGCAATATCCTTTTTAGTAAAAAATTAGTTCCATTAAGTTCAAACACACAGGGAAAATCATGTTTTTATAGTCGGCAATACTTTATGATATAAATCCAAACAGAATACAATATCAATACCATATTTTGAATAACAAATCATGCTACCCACAGCAGGGAAACACTGAAACTTACACTTGGGCCCTTCTGACTCACTACTATACTGTAACAAGAAATAGAAATTAATATGTTTTTCCACAAGTTACCTGAAGCTAGTTTCTTTCTAGGTAGTTCTTTGGGTTTAGAAGCCAAAGTAGTCTTAGTTCTCTGCAACAGAATGTAGGATGGTTTAGTGTTTCTAAAAGTGTTGTGGTATTTCATGAGAATACGTAGGAGAGGCAGTGGAATATGCTCTTACGGTCTTTAACCTTCTTTCTACTTACACCAGAGTCCCGGTAATTTGTCCTAATTGGTTCTGAACCCTGTTCATATTACCGAGTTGTTCTGATTATCCGGATACACAGTGTATAGTTGCATTAAAAGTACTAATAAACTCCATTAGTTTAGACCCTAACTGTGTATTTAGACAATTAACTTAAGTCTTATCACAGTTAAAGTATAGGTTTGTCCACTACAAGTTTTGCCTAAACGGCATCAAGTGTTCCTGCAGAGACCGTTACAGACTTGTCTTTAGAAATATAAAACATGACACGCATAAAAATGAACAATGATAAAACAGTGCTGTCTGTTGACCTACTTTTATTGCAATATTAGTGATATCACAACATTAATTAGTAATATTGTGTTGTAGATTAAATTGTAAGATAGTTTGAATTAGCCTGACGTTCGGATTACCGGGATTCTGATGTACTTAAAAAAGAGCATGATTTTAATTCAATAAAAAATAATTTTCATCGCCATTCTTACCATGCACATAATGTGATAAAATTACTTTTGAATGAATTTTATGATTGTTTTGGATCTTCTAAAATGTGAGACTTCCTTCCACAGTCCACCCTTTACGTAAGAAGGAAAATATGAACAGACAACGTAAGAATATGATTTTATTTACTAGAATATTGCACATTTAATTATTGTTAGAAGGATCATTTGTAGGTTTGTATATGTTTTTTTGTCAAAAAGTAGATAATCCTTAACTAAATAACTAACTTAGTTGATCATGATACATGTTTTGGAGGGTATAGAATTTTACAAATTTATCGATGTGTTCTGTGTCACTTAAGAATCAATGAGAGTATAATAATTATTTCTCTCACTTAGAAAATGTACTTTACTAATTATATTAATGCCAATATTCTTACCTGAGCCGCAAGATCAGGCTCATCATCGTCCTCGGGTGCTGGGGTTCCTGTAACAGACAGAAACCAATAGTTGAAACTGCTGGGTACATTTACTGATGGGCGGGTTTAAAAGTTTACCAACTCTTTGATAAACTTACATAGTCGATCATCAACCACATGTGTATAATTTTTTTGGTGATATATTAAAATGTAGACAACTTCATTTGACCTTGTCAACCGTGGAACACAGAATATGTGGGGTTTGACCCTTCTTAGTTTGAAATGATCGAATGCATGTTCCACCCAGGGCTGACATCCAGGAACAATATCAACCCTTTGAGAGGATGCCCTCAAAAGAATGTTCTTTCCTTATTTTGGAGAACACTGAGTTTAAAGTCTTCTTCAAGGATTCACGTATCTTTGTCGAGGGTAATACAAATGACATGATGCTTATGATTAAATTCACAAACAACATTTAATTACAAATTTTTTTATACGATATACAAATAACAAAATTATGTCAAAGCAATAGTCTGAACAAATTCAAGACTGTTGGCATACTATTTATCCAAATTGATTTTTTTCATTTTTTTCAATGGAAGTAAGTTGGACATAGATTGAGAACATTTAAATGATAGATTAGTGTCATGAGAATAAGAGAAATAGGCCTACACAATATGGGAGTACATAAAACTTCAAAATATGTAACATGCGTGCATAAAAATTGGCTTCTTTATATAAAACCAGAGTTACAGGGTTGCTCCTCATAGGATACAAGGGTGCAGGCTTATGTACCAAACAGTTGACACAAGGGATTTTAGATTGCTCTGGTGAGGTATTGCAACCAAGTAGGTTTGACAATGAATGTATGCAAAGCCACATCTCACCGGCCCCATTATCATCCCATTAACATCTGGCTGCTCCGCTGTGCCTGATCACTTATATACCAAACAGTTGACACAAGGGATTTTAGATTGCTCTGGTGAGGTATTGCAACCAAGTAGGTTTGACAATGAATGTATGCAAAGCCACATCTCACCGGCCCCATTATCATCCCATTAACATCTGGCTGCTACGCTGTGCCTGATCACTTATATACCAAACAGTTGACACAAGGGATTTTAGATTGCTCTGGTGAGGTATTGCAACCAAGTAGGTATGACAACGAATGTATGCAAAGCCACATCTCATCTGCCCCATTATCATCCCATTAACATCTGGCTGCTCCGCTGTGCCTGATCACTTATATACCAAACAGTTGACACAAGGGATTTTAGATTGCTCTGGTGAGGTATTGCAACCAAGTAGGTTTGACAATGAATGTATGCAAAGCCACATCTCACCTGCCCCATTATCATCCCATTAACATCTGGCTGCTCCGCTGTGCCTGATCACTTATATACCAAACAGTTGACACAAGGGATTTTAGATTGCTCTGGTGAGGTATTGCAACCAAGTAGGTTTGACAATGAATGTATGCAAAGCCACATCTCACCTGCCCCATTATCATCCCATTAACATCTGGCTGCTCCGCTGTGCCTGATCACTTATATACCAAACAGTTGACACAAGGGATTTTAGATTGCTCTGGTGAGGTATTGCAACCAAGTAGGTTTGACAATGAATGTATGCAAAGCCACATCTCACCGGCCCCATTATCATCCCATTAACATCTGGCTGCTCCGCTGTGCCTGATCACTTATATACCAAACAGTTGACACAAGGGATTTTAGATTGCTCTGGTGAGGTATTGCAACCAAGTAGGTTTGACAATGAATGTATGCAAAGCCACACTCATTAACATCTGGCTGCTCCGCTGTGCCTGATCACTTATATACCAAACAGTTGACACAAGGGATTTTAGATTGCTCTGGTGAGGTATTGCAACCAAGTAGGTTTGACAACGAATGTATGCAAAGCCACATCTCACCTGCCCCATTATCATCCCATTAACATCTGGCTGCTACGCTGTGCTGCCTGATTCCGATACTAACTTTTATTTTGAGCTTGTATAAAAATATAATGTCAAGAGGAGTGTTTTCATAGGACTGATGTAATCATTTCACGATAGTACAAGGGCACCAAGAATTTCTCCTGCACTAGTATATTCATAAGCTTTTATCTAAAAAGAGATTCATTTTCCTTCATTAATTTTCATATTTATCATTAACTATAAATTTAAGATTCCTCCCCAGCCATTTGTATAGGGTAATAATAATTCAAAATAATTAGCTATTTAGTTTTCATAGTACGTTTTATAGTCACTTGAGATAAAATTAAGTGTTTTTGGGTAAACTAAACCTCAAAAACGGTTTTAACACATTTACAAACATGTAGGGTCAGACCCATTACTCATAGAATAGCAAATCAAAATTTCTGGCCCGTTTTCCAGAAATCTAGATGTTTAGGATTTTAGGACATAGCTATGGCTAAAAATGAAAAACATCAGCTGGAGATATTATCAGCCAAATTTCATAAACATATAATCATTGTTGTAATCTTGGAGTCAGTGTGTAAACAGACAGACATCAGGCCGTATTTCTACACATGCACTTTTCAAATTCCGTGATTTAGTCATCCCCCTACGAAATATAAATATATTAGTGCCCATTTCAATAAAAAGTTTGAGTTAGGCATTGACCTAACTCAAACAACAGGCCGATGACGTCTTTCTCACCAAATACAATCAGTATTTTTTAATGATTTTGTCTATAACATCAGGTCATTCCTTTCCAGCATGAGTATTACGTATATTCTAGGCAATATAACGATATTCTATAGGCCGAAACAATATTCATATTACACAATATTCTACACACAATTTAGGGTAGATATGACCTAACCTTAAATTGTAGTATACAATTAATAGCCTACCAATTGTGCTGAATTGTTTCTCAACAACTAAATTTATTGAAAAATGAGGAGACATTTCGGAATATACTTGATAAAATCGCATTTACCACGCCTCCACATTAATGCATTACAAAGGAAGACTTTTCATCGTTCAACGATATCGCGGCTGACTGATATATGCAGACTGCATCGGATAGAGGCGAACTGCGAACTAGAGGCCAACTGAATACTACATTCTGCATCATGCAGTTGGCTGTTTTGTTTACATAGTCGTCTCTGCCACCACTGCAACAACGGACGCAACGACGGCCGCCTTTCTCGATTGTTCCGCAGCTAATTGCTAAAGCCTTGACATTGGAAACTCCCATCTGCATAACTACATCCATTTCAGGAAAGGAAATCTATCGAGAGGTGGAGTTCGAATGAAAAAAACTTTACACTGTTAACTGGTATTCGTATACAACAGGATGTACATGGAAAAACGTTTCAGGACTTCGGTGAGTGATTAGGTACTTTATGACATTATGAGGAAGAAAAAAGTACCAATGGAGGCATGGCCTAAAACGCCTACTGTCTCAGATATCCGCCATTTTGTATTTTCCAAAAAAATATTTTTAATTCAAACATTTTTTAACGGATTATTATCGAATTTGGTATGTGTTTTACACTAGTAGACTACTATTATTAAAAAATAACTAGCATGATACAAGCTCAAAATCTAAAATGACCGCCATTTTGGGCGAAAAAAATAAAATTAAAATTAACAAAGCACAGAAATAAAATGTAGATATAAACAGTAATAATTTTGCTCCAGATGGTTATCACTGTATTATCTTAAATTTAGGCCATGAAGACCTTTCGATTTCAAAACCATTTTGGTGTGCTTGTTCCACGTATCTTAATTCTTGTGTTGTGGAATATTCTTTTAATTGGCGTGTAGGTTTGACTTGGTATAATTTTTCGAAACTTTCCTTTTGTTCATTTGCATGTTTACTAGTGATTGTTCTATTTTGTTCTGTTTATAAGGAAATCTGTGTCCTGTGATCCTTGTTCTTACTGTGTTAATTGTGGAATGAATGTATTCTTTAGGACATTTGTTACATTTAATTTGGTACGGTAAACTATGTTTGGTGAGTCACAGGATAAGTTATTTTATTTTATTCCACAGGATGGGGTATATCTTATTAGTTGCTTGTGAATGTTGATGTGCATGGCTTACATACTTGGCATCTTGGTTTGTTACATGGTTCTACTCTTCTTTTTTTCCTTTTTGTTTGTAAGTTCAATTTCATGTGGTAGTTTTGGTTTTGATAGCATCTCTTTTATTCTTGGTGTTTGTTTAAATATTGAATATGTAGAAGATGACTGTTATAAAACATTAAAAACTACTCTTATAATGTTCTTAATTTTGTATTGGCCTGTATGGTATGTTGTGATAATTTTTTGATCATCCTTTTCAAAGAATATATACATATAAACTTTAACGACTATTGTTTTTTAGGTGCCTCTGGGCACCTAAAGACGAAAAATAATATGGTCCCGGGCTTAAGTCTTGCCATGAGACCTAAGGTAGTAACTTTTCCCTATGGAAAATTCGCTAAAACAACTAAATATAAAAACTACACTTATTTTTATCAAAAATATTCTTTTAAAAATATAAAAATATGATGAATGAAAGAGACATATTTTGAAGTGCGGTGCGGAGCCAAAGGTAAAACTAAACGGTTTGCCGGCTCCTGTACGGAAGGAGAGACCGGGCTGGA
This sequence comes from Nephotettix cincticeps, assembly GCA_023375725.1. Classification (NCBI taxonomy): domain Eukaryota; kingdom Metazoa; phylum Arthropoda; class Insecta; order Hemiptera; family Cicadellidae; genus Nephotettix; species Nephotettix cincticeps. The sequence goes on from CM041784.1 coordinate 15,766,210, forward strand.
AAAGGGCTTGTTTCGATTTATATCGTTGCGGCTCGTCGGGGAAAGAAAGCAACATGAAGTTACAATTACACATTCCTCTATATGCGGTGCGCGCGCATCACTTTCACCACCTGTTTCTGTCAATTAATACTCCATATGCGCGTTTCCAGTGAATACGTCATGCTCGCCGCGAACACTAATACGTAACATTGATAATTATACAACTAGTGGCAAAGATAAAAAATATCGTATACTTCATAGTCTTTTGGTCAACAACATACAAATGTAAGATAGAAAGGATACCCTTGGGAACCAACGATTTTTTCTTTCTCTTTTCTTTTACCCGCAGTGGTGAGTCGAGAACTGCTCGTCCGTGTAATAAAACCGGAAAAGGCCAACTCCCGCTTCAAAACTTTCTTAAACAAAAGTAGATTTTCCAAATTTTTTAGACGTTCAGGGAGAACGTTGAGCAGCCTAATTCCCACGTGAGAGGGGAGGCGTTCAGATGTGGCCGTCCTATGATGCCCAACACGGAACACACCCTGCCTCTAGTGGTGTAAGCATGCACACTGCACAGCATTGCCCTGTACAAGGTCGCACTGAAAGTGACAGTAAACTGTTGTTGTCTCCAGTATGTAGAGGCAGGCAGAGTCAGCATCCTGAGTTCCTGGAAAGCGTCTCTGTACGACTCTCTGTGTTGTAGGTTTGCAATAATTTGAATGGACTTTTGAAATGAACAATGAATGGAAGTTTGGACACTTGCAATTCGCAAGAGTTCCTCTTTTCACACAACCACTCCACAACCGGATCCCATAATAGAAATGGGGGTAATCAATACTAGAGGTGTGCAGAATGGTTTAAGGTTACGCAATATATTCTGTTACACAATGTGTACACTGCATAGAATGCTTTAGATTTACAGAACTTTCAGGCTAAAAGATAAAGTTAAGTTTACACACAATGAAAATAATGAAAACAGTCAGAGGACAATGAAAACAAATAAAATCCGTCCCAGCAATGCCAATAATATATAGGGGAGTTGCATTTTATGGCCTAGCAATGTCCCAGATCTAGTCCCATCTGTGGTTCAAGTACTCGCCCACTACTTCAGCCTTGTTTTGAGCAGGTTTGGATTTGCAGCCCTGTCAAAGCTGCGCGGCAAATTATTTACAAAGTGAACACCTGTGAAGGCAATCGTTCATGCACTACTGTCCGGTGTCCCTTGTTCGGTAGTTTTCCCTGTCTCTCGTGTCATACGTGTAGATGTCACATCCTCTTGTCTGAGCGCACTTTGTTAAAAAGAACAAAGAAGTTTCCATAATATACAGGCAGGGCAAGGTCAGCCAACCAAACTGCTTGACGGCCTCCTTGCTCGACTCTCTGCTATTTAAATTTTCCGTTACTCGAAAGGCTAATTTTTAGCATCCACCTCACACAACTATGCCAGATGTGAGTTTACCTCTCTTAGAGTGATATCATCGCTATTACTGTATTATTCTCACGGTTACTTGGATATGCAGTAGTGAGGAGTTCTAGCCGCTGAGAGACTATTCCAAGGACCCGGCACCTCGGCAGTTGCGCAAGCCGAGAGCGATGTGATATTGGCGCCGATGATATTGGACACTATGTCTATACGGTTTCGCAATGTAAAAACTCACCGCTTCTGCCCGCTCAAGCGTGCACTTCTCTTGGCTTATTTATTATGAAATATTGGATGGGTGGGAAACCCAGAGTCCGCGCATGAGGGACCGCCATTTTGTACTAGGTTGAGGTAGAGGACCCAATTTTCGCCAATCGTCTTTAAATTTCAAGACCTTTAAATGAGGCACATGTCGATGAGGCTTTACGTTTGCAAATTTTGAGTTGCCCCCAAAACCCCCCATTTTAGGGGGACTCAAAATTTCCGACAACTTCAAAAGATACTTTAGGTTACGTTTGAATGGTTTCCTAAAGGTTATTTATTTCTTCTAATAAAAAAAATAATAGGGCAGAATGGACTTTACAACTACCCTGTTACAGTACTATTCCGATATTATAGACATTTTTAAAATGTTCGGTTTCGGTTGTAATTGACGAAAAAGTAGTTATTCCTTTAAAGTGAGAGCCATGGGAGAATATGTCAAGTGCAAGGGCGCCTCCTCGCCTCAGCCGCAGCCGCGTTGATATTCATCCTGCAAACGTTTCCTTGGCAACCGCCCAGAACACCATCCACCATCCATTCTACGACCATACATTCTTGCTCAACTATTGAAAATCAAAATCCCTGAGCCACTTAAGGCGGTGCGAGCGACGTTAGGGACAACTGAAATCCGCTAGGTCGGCGCTAGAGTCGCTTATTCGTTTCATACAAGCTACCTGAGTGACTTGTTTAATATAACAATTCTGTTTGTTGTACGTGTTAAAACATTTTTATACCTACAAAATGTCATATTTTATAATATTATCCGATCAAAAATGTGACTTTAAAAAATAATTTTCTGCATCACACAAAATTCATTTTCCTATTTAAAAATTTCAGGTTGCATGAAACAGGTCTGTTGTTCATCCACGTGTTTAAAATTTCAACTCAAAAGCGTAAGTAGTTTTCCCACATTTTCATGAAAAACGCCAAATTCCCGAATTAATCACCCTGTATTTCAAAGTGTTCACTAAAACTTGAAAAAATTATGCCGAAGCATATTTATGATACAGTCAACGAATCAACAAAACAAAGGTAGTCGATTTTTTTCGCTCGCACCACCTTAAGGGCTATTTGGCCGTTAGCATAGTAACGTAAAATAGTAAAATGGATACATGAAGTCAAATAATAAAACAGAGTATAAAGTTAAGGGTAACTAAAATAAACAATCCTTAATTACAACAACACAAGAATACAAATTACTAACTAATGTACGTCTGTTGTTTTAGACAATACATGACGCATCTCTTGCCTCATCTATTTTGTAACTCAAAAAAAACTATCCATACAAAAGAATATTTAATAAACGCGTCCCTTTCAATAGTAAAAGATTCTTTTGTTTTCTAGTTTGTGTTTTTGTCACGCATAAAGGAAACACTTGATAATAAAGAGATGCCCGAATACCAAAGCGCTCCGCAGGCAATCAAGGTGCGCCTTCCTGAAAATGAAAACAATTAATTAACATTTCAATGGCAACGCGGCGTCGACAGTTGACAGTCGACGTTACGCCTGCATTAAAGCCGAGTGGTAAGGCATTTTTATAACTTCTGCGCAATAAAATACAACACAAGTTCATGGCTGGTCTTCGGCACGTTTACTGCGATGTCCGCTGACATTCAACAACGTAAGCAAACAATGACTAATCAACCGACCGTCATCTTCACAGTGGAGATGACGGTGGCCACAGATAGCTCGCCCACTGTTACCAACGCGACCACTGTAACCAGTCCTGGCCAGTAATTAGCCTCGGTGTGTAAAAACAACAATAAGGTCAACAACCAACTAGGGAACAATTCCTTCCAACTGGTCGCTTTTTTCAATTCATGTCGCGGGTAAATTACTTTAACGTACTCGACCGTCTAAATCGACTGTTTATACTATATAAACATAGTTTGAGTCATAGCCTCGTGATGTCATCCAAATATATTGTAATATTCAACACAATTCGACTTATCAGCGACGTAATGCGACACATTTCGACCTATTAGCCTCGAGATGTCAAGCGAATAAATTGTGTTCTTCAACACAATTCAACCAAAGAGCCTCGTCCAAATTAATGTCATTCTTCCAAAATATTTTGATCTCCCATCGGAAGGGATTATATCTTATCGTTCCGAATGAAAGATTATATAATCGTTTATCTTCAACTACTGTTTGTAGTTTATTCGTAATTTTATATATGGTATCATCGTATCACGGACCAGATAGGCCCTATCTACAATATAAATCGAGTATCTGTAAGGCACCCCTGCCCTTATCACAAGGACGAGTATCTGTAAGGCACCCCTGCCCTTATCACAAGGACGAGTATCTGTAAGGCACCCCTGCCCTTATCACAAGGACGAGTATCTGTAAGGCACCCCTGCCCTTATCACAAGGACGAGTATCTGTAAGGCACCCCTGCCCTTATCACAAGGACGAGTATCTACAAGGCACCCCTGCCCTGTTCACAAGGACGAGTATCTGTAAGGCCTCCCCCGCCGTAACAAAAATAACGAGTATCAACAAAGCACCCCCTTTGACATAAGGACTAGTAGTTATAAGGCACCCTCGCCCTTCACACAAGGACGAGTAGAGCAACAAGGCACCCTCTCCCTTGTCACAAAGACGAGTATCTACAAGGCAACCCGCCCTTAACACAAGTAGCTACGATTTTATACTAGGTACCAGCAATAAACAGGCAATTCTAACAATAATTAGAGTAGTTAATCAAATCCGCTACGAAGCAGTCGTAATAAACACTAATCTACACATAAACCATGACGAAATTTATGTATTATTTTTTCGAATCCTTTTACTCCTCTAGTCGATAAGGCCAACAAAGTAAATAAAATGCCGGAGAAGAAACGCAAGAAGATCCGCCAGGCGGGTCAAGGTCACCCAACCCATTGACGTAATCCACACCTTTACTCAGTCCCAGGTCCGCGGCGTCGTGTCGTTCACGCTGACCGACTGACTAGATGGAACAACTAGTAACGCTGCTAGTAAAGCAACTAGTAAACACAACCGTATACGCTGCCGCCAAAATATTGATTCACGATCTGACTTGACGATGCAGCGGTCTGTGGGGCCACACAAATCGGCGATCTACCGTTTACGCTGCCGCCAGAACGCCGATTCTCGATCTGACGATGTAGCGGTCTGTGGGGCCACACAAATCGGCGATCTACCGTTTACGCTGCCGCCAGAACGCCGATTCTCGATCTGACGATGCAGCGGTCTGTGGGGCCACACAAATCGGCGATCTACCGTTTACGCTGCCGCCAGAACGCCGATTCTCGATCTGACGATGCAGCGGTCTGTGGGGCCACACAAATCGGCGATCTACCGTTTACGCTGCCGCCAGAACGCCGATTCTCGATCTGACGATGCAGCGGTCTGTGGGGCGACACAAATCGGCGATCTACCGTTTACGCTGCCGCCAGAATGACGATTCGCGATCTGAGGATGCAGCGGTCTGTGGGGCCACACAAATCGACGATCTACCGTTTACGCTGCCGCCAGAATGACGATTCGCGATCTGAGGATGCAGCGGTCTGTGGGGCCACACAAATCGGCGATCTACCGTTTACGCTGCCGCCAGAATGACGATTCGCGATCTGAGGATGCAGCGGTCTGTGGGGCCACACAAATCGACGATCTACCGTTTACGCTGCCGCCAGAATGACGATTCGCGATCTGAGGATGCAGCGGTCTGTGGGGCCACACAAATCGACGATCTACCGTTTACGCTGCCGCCAGAATGACGATTCGAGATCTGAGGATGCAGCGGTCTGTGGGGCCACACAAATCGACGATCTACCGTTTACGCTGCCGCCAGAATGACGATTCGCGTCTCCAACCCGTCAGCGGCCCTAGTTGTCGACCATCGTGGTCAACCCTTGGTGTCCCAGCCGCTGCTCTTTACAATACAGCTGTAGACCGGACCAACTTTTTCTTTGTTTATACAGTAATCTACTTTCACTGGGAACTTGGCCACCTCAATATTATACCACAGTAAAACGATATCAACATTGAAAATGCTGTTTACCCAAATTACAATTTCTTAGGTGAAAATTAGAAAAATTAGTACATTATCCAATTAAGCTGAGGGGAGTAATCCACTCCAAGACCTCTTTAGTTACCCATGGTGTTACCATAGCATAAACGCATATAAGAAAAGGGTGCAATATTTTTCTTGGTCGGTTTTATTGCTAGTTGTAGACATACAGTATACAGTTGTGATGGCGTACCTGGACGACGGTGGACGTCGCACTGACAACCCTTGGCTCTGCCCACGGGGTGCTTGACCACGTTGTCGTAGCGGAGTATCCACATGAGTTCCGGGCCCCAGAGGCTCTCGTCCGGGTCCCGGGTGCCCATCCCATCCCCACTGACACTAACACAACCGACTCTGACCGGGTTACGGTGGTAATTGTTTATTATTGTAGGACGCACGTACGAAAACTGCTGGATTAAAAAATTATGTTCTAAATGTAAATAACCTATAGTCTATGTCAAATTTAAATCTCAACTGAAATGGCAACCTACCTATATGTTTATAAGTAAGTATTTTAAGCCAAGAATGTATGAGAAATGAGTGTAGGATATGTAGGAATATATACATGTACATATTAAATATAAAAAATCTAAACAATTTTTTATCATTGTTAGGTCTCTAGAGAAACAAAACTGTCAAAAGTTATCAGAAAATAAAAGGAATAAAAAATTGTTTTACGGCTAGAGAATCCCCATAATATACTACAGATATAGTTTACTGTATATTACACAAGAACGCTTGATAAAAATATTGTTGACTGTTCACTCTATCAAAATATTTCGTATGGATAAATGTGCCATTTATGATTATTTCGTATCGGAGTAAAAATTCTGTAAGTTTTCTATTGTTTGTATATGTCGCCGGAAGCAGACCTCCCTATACTTTGCCATGTTAGCTTATGTACCTTTTTCTAAGAAACTATTTAAGCTAGAGATCTGAAATTTTTAACACAGTTTTATACTTTCTTTTTTTAAATTTTATCCAGTGGGATTTTTAAAATCTCAATTTTATTACTCAGTACCTATGTTTTTACGTCAATTTTAAAAGTATTAAATTAAATATTATATCATTTGGTTTTAAGAAGGAATTTTGTGAAACCAACTGGAGTAATTGTGTATAATAGTGTCTTACATGTATGTGCAAAGTTTCAAGGTTATAGCTCTAAGGGCTACAGAGAAAAAGGTACATTAGTAATTAAAAACACAATTTTCTGAGAAATGGATAAAATCATAAACATACCATCACACACAAAATTAAGCTTGCGGAGTACCAGAAAAATATTATTTTTATATCTAATATAAATAGTATTTATATTGTGTTATATATCAAATTTAAGAGCATGAAATAAGCTTTAATAATCAATAAAAAATTTTAAAAAAATTTTGTGTTCTGCTTCCCTAAAGGGATATAAAATATATCCCTACTACTAAAAGTATAGCTGAATGTATATTAAACGAGAACGCTTGAAAAAAAATTACTGACTGAAAGTTCACCCTATCAAGAAACTAATGTGTCATTTGTGATTATTTCGTATCACAGTAAAAGTAACTTTTCTGTATGTTGTCTGTTCGTATATGTCGCAACTTTGTCCTCTAAAGTTGGATTAGCATTTATAACATTCAATTTTTAAATTCTACCTGGATGAACAGAACTTCATGAGTACCGCGATTATCTGATACGACGGACATCTGTGACCTGTGTCCTCGGACGTCGGACAATGGCTCTGCCCTCAGCCGTCCATTGCCCGGTGAAAGGGAACTTTCCACGGTAACTGCGGACTTTGCGTGAATCGGAATTGCCGTGATCATGGGCAGCTGATGTTGACTCTTGCCTCGGAAACGAGCTAAATGAATGGGTTCACTCAACGACGGTCTACTATCCGAGTACGGAGCAGAAACTATCGGCCCAGAGGGAACAGCTGTTTATTAAATTTATTTTCACTACACAGGGTTTAAAAAATTCCGAGACTGGTATGCAAAACCATTTCCTACAAGTAAAAATAAATAAAAAATCTTCAGTATTTTTCGATTAAGGCTTCGTTTAGAACATTTCCGCAATTTTTTTGCGGAAAATTCTGAGGCGGATTGATTTATTGAATTAAAATTTGGTATGACAGGCATTTAATTTTGTAATCTTAAATGACACGACAGCTGAATTTACGAAAAATAACGATACATAATTTGTGTTAAATATTAATAAAATCCAACAAGATCTCAAACTAAAAATTTGGTCCATGATTAACAAAATTATTACAATCTTAAGACTTGTAATTAGTATCCAAATCGTGTTTAAAAATACGGAACAACTGAAGTCAGAAAAATGAAAAGGAATTAAGTAAAATTTTATTTTCTAAAGAATCTTTAAGATTCATAATGGAGTTGGTTATTAATTATTAACTTGTCCGTTTAGTGTAGGAATATACATATATACCAAATTTGTCTCGATCGAAACATTTTTACGAGAGTTATCGTGTTCACGGACACACATACATATGTATTTAAATCTCTATGCACTTCAAAACGAAAAAGTAACATGGTCCCGGGCTCGATCTTGCCATTACACCTACGGTAATAGCTTCTTTCGCATGGGAAATTCGCTAAAAAGTGGATACTATTTTAATTTTTAGGCCTAATTGAATTTCGTTAATGTAACGGGACGAGTGCGAACGTACAAATTTGATAATTTTGTTTACTGACCGTTTTTAATTTAATTAAGAGTCTGCATCAGTGGTAGCCATCTTGGATTTTAGTCCCGTAAGAGCAATGTTAAATTCTGGCGCCTATATCTCCTTGACCTATTGTCATAAATTAACGGAAGAAGTGTCAAATTAAAGGTATTACAGTCCTCCAGGGCACCACCTTACAGAACTTCTTTCTTTCGCTCTCAATAAAAAAATAATTTTGTTTTTTTTTAATATTCCTGTTTTTCCTGTATTTTTGTTTTTATATCAAGTTAAATTTTTGAACATATTAAAAGGTCATGCCCTTGAGCCACATCTCATCAATGTACTTCCGAAGTTTTACATTGATACTTTGATAATTAACGCCACTACAGACGCCAAAGTGAAGGTATGTTCCGCCAGAATTTAACATTGCTCTTACGGGACTAAAATTCAAGATGGCTACCACTGATGCAGACTCAACACGGTCAAACACAGGATCACTCCTAACCTCTGCAACGCTCGTTTGCGCTGACTTACCAATGTTATTCGTAACGGCAAGGTGGAAAGACGCTTACACCGAAGACACTTAACCGACAAACACAGGAAGAACACAAGAATGAAGACCAGTCACCAGTCGCCACTCGCGGTTGATGGGTGGATGTAGTAATCGATTGTCCATTAGTCCGTCTGTGTGTGTCATCTCGCCGATGGCCGATAACTAATATCCACTCATGTCGTTTCGCCCATTACGCTATCCTAAACAACATCAACCATTGCGTGAGTGCGTACTGACGCACAATATAATCAGCTGGTCGATAATGCAGTCGAGGAAGAGCCAATTGATTTGGAAAGAAATTTAAATTATAGAGGTTAGTGTTGTAAAAAATTCGGATTATAACTCTAAATATTAATTTTACCAAATCACCAGTATCAGAATATCAGATAGGCTTACTACGAACATCAGTAGACTGGTTGTAGTGTGGGGGTAGCGGGTAGCGGACACGGGCTAGCAGTACAGCATTTATTACTTAAAACAATACAAGCCCACGAATCGAGATAAAAAGTTTCGTAACATGTACGATACGAGCGGACGTTACGACAGGAGTTAGATAACGCGCACACCTCATGTCCTCATGTCACGCTTGCGAGCACACCGACAGCGATACAGCTATACAGCGATGGCCTCTAGTTCAACTGCTCCGATCACGGTCGGAACCCACCTGCAAGATGACCGAAACTCACACCGAGAATGATTTAAACGTATCCGAACATGATTGACACCCATCCTGAAGATGATCAAAACTCACCCCGGAGCGGATTAAAGCATCCGATTGTGATTCAAACTCGCCCGAATGTGATCAAAACTCACCACGAAGGTGATTAAAACTCATCCGAAGGTGATTGAAACTCGCTCCGAAGATTATTAAAACTCACCCCGGAGCGGATTAAAGCATCCGATTGTGATTCAAACTCGCCCGAATGTGATCGAAACTCACCACGAAGGTGATTAAAACTCATCCGAAGGTGATTGAAACTCGCTCCGAAGATGATCAAAACTCACCCCGGAGCGGATTAAAGCATCCGATTGTGATTCAAACTCGCCCGAATGTGATCGAAACTCACCACGAAGGTGATTAAAACTCATCCGAAGGTGATTGAAACTCGCTCCGAAGATTATTAAAACTCACCCCAGAGCGGATTAAAGCTTCATATTGCGATTCAAACTCGCCCGAATGTGATCGAAACTCACCACGAAGGTGATTAAAACTCATCCGAAGGTGATTGAAATTTGTTCCGAAGATGATCAAAACTCACCCCGGAGCGGATTAAAGCATCCGATTGTGATTCAAACTAGCCCGAATGTGATCAAAACTCTCCACGAAGGTGATTAAAACTCATCCGAAAGTGATTGAAATTTGTTCCGAAGATGATCAAAACTCACCCCGGAGCGGATTAAAGCATCCGAAGGTGATTCAAACTCGTCCGAATGTGATCGAAACTCACCACGAAGGTAATAAAAACTCATCCGATTGTGATTAAAACTCGCCCGAATGTGATCGAAATTCACCACGAAAGTAATTAAAACTCGTCCCTAAGGCGACGAAGATGATTGAAACATATCCTGAAGGCGATTAAAGCTCGTTTCCAGAAGGCGGGGACAACGCCTAAATTCCATCCTAATTTTTACAATACACAATGTAAAATCGTTGTATTGTTGTACAAACCTACTATTCATTCCACAACCTGGTCTATCCGTCTACGTACTAACGTTTTGATCATATAATAATTTTCACGTATAGTTTATTAAATAAATAAAAATAGGGTATAAGCCTGTGGTTTATGCCTTAAATGGAAAACTAACTTAAAAACACAAGAAAAAATATAAAAAAGTGTAAAAGAAAAAGTATAAAGTGTGTGTGTAAATGCTGTAAAGTGTAGTGTATAAGTGTATTAAGAGGGTAGAATTTTATTGAAATTTTTACTAAAAAACAGCAGTCGTTGAGAATTTTCAAAGTGTTGAACAATAAACGCCGCGGCTGGTTTGTGTTTATGGAAAACGCTTTCTCCTTCATCCGTTCCCGCGCGTTAACTGCCGCTTTATATTTGCTCTCTAAATTGAAAATATTCAAGTCAAGTCAAGTCTCGGGCACATGATTAACAAATGTAATTGATGTTTTATAGTTTATAATAATAAAAATGATAGGAAGTTACCGTACAATATACGTATATAGCAACTCAATATATTTACTTAAATTTTCAGTATAAACGAGATAGCACGCAGCACGCTGGCGTGAGTAGAGCGGATTTCATAAATCTTATGTTATTCCCATCATAGTAATCGAATAAGTTAGCACTGGTGTGCAGCTTTGCTGCAATAAGGTTTGTTTTACCTGGTAATGTGGTAAGTAAACACAACATTTTATCAAATTATGTCAATGACTAAGCGAGTTATACAAGTTTATCTATTCTCCGTAAGAATTACATGGGCAATGAATAAGTAGGTTTGATGCCATATGCAACATGAAATTTGGGATTTTTATGGAATTATTGACAAACTGAACTATATGGACTTGCAAACCAAATTTTGGAAGAATATTTAAGCAAATAAGTGAGTTATTGATGTTAAGCTATTCTCCATAAAATAAGCATTACACAATGTACTCTGTTTACCATTTTGAATACCTCAGTAACCAAATGACCTAGAGACATGATTCGAAATACTAAATTGTGTGTTTTTGATCTAAATCCAATAGTAAAGAGTAAAATTAGATTTTCAAAAATCATACATAAATACATTGAAACCCCCAATTTTGGAGTACAATACACCCCAAAGTGTAGTTAATGTTGTCCAATTGCGTTGCCAAACGAACTCGTCCAAGACACCGAAGTTTAATCAAACAATAATTGCGTCAGTTATCGTTTTGACACATATACAGGGTTTCCATGAAAAACTTTTCAGGCCTTCGGTGAGTGATTAGGTACATTAAAAGAAAGACAAAAGTTCTAATGGAGGTGTGGCCTAAAACGCTTATTTTCTCAGATATCCGCCATTTTGTATTTTCCAAAAATATTTTTTTATTTCAAACATTTTCAACGGATTATTTTCAAATTTGGTATGTGTTTTACACTAGTAGACTACTATCATTAAAAAAATATCCAGCATGATCCAAGCTCAAAATCCAAAACGGTGACCATTGCATTTTTTATCGTTTTCAAGGTATTTTTGTTTTATAATTCTAAATAGCCGCCATTTTGAATATATTACTAGTATAAAACACATACCAAATTTTAAAATAATCTGTTATAAAATGTTTGAAATGAAAAATATTTTGTGAAAAATAGCGTATATCTGAGAAAATAAGCGTTTTAGGCCAAACCTCTATTAGAACTTTTTTCTTCCTTTTAATGTACGTCACCGAAGTCCTGGAACGTTTTTCATGGACACCCTGTATATGCTTATATATCTATGTATACAAAAATTTGAATGCCCCCCCCCCAAAACGTGTGGATTGAGTTATGAACTTCTAGCATGGTCCCGGGCGTAAACGTCACCATGCGGTACGTGAATAGCTAACTTTTCCGTAGGAAATTCGCTAAAAATGCAATCAGGTACGAATGAAACTGAGGATGAACTTCTAACCCCAAACCTAAACAACGATTGACCTGAGAGAACGACGGAGCCAGAGAAACGTTCAGACGCTTTCAGTGCTTCCTTCAACGTGAGTCTGCGAACAAGAGGATTAAAGTGTTTACGTAACGTACAAGACGATTGGCGCCGGAAACAGTTTGGAGATAGGGTTTAAAGATGCAATACGATTATAAATATTTAGGGGTGGTTTTTGATAATCGTCTAAAGTGGCAAGAGCATGTTACACTTTCAATTTCAAAATTGCGAAAGTATGTTTATGCTTTTAGACAACTTCGTGTAATCTTGAATGACCAAGAGATAAGATTAGCATATTTCGCTTATGTTCAATCATTACTTTCATTTGGCATAATAGTATGGGGCGGAATGTATTCATCAAATTTAGAGCCGTTATACAATTTACAAAAGTTAATAATTAAAGTTTGTTTTAATAAACCAGTTCCTCAGTTTCCTCAGAATGTTTGTTTCGTGAAGTTTCTTTACTCAGTATAAGGCAGCTTTTCAAAAAAAAATATTGATTAATATTTTCAAAAATTTAGAGAACATCTTTGATTTTGTAGACCATTCTTACAGGACTCGCAAAATATTGGAATTACAACTGCACACTTGACTAAATCATACTCAACTACAAAATCATTCTATATTTCTGTTGTTCTGTATAGGAATTTAAAATCTAGCTTTAATAACATCCGTCTTTTTGATTCAAACTCTGTCAATATTTTTAAAAAACGAGTCACAAAATAATTGATTACTCTTGGGGTCTCCGAGGCCGAACACCTTATCACTGCCGAGTACAGGCGGACCTGATCCTACTTCACTATCGCTCTTTGTGCTCTTATCCTTCTCCTGCCACCCTTCCAGTACTATATTTTTTGTAGTGCCGTAATCTAAGTTCTAAACCTTAATATAATCACATTATAATGTTAAACAACCCACATTGCAGCAAATCTACATACTATTCAATTAATATGATGGGAATAATACAAGTTTTATGAAATTATCTCTACTCACGCCAGCGTGCTGCGTGCGATCTCATTTAATGTTTGAACTAAATTTTAGTTTTGGAAAATTAGATTTCCCACTCCAGTTCAGATGGTTAAAGACTCGGATAATGTGCTTAAATTAATAGCTAATATCACTTTCCCTGGACCGCGCAAGGAGACTAAAAATGTTAAACTCCCTAGTATTTTTATTGCCAACTGACAGTTGCGCTTTCACAGCATCTGAAGTCTACAAAAGAGTAAACTATGTACGAATCTGTACCTCCAAAACAATTTATTATCAAGCGTCGTAAATGGTCGTAGAAATTTAAAATCTCAAATAGGTAAAATTTGAGTTGTACCTTGTACCGCACGTTTTCTTCATCCTTCACAAAATGCGTACAAAACGTACAACCACGTCGCATTTGCCTTTTCGCAAATGTTATGCTACATCCTACAGTATTTTGAAGTTTAAGTTTTGCTGTTTGAAGACTCTAAAGTGTTACTTGTATGTTTTATTTAGCAATATTTTTTTGTAGTCTACATTATCTAACATACGTTTAAAAACAAGGTAGTCCTGGAAAAATAAAAAACCCGTTTATTTGGTTCTTTAAACGAGGCTATTACCTCGTTATATACCACATAAAAAGTATCACGTTTTTTGGTTTAAGATTTTTAGCTTTCTACTAATAGCAATAAGGAAATACCAAATGGACTTCGACTGTATATCCATTGGTGTGTCCTTTTACAAAAATGTTTTAACACATAAAACGCTAATCACAAAATTCAAGTTAACTTTTAATGTAAAACGAATGTATGTTTTTGACCTTCCAACTTTTTTTTCTTTCAAAAAACTCTTTAAAATATTCCAATAAAATTACAACAAAATACAATGAAGTATTTTTTTTAGTTTTTATTAATATTGTAGTTCAGACCGTTGAGCGAAAATATTGGCTAATTAAGTGATGAATCAAAACACTCCACAATTTACTCCATTAGGAACTTACTTCACTAGAGAATCTAACACTAATCGACTAAGGGTAAAGCGACTTTATTTAAAAAAAAATACACAAAACCCGCCGCACTCAATCAAAATATATCCTGAATGATAAGAGATAATAATTGAGCGTAGGCGACGGAGACGAAGACGAAGACCGCACTCGGCACACGGCCGCGGAACTGACGAGAGACTGAGGAGTGAGGAGTGAGGACTGGCGGAGGATGGGAGATGGGAGAGGTGATGATTGTGGTGGGGGTGTGATAGTGATAGTGATAGTGAGCTCCAGGTGCGAGACAACACTGCGACTGTGCGCCTCGCCGTCAGCCGTGAGAGCCGCGAGTTGAACTGTATACGGCGCGTCTTGAACCAGTTAAATTGGTTACAGAAAATTAAATACCCCCGTCACAGCACACCTGCGTACTCAGCGAATTTCCACCTAAGTAATATGTCAATAAAAATACAAGTGTATAACAAATTGACCAATCAATACCTGTCGATAAATAAGAGAGTATTTTGCCTATTCTCCGTAACATAAACGTAGAAAAGAGTATGCAGGTTTGCTGCTTTGAGAACACTGAAAGTTAGGCATTTTTACCATAAACTATTTTTATTTTGACCATATTATACCAATTTTTATCATAAATAAAGGAGTTTGCCTATTCTCCAGAAGATTAACATGGGCAAGAGTATGCAGGTTTGCTGCTGTAAGGAACAAATAAATTATGATTTTTAACCATAAACGTATTGATCCCAACCACATGAAGTAAGTACGAAGGTTCGTCCAAAAATATTGGTTAATAAGTGAAACATTAATTTTTCCTTATCCTCCATAAGATCTGGAGCCCCAAAATACAACGTACTGTGTTTAGATTTTGTAATATCTCGGTAACCGTTAAAGATGAAGAAAAACTTTAAGGAACTAAATTGTGTAGTTTTTTAAGCTGATTGTAATGGTGAAAGATAAAATTTGATTTTTTTTAATTTACGTGGGAAAAACGCAAAAAACCCATTTTTGAGGTACAAACCCCCCCAAAAAATACCTATTCCGATTGACCGATATGTCTGGTTTGCGAGCTCGTCCGAGCAAATGCAGGAATACACGTCTCTACCAAATTTGGTCTTGATCAGACCATTTTTACAAGAGTTACCGTGTTCACAAACACATTCATATATATATAAATTTTTACGACAATTGTTTTTGGTCTCTGGGCACCTAAAGACGAAAAAATAACATGGTCCCGGGCTTATGTCTTACCATGAGACCTACGGTAATAGCTTTTTCCCTATGGGGAATTCGCTAACAAAAAAGGTAACAGAAAAATCTATTAAATTCCCCAAATATAACACCCCTGTTGCATCATACCCCCCTACTAAGTGAATATCCATTTTCAGTTACTCCCCCTATATGTATTAGGAAAAAGTAATGTTTTCATTAGAATTTTTTTATTTTGAGTTTCTGATGGATAATATTTATTTTAGTGCCCCTGACTTTAAAAAAGTGTTTTTTAGAGTCATGTCTGTCTGTCTGTGTGTGTGTGGGGGGAGGATGTGCAGAAGTCTAGAAATGAGACTTAATCAGACTAAGGTCCTATTTTCATGAATTCGGTATGTACAATCCTCGGTATCTCGGAAATTTTTTTTATTTTAGGTTTTAAGGTTATTTTCCCTAAAATCACCTAAAATGAAAATCTCAAAAACGGCTTTACGATTTTGATATGATTTGTAGTCATTTATAAGAGAAAAGCAAAGTTACACCACCAAAATTTCTCAAAAACCAGGGTTTAAAAGTTGTGGGCTTTTAAATGTCAAAAAATATTTTTTTTAATTTTTCCTAAAAAACAGTAATTTTATAAAATAATTTGACTATCACCATTGAAACCAGCTTAAAAAGTAAACAAATAGTAGTTTGAATTGTTAGTCTACACTAACAGTTCCAGAGAAAAATTAAAAGTTAAATTTAAGTCAGTGGTAAACACAGTACATCGTCTAAGAGGGCCCATTATTATTCTTATGGAAAACATTAAAAAACTAATTTCTTCCTTATTTCCCAACCGTTTTCCATGAAATTTGGTATGCAGCGTAAGGTCACATCGCCCAACAAAACCCACTTCAATAAGCTCAGTATTACCCACGGGGGTCCCCATAAAATTTGAAAATGGCGGCTAGCGGCTATACGAAGGATTTTTAGACATATGTTTACAGAACATTTTTTGTTCATTTTGATAAGTACTATCATCCCTCGAAGTTAGCCCCAAATTTAATGAGCACCCTGTATAGTAAAAAGGACATTAATATTCATTAACGATGACAGTCTACGGGAAACAAGGATTTCTGAACTCAAAGAACGAACAACATATTTCATGTGAGAAGAAAAACACATTAAAGATTATGTTTTAATCTTAAAATCATAGTAATAACTTTCACAGATTTTATCCCACCCACTTATACGACAGCCGACATAATTCCACACACTTAACAATTCACTGAGAGAAAGTCTTTTCTCTTGATACAATGTGCTCCCCACAATTAATTTGATTAATTATGGAATCATTTTTGTGCGAACAAAAGCCCACCCCCACTTCAAGTGGACTTTCACATGCATTTAAGCCGATAATTAATTGCCAAAACACTATTTTTGGTTAGTTCATTTAAACAATATTCCATACTATAATATGGGCAATGTTTTTATGTATGTATTTATATGTATGTAAATATATTTGTACACTGATCTCGAAAACACCTCTACAGAGTTACTTTAAAATTAGATTAACTTATTTCTAAGGAAAATAGATCGTATATCAAAGAAAACGTTATTATATTAATAAAGAAATAATTTTGTTAAAGTTGAATTCTTAATTTTGCTAATTAAATTAAATGGTTAATAGTAAACTAACAGTCCAGTTATTTTAATACATTTATGAAACTAAAAAAATCCTCTAGAAAACTGGAATGTAATTATAACAATATCACTTTTTTTGTTTCTTGAACATAATAAAAAAGTTTTGTACAACTTATTGGCAAAATCTACGCAAGAAGTGGATGCATTAAAGAGCAAGGACTATGAACTATAACAAATCATTGTATTGAGGTACCTTATTGGTATTTATTTGTTAAACATAGGTATGTTAATTACAGCATTATCAACTTTGTTAACAACCCTTTCATGACCGACTGAAGATATATCGCCAGTATAGTTGTTGTCCAAAAAGACTTTACTGAAGATATATCATTAGTAGATAGGACTGCGAAAAACCCTGCTGACGAAATATCATCAGCTAGTTGTTTTTCGTATATTATATGCTCTCTTGCACATTTTAATCTAACTCATTTCATTTTATATGCCTTTGGTTCCACTTCTAATATCTGGATTGGTTTTGTTGTTGTAGCTACAGAAATAAATAATGTATTTGTTTGATTGTCTGTTTGTTTGTTGAACAAAAACAACATATGCTGTATCAACATTTTCTATAACTTTTTTATTTTTGGTCAAAATCCCATGAAAACTTTTACACACACTCTCTATAACATAAGTAGTAACTCAAATGTATTCCCCAAGGTAAAACTATTCTTTATATGTTATCTGTAGAAAGTAAAATTTTTAAAAAGAAAATTCATTTCAATTACTATATTATTTGCAGTTCAGATAAGTATATTTTAAAATCCAACTTCAATATTGGTTGCTAAGATAACTAATTATAAGCATGTTAGTAAAAAAAATCATTAAGATAACTTAAAAATCGGACTCAGTACATAATCTTTTCTAAACCATTACAATAGTGCTGATTTCACTTGGTATTTTTCACATACCATACAGACTCATGGCATTCAAAAAATAATTCAGACCTATATAAAAATTATAAAATGGCTCTGGTCTTCAAAGGGATAATAAGAACTATAATATTCTGCCTGACATACCTAGTATCCTCAGGTTGCCAGGCACATGACATAACAGCAGGCAGGAGGCAAGACAACTGAGCTGTGGCCCAAATACAAGTTAGTGGGTGTCACTAAGTTAGCAGTGGGCAGACTCACTCTAGGCTCAGTCACTAATCTTCAATCTACATCTTCCTCTAACCTTCACACTTTCAATCATTGTTCCACTCGAATCGTTGGCTTTTAAACGCTTACATTTCAGATTCAGATTTTTTATTCATTTCGTGCAATTAAGGGGATCCAATCGTCCCTATCTCGTCCATGTTAAATTTCAATTTTCTGGTACACTTATCTCAAAAAGTACAAAAGATATTTTAATGATTGTTGATTTTTATTTGTTTGTTAGTATCTTAGCAACAATAATAAGATTTTCTATTGCTTTAATTTGAATAATTTTTTTACATTTTTTTCTAAAGTACAAAATAAATTTCAAAATAATTCAGTTAAACATTTTAAATTAATTTTTAATTTTAGGTTACATGAATAAAAATCTTATTATTACTAAACATACATCAGGGAACATGAGAAAAAATTTTTAATCAATTCTGATCACTAAGGAGATAATGGATAATGTTAAGGAGCCTCACTCCTCATAACATCCAGAATCTTGCCCAAAAACCGGTTGCATGCACATTTTTTTCTTAAATACTTCCAATCTATGATGGATCTATGATGCTTAATTTGTTTTGTCGTATTTTATTAGTGTACTAGGACAAATTCTTTGTTGACATTCAAAATTTTTGTAGTGTCATTATATATTGACCAAAAACTGTTATATCTTTTTTTAAATATCTCCCAGCGGATTCTCTGCAAGTTAATTTTAAAATTATTCTAATGGCTTTCTTTTGAACTATATATATTTTCTTCAAACCAAGGTTTTTGGTTGCTTTATAAACACATAGACTATAGGCAATGTAACTATAAATAAAAAAAGTATACAGAGCATAGAACATTGATGTTACATTATTTTGACATCTTCCTAATTACAAATAACCCGAATTAGATTTACTGAAAACAAATTTTACACGTTCATCCCACTGAAAATAAAAAGACAGATTTTACAGGCAATAAAGCTAAATCAATTTTACTGTGTACTAATGATAATTGGATTCTTAAAAAATTGCAGTGTTTATTTGCCGATACATATTATCAGTAATCAATATTATTTGATCATATGATATATTATGATTTATATATCAGTAATTGAACATTGAAATTTTGTTTGAACCCTAAAATATAGCAAAAATATTGTAAGCGATTAGCTTTTGCGATGTTTATGAAATTATTTTAACCACATTTTCAGTCAAAGCTTTAGTGACAACTTAAATGATTTTTATTTTTCTAAGATGCTGGGTTGTTTTACTCATTGTTTACTGAAGGGGCCTATAGTATTTTAATTTTGTTTTACAAATAATATAATAATGTTTTACAAATATTAAAATAAGTAGGACCAAATGTTGTAATTTGATACATGAAAGTGATGATAAATAGTATTTTGTTAAATCAAGGTGATTAGACTTTTGAAAACTTTTCTTTTTTAAACATGATTTTAACCATGGGGAAAATAATAAATTAATAATTTAACAATAATTAAATTAATTAACAATGAATAATTAATTAATAATAAGTAATTATTTAATTAATAATTTTACAGTTACTTACTCAGCTAGTTCAGTATGTATGAAAATAAGTACAGTGGAACTTCTCGGACTCGATTCATAAAAACTCGACAGGGCTAATGAATTCTTAATTTTTTACACCGCCTATGCCGATAACGTAAAGCAGTACATAGGCTGCCTGAGAGCACTAAAAACTCGGTTTTTGGGTTTTCCAAAATCTTTCAATGCACCCTTTACCTGCTTAGCTGGGGCAGGCTATTGTTTTCACACATTCAGAGTATCCTGTGACCCACTTTCCTAATTGTGTGGCTGTGCATTGACCTGGGATTCCCGGATAGGTCATAAACTACCTTCGCACTAGGTGTTTAATTTAGTATAAATGTTGATGAAAATTTATAATTGTAAATACATCAATAAATGTACAATTATAATAGTCTAAATCAGCGTTTTTATTCAAACCTCAGTTATTTTTATAAGTTCCCTAAAACTCAACAACCTTTAAGTCCACATTGTGTCGAGTTTGAAAGGTTCTACAGTATTTATTGATTGAAAAACAACAATTGAATTAGGCAACAACTAATTAAAGTTATTATTACATTTTAGTATTGAAATTATATTCTTATGTTGTTTTTGTTTTAACTTAAGTTGAACTACTGTTCTATCAACATAATATGAGTAATAATGACAAAATTTCAATAAGCTTCTTATAAAGTTACCGGTTTTAAACTTTGAGCCCATGTTAGGTTTGTTTAAATATTTTCCAAAAGATTAAATTTCTTGACTTTTTTCTTGACGCTGACAATTTTAAATAACAGCCATTGTGTATAGATGTCAAAAAGTATTTTTTCTCTTGGCTTGGAAAAAACGGCAAAAAGCTTTATGTTAGAAAAAACCAAAATAGCGGATATTGGCTAAACAAAGTCAAAATTAATAGAAAAACATTTTACCAATGTACAGCCAGATACGTATTTTCTATTACCCACACATAAACATATTAGCATATTATTTTTTATACATATTAATTTTTTGAACGTTGTATTATGAAATTGTATGATTTTTGTCTGTGTTTGGTTGATACGACTACTTAACTTAATTCAATTCAATTTATTTTGCAAGCGCAAAGTAGTACAATGCAGTGCTATTTTTTTACCTCTCTAGCTCTGGTGGCTATTTGAGAGGCATCTCAATTTTTTTCTTAATTTTTTAAAATAGTAACATTATCTCAATTTACTAATAAAAGTTATAATTAATTGCGATGGGAATACATATTTGATAAAAAAATTCATTACGAAAATACAGTAGCAAACATAACAACAACGGTAACAATATAAAGATCATAACAATTATAATTGCGAAATTCTAGAGTAAGCAAATGAATAAACTTGATTTCATTCTAAATTAGTTCAACATGCATATATGTAATATATATATATAGAATAAACATTGTTTCATTTTCACTATATTCCTCACTATTAATTTTATATTTATATTTTCACTATTAATTAATAATAATAATAATAATAAATGCCTTTATTGTTCAAGCGATTTCCTGTAAATACAGCCTTTCAAAATAACTTTCGTCAACACAATTAAAACAAAAATTACAAGTTCGATCTTAATCCAGTCATTCGAAATACACTTTTTTTCCTCGAAACACAAAGGTCTTTGAGGCTCGCTGGGAGTCCATTATACAACGCCGGACCGAAATAGGCAAAGCTCTTCCTGCCAACCTTCGACTCAACCTCGGGAAATTGAGAGCCTGTCCTGCCGGGTGCAACGCAAAGCGACATCACGCCGAAGGGAGAGTTTCTCACAGAGGTACCGAGGCTCTCCAACAATGAGAGCTTTGTGTACCAAACAACATGTCACCACCCTTCATATGACATCCATGGGGGGTAGGTGCAGGACTTCCCTGAAAGGTGGCACACAGTTACAGCGGCTAAAGCAGAACACAAACCTGATGGCGCTGTTCTGAACCTTCTGTATCCTCCCTATTCTTCTTCGAGATACTATTGCCATATACAGGATAGCAGTATTGGAATACTGATAGAATCAGTGACTGCACAAGCTGAATTTTTGCTGCCTCTGGCAACAACTTTCTAAATCAGTACAGACCCCTTAATCTACCAACTGCACTTTGGATAGTTTGACTAATATGGAAAAGGAGAAAAGGAGATTGGAAGGTCACATTGTCACGATCCAATGTGACACCAAGAGTTTTGACCTTGTCACTTGTCATGAGTACCTCACCATTTAATATAATGGCCAAGGCTCTCTCGTTTAGGGACTGTACAAGTTGTTGTGGGGCTATGTGGATTGCAGTGCATTTCTTAACATTTAGTTTGAGACCATTTTTCGCAGACCACCTGTATATACTCTGCAGATCTTCATAAATGCAGCCAATTGCAAAGTCGACCGTCTAAGGGCAGTAAGCTAACTGCAGCTGACAATCGTCAGCGTACATGTGGAACATGCAATGTTGCACACATCTTGGAAAATCAGATGTGTGCAGGTTAAATAATATAGCTCCAGGCAGCTACCCTGAGGCAAACCACGATCCTTTACAAGCAACATCAATGTCTCACTCCCCACTCTGGTTACCTGTGCTCTGTGACTTAAGTATGACATTAACCAATGTACTGCATCTCTTCCAAACTTGTATTAGTGCATCTTTGCAAATAAGAGTTCATGGTTCAGAGAGTCAAAAGCTTGTGAATAATCAAGCACTACTTAATGCAAGACTAATTAAAATGTCTCTGGAGTAGATACCAGGAAATACAATGAAAGTTCTCTAAACCGTTCTCCTATCAACAACCTATTACCCATAAATACATTAACTTACTCTACAGCTAATGTTACATTTCTGATAAAAGAATTTACGCTGCATCATGTTGATCATGTTTCCGTACCATGTCGAATTTAGATGTAATCAATATGTTGTACGAGCAATGTGAAATGTCTGAAAAGAGTTAGTTCATTTACGCTGTTTATTTCAGAAATGTTTGAAACCATAACAGTGTATTTCTTTTAATATTTTATTTATTGCATAAGTATAAAATAGTGTACATTGAATAGCATTAATCCATTTCTATAAAAGGACGTACGTTTCACGTCCTCGTATTTTGCTATACAAATGACTAAAGACGTGCACTGTACGTTCTGAGCAAATAATGTGCTTTGCCAGCTTATATTTCAACGTAGTTCTTTTACCCCCCCCCTTAGGTGTGCCAGTTCATTTCCCATCTGATAAATAGTGTTGGCTTCTTCTTTAAATCATAATTTTTGTAATTTTTCACTGGTGTCCAATGATCCAGTGCATTTACAGTGAACAAGGCTATATTTTAATTCAGCCAGGAGGGCCTCAGGCGTCTCACGAAAATTCTGACAGGAATCGGTTAAACGGAAGAGATAAGCTGTGACAATAATGAACAGTGACTTGGAGTTATGTTTGCTTCCATTGAGTTTTATATCTATAAGTGTTAACCTCTTGAATCCTAGGTTACACAAAGCCAGACATTCCCCCAGCCCAGGTTTTTCTTGATAATTTTCAAACTACTTTTAAAAAATGTGTAAAATATCAAAAAAAAGAGTAAACAAGATAAATTATGAATGTAATTTGATCAAAAAGAACTGGAGAAAAAAATAATTAAAAAATCAAAAAAACCAACAAAAATCAAAATGTATACTAGAAATTTCCAAAGCACAGCTCCAGTAAAACCAACAATTTATTTTTTTGTAAAGACAAGGTACAAATGTTGTATAAAATTTAATTCTCTTTGCAGAAATATTTATGAAATTAAAAAAAATTACATTTTTTTAACAAACAACCAATATGACACAACAAATATTCAATAAATAATCCAAAAACAACAGCTTAAGTTTTTCTATCGCTGCGCGGTTACTGTTGCAGCTAGTGCAAAATGAGACACACCGAACAAATGGGCAGATTTTCCTGAGTAGAACAGTACCAAACTAGACATATTTCTTCTTCTTACATCGATTTAGAAAGCACGACAAATTCAAACTGCACCAAGAATGCAGCGGCGCAGCGCTGGTCAGATAGCGGGACTAGAGCACAGACGCGCGGATATGTTGATGAGATTCAAAAAGTTAATTAAAATGAGTTTATGGTACTTCTTATTACTATGTCTAATTGACATGTTGACTGCCATGCCTATTTCAGACCTTATAATGGAGTGCCAAAAGTGTAGGGTATTTTCCAGTTATATGATATTTTTTGTACGACCCCATCGGGGTGCCAAAATTTCTTAATATTGTAATTTGCATGGTTGGTGTGATGTATACATATCATTGTTAATAAGAATTGTAATAACTCTGTGTCAATCTGTTTTTGTACTCTATGTCAGCGAGTGAGCGAGTCGTACGACCATCGTACGATGTTACGTCATTGTATAAAATAAATTCTATTGGTCGATCCGATCACGCCACCTTCCCACCACGTTCCTTGTCGTTAACCGATGCAGCGCATTCTGTTCCAGCTCGGCCTATCCTCCACAACTCCCATACGGCCATGTTAAGTTTAACTACAGTGGTTTTATTGCATATCCCCTAACACCCCCATTAATACGTACATGTCTCGCCACTACGAGAATATATCAGTGGCAATGGGTATATCACAGTGGCGACGACATCACAGTGGCGACGAGGATGGGATTGAGAATTCCCATTTAATATATTTCCACTGGGTGAAGAGAAATCATATAGCAAGATGTCAATAATAGGTAATATTGCTGAGTTTGATTCAAATGTAGAATCTTGGGATTCTTATATTGAACGTTTTGAACTGTTTTTGTCATGTAATGGTATCGATGACAGAACAAAAAAGGTTAGTACATTTCTTACAGTTGTGGGCGTTAAAACATTTTCATTAGTAAGAGATCTGTGTACACCAGAGAAACCGACAGCAAAGACTTATGATGAACTAGTGAAGCTTATTAGAGAGCATTTGTACCCTAAACCTAATGTAATTGCGGAGCGCTATAAATTTAGCTTGAGAAATCAATTAGAACATGAATCTATTGCGGATTATGTGGTCAATCTGAAGAAGTTGTCAACACATTGTGAATTTGGGACAAATCTAAATGATTATTTGAGGGACCGAATGGTGAGCGGAATTCGGAACGAAGCAATTAAACAAAAGCTATTAGCAGAGCTAGACTTAACATTTGACAAGGCACTCAAGCTCATGACATCTCTCGAAGCAGCCGAGAAAAATGCAGCAAGTCTGAAAGGAGACCATCATCAAGGCGGCCGAGTTCAGCGGTTGGCGACACAGCGGCACGGTCCTACCACAAGGCAGGATGGCTCAACTTCAACCCGAGGTGTTCCAGGCCAAGGTCAAGCGGCGCGGAACCAACACCAACCCAACATCAGTGGAAGTGCTCAAGTGAAGTGTTATTGTTGTGGGCAAAGTGGCCATATGAGCAAATCATGTCGTTTTCATGGTTGTGTGTGTCATCATTGCGGTAAGCGCAATCACCTAGCTAAGGTATGTCGTTCACGTCTTTCTGGTAAACCTAAGAATACTAGGTATGTCTCAAAACCTAAAAATGCTTATTCTAAAAAGCATAACTATGTAAGCACTAGTGAACCCGATCAAACTAATGATGAAGTGTATGATGTGTCAAATCTTTTTAAGATTAGTCCTGAGCCAGTAAACAAATTAAAAATTGATCCTGTCAAGATTAATGTTAATGTTGAAAATCAAATTCTTTATTTTGAAGTAGATACTGGAGCCTCAGTAAGTGTTATAAGTGAAAAATGTTACAATGATAATTTCAAAAGCCATAAGCTCTTACCTAGCGATTTATCACTTCGATCTTACACTGATGTACCTATTGAACCTGTAGGTAAAATTAAAGTTAATGCTAGTTACCAAGAATCCAAAGTGGATGACTTAGAGCTGTATGTCATTAAAAATGGATCACATCCGTTGATGGGTAGAGATTGGTTAACTGCATTAAATATCGAAATATCTTTTAAGTCAGATAGGCCAACATTGTATGTCACTAAAACTGAACATGAACCTAAAACTTCAATTTGTGTAACTTTTGAGAAACAAGCTAAGCAAATAATTGCAGAATTCCCTGAAGTCTTTACGGACAGGTTAGGAGAGTATAAAAGTGACCCTGTTAAAATTCATGTGAAAGAGCATTGTATCCCTAAGTACTGTAAACCTAGACCATTACCTTTCACTTTAAAGGCTAAAGTAGAAAAAGAGCTTTCTAGACTAGTAAATGAGGATATTTTGTACCCTGTTAAAAGTTCAGAGTGGGCTACTCCCATTGTACCCATTTTAAAAAAGATGGTAGCTTAAGGATTTGTGGAGATTTTAAGGTTACCCTTAACCCCTATTTGGAAATCGATCGTTACCCCCTTCCAAGAATAGATGACTTATTTAATGAAATTCAGAAAGGTGATTTCTTTAGTAAAATTGACCTTAGTCAAGCGTACATGCAATTAAAGCTTAACGAGGAAGCACAAAAACTATGTACTATCAGTACCCATAAGGGATTGTTTTCATATAAACGTATGCCATACGGTATTGCGTCAGCACCCGGTATTTTTCAGAGAAAAATAGAACAAGTATTACAGGGACTGCCAAGTGTAACTGTTTTTCTTGATGATATCCTTATATCTAGTTGTGACAATGTTTCCCATTTAAATACCTTAAAAGAAGTTTTGATGCGACTTAAAGAAGTTGGATTAACTATTAAAGCTGATAAATGTAAATTTTTTAAATCAAGTTTGGAATATTTGGGATTCATCATCGATAGAAACGGACTGCATACGGCACCATCTAAGATTAAAGCTATTGTTGATGCTCCAATGCCACGTAATGTAACGGAAGTGAAGTCTTTCATAGGCCTTATTATCTATTATGGTAGATTTGTACCAAATTTGTCTAGTGTTCTGTATCCATTGTACAACTTATTAAAGAAAGATGTAGATTTTGTTTTTGATGAGAAATGCAGGCAGGCATTTAATAAGGTTAAGCAGTTACTCAGTTCAGCGCCTGTGTTAGCGCATTATGATACCCAAGCACCGACATTGTTGACAGTTGATGCGAGTAATACGGGTATAGGCTGTGTTTTAAGCATAATTGGTAAAGATGGCATAGAGAGGCCAGTTTCCTATAGTTCTCGGACACTGTCCGCAGCAGAGAAAAATTATAGTCAGATAGATAAGGAAGCGTTAGCAGTGGTTTATGGAGTACGGAAGTACCATCAGTATCTATTTGGTAAACACTTTACATTAAAATGTGACCACAAGCCACTAGTTAGCATATTTGGGCCTAAAAAGGGACTTCCTGTTTTTGCTGCTAGCAGACTACAACGCTATGCATTGTTTTTATCAGGATATAATTATGATATTCAGTATGTGAGGTCTAATGCGAACAGTGCTGATGCACTATCGAGATTACCATTGGATGTTAAGCACCCTAGTGATGACAATTTATTGTGTGTTGGTACCTATTTGCAGTATATTGAGGAGAGTTCATTTCCTATATTGTGTGAGGATGTAAAGTTAGAAACTCAGAAAGACCCAGTATTGTGCAAGGTTATAGGCTATGTTAGGTATGGATGGCCTAATGATCTTCCTAACGATGATTGTAGACAATTATTGTTGCCATATTTTCAGAGGAAGGTAGAGTTAGCTGTTGAGCAAGGAGTATTAATGTGGGGTTTTAAAGTAGTTATACCTACCAAGTTACGTGGTCATGTTTTGAAAGAGTTATATGCGTGTCATATGTGGATAGTTAATATGAAAAGTGTGGCCAGGTCATATATGTGGTGGCCTAATTTAGACCATGATATTGAAGCACTTGCTAGCAGCTGTTCTTCCTGTCTTTTGGAAAGAGCTAATCCAGTTAAGGTAGAATTACATAGTTGGCATTATCCTAGTAAGCCGTGGGAGCGATTACATTTGGACTATTTGGGACCTTTTAAAGGGAAAACTTATCTTATAGTTGTAGATGCGTACACTAAATGGCTTGAAGTTTTCGAAACAAACACTACTTCAGCTAAAGTCGCTATACAGCAACTAAGAAGCCTTTTTGCTAGATTTGGATTACCCGTTACTATTCATAGTGATAACGGACCACCATTTACTTCAGCTGAGTTTGAAAATTTTCTTAAGGCTAATGGTATCAAACATACTACTTCAGCTCCTTATCACCCACAATCTAATGGACAGGCTGAAAATTCAGTAAAATATGCAAAGAATAAATTAAAATGTGCCTTCCGTGAAAATGCAGATGTTTCATTAGCTTTAAATAGGATATTATTTGATTATCGTAATTCAGTGCATTTAACAACTAATGAAACACCAGCTAGATTAATGTTTAATCGCAATTTAAGAACAAGATTAGATTTACTAAGACCTGATATAAGTTCCTATGTTGAGGAACAGCAAAACAAACAAAAAAGGTATGCCAGAGGTTGTAAGACTAAGTGTTTTTATGCTAATCAGTTAGTTCTAGTTAGGGACTATAGAGCTAAAGACAAATGGGTAGAAGGAATAATTTTGAAACAATTAAGTCCAACCATGTATACTGTCAGTTTAAATTCGGGCATTGTATGGAAACGCCATATAGATCAGCTGATCCCTCTTGACACCCCTCCTTCCCAAACAACATCTGTAGCAGAGAGCCAAGCAGTAGCGGTGACAGTTCCGATAGGTGAGTCACGTGGTGTACCCAGAAGCCCGGTGCAGCCACAGTTGATGGAAGATGACGTCACGAGGCAGGACGCAGGCGGAACCTCTCCCCTCCATACACGTCATACCCCTCCTCCACGTCATTCCTTACCGCGAGTTACCACTCCAGCGGTTCTTTCCCCCTCTACAGCTAGACAAAAAGCAGCTGAGCCTATTGTAAGGCGTTACCCGGAAAGAGATAGAAAACCTACTTTGCGTTTGGATTTGTAACAATTTTTATTACTAACTTACATAATGAAGTTACATTTTATTTGAGTGTTGTTTTTATTTCAATTGTATTTATGAGTATCTTTTATTATATTTAACAATTTCTACGTATTGTTACTTGTCTTGTAATATTTTAATATTATTATTGTCGTATTACATTTATCCAACTTTTCAAGAATCTGTTGCTGCAAATTTTATTTTAAGTCACAATTTAAGTAGGAAGGTGTGATATATACATATCATTGTTAATAAGAATTGTAATAACTCTGTGTCAATCTGTTTTTGTACTCTATGTCAGCGAGTGAGCGAGTCGTACGACCATCGTACGATGTTACGTCATTGTATAAAATAAATTCTATTGGTCGATCCGATCACGCCACCTTCCCACCACGTTCCTTGTCGTTAACCGATGCAGCGCATTCTGTTCCAGCTCGGCCTATCCTCCACAACTCCCATACGGCCATGTTAAGTTTAACTACAGTGGTTTTATTGCATATCCCCTAACACCCCCATTAATACGTACATGTCTCGCCACTACGAGAATATATCAGTGGCAATGGGTATATCACAGTGGCGACGACATCACAGTTGGTAGAGATGTCATTTGCGTGGCAAGTGGGAGATGGTTACACTATCTATTTTAGTATTAAGACCGTGTTTTTCTCATCGTACCACCCCACTCCCTCCGGGGGAATCATCGTTTATCAAACATACTGACAGACTGATGTTTTGAAGCATGAGTAAGCTATCTATGAGGCATTGATTATACTTAGGGCTGTATTCCGGTTTTAGGTGATTGTCAACAGGAAGTCCAAAGTCGTAGGAGTAAAGAATAGACATAGAAAAGTTAGTTTAACATCAAAATAAGATTCTAAATTTACTCATTGATTTGTGACTTGGAGCAGTAGAACTGTGATTTCCTTTGAAATCTACAACTATTCAAAAATTCAGTTTTATCCAGCCTAACCCTTCAACCACAGTGTTTGATTATGCTTGCCGATGGCCCACTGCGAGGTTTTTACAACTTTGCGTGGATGCAACCATGAAACGTAAACAACTGCCAAAACATTTGATACTACAGAGCACGTGGCGTGGACATAGTTTCAGAAAAAATTAACTTGATTGCAGCACCAAATGGTATGTCAGTATTAACAAAATGAATCAGCTGAGGATGTCAAATCTGACAAAACTCGTGTGTCGCAGTTGACGCAACAAGGGCATTGCACAAGATATCTTGTGCGTCGCAGTGAAGGGGGTAACAGCAACATTGAGAATCCAAGATATTGCTAAGCAGCTATTCAATAGAGTTGAGATTGCAACACATGACAAAATAGAATAAATTACTAATTAAAGAAAATTGAATACAAAAATAGTAATTCATACATAACAACTTCTAAAATTTAAAAAAAATTCCTAAAATGAATTAAATTACAAAATCCTAATGACTACGTTATATATTTAAATTTACATGATCCTACCTTGCTCTGAGTCCAGTGACAGCGTCTTCAGTTCTTCTGTAACACTTTGGATCCTAAAAAATACAAACATTTTAATGAGATTAAAATAATTATAGAATTGAAAACTTGATTCATGTCTTATAGTCAAAAGAAATGGTCAAAATATTTAACTGTTTAAAGGTGTATATGATGACCTCCAAGATGCAAAAGTCAAAAACCTTATTATTTTTTTATTTTAAGTATTCTATTTGGACCTAAGGAAATTCCTTAGTTATATCCGTATTGAGCAATAGAAAAAAGTAAGCATGATAAATTCTAATACTATGATATTCATTTCAAATTTTTGAAGATTATTTTTCATCATACTGCTTCAAAAACAGATGTTTTAGATACATGTGTTGAAGAGCAAAAGTTGTTCTTTTTCTTCCTACGTACAAACCTATCATTATGATGATTTTTTGAGTCCTAGGCCGCACAAATCATTGTTGATGATACTTTTTTTTTAGGTCAGCATTCAAATGTAAATAATCAATAAAGTAACTGCAACAATCACTATTGATTTTTGTGTATTTTGGACGACTTTCCGGATTACGATTGTGAAACTGGGAACTATCAAACTATCAATAATAATAACAGACATAACCTAAATAACCAATCAGGGCAAGCAGCTACTCAATAAGAATTCCACCATCCAATAAGTTCCTCAACCACAACTGTAAATAGTATTCTTCCCAATATTTTTAAAACAATGTTATGTTAGATTTATTTTTCTTATACCAAAATTTTTTAATTTTATGCATAAACCATTAATATTTCAATGTACTACAAACTCGGAATGTATTTTAGTATAGGGCACAATTTAAAAACTACTTCTCAACAATTTATTTTTTACTACCCTCATTGACTTATTTATGTAACTGTTACTATTAACTAAAAATATAACAAAAGTGTATAACT
This sequence comes from Nephotettix cincticeps, assembly GCA_023375725.1. NCBI lineage: Eukaryota > Metazoa > Arthropoda > Insecta > Hemiptera > Cicadellidae > Nephotettix > Nephotettix cincticeps. Next base: position 15,797,607 of record CM041784.1, read on the forward strand.
AAAATTAGAACATTAAAAAAAATAATTCTTGAGGTAGAAAATGTCACACACAACCAAATAAAACATAACCAATATATATAATATATATATATATATATATATATATATATATATTATATATTTAGAAAGGTATCACACAACAAACCTCTTCAGGTGTTGAGAACTCAGTTTGCCACTTTCTTTATCAAGCTGGTCAAGGACGTAACGCTTTCCCAGCCTTTCCGAGATGTCCATAATTATGGAACATGACTCCTGCTTTGTACAGATGTTATCCATATGAATCTGTGCTTTAAGCAAATCCACTAATGTCTGTTTAGACAGAGGTTTTCCCCTCAATCTGAAAAAAAATTATATGAGTTAAATCAGTGTAATAAAACAAGACAAAAATTGCGCCATAAGTTTTTTTAACCCTCGATAGAGCGCATAACAGAGGTTACATCTACATTCGCAAATATTTTGCTTAAAAATGTGGTAAATGCTAGTCTTGCAGTCGGCACTTGACCATACTTCTCGCACCTCTTTCCAAGAACCGAGCCATGTCTGGTTTTACCCACTTAATCTTTTTACGTAAGTATGATGTTGAGTTTGTCAGTGTTTGGAAGTAGCCTCCGTGTGCAGCTATAACATGCCTGTCAGGTGGAGCCAACTTTCACACAGACTCAATCTCGTTTCATAAATAAATGCTTTTGTAAAATAGTTAAAAGAAATAATTTGTTTGATTTACAAGAATTGTGAAGTGTGTATGAGGTTTAATAGCTTTTTAGTTCATAACTGTTTCATATTGTCATTTTGTGGCCTAGAAATCATCAATACTGATAGTGACTGATAGTGATGGAGGAGGCAAAAGTGTGGCAGGATCTGTAAAATATTGATTTAACTAATGGTAAATTTACATGTTTTATTCTTCTTTGTACAGTGGAACCTCGATTTAACGAATTTAAAGGGACTAAGAAATATATTCTTTATATAGGGGTATTCTTAAAGACGAGGTTCGTTAAATTGAGGTTAAATTCTGTCGAAATTCGTAATTTATGGGTTGGTTATAACCTCCAAATAAAGAATATTGAACGTGTCCAACCTCTATTTAAAGTAGATATTTAGGCATATGTTATGTTTGTTATACGTTTTACAGTTACAGATTTGTTAACAATATTTATGTATAATGTAAAATGTTATTGTACATTATTGTACATTTATATGTAGGTTATTAAGTTTTTGTCACGGTATTGTTTGAGCTATTACATGAAAGCAGTTTCAATGTCCTGTATTTTGGACCTTTAAGCCTATTTCACTAACCAGAAAATCCACTTTCGTCTCCATGTTTTTTTTTATTTTTGACGATTATTACAAGCGTTGTTGGTGTAATGTTAAATTCCTTTGCAATGTCCTCTCTCATGTGGGGTTTTTCTAGGGTTTTTAATACTTTAAGTTTTAATTAGACTTCTACTATTTTACTCCGCCTTGACACACCAACACAAAAAAAACACCAACTTATCAATTACACACGAAAAACTGCTACAACATGTATCACGGTCTTGACCCTTTCAGTGCCAACGTCCGTATATACGGACGTCCAAAAAAAATAATTTTCTTCAAAAAAAATTTTTTTCAAAACATTTTTTTTCCACAACTTTTTTTATATATTTTTATATTTGTGTTTAGGATATAAAGAGAACATGAAATATAATTATTTAAGTTAAAATGTTATTCTAAGTATTTTTGACTGTAGTCCACATCAACTTCTGTTGTTTGTTTACTTGTTTAGGTAGCCGTGAGACTTAAGAAGTTTGAGGTTATTATTATTGTTTGTTTAGTTTCTTTTGTAAATTATGTGTATTGATTCACCTGTCAATGATAAAACAATTCTTAGAGTGTTAAAAGGGTGATAGTAATTTTTCCATGAGTAATTTGAGTAGGAGTGATGAGTTGTCAAGTTTAAGCTTTGACAACATGGACAGTGATCCAGATTTTGATCCTGAAAATCCGAAACTCTTAAAAGTAATATTCAGAATAGTTTGAATCATTTTATTCATTTACTCAGCTATAGAACAAGTTCAAATTCCATCTCTAATGTAAAAATATTTTCAAGTGTGATTAATAGTTTCAGTAACTTATGGAAAAACCAAAACTCACGATATTTTCTAAAATAATCACAATAACTTTATTTTTGAAGATAAATGTTTAAACTTTTTGCATTTATGTACAAAACTAAGCATAGCTCAACAAAAATACTCAATTTTAAGCATGAGGAATTTTTTACTGGCAATTTTTTTACTTCAAACTGAAAAATTCATTATAAAATATTAATTAAGTAATCAATTTTCATAATTTATTTTATGAATAAAAATATAAAGTATATTTTTTTATCTGTTACATTTACCTAGCTTATTTATGAACAAAACAAAACCAAAAGTATCCATTTTCATCAATAAATAATAAAACAATTACAGTTTTTCTCATACAGCTAAACCTGGCATTTCTTGCACACGCTATGGGAGTAACACCTGGCACTGAAAGGATTAATACTATGATAGAGATAGATGTGCACCTTCTGCGAATGTTATGGGCGGCGACGGAAGGAAGAGAAATGAAAACTTTCAAGTTTAGACTTGCTCGAGTGATGGCCTAGAATTAAATATGTAATACAGGGGTCTGTACCAAGGGAATGTGTTATACAGAGGTTATGCTCGTTATGTAGAGGTTTTTTACTAGGGATATACGTTAAACAGGGGTAAGAAAATGACTATCAAAAACATTAAATATTCATTATATAGAGGGTTTTATACGTATTTTGATCTCTACAGAGGGGTAAATTTTCTACTGAGTTATATAACATTTTCAATGGGATTGAAAAATCATACGTTATACTGGGTAGTTTGTTACATTGACGTTCGTTATAGAGAGGTTCCACTGTTCATTCATAAGACTAGTTAAATCCATTTATAATCATTTCAACCTCATGATTAAATTTTTAGGTTTTTCTTATTCTTCATAATAATTCTATTGTATTAAATAATTCAGGATCCAAATATTTTTATTTGAATGAAAATAAATGTTATTTAACCCTATATGATATAAAGGTATAACACGTTCGACAGGCGACGGCGTGGGCCCTTTATGAGCCATGCCGATTTTTGAAAGGACATGGTGGTTCTCCTGAGGCCCACGCTCTGCATTAGCAAAGTGTGTCGTGAGCCTGTATTGAGTTGCTATTACTATTGCAGTGTTCTCAGCAAAATGTTAAGAGATGATAAATAGTGTACTGAAAATGAGAATATTTATGTTTGTCTGTCTTTGAAACTTGTGTACCTCTATTGGCCCATGGCGATCCAAATTTGAAGGTAACAATATATATGTAACATATAAGTAAGTATTTTTTTTTAATAAGTGTTAACATATTACTTATCTTATCATTATCATGACAGATTATTTCACAAAAAAAAACACAGTTCCAGTTTTACTCTTATTAAAGTACAAAAGTAATAGCAAATATATAACCTAATATTATAACCTGTATATTTAAAATATCGGCAAAATTACAATCGTCATGAACGTTTTAAAGGCTACATATCAATGACATCAGAATTTGACCTGTTTACTTACACCGTAAGCATATCCATGATTACACGCTGTGACTCAATGCACACATCTTTGTTCTTGTTGTTAATCAGCGTGACAAGTTTTTCAATCAGCGAATTAGGGTTCTGACCACCCACTTCAACTGACTTCAAGAGGTAGGAACGTACTTTTTCCCTTACAGCCTCTTTGCTATCACCTAGAACAGTAATTGCAACTTAAAAAATTATTGAATCACTAATAATACTACAAAATTAATAGATTTTATAACTTGAATAAATATTATTCAGACAATAGACGAAATTCTTCATTTATAAAACAATTAATTGAGAAATGCAATGGGGTCAAGATTTTTTCATAGGTTTTTTATTGTTTATCTTCAGTGATTGTTTACTTCTTTCTTCCTCCAGTCTAGGAATTCACCCATGGAGTAAAACTGTCGGTTGGTGAGCCAGGTTGTCAGGGGTGTCTTCAATTTCTTCCAGTTCAGTGCTTTTAGATCTTCTGGTAGGTTGAAAAGTTTCACGCCCATTTATGACGGTTTTTTCTCATATGATGTAGTTTGGTGTAGTTGGAGGTGGAAATCTGATTTGTGACGAGTGTTACATCGTGGCCTCATTGCAGTTGTTCATTTGCAATATACAATATGACCTCTCGATAATACAATAAGCCGATGACTGGTTATGTCTTTTGCCGCAGCCGCCACCTTTCCCGCCGCAGCCACCATCGTATAATACCCCCTCCCCCATAGATGACCTACCCAATACACCAATACACACGTGCCGCATAGCTACATGTCTTTAATTATTAATTTATGACTTAAGAATCAATCTGTATCATGTTTTAATTATATATAAATGTATTTACGCAAATTTCGTAAAATGACGTTTTAAAAATGTCACTACTCCTTTTTGCGTGGACATAAAAAGATGTTTTAAAACGTCAGTACTATTTTGATGCAAAATACAGTACTCCTTAGAGGGTTAAATTTGGAACTTGCTTAATTTTAAGTTTCACTCAGGAATACAATTTCAGATTTTTTCACTATGGCCATTTCCCACAATGACAGCTAACTTAAAAATGTCTTATGGAACATTCTGTATTTTATTTTGTAATTGAGTGCTTTTCAATATTTCTAATGGTTTGGGAGCTACGTGGACAGGAAGTTTGCATCATCAGTTGCATGAATTCTTAAAGCATGTTTAATCAATGTTAGTTTTATACGTTGTTACTGTTTTATACGTGTGAACATGTGATAAAAACCTCATATGAAAGAAATCAAAAGTTCCAAGTCCTCATAGCTTCTAAACCATTAGATGTAAACCAGCATAAAACGTTCATTTTCTTTCTTGTAAGACTAATAGTTAATTTCCTACAGGAAAAAGTGCTGGGTCTAGGTGGTTTTCATGACTACACCTGAACCTAGAACTAATTTTGAAACCAATCGGACCCAGGGCTGTTTGAAAAGATACCTGTGGTTAGCCATTGTGTAGGAAATTCAATAATAAATATAAATTTAAGTAAAATGGAGTATAGCGGCGTCATTATTCCACTGTCATCTGCAAAGTTGGATGCAATAGAAAACTTTACCAAAGTGGTCAGGTTTTTTACAGCAAACAAAATCCTGCAGAACTTTGGACCTACAGTATTTATCGAGAACTATAAGCCATGTATAGACTAAATGTGGAAGATTTTTCTGTGAAAGGGTATGTTTAGTTAAAAGTGGACAACAAAAAAAGAGCCATCTACAGTCACCGATGAAATCAATGTTTCATGGTTTAGAAGTTATCTAATGATTTACTAGAATGTCTTGTACGAGACAGTTTTTGAGGCGGAAGAAATGCTTAATGCTTTATGCACACAGATGGCCATCCTGTAGTGTGGGACCCTTAAGAAGCACGGTTACCTAATAAAAAAAACCTCCTCTACTCTTTAGGATTCTAACCTGGAACCGTTTGTCACATTACAACAGGCTAGGTCTAAATTTGGCGTAAGCCCTTGGGGCTCACTCCATGTCCAGGCACTTGTTTAGGTGATCTGAACCTCTTTGCGGTCCAGATCGTTTTTCTTCTCTAGAAGGACGCCCCGGATGAACTGTGACAAAAAATCTCAGTTTCCCTCGTCCTCAACGATCTTGTGGCAAACCATATTCACCGAGAAAACACAAAGTTTTCGTGCAGCCTCTAAGCGGGGCCTTTTGGGAAAGGCCCAGCAGAAGGAAGTGTGCTCCCCATTGTCGGGAACACCCGGGCAGTAAGTGCAATCCGGTGAACCGGTTTTGCTCATCCGATACAGGTACGACTTGAAATAGCCGTGGCCTGTCAGAAACTGAATGAGGAAGTAATCCACTTTTCCATACCGTCGTTCCACCCACGGTTGGACCTACTCTATGAGTCGCGCAGTCCATCGTCCTCGAGACAGTAAGAGCGATGTAATTTACATTGAACAGGTTATCATACCTTATGAGTTCAACATTCTTACTAACCACAAAACTTAAAGAATGATCTCTGTAGTAGACTTCCTCTCATGTATTGAGGAAAAGTAGAACCATAGTTAACAATTGTTCCGGCAGTAGTTGCATAATCGTTGATACTTGTCACTGCTGTGGTGGTAGTCTTTGCAAAATCGACAATGTGCAACGTTCACAAAAATTGTTTATTATACCATGAAAAATAAGCATTGGTGGTGATATTTATAAACCACTCAAATAACAAACAACTTTTCAATCGGAATATGATGTAGACATCGTTGCCCATTACTTGTGTTGGTATTAGTGCTTTTAGCTCTGAAACTATTTATAAATACATTTAACTTAGGTATTTTTTATAAGAGTTTACTTTATATGCTTAGTTTTACTGTATTGCAACCTTGTGTAACGGGCGAGAATAAGTTACAAGGTATTTTTTTATGTTAACAAGAACATTTGGGAAACACTTATATTTCATATAAATAGTTTTATCGTATTTCGTTTTTTATTTTGTACACAATATATACACAGATTTTGCAAAGGACATTAGTACTTTCATTGAATTTATTTTTATTTTCTTCCCTTTTGATTGGGCACTTGAGACTACTTGGCCCTAGGACAGTTTTATTGACACTTATGAGTTGAATACCAATAATTTAATTCGTTTATCATTAAAAAAAAACTCCATATAACTATATATTTTATAAAACTAGATAATTTTTCCTATCTTTTGGCTGTATTGAAATTTTGAAATAAATAAATATTCTATATTTTAACAGTAGTATTTTAACGGTGGTTTCCCTTAAAAACTAAATAAATTTACCATAAATTTTATTTTCTAAGTCGCGTGTTTTGATCAAACCAATAATTATCATAAAATATTACAACAAGTATTATGGTAGTATTATTAGTATTTGTAGTGTTATATTTTATTATTCTATAGATTTTGCTGGAATAAAAAAAATATAAAAATAATTTAAATGAACAATCATTATTGCGAAATTTCAAAATCCAGCCTGCCACCATAGGGTAAATGACTGCTAGTCCAGGGTTAAATAGAATTGTAACCATGGGCGGGGTTAGAGATTACACGTTGGGGGCAGGGCGTTAATTGCTTAGTTTTTGTTACAATATAGCCTAAAATAGAGAAAAAAATATTTAACGCAGTAAAAACTCATCAAATTATCTGTGTCAAATAAAAAATTATAATAGAACTGTTTTGATTGGTAGTAAAAAGTCAAAAACTTTTAACAGGTCTGGGGGTCATATCCTCGCTTATCTCCGTCGATGATAGCTAAAACAAACCCCAGGGTTAAATAAAATTGTAACCGCCGATGATACCTGGATCAATCCTGAGAAAAAGAGACTTTAAGTTATACATTCAAAATCATCTGAGACCAAACCAAAAATTGCCTGGCAAGATGTTTATATTAGAAAACTTAAGAAGCTTTTAGAGGATAGTTTATACAAACCGAGCTTGCTGAGGACTTGAGGTAACACCATGCTGCAGCAGCTCTTATATCGGCCTTGTAGAGCTTCGGCTAACAGCATCAAGGCGTCCATGCCGTACTGGGAGACCTAATACAAAGGAATACTTAATTAATATTACTAATAGTAGTAATTATTTATCCAAACTAATGCTTAAAATTACACTATTACCTTCAGTATTATTACCCTTTGAACCCCATTAACGAATTAACTTGCTCACGTACTCAACGCCATAAGCGAGTATACTCACGTATTCCCATAATGGCATTTAGAGTCAAATATAGTAATCCAAATTGATGATAGATGGCAGGGCAGTCCATCCGTCGGGACTATGGTTAGAACGGGAAAAAGGTCGGATTAACCGAATGACGTAATATTTATAGCATATAAAATACAAAAGATATTTTTTACACAATGTTAAAAGCATATTAATTGTAAAACGTCTACATACACTAGAATATGTATTTGTTCTAATAGGAAAAAGGGACGAACATATTATGTTCTGTAAATTTCTTGGTTATGCAAACACCAGAACGACAAAATAGGCCAAATAAATGTCATTGATTTGGCAACACTTTATATGCTCAAATTATAATCATGCATATGCGGGAATTTGTGAATTGGATAACGGAAAATAGTCCATCATTTCAAAATATTTAACGAAGGATAGACGATCAAAATGAAGCAGTGTAGACCTATTTTTCCTACAATTACCAAATTCGCCAAATGAGTTATAATGAGCTTTGTTAACAATCTGATACTCAGCGTAGCTATTAATGACGATATGCTTTATATAAAATACAATATCTTGTTGAGTTTTATCAGTTTCTTAAGTGCATCGGTAGTTAACAATTGAATAATCATACCGCATGCTTGGACCGACCAATGATGTACTTGCATTCCAATAGGTTATGCATTGCGTAATTACGTCATCTGCTTCAACACTTCAGTTCGATTAACGATGATCCGTGTTGTCAACATATTTTTAAAGAGAAAGTTTTGTTTTATTTTTCAGTTTTAATGTTCATTTTAGTTCAGCTCATTTTATATTGTCTATCCGAAATTTCAAATACAGTATTTATAGGTTTTACTGGATGCTTGGTCAGCATTTTAAATATCGTACCTGTTATTTACCTGTTACCTGTTATCTCTTATGAGTGACAAGTCTGCACAGACTCGCAAACCTGAGCGGACCATCCAAGGTCGGATTAGTGGGGTTCTACTGTATATCACAGTGGAATACCAGCATGTTTTTTTTTAATTTTGTACTTTATGCATGTTCTAACTTTGTGAATTGAGTTTAACCCATTGCCACCCAAGAATTTTGCTTAGATTTTAGTTAAGTCCTCCGTGAACTTTGTCTAGCGTCTGCTGATGGGAGACCCAGCCATTAGATGCTAGCCAGTTACTCTAGAATCCCAAGACAATAACATATGTTTTGTATATTTTTGAAGAAACAAGGATAACTAAATTTATTATTACAGTTAGAAACATGATTTTTATTTTATTTTGAAAAAATAAAGTTATAAAAATATTTTAATTTTGTTTTTTAGTTTATATAAGTTACTCTATAAAAAATTAAATAAAAAAACTTTCTTGAATTCAAAATAAGTGATTTAGATATGTTTGTTAGCAAACGTTGTATTTTAGGGCTCCAATGTCAATCTTATGCCTCCATAAGGAAAAATTAATATTTCACTTGGATGAAACTTGATATTTAGCTTCATGTGGTTGAGATCCATACATTTATGCTTAAAAATCATATTTTTTGTGTTTATCATGGCAGCTAACCTGCATGGAAAAAGAGTTCCAATGTTAATCATATAGAGTTTAGGTAAACTCCTTTATTTGTGGACAGATGTTGAGGAAACTTGATATAAATGGTCAAAATATAAACTGTTTACGCTAGAAACACCTACTTTCAGCGTTCCTCACAGCAGCAAACCTGCATACTCTTCCCCATGTTAATCTTATGGGGAGTAGGCAAATATTACTCATATTTATTGACAGATAATGATAAAACTTGTCATATATTATTATTATTATTATGTTATTGATTTGGAAATTCACAGAGTACGCAGGTCTGTTGCGACGGGGATATTTATTATAAATAGGTTATATTACAGCTTACATTACAATTTACTGTCATGTAACGATAACATCATAAAAGTTTAAGCTAAAAATCTTAAAAAGTCAATTTTTTACAACTTTTTTTCTTATACTACTGCATTTATTAAAAATCGTCACACCAAACATAATTCAATAACACATATGAAATATAATATTGACGTTTTAGAGTAAATATTTGCTTAGACCATGTCTTTAGTTAAAGTTTTATATGTCATTTCGAGATTTCTTACGAAAATTAACTGTGTAATAGTAAAAATATGAAATGTCGATAAGGCTTTTTAGGTAAGGCTTTTTCGCATCTTAAGTGGCGAGCCGATCGGACCGGCTCGCAGGTCTTTTCACGGCAAATTACCAAGCTGATGACATCAACACTTAAAGTCTTTTCAGACCATAATGCCATCGATTAAACATAGTACATTAAGTACTTTATGAATGCAATAAAACAATTAGTTAGTTGGATCAAATACCTTGGGATTCTGATTGTTGACCCAATGGGTTCCAAGACCCTCCACGAAGTTGGAGATTTCTGGGTATTCCATGATAACATCAGGGTTGGAGGACAAAAATTTAATCAAATTTGGTCCTATTTCATTAGCTTTACGGTTTATATTTGCTGTTCCAAATTCAGCGAGGAACTTATCCATTTTTAAACTAAGGTCAGTAGCTTCCTCTTCTTTTGCTGCCATCTTTATCAAAACAGGTCAGTCAGTTAGTTTAAAATACTTAACATAATAATATCTGGAACATAGAAAACATTAAATTAGCACGCTCCAATAGAACACAATAGCATCAACAAGACATAAAAAAATTTAGAACCAGGACACCTACACCTGTATCACCAACATATAGAGGATGATTTGAATCTTTATGGTATATCCTGGTAATAAATTTATTGTTAGGATTCTACATATCAGATCACAACTAAAATTTGTACATTTGGCTCTCAACCCAAAGTCTGGTGACCATCACACATGTCAAACATCAGACAGGTTACAGGCAGGTAGAGGCATCTGTCAATTAGTGAACTTTTTACTAGTCATGCCGTTTAGCTGACTCACTGCGATCTGTGAGCTAATACTGGAACTAACTCCTGAAGTTCAATGTGTTGCCGCTAGAGTATGCTTTATAGCCAACTAAATGCTTTTTCTGACGGTGTTACTTCATGTAGTGGTCTTAAATTAGTCTTAAGCCGCTTCCACACTATGTCGATCGACACCGATCGACGAAGTCGATCGACAATGTCGAACAAGTCTGGACGTGTTGCTAGACATTGTTGAGCGGTGTCGAGTCAAGTCGAACTCAACCCGAATCAGGTCGGTCCGGATCAAAGACAGTCGAGTCAAAAGCACCAGAGTGGACGTGTCGATCTTGTCACTGCCGTTTTAAAAAATAGAATAGTGCTATACTGTTGTTCAAGTGCTTACATTTTTATTGAAAATGAATTGGAGTGATACCCAAACGTTTTTAAAGTCTCAAAAAGGTTTTTTAAAGCCCGCGTCACATCTATATTCTAGATTTAATTCGTCAACCTCATCCAGCAATAAATCTCGCATAAATTCCTCCGTACTATACCTTTTTCTGCCTCGAACGAGGCTAGGCCGTACCCAAAATCTGCGCGGGCGACGATTAGGATCTTTTTGGCTTCCCAAGATGGCAATAAGAATTGCAGCAGAAGCCGCTGCTCCAGCATCTTCATTATCACTCATATTTTATATATAAAAATTTATGATGGTTGTCGGTCGACTCGTCCACATGTACTGAGGCAATTTAGACAAGTTGACATAGTCGAAGGTATCGAGCGATTTTATCGATCGACCGTGTCGACAGAGTCGATCTACATAGTGTGGACACGGCTTTAGCAGTTATAAATATGAGCAAACAATGTGCGTTGCCTGCTTATATTTCGACGTAGTTCTTTTTCAGCTGTTAGGTGTGCTAGTTCATTTCTCATCATATAGTGAGAAAAGGACACTCTTAACTATACAATAAAAGAACTACGTCAAAATATAAGCAGGCAACGCACATTGTTTGCTTATATTTATAACTACCTCGCGGACGCACAGCGCAAGTCCTAAGTCATTTGTCTAGCGAAATACGTGGACGTGCAATGTGCGTCCTTAGACAGGAATGGGTTAACCACACAATAGTAAAATAAGCAAAACAGGTGTCCCCTGCAATCCAAGGCAGGTCCTCCCGCCACCTTACCAAACATTTGCAAGTCAAATTAGGATTGCTCATGGTGGGGTTTTGAACCGTGTACACCAGAGTCCTGGTAATCTGAAATGATTGGGACCATGTTAAAATAACAATTATGTCTCAGTTATTTTATTAAACAAGTTCATTTATCATCTTTAATACCTTTATCATCAAAACGTTCGCTGAAAATCAATGATTAAGAGTCGGACCGTGAGAATCGAATCTATTGTGATGTACTGTGCGTGTGGCTAGACATCACTCTACGCGAGCAACAATGTACCGCTACATCCAAATGCTTGATGTTTATGAGACAATGCCGCAACTTTGCAATGGCTAATAGGATTTCTTTGTTAGACCTACGTCAGACAATAACTGAATTCTTATGTTCCAAAAAGTAAGTGATTGTATTTAATCGATTGTATTTAAGGATAACATTGCTTCGTTTTTATTTAAACTCAGTTATCTTTTTCCCCATCAGGTAGTTCGCATTAGCCAGATTTTCAGATTACCGGTACTCTGATGTAATTGGAAAGGCTTGCATGTATAAATCCGCCAGACACAGACTGGTGGATTGAATTTTTCCTTAGAGCAGGAAAATTCCTGGTGTGTGGAAGGAATTTAACGCACTACTGCGACCCAATATGGCTTTGATCAAAATAAGTTCAATATTTTAAGCTCCCATAGCTAACTTTTTTTTAATTGTACAGTAGACTCCAGAGCAGATTAACCGCGTTGCAGCTTATCCGTGATAGGAAAACAAAAAATTAGTAACCCCGGTAAGCGAAGTTTAACACATTTTAAATATCCATCCTCACCCCTGCAAATTATAGCTACCGCCCATGACACACATGGCCTTAGGCGCGTGATTGTACGCCCCTGCCTGCCTATTATCTTTACAATAGGCACTATTTTATAAGGTGATAGAAAAGACAATAAATTGATAATAAACATTAAAATTTTAAAATGTTGTTATACAAATGAGCCGTCTTTTTTATTGGTCGCAGCTGTTGCAGGATTGGTTATGATTGATCACGATCTCAGAAAGCAATCCGCCATAGAGTAAGATCCATTAAAATAAAGCCCATTTCTTTCAAGAGATTTTGGTGTGCGGCGACTAGCTGACACGTTGCTAGGCAAAGTTATTTAGATTGTTATTTAGAAATGTTTTGTTTTGATTGGTACGAGAGGTTAGGTGATTAAAATACATTCACTTAACCTATTTATGAGTTCTTATTATGCCTCATCTTGGTGATGCCCCGATGTCGACGACCTTCACCGACATCAAACTGTCAGCGCATTAATCAGCAAACAACGACCGACATCTAGATGGAGCAAGAGAATCCACCCGGTCACGTAAAATTTCCTCCTTTCTCCCGCGAGCACCCACAACTTTGGTTTGCACTAGTTAAAGCCCAATTTAAACTTCACCACGTTACCGACGAGGTGACCAGATACCTTCACGTCGTTGGCCAACTCGATGTACAAGTGGCAAAAGAAATCGAGGATGTTATACGAACTTCGCCTGCTGACGTGACGTACACAGCTCTAAAAACGGAACTAGTCAATCGTGTGGCCATGTCCGAGCACCACAGGACGAAACAATTGCTACACGGAGAACTCGGCTATAGAAAACACCATCGCAGCTCCTCCGATATCTCCGATCCTTATCCAACATTGTGCCCGACCAACTTCTTCCCATACTCTGGACACTACGTCTACCTGTTAATGTTCAAGCGATTATACAGTCTCAAGCAGTTGACCCAACCGTCACTACAGACCAGCTTGCCACCATCGCCGACAAAATTATGGATGTGACAGCCACAGTTCCTACCCACTTCAATCCCTTAGCATCAACCTCCAACATGTGCTGCCAACCAATCATCAGGGTTCGCCGCAACTCCGACATCGGTCGCCGTCACTTCAAATGTATTATTTGAAGTGAATATCGGCTCATGTGGACGCCCTAGCTGACCAGGTTAGTGAATCAAAATCCATGCTTCAAATCCGCTCTCGGTACCCACAATCCCGTGGTAAATCACGACCGCATTCCAATAGAAACTCATCCGTTGAATCTTCCAGTTCCGACACTAACGAATGCTGGTACCATCAAAAACTTGCTTGAAATGCTTGGCTCCTTGCACCTTCCCGTCAAACTCAAAAGGCAGCCGATATAGCGGCGGTCAGTTGCCAAACTCCACTCAATCGCCGTGTTTTCACAATCGACAAGGTCAGAGGTAAAAAGATACTCGCAGACTCCGGGTCCGACGTAAGCTGTTATCCTTGCAAGCCAGTTACAATAACTGCAACATACTATAAACAGTGATTTTCTGAGAGGTTCGGAGCGAGACGCAGGCATTTTTCGCGCAGGCATGACCGTTTTGATCCGATACGCTTGGCACTCAAAGGGTTAAGATTGCGAATTTTATATCTTGGCCTAACTTTTATTTGTATAACCCTGCTGATTGTAGTGCGGTTACAATTTAAACTCGAGTATCTAAACTTCTTTTGAGTATTGTATATACATTTGCAGAATGGATGGATTTTGTTAACACGTTCAGGAAGCTGGGCGGAAATTTCCACCCTGCGGTGACGGCACCACTGGCGCAGGGCAGGAAATATCAACAGAATGATGTCATCAACCCGGCTTCAATGTGTGCTCAGCCTCGTACTGGAAACGTTGATCTGATTGCTGTTTTTTGTGTGTTCTGCCACTTTTGGGGCGCTTCGTTTCTGTGGCGGCCATTCAATGCTTTAATGATGCGTTCACGTATTTGCTTCATTCTCGATAACCAATTTCCGCAATTAACGTGTAAAATAGATATTGTACGCAAATAAAACATTACAAAGGGGAGCGTGCTGGTCTAGGTGTAGAGCGCGGGGCTTTAGTGCCCAAGGTCCCGGGTTCAAATCCCGCCAATCACCAATGGCTTTTCGCTATGTGGTAAATGCCGCAACCCACACCGGGGTGCGCAAAAATCCGCTATGGCAGAAGTGCCTTGGGAGTAATCCGCCCCTTCCAATAAAAAAAAAACATTTCAATGAGATGGTTTCCAGCATTTATTTCAAAAGTAGCCTACTACGATTCTGTTTGAAAGCATCGAAGAACTAGATAGGCCGACACTAAAAAAGTACAAAACTATTGTATAAATAAGATTTATAACAAAATGTTGAAAAATGATTAGGCCTACTTCTATAATGTGTGAATTAAAGAGGAAAATAATCGTTGAGGTACATAGGCCTAAGTTAAGCATATATGTTAGGGGCTATATATACGATTCCTTTAAAGGACAAAAACCATGATTAGAGTGGAGTTTAGATAACCACTACTCTTTGTCTTACCAAGACTGATCAACTTATCAATGTAGCTTGTATCATGGTCTAGCCTGTGAATATGCCTTAAGAGTTGGAAGAAAAATATAGCAAAACAATTGATTGGTCAACCTAACTATAGCTCCAATAGAATTCTAATTTGTTATTGGCTAATCAGGTTATAAAACTTAACTTGAATGCATAAACTTATAAGTTTAAAGAGACCAAATGATCTATTAATCAAAGCAAGTAAGAGACCTCTACACAGTAGTAGGCCCATGAAATTTTATACTTGTCAGGATGAAACTTCAGGAAGGAACTTGATAAATTTGTATCATGGTTAGAGAAATAAACTTATGAAAGGATATAATCTAATTATATTTCTTATTAATAGGTGGAAACCATAGTAATAACACCAGAGATTCTAATTCAACGAAGTGCCTCAATTAATGATAGACCTAGGACTAGTTACTTAGAACTGTCAGATGTATTTATACCTTTGAACGACATATCTTTTCCTAAGTTATACCTCAACATAGTTCTACTCACCTTTAAAAACTGAAATTAAAAATACGGCGTACAATTCAAAAGATAGTTTATTCACAATTTAAATAAGTATATCACCGAAGAATCTGTCTTGAACCCAGTACTACTTAGTTACAACTACAACCATTCCATTTCCATTTCCGATCTTAATATTCCAGTTTCCAGTTCCTGAATTACATTGGCGGTCCCATTCCCAGCTTTCCTGGTCTTGCAGTATTATTAGGTCTCCGACAAGCCGTGTTACCCTTAAAATATTTGGCATTATTAAATCATATCAATAATTTATAAAATTATAGATGTTCATAGTAAGTACAGATATTTAAATGGCAAAATATACCCATATCGTGAGACCTACACTCCTCAGAAAATTAAGTTTATTATTGTTTAAACAATACACTAAATTATATCACAGACTAACCATATTGCACGGTTAAGATTGTATAAAAATTTTGTATCATTGTAAATACGAAAGATGTATAATTTTAGTTGCACTCCAAAAAATAATATGGGGATGAGTAAAGTATAGGTTACAGCCAATGAAAAAATAAATTCTGTAGTTTTCATCTTGTATATTATTTTAATTAATTGTACGAAGCTGTATAACAAGTTTGTTAGTAATATTTCAACCAGGCGAGGTGTTATTTTTACTTTTCCATCAAATCATTAATATTGTAGTACAAAAGGACAACGAACTGTCTTTACCATTTTTTCTACGTTTCAATTAAAATAGAGCCAAGTTTGTAATACAGGGTTGGTTTCTTAGCTGATTCTAATAGCGCTAAAAAATGCTATAATAAATTACAGTTTGTGTAAATAATCATAACTTTTGAGAAATCCCCCTTAAAACCCACTTTTAACCATATATCATATATTAAACAGTCTACATTACCAAACTGCCTAATTGAGCCGGTAAAAACCCGACAAAGGAAAAATTATTTAAAATGGTTCAACGTAAATAATTTTGATTAACTTATTTTCTGGCGCCCGCCGCAGTGGCGTAGATACGGGGGGGTATATCCCCCCCATAACGATCACCTTTACTAATAATTTCAAAATAAAAATATCCTGAAATTCCGCTACGCTACGAACTAATAGTTTTATTCCCATTGACAAACATAAATAGAGTGATATATCAAATATAATAACAATAACTACAAATAAACATCTCAATTTCTGAATGAATTTATCGAAGAAAGTTTAACATGGACGTCCGTGCGTAGACTGCTTTTATTATCAAATATTGGCGAATATTTTGCCAATAATTTAGGTGAAAAGAAAAATTACAACAATGAACTAAAGTAATAGGTAATTAATTTCAATAATTTGAATTTGCAATTGATTTTAGTTAATATGAAATGATTTTAGAGTGGGAGTGATAAATGGAACTGCATGTATGCTTTTTGTTTATGAATTAAAAATTTATTGCTGGTGAATGTATTTCGATTCTTTATTTTTTATAATACGGTGCAAGTGTATCTACACAGTATATGCTATGATCCAATAAAAACAAACAGAAATATTATAAAATTTGCTATGGTAAAAGGATGCAAAAGAGGCGAATTATTAAAAGATTTTTTGAAGCAAGCATTGCAGTACGTTAGCATAGGGAATTTTTATAATTAAAAATGACACTTATAGTAAAAAAGTAACATTCCAAATTATATAAAAAATATTTCACCTACATTATATGACTATGAAGCTCGTCCATTGGTAGATTCAGAAGGGGGGCTGTAGCCCCCGCAGCCCCCTAATCCTAATATGTATCCTATATGTGCCCTATGTATTGGCCTAATATGTATCTATATATGGATAAATAATCATGAAAAAATAAAAAGCGGGCAGAGCAAAATTAAAGTTATTTTTCGGGAACGTGTATTTACATGTCCCACTTATTAAAATATACGCACTTTAATCCTTGTTTATTGTTTTTTTTTTACTTTTTATGAAAAACCAACATCAACTCATTACAATAAGTACAATGTACGCTGGTTGGTATAGTAATCGAAGCACTTAATGTTGACATAACGACGGCCGGCGGGCGAATGTCAACCCTACGAATGCTAGTATAAAGTAATAACAAGGAAAAATCGTGGTGCTAGATTCCTTAAACGAACGAAGTGACTAGGCCTAATTACTTGACAAAGAGTAAACAGGACATCTGCTAGCCTAACGGTTAATGTCTTGGACTTCGGTGCAAGAGGGTTCGATTCCCGGGATAGCCACAAAATTGAGGAAGGAATTCCATAAAAAATAGTTTACTTAGAAATTGCATCGCTTAAGAGCCTGCCATTGGCAACCCAAAATAATGAAAAGAGTAGATACCGATACTGGGATTAAATTAGGTTACGTTTTTTGTTAAAATAATTATAAAATATATAATCAATAATTTCGGTAAACGTTGAACCTCTACTGTTTCCTGCACACTAAATCAGTTCCTTTTAAATATTACCAATACAGACTATTACGGGAAAAAAGAAATGATTTAGTGTTCAACCATACCAAATATGTGTAAAATCATATCAGCATTTGTAACTTACCTCTAAAATTCTTGTGCAATAAATATAATAATTCCTAAATAAAAGTTGTTTGAATGGAAACCTGAATCTTCATATCTGTTTATGTAATATTTAGATTATAAAATTACTAAAAATTTTCTTATTAACTCTTCTTATAAAAATTAACATTAAAAAACTAAAAATAGTTCCAGTGGAGGCCCCCTCTCGACTAAGGGTATTCAACTAGACCCCCCCGGAGCAGTCCCCCCTTTTCAACTGGCTGGATCCGCCCATGAGCTGATCAGTTTCAATTATTTATTTAAACCCCATTTACCTATCTAAATAAAGCATACATTGACATTAATTGGTCTTGAAGCTGTACAAATTTTGCTGTTAGATGCAGCATAACAATTAAGGGATATAGGTTTTAAATCATTATAATTACCTATATCGTTACATGCATTGAATTGTACTTATGAGGGAAAACTATATATTATGTATTTTTTCTATATATATTTATTGTGTCAGTGAATGTGTCTGTTCTGAGTCCATTGTTTAAATTTTCTAAACGTATAAACAAGGTAGTGATGGTTTGGTTATATCTGCATTGTTTAAATGAAAGAAACTATAAAATACCCCCGTCGCAGTAGACCTGCGTACTCAGCGAATTTCCACCTCAATAATATGGCAATAATAATACAAGTATATGACAAGATTGATCTATCAATACCTGTTGATAATAAGAGTATTTACCTATTCTCTATAACATTAACATGGAAAAGAGTACCGTATGCAGGTTTGCTGCTTTGAGGAACACTGAAAGTTGGCATTTTGACCATAAACTATTTTTATTTTGACTATATACCAATTTTTAACAATATCTGGACATGAATAAAGGAGTTTGCCTATTCTCCATAAAATTAACATGGGATAGAGTAGGCAGGTTTGCTGCTGTGAGGAACATATAAACTATGATTTTTTTTTAGCATAAACGTATGGATCCCAACGACATGAAGCTAAATACAAAGTTTCATCTAAAACTATTGGTTAAAAGGGAGATATTATTTTTTCCTTATCCTCCATAAGATAATCATTTTGGAGCAAAAATAAAATGTACTGTGTTTGGATTTTTAATAACTCGGTAACCATTGGAGATAGAGCAAAACTTTAAGGAACTAAACTGTGTAGTCTTTTAAGCTGATTATAATGGTGAAAGAAAAAATTTAAATTACATATGAAAAGGCAAAAAACCCCTATTTTGGAGTACAAAATCCCCTCAAACTACCTGTTCCCATTGACCGCGATATGTCTGGATTACGAACTCGAACTCGTCCAAGCAAATGTAGGAATACATGTCTACTAAATTTGGTCTTGACCTGACCATTTTAACAAGAGTGATCGTGTTCACAGACACAGATATATACATTTTAACGACTGTTGTTTTTGGCCTCTGGGCACCAAAAGACGAAAACATAACATGGTCCCGGGCTTAAGTCTTGCCATGAGACCTACGGTAATAGCTTGTTCCCTAGGGGGAATTCGCTAAAAGATACATGTCAACATATTATACATAAATGGTTTGTTAATAAATAATAAATTATAGGCCTATCCCAAATATTTTGCTAAATTTACATAAGTAAATTTTCAAAACAAACCAAAGTGACAGCCAAATAAGAAAAGTTATTTAGCTCTGCATATTCTTATTTTTTAGACACCAAACCAAACTAAGTGGATATTTTAGGTGATTGTAGGTGAAAGTTGAATGTGATAAATGTAGGCTAATTGATAACATTTACAAGTTTTATTATTGGTACTGACAAAGCCAGAAGCTTATTCATTTGCCAGGATCAATAATTAACAGCACTAAAATGATCTAAAGGCCACTTCACACAGCCATAACTCACATATTGATACACAGAAGACGAATTCAGTGTATTTAGGTGTGGTTTTTCAATTGCCCCCCACAAAACTGGTTACGGTATATCGCAGACGCTATACTTCTTCCTCCACTTTTCCATACACTTGATCACTTGTGTGAGAAATATGGCATTCTCAGCGTCAAGGAGCGAACCTAGATTAAATCTACCGTAACATAAATCTATCAACAAGTACGTCGAGTGTGACAATAGCAGCACCCCCTCTTATCAAGCCTGAGGGTGTAATTTGTGCATACGCGGGTTCAGGATACTAACGCGTAGCTGGGCCGAAAGGTCTTGATAAAAACTTGCTCACATAAAAGCAGCGACGTTGCTCACGTATAAATATGTGCGATGTGAAAAAACCTTGGAGCAACCCAGTCTAGTCTCAAAACCATGACAAAATTGTGAAGATTTTGTTTACGGTTTAACTGGCTAACAGAGATCAAGAATAATCTACTGTAGTATATTGTAATCAAAACAGAATATCTACAAGCATGTGTAATTTATACAGGAGTGGTGTAAAGTCCCGGAATGACTTACCAGTAATAAATTTATTATTAATTATCCCTCAAACGCTGATAATTCAATTAGGGCCTAAAATACAACTTTTTAGCTTTATTACCGATTATGATACTCAGGTAGGAGACGATCCATGAGGAGTCAGAACGAAATCTTAAATATTAGCATGGTTTAATTTATGGGCATATTTATATCACATTAAAGGTATTAACAGGGTATAATGCCTCATACCCGACTTCAAAAGGACGAACTCAAAGTCACATTTAAAATTTATCTACGGACTCCTTATGGGCCGTCCCCCATGTAGGAGGTATTTAAGTTGGTAACGATAAAAAAGTTTCTTGGCACCCAATTGAATTTGCGTATATTTTTACTTTTGTTACTTGATTACTATAAACAATTCAAAACTTTTCAGCACCCCTAAAATTTAAATTCAAGCACAAAACATTATGTTAAACAACCCTTACTGCAACAACCTGCACACTCAATACTATGATAGAGATTCATAATCATTCATAATTTCATAACTTCTTGTGCGGTCTCATTGTTAATCTTAAGACCTACCCAATTAGCTAGGTATTTTAAGGTGAATATCACCGAAGGGTGAGTATGGTCTTCACAACATTGTAATGGAGTTTACTACTGCCAGCAGATTTGAAAATCCATTCTAGAGTTCATGTTACTGGCTGGGTGGTGTAGTGGTTATAATACCCACCTTCAAAAATGAAGGTTGCCGGATCGAATCTGGATCCAGTCGCCATTTCTCACTGGGCCATTAATTAATGATGCTTCCCAACAACATGTCGACGTTTGGATCGTTCCCCATTGAAACGTTAAAAAAATGCCTCTGGCGTAGAAATACACAAAATAGAATAAATGATAATAATGACTGTTGCTGTCATAAGGAAATAATGACAATTGCGTGGATGAACAGTTACAGGGCTCTTCATCTAGAAACTCAGTTAATGTAAGTCAGCAAGTGCCTAGAGCAGTAAAATCAACTTGTCATTCAAATTCATTCTTTATAGAGAATTCCATTTATAAAAACATTCCATTGGAAATTAGATACCTTCAGGTTTCTAAAAAAATGTTTACAATGTGTATCTCTGACTGGTTGTTGGAGATCGGTCCTGAACAGGCTGAGACACTCCTCCACTTAGTACAGTAACTAACTCACCCATACTATTCTCACTGTGACCCACTTCACTCACAAACAACTATGCCGTCGTACCGAACATTCTGCCTATTCACGCACAATAGATTAATTTCTTTGTCAGTTCAGTCAATTTAGATTTTTTTTAGTGAAATAGTAAAAATTTACTTTTTTATTTCTATTGTTTAATGGAAATTCACTTTTTATTTTTTATTAATTGTTCCCACACACAGGCCAATACCGACCGGCCCATGCGGTAACATTTTATTCTGTTACCTTTTTAATTCTACAACATTTTGTAAAAACATATATATTTTTTTTTAAATAAAATAGATTTGATTTTATTTACATCCATGCAGTTTCCATAGACTCACCAAGAAATATAAATTTTCATTCATACAACACCAGAAGGGCAGCAGATTTCAACCTTCCTATTCACCATACAAAACTGTACAGCAAGAAACCCTCTTACATTGGCCGTAAAATCATCAAGTCAATCCCCAGGACACAGTTTGAAAAAGCATCTGGGAGACTGGCTAGTTAAACGACCAGTTTCCTCTATCAAGGGATTTTTTAAATACGTTGGAATATGTAAAACAAGATTAATTTATTAGTTTATTAATCACACCATTGTATTTCTTAATTTCATAATACTGTTCTTCAACAGTAACATTTTAATATGGTCAAACTCATAACTGCAGATATTAAGTCTCCAGGGCTTCAAGTTTTAGTCCTTGTTACAGATTCTTGTACTATAAAAAGTTGATATGAAAAGAACGCATAAATAAAACAATACATCGCACTTCACAGCAATTTATTAATTTTGGACTCTACTTGAAATAAAAGTCTTGTCTATTATTTTTTCCACAAACATTAGCGATTCAATTAGACAAAAGTTATAGTACTTTTTAAACACAGAGTAGGTTATCATTATTATGGACAAACATTATAGTTGTTAAAATATAACAGATATTTGTCCAGAATGTATAAAATACAACAATAAAATAAAAGAATGTAAAAGCTGTTGTGTTATGAATTTACATCAACATATTCAAAAACATGAAGACAAAAAACATTGTAAAATTCAATAAACAACTTGTACATAAAAGTTTTTAAATTTCACAAACATTGGATGAATACAAATGTTGTAATGTGACTACAGAGAACCATTATTACAATTACATTTACGTATACATCTTAAATATCTCAATTTTTTCCAAAAACGACCATTTCTTTCAAACGGTACAGTACTGTTGTTTCACAGCTTTGTGTATCAATCGTAATTGGCATTTATAATACCAATATAAAATACCTAGATTCAACTCAATATGTATCAAACAACTTTAATTCCAAGTACTAGAAATTAAATTGTAAAATATAAATTGAATAAGAATTCAGAATAGAAAAATATGCAGTTCAGCTTCTGGAGACTACAGGATAATGCAGCCAGCCGTACATGGTTTTTTGTGATACATAAATACAAAGTATTTATAAATGAGTAGTTATTTTATACTTAATAGCTACAAAATATATTTAACATTATAAAAATGTTATGTTACGTATGACTCGCTTTGGAACATGTGACAGATTAACACTATTGATAAATACAGTAGAATCCCGACAATAAAAATAGGAGGCAATATGTACCAAAGCCCATCTTAGAAAGTGGCTGCAACTGAGATAAACAGTAAAAACAAGTAAAAATGACACAGCTTTAAATGTTAAAAAATAAACAAATACATTTTAGAGTTATGACTAAGTAATTTGTTGGTGTGACTTAGATTCTAAGTAAACACTACTTAGAAGCCTACTCGTTCATACTTCATTCTAAGGAATGAAGTATGAACGAGTAGGCTTGTTTGGGAAGTACGACAACCAATTAGTGACTGATATTGGTTTCCCATAAATTATATGCTTTCATGAAAAAACAGTACTTGGGATTTGACTTATTTTCCCTGTTAAAACTAAATGATTTTTTATTCTCTGAGGATTAACTCTCGGGATTCTACTGTAGGCTATAGAGATCCTTTTTGTCCTATATAGTAACAATTTTCAATTTTGGGAGGTTTGAAATATATTTTGTTTTTGACACTAATGTGAGTATATAAGTAATTTCAGTTTTTACCTTAGTTTAAATTATAATATAGATAACCAAATTATGTAAAGAAAAATTATTATAAATTATGTATGGACTTTAAAAATATCACAAAATTATTATGATAAATGTTAATTTATTACATTTTTGACAGAAAGTATAAATATGGTATGAATACATGTTTTCTTTTCTCTGGACTTACAATCGACTAGAATACCAAATTTTGTCTCAAAACTTAAAACTTACAGTAGTAGAACTGAAGTTTAACGTTTGTATTATGTGCAAACATTAACGATGGGCATATAAAGTATAAGAAACATTTCACAAAAATAGCTGGAAATGATACGCCGAGAAAAATAAGTCAATAAATTAAGCCAACAACCAAAACCTCTTAGCCAATTACACTCAATACGTTAATAAAAAAGAAAATTCCTGTGGAAAGTAGATTTAAGATTTGAGCTTATATCTACTGATAAAAAAATCGGTAATAGAGTGCAAATACCTGAGACTATCTGTCCACAGTACAGTTTATTTATAATATAAATAAATATTTTACAAAACTTATTTTACAAGGAATTGTTAGCTGGCCACAGGCAGCGTTAACACAATGTACAAATATCCTACAAATAATAAACATATGAAACAATTTACAACACATCGAAGAGTTGAGCTCGTCTATACAACACATTTACAGAGATGCTAGTTATGTACATATTATGTATTTGTAAGTAGCACATTTGCTCTACTTATTTTAGTCTAGCTTCAGGTGTAGGGGCCTTAAAAAAAATCTTCCAGGGGTTGATTTACCTAAATACATAAATGGCGTGTCCCACACACTCAGTCATGACATTACGAGGTATGCATTAATGATAAAACCATATCAAGAAATTAAATAATTTGTAAGTGAATTAACATAGAGGCCTGTGTGGGAGTTATCCGCTTGGTTGTCAGACAAGATGTAATCAACCCCTCTGATAGAAGATTACTTTCTACACACTCATATCACATACCACAACACACACTAAAGCTTTTGACTTGTTCGAGTTAACTTTAGTTTGATTATTCTACATGACTTGACTTGACTCAGTATAAAATACATCCTCTCCTATCTAATTGGAATGTGAAACAAACTGACAAATTGCAGAAAACATAAATGTGTATAACTCAAACCAAATGAGGTCACAAAATAAATGTTCAAAGGGCAGTAAAAAGTATCAAGGAAAAAAATAAAAAATTGTAACTGGAATATCAAAGTTACTGTTGTTCATAAAAATTCAACGTATATTATGTTTTATACTGAGAGGTTAGTAAGTATTAAAAATGAATGAAAAAGACGATAACCAATCACTTGAAAAAAAAACATTTATACCTATATTTCTTATGATTGTAGTTTTCCTTTAGGCATAGGGTTGAAATTTTCGTTCTAAGTTCTACATTGTCCTATTACGAGAACACTGAGCACAATAAACAATCACAAGATAACAAACAAGTCGATGTAGATATTATGTACCAGATGACTAGTAAATGGAAAGCACAGGTAATAAAACAGAGAAAGAAAGGAAAAAATAAGACTTGAAAACAAATCTAGAGAATCAACTCTTGTATAAGAGTGATTCCAACTGAGTGTCGACATAGATTTTAAGGAATTACAAACTCATAAATATAATAAATAAAATTGCACTAAGTACAACTGTAACTGCACTTAACAAACACACAAAATAAGTCCTAATAATACAACCTAATAGTACTATGTATCATGTGCAGAATGGACCAAAGCAGAAACATATTTGAAATTATATTTTCTTTCTAGAAAAGTTTAAAAAAACATCTAACCCATTCCATATACTATCTCGCAATATTTATTGAAATAATTATATATATATCTCCACCCTCTGATTTAATTTTGAAGATTTTTTGAGATTTAATTGGTAACTGACCACATAGCCACTTCTAATGAGGTTTCCTGAAGTTCAAATATATTGCAAGAAATCAAGAATTCTGTGATCGATACTCGATTTCTTTCTTTGGATTACTTATTTCAAGAGATAATATAGGATATGTCTTTCTATACACATACTTAAAAAATTACTAAATAAAATATCAAATGATTCATTAAGGATGTTTCTTGATGAAAATTTGGCTATAAAACACTTAGGGCAGGAAAATTTTTCATCTTCTGAAATCTGAAAAAATCACAAATTAATTTAATTTTTCACAAAACATGAATGTTGGATATAACTACGTAATAGACCTTATCTTGTCCTCTTTTCAACATTTTTGTATCTATTGCTATTAGAACTCAGCTATGGTTGTGTATTTCTTAATACTTTAACTTGTGAACTCAGACCTGATTCCAGACCAATTCAGACTTAATTTTCTCTTCTGAAAATAATATGTTCTCTCCTCTCAGTCATTGTGTAGTTGCAGTTGTTTTTATACAAACTCAAATATTTTATTTTAATTGCTCGTGTGTTCTAATCTTTTTTCTATCATAGGCTAATTTTATCTTGTGTTCTGAGAATTTCATTTTTCTGTCAGCTTATAAGTACGTATTAGAGATGTGCAGACGTTGAACTTTTTCGGTTCGAATTCAGATTGAATAGTGAAGATCAGATCTGATAATTTTTTAATTCAAATTTGCGCAAAAACAGCGGAATCTTATCTAATTAGTTTGTTTTCACTAGATTGAATATGCCAGTCTGTTAAGGACATAAATTTTACAAAATTATACTGATTCATCTTACTAAAACATATTGAAAGTTTAAATATGTTAACAAAATAATATGTTAGCTTGCGGATGGTGAGTGAGCACAGTGCTCACTTTACATTTCAAATTTTTCTACAAAACATGAAGTTTCTAATACATTGACCGGCCTGAAACTCGGATTACCTGTTTTTCAAGGTATCAGTAATGGGGGGATACGGTGGGGGAGGTTAAGTAACCTTCAGTCTGTTTCGCACCTTTGTATTGTGGCGAGTTACAGTGCAGTAAGCACATCTAAAAAGGCTTTTTATTTAGTAATAAAATGTATGTTTTGTATATTTACTTTTTTTGTTATAACACACCGAGCATTTGAAAAATGTCTTTTTAGTTGCATCCTGTGTTTTAAATAATAAAATTAAAATATTTAAATTAATTAATTAAAAAGTTCATGGTTTGAGTTTATTTTTTTATTGGAAAATTGTTATTTTTAATTGTGTATATAATCAAAGGTTAGAAAATAGAAAATAATGTTTGAAAGATTATTTTCTGTGTTTCAAAAAAGGTGATCGCTCATCCCTCGTCCATCCGCGTAGCAACACATGACCTCAACCTACAGTGGGTTAACAAATAAAATATACTATGAAAAATAGTAATGTGTTATTCTTCGTAAATATTTTGATTTTTTCAAGGACTACATCCACATCAAGTGTAAAATACAAAATATTTAATGATTCTATATCTATGTAATAAAAACTACCAGAATTATTTTGTTTTGAAAAACCCTTTGAATTTATCTGTTGTAAAATTTAGAAAGGAGAGAATGGGGCAGTAGAGGAAGATGCAGAGGACCAGAGGACCAGCACGGAGAGTAAGAGTGAGTAAAATTTTTAATTTAACATTGCAAAATATTTAAAAATGTTATTTACCTTTCACTTTGGTCCATCCATGTCTCTGAGCCTGGTACCCCATAAATATTTTAAGTCTCTTAGGTTTAAATTTATTATGTCTTGTGATAGTTTAGGAGTTTTTCACAGTATTAAACACAATGAAAAATGAAAACCGCTCCAGTTAAGTATTAGAACGGATGTAACCTGAGTGGAAAATAAACTTAACATCGAATAAACATTACAAACTTGCTGTAAAAATTTTTAAAACACCGGTAAATTGACAAACACCTAATGTAAGCTCATAAATCAGTGTTCTTTTAAATTTGTCACTTTAAATAAAAAATTAACGACTGTAGCAAAAATAATCATTAAAAAAAAACTCATTGGTGTATATGAGCAGTAAAAATGAAAATATGACGAAAAATCATTCAAATATTTCAAATCTAAGACCCATTTTTCGTAAATCAGATTCATTTAAAATTTTATTACTATTGGTAAATTTAGGGGCTTCTCCCAAGCTCAGAGTTTTGGTTTCCTCGACTTTGCCGTTGACGATTGCTCGCACATAGGGCGGAGCAGATGACTTGGTGCTAGGTGTCAAACCGTTCTTGGAATGATTAGAAAGGACACAATTCATGATGGGCGAACTTTTCTTCTTCGACTTCTTCTGGATTTTTGATGGTGTTACATCAGAAGGCCGCTTAAGAGCGTTGCTCAGAATGTTCGGTATGTGAAATGTTGATTCAGTTGTAGTGGGGGCTATCATACGATTCTGAGTATTTGGGTACTGTCTTGAGAGAACGCTCTTCAAATTGTTTACTTGTAAGTCATGTAAACTAGATTCTTTTGGTAAGCACACTTTCTTGTTGGGCTTTGTGGATTTATCCACCTTGGGCCTTTTCTTTTGAAGAGCAGCTCTAGAACTCACATGGTTAAGCACATTGCTAAGAGAGGAAGGTTGAGAATAAATATCGCCACGGTGGGCAGACATGTATATTCCGTTGCCAGCGCGATGTAAGCATGATTCTAGTCCCTGACGAGCAATCTGCATCCTTCTATTGGTGTAAACTAAGCCTCCAATCTTGTGTGTTGAGAACATTGACGGGACCTGAAAAAATTGTGTTAAATGAAAGAACTATGTTTGTAATAACAGTTGTAGAGGTAGTACTAGTAGTTGTAGTATCAGGTTGTGGTATCATCAAAGAGGTTTAAACGTTTGTTTTTTCATCACTTAGCCATTTATGCAACGGCCATCTTGAAACTTTACACAACTTATAAAGTACGTTTTAAAAATACTCTGTTAAAATTTCAACTCCCTAACCCTTATAGGAACAAAATGGTGGCATACTTTTAAAACATTAAAAATTGTGTTTTAGGTTTTATTAAATATTTTTATCGTTATATTCAAAGAAATAAGGCCTTTAATGAGGAAAATAGAACATAGCTTCTCCCCTAAGGAAAATTCCCTAAACACTTAACTCTGTTACTAATCATCAGGGGGCATCATTCCTCCATGGGGCTAAAAGTGTACATAACAAACAAAAAAGTGTTTGTAAAAAACTTACTAAAAAACTATTTTATTTCAGTAAATATGTTTTGTATAAAAGAACTGAAAAATCCTACCTAGCAAACCTTGCTTGTTGGATTTGTAAGCACAGAGAAGAAAATATACCACTATAGTATTACAGTGGAACCTCGATATAACGAATTTCAAGGGACTAAGAAAGATTTACGTTATATAGGAGTATTCTTAAAAAACGAGGTTTGTTAAATCGAGGTTGAATTTTGTTGAAATTTGTAATATACAGGTTAGTCATAAATCTCAAAATAAAGAATATTGAACGTGTCCAACTTCTATTTAAATTCGATTTTTAGGCATATTTTATTTTTTGTATACTGTATGTTTTATTGCTTCAGATTGGCATAACCAGCCATTGCCTGCTTGAAAACCATTATGACCTAATTGGTCGGCCAATTATTGAGCTTTCCCCTAAAGTACAGATCCCAAAACGGATACATTTTTGTCACGGTATTGTTTCATCCATAACATGACAGCACTTTCAACGTCCTGTAATTCGGACCGTTTAGCTTTTTTACCCTGACCAGAAAGTCCACCTTCGTCATCATATTTCTATTTATTTTTGACTATTATTTGAAGAGTTGTTGGTATTATTTAAACTTTAAAATGCCCACTTTATTTATATGCAAGTTTTCTTCTATGGTTTTTACTGCTACAATATGCAACACAGTCTTAGCAATGGTTCAATAGATGTGCACCTTCTATGAATATGGGCGGCGACGGAAGAAATGGAAATTCCGCTTGAGCGATGGCCTAGATAAAATACTTAATACAGGGGTCTGGGGCGTGGGAATACATTATATAGAGATATATAGGGGTTTCTTACTTTGGGTATTCGCTATAAAAGGGTAATAAAATTACTAACAAACACACAAAATATACCTTAAATACAGGGTTTTAAGTATTTTGTTTGTTATATAGGGGTAAATTTTCTATTGAGTTATATGGCGTTTTCAAGGGGATTGAAAAATAATATGTTATACCGAGTAATAAGTTACGTTAAGGTTCATTATAGAGAGGTTCCACTGTACAGAAGAAAATTATAATGATACTTACTCCGAGAGCACGAGGATGATTGAATGTATAGGCAACGACTTCATTCGGAGCAGAGGATGGATTAGCGGTTGCAGTAGTCACAGTGGCTGTGTTTGATGGGCCATTTATCACAAGGGATGGTGGCACAGCTGACAGATATCTTGGATCTTTACTTGTCAGATTCAGTCTCAGTTCAGGTATTCTTTGCAATAATTTTGACATGGGTTCCCCTACATTGATCTTCTCAAGTACAAGAGATTTTGGCTCCATTACAGGCAAGACACTTGGCTGAAACAACAAACGAACGTCATGCAACACAAGATACAAATAGTGATGTAAAATTACCCAGGTATTAATAAAAAATAAATAAATAAATTCATAATTTCTCCAGATAAAGTTTTCTATTATTGTGTAACATTGTAAGATAGTATACGGCAATCTGTTACTTATTTAACCTATGTTTATAAAAATTATAATTACATAGGTATTTTTTTAATATAAAAAAAATATATTCCCCCTTGATTGATAACATTATTACCATACCAATGTGTTTATTTTAATAGCCTATTGAAATAATTCAAATATCAATTTTCTCATGAATAAATAATATTACTTAGTGGACATTAATAATAAAAGTCGGTTATTAAAATAGGAAACATTCTAATGTAACTAAATGGACAGCTATTCAGTGTTGCCTCTACGAATATAGCAAATCTAGATTTTCAAAACTTCATTCATATAGTTTGTAAATAATAGCTTGTTTAATATTAGTAGGGAGAATTCAGAAAAAAACCTTTAGATACAGGAAAAATACTTAAGGGTTTTTAATACAAAAATTTTCCTGGTGAAAAACACATCTAGAAAACTTTGAAACCCTTATTATCACCCTTAGCCCTTAGAACATGTTATGTGAAACAATCAACTAGATATCCTCTAAATTTGACCAAATTTAATCATTTATTTATTTAGTCTTAGGGTATTTTAACCAAATATTTTTCAGAAGTAGGCCCTAATATGTTAGTGAATACAATAATAACACTTTTTAACACTTTTGATTGTATTTCAATCATACTTTGACCATGTAGATTGCAAAATTTGTCTCCACCGTATAGATAAATAAAAAATCATAAATAACCAGCCGTATTACAGTTAGGTTTGGTTTTGGTTTAGGTTGGATTAGAAAATTGTGAATTAATCCACTCAGATTTATTTGTTTTGTGGGAATGTTATCAATATGTCTTATCGTTATTGTCTTATTGTTATTCACTATGCCCTGACCCAGAATATCTACACAACAAAGCCGTAATGCTATTCGATTTCAGAACATAGCCAATCTTGAAGTTAACATAAATTTACTGTTAGGCATTATGAAGTTCACCAGGTCAGCTAGCTAATTATGTTTATTAGACTTTAAATGGATAAACATGCAGGTGTGTATGGATTTTGGGCATATGCCCTGGGTATTTGTCCCAACATTTAAACGTCGACCCATTGTACACAACCAAATTTGTGAAAAAAATTAGTGGTCTGAATAGAGTTAAATTCTAACCTGAACAGCTGTGGGTGGTGTCGATGTCGCAGTTGCATTCTGATGCTCTAAATTCTTCTTTTTCGCCTGGATGAGTGCTTCTTTGGCCTGACGATGGTCCGCGAGTAGCTGATCGAATGGCTTACTCCGACCCGTTACAGCACGGCGCAAACTCATCGGATGAGACTACAAAAATATTGAGTTGTAAATATTTTGGAGCCTGACCCACCAACACAGGTTTAATAGGGGAGCGTAGGGATTTTAGAGTTAATAAAACAAAAATTATTGTTAGAACACATCTAATGTAACCTATAAATATTATATATTTTTGAAAGCAGCAAGAAACTCTCTTTTAAACATAGAGCTGAAACTGGTTATTTTATTTTGTAATAAAATGTTCAAACCCTTACAAAAAAAAAATCATAAATAACAACATAACTATCGCTTGTTATATATCATTTTATTCATAATGAAGTGAAGAATCATTGTACAAGTAGTTTATATGGATACTATAAACCCATTCACATCAGGATGACTGCCAGAATGGGTGCACACCGCCTCTGTGGAGAGGGCCTCTGGAATAGGCCAGGTGAGTTACGTGGTCACACCAGAATTTCAGGGATAGTTCAGAGCGACATGTTAGGTATACCCTCTGATTATCTTCTGAGAACTTTTTCCGCAACGGGACGAATGGAAGGATGGAGCCTGCCCACTACCACCCTGTGATCGGGAGTGGTACACTGATGGGTCCAAGAGCAGTCGGGGCACATGAGCAGGCATCTTCGGGGTGCAGGGCAACGTACGGTCAGGTATTTCCATGGGGACTTTCCCCACTGTTTTCCAGGCCGAGATCACTGCCATAATGGAATGTGCCAGAGACATCTTGATGCTGGGTCATGAGGGCCTTTCTATCAATATTTTCTCTGACAGTCAGGCGGCTCTTAGAGCTTTGGACTCGGTAGAGTTCAACTCTAGAGTTGTATGGGACTGTTTTAGGCTTGTGTTCTGTGTAGGCAGACACAATGAAGTCACCCTTTGTTGGGTTCCAGGGCACTCTGGGGTGGATGGTAACGAAGTGGCAGACGGGCTGGCCAATAGGGCTGCATCATCCCCCCTTTGTGGTCCTCAACCCTTCTGTGGTGTTTCCCGCGCTGCGGCTTTTCAGACTATCAATTCCTGGGCTAGGGATTGTCATAAGAAAAGATGGGCTGAACTTTCCCTCCATAGAGTAAGTAAGCTTAATCTTTGTTCTCCATCTCGTCAGGTTGCAAAGAGGTTCCTGAAACTTGGCAGGAAGGATGCCAAACTTGTCACAGGTATCGTCACTGGTAATCTGAGGAAGCACCAACTACGCATGGGGGTCTTCAACGGCGACCCTCTGTGTAGGAAATGTCATCTGCAGGAAGAAACTGCAGATCATCTATTCTTTGATTGTATACAGCTGGTAGAGGTAAGGTCCTCCACTCTGAGCAATTTGGTTAGGGGTAGTTTTCTGCCTCCTGACGAGCTCGTCGACAGGCTGCTGCAGTTTTCTAGGTCTCTTCATCAAGAAGATTCCTGGTTCTCCAGGAAAGAGAATTTACAGGGGTGCGCAAATAGCCGCTACGGCTGAATCGCCCTGGCAAAATCCGCCCCTTCGAATGAATGGATTCTATAAATTAAAAAAGTCTCGGAGCGAGACACCGGCATTTTTCGCGCGAGCATGACCATCTCAATCTGAGACGCTCGGCACTCAAGTTACGGTAACGGCGCGTCTTAGATCAAGACGCTCAGCCCTCAAAGAGTTAATTAAATTAATTTGTCATATAAAATACTTAAGGATCTTGTGTATAAACTGATTGAATAGTAAAAGAGAGATTTTATACCTTGCATGTTAACGACCAAGTGCAGGGCTTCATGGTCTCGGTGTTGATGACTCCACAATGCTTGTCAGGGTCGTATTCCCTCTCCTTGATGGGAGCGTGTTTACGGGGTGGACGGCGGATGGTTTTGGCAACAGCAGGTGGGGGGTGGCCGGTGGGGGCAGCTGGTGTGCTTGCTCCTGTGAGAGGCGTTAGTGCCACAATGGGCTGCAGGCTCTCACACTGCACAAAAAAACAATTCTATGAGATGTGTTATCTCTTCAAATCTCTTAAAAAACAAATTTGAGCAGTATATCTAAGAGCTAATACTTTACCCTCACCCTACATTTAAGTCTCAAGCGACTTTTTGCACACCCACATTACCATGTAGAGAATCTTGGTTCTTCCAAGCGAAGTGACTTGGAAAACTGCACATTCAGTAGTCTATTAACCGAGTTCTGCTTAACCAAAGTAGCGGGTTAACCGAGCCTATCCTAGGACGAGTGTTATCGTAATTAAAATATATAAAAATCTCTAAATTACCATGAAGCTTTTGTTGACTAGAAATACAACTAGTACTAATATAATTTTTATTTTTATTTTTACTAAGGCATTGTTATTTGTTTCACAATTTATAGCGTCCCTGCCTCGGACTAAACATTTGCAGGTGAACCAGGCAAAGTAAAATGTTTAGATAGGATTTTAATAAGTAATTTTCATTTTAGTTTGGTGAAAGTTTTATTTAAAAATTAGTAATAATTTATAATTATTTATTTGACCAATCAAATAAATAATCAAATAAATAAAGCAAATAAATAATAAATAACACAACAATATACTAAGAGGAAAATACTAAATAATCATAACTTGAATATTAAATTTAGAAAATTTTTAAATAGCAAACTTTAAACTTTGTAAATAGCACTTAGTTACTTAATAAATAATAGTATCTGATATAAATATTACTATCTATAGTTGTCTATAGTTAAGAATTATAACTTTTTATCTCATCATCAACTTAAGAGAACAAAAAAAAGGAAATATACATACTTTTGATGATCCAGCCTCTGATATAGGAGTTTCTAGAGTTAAGGAGACTGGCAGGCTTGGGGGAGGGTTTACTGAGCCATCCCTTCCCTTGCTGTCTTTAGACGGTGTCTTTTTAGAACTTGTTTTAACTTTAGTTTTTATTTTAACTTTTTCAGAGGTAGCAGCTGCCTCAGTCGGGGGCTGGGTAGGTGGATTTTCACTGGGTAGGTCACTATGTCTCGTTTCTGAAAGAAAAACAGTTATGTAACTCATTTGTTCTTTATGTAATGAGAGGACATTTTAGGATATCTATTGCATTGTGAAATACATTGCGTCAGAGAACTAAAACTCCTTGCTTCACTTAAAACACATCAAATACACTTAACAAAGTTTTTTAAAAAACATTTCACACATTTATTCTTTAACCCTGTGGTTCCCAAACTGTGGGTCTCAGGTGGGTCGCAACATGGGCGCAAAAGTAGATTTTAATTTTAACCCTTACTGGGCGGCTGACGAGATTTCTCGCAGCGCAGTAGAGTCACACGGCGCGGAAACCGAGTTTTTTCATTCAGTTATTTCGTTATATTTACTGCGCTGTAATTCGCGAAACAACTAATAGAGTGCATGGTAATGTTGTTTTAACCTCTTTGAACTCACAAAAGCAATATGGTGGCAATGTTGGATTTTCTAATGACTGAAATTAGATGTTATGCGACTTCGGCCTGTATTCTAGCGCTCCCATACTGCTTTTGACGAGAAAATTAACGTGCCACTACGACCAGCTGTATTCGCTGTTCCAATCGTTGTTTGTTGACATCCATTAACGTGTGTTTATTTGTGTTGTGTTTGAGAAGTAAACAAATAATGTAGTGTGAATGTTTGTGAATCTAAGTAATAAAATAAAAAGTGAACATGGCTCATCCAGACAATCCGGAATTTGATGAGTTCGTGAATGGACGTATGACTGTTTCAAGACGTATCATACGATGCAAAACTATGTTTAGTGGTAATGTATATACAGTAGAACTCCAATTATCCGAACTCCGACTATCCGAATCGCCGATTATCCGAATCACTTTCAGAAAAAAATTTGTCCAAAAAAAGTCTAAGTGCGCTATTATTCTTCCCCCCGCGAAGCCAGTGTTTGCGAGTAAAATGTAAGTACATTTTATTTATATTTAATACATGTGAAAATATCATGTTTCTTACATTTAATTCAATAAAAAAATAGTGCAATATCAAAACGTAGCTTTTTTTCTCTCTGATGGCAATTTAAAAAAAAAAACTCCGACTATCCGAATGGGTCCCGGTCCCCATTAATTCAGATAATTGGAGTTCTACTGTAATATCTTTTTACTTTATTTACATGTTTCTTCTTACTGTTTTCATGTTTAGAATCAGTAATTTTTCATTCATTTGACCATTTATGTAAGCCTACAAATATTATTTCAAGCGCTCAGAATTTTTTTGCAAAAATAACTTTTTTAGATACCTGAAAAGTAGTGTTAAAATGTTCAATAAATAGAAATGAAGCATATTTCTGTTTCCTACTTTATTCAAGCTACCTAAATCCAAAAAGAACATTGGGAAAATATAATTTTGATTTTTTCAACCAAAATGAGCAGGGAGTGTGATTTTCAGTAGCGCTTTAAGGGTTAAAAACAAATGAATTTTTTTACTGAACACACAAACTCAAATAATTTACAACAAAAATTACGATTTATTTTACAGTTAATATGTGAGCATATGCGATTGAGTTAAAATATAATTCAAAATCAAAAAGAATATTTGCTGCGAAGTAAGATAATGTCATGTCAAATCGGCCGGCACCGGCACGGTCTGACAGCACGATGACTGGGCGCTAGTACTTCCCTCACTATCTTGATCTTGCTAACATTGCAATGAAGTTTTTGATGGTATTTAGTACTACATGTCAACATTGGGGTTTTTGAAAAACCAATACAGAAATTAAAGGGCAGTGGAAATTGACTTGAGACTGAAAATGTCCTCATTCATTGCTGACATTGAATCTCTTGTTGGGGAAAAACAGTGCCTTAAATCACATTAGTAAACGACCTTTTCAAACTATTATTTTGCAGATAAATGGTATTTTACTCTTTTTATATAATCAAAAACTCAGTAGGCCTAATGATGTTTCATTTAGTGTTGTATTTTTTCTGGTAAAGATCATATAAATATTAATTTTTATTGTTATTTTTCATACCATACCTTTTTTCGGTTTATTATGAGACAAATTTTGGTATAACTATATGTTATTAAAATTAAAGGAAACAATTAAAACACATGCAAAAATTTTAGTTTATCAAGCATTGTAGGGGATTACCTGGTGTTTGAAAGTATCTTAAATACTAATGGGTCGCGAAATGATGTTTAATGAACGTCCAAAGTCAGCTGTGTTATTTTCTCCTATTTACCCATCTGTTACAACATTGTTCTGTTTATGTGATGTTTGTATACAATGTTGAACCACGCTTTTATTTTGCTGAGAGATTATGAAATACAGTAGAATCTCGATTATCCGGGGTAATCAGCGGGAGAAGGGGCACGGATAACTGAAAACACGGTTAATCCGAATGAAGAAAATAATTCAAAGTATTCACGTAAAAACCGCCCTAGTTTATTATTAATACATCATTAATCGTCAGCACGCTTTAAACAGATCTTCGTCACTGATAACTTCGAATGCGGGCATTTTGTTATCGCATACAAACCATTTTCTGACATTTTTACAAGGATTATAAACAACTTAATTTAATTAAAAATATTACAATATACAGACAAACAAACAGTTAAATTGAAACAATAGATTTAATGAAATTAATTGGAAAACTAGTTCAAAACTGTAACTCATCGACAGAATAATCAAAACTGGCAACTAAAAAATCAAGTCAGCTGAGCTGTTGTTCAAACAAAACACGGCTGAGGGGAGGGGTGATGACTCATCGACTTCTGGCAGTCTCCTTCCCTATCTCTCTTCCTTTGTCCGTCTTCTCTCTCCCCGCTCACACACATGCGCAGTATCTATTGCGCAATCTAGTGCATGTGTTGTCATGGCCACGGGCCAATCAGATACTGAGTTGTGTTGTGAACAGCCGTGGAATGAAGAAATATTGATAGTCTAGCGCTTGCTTATTTCGTCAGAATGTTGATCGATATTTTATTTTTCATTCAAGTTCATGTTTATCTACTCTTTAGTTAATACCCAGAATATTTTCAGTAAAATTATTATAATAATGTTCAGTTTGTTTCAAAACTAATTTTACGTTAGTATAGAGTATTATTATCACGTATTTGAGATTAAAAAAGTTTTCATAAGAAAATTGACAATGAAAAACTTCTTTTAAAATAATAATTTTTTGCCAGTTTTGGACCCCGGTTAACCCGCCGCCCGGTTGATCCACCCCCGGATAATCAAGGTTCTACTGTAGTTGAATATATAAGAACTGACAACTTAGATTTCAAATAAACTATGGTATTAAACTTACCTATGTGGTGTAATAGCGCTTGGGGTATGACGAACATGCCACAACTCTCACACTTGACTATCGAGAATGTATCCTTCTCTGGGCATAACCCGAAAATCTTCATATCTAGGACATAAAACTCATATTACCTATTATTCATAATAATCAATGAGAAATCCTGAGAAAAATGTATAAACCAGGCCAATAAAAGTATGTATGCATGTAACAAAATCATAACCTCAAAACATTTATCAAATGAAACCATATTAAAGTTTACCACACAATTATTACCAAACAAATTAACAGCCAATTTTGTTATATGGATGAAAAACATGGATTCTAAATAAAAAAAGAAATTGAAAGGTTTTTGAAAATAAAACTTTAAGAAACAATTTTGGAACAGTATGTGAAAATGGAGCCAGAGGGTTGTTTTTCAGGGAAGTACAAGAAGAGCAGCTCAATGGGGGAAGACCAATGAGTAGATGGTGGGACAGTGTATTGGAGAAAGGCAGCAGAATGGGGGAAGACCACCAATGAGTAGATGGTGGGACAGCGTGTAGGAGAAGGGCAGCTGAGTGGGGGAAGACCAATGAGTAGATGGTGGGACAGTGTGTAGGAGAAGGGCAGTTGAATGGAGGAAGACCACCAGGAAGGCCAATGAGTGCATGGTGGGACAGTGTGTAGGAGAAGGGCAGCTGAATGGGGGAAGACCGCAAGGAAGACCAATAAGTAGATGGTAGGACAGTGTGTAGGAGAAGGGTAGCCGAATGGGGGAAGACCACCAGGAAGGCCCAAGAGAAGATGGTGGGGCAGTGTGTAGGAGAAGGGCAGCCGAATGGGGTAAGACCACCAGGAAGGCCCAAGAGAAGATGATGGGACAGTGTGTAGGAGAAGGGCAGCCGAATGGGGGAAGACCACCAGGAAGGCCCAAGAGAAGATGGTGGGGCAGTGTGTAGGAGAAGGGCAGCCGAATGGGGGAAGACCACCAGGAAGGCCGAAGAGAAGATAGTGGGACAGTGTGTAGGAGAAGGGCAGCTGAATGGGGGAAGACCGCCAGGAAGACCAATGAGTAGATGGTGGGACAGTGTGTAGGAGAAGAGTAGCCGAATGGGGGAAGACCACCAGGAAGGCCCAAGAGAAGATGGTGGAACAGTGTGTAGGAGAAGGGCAGCTGAATGGGGGAAGACCACCAGGAAGGCCCAAGAGAAAATGGTGGGACAGTGTGTAGGAGAAGGGCAGTTGAATGGGGGAAGACCACCAGGAAGGCCCAAGAGAAGATGGTGGGACAGTGTGTAGGAGAAGGGCAGTTGAATGGGGGAAGACCACCAGGAAGACCAATGAGTAGATGGTGGGACAGTGTGTAGGAGAAGGGCAGCTGAATGGGGGAAGACCGCCAGGAAGACCAATGAGTAGATGGTGGGACAGTGTGTAGGAGAAGAGTAGCCGAATGGGGGAAGACCACCAGGAAGGCCCAAGAGAAGATGGTGGGGCAGTGTGTAGGAGAAGGGCAGCAGAATGGGGGAAGACCGCACAGAAGACCAATGAGTAGATGGTGGGACTGTGTGTAGGAGAAGGGTTGCCAAATGGGGGAAGACCACCAGGAAGGCCCAAGAGAAGATGGTGGGGCAGTGTGTAGGAGAAGGGCAGCCAAATAGGGTAAGACCACCAGGAAGGCCCAAGAGAAGATGATGGGACAGTGTGTAGGAGAAGGGCAGCCGAATGGGGGGAAGACCACCAGGAAGACCAATGAGTAGATGGTGGGACAGTGTGTAGGAGAAGGGCAGCCGAATGGGGGAAGACCGCCAGGAAGTCCCGAGAGAAGATGGTAGGACTGTGTGTAGGAGAAGGGCAGCCGAATGGGGGAAGACCGCCAGGAAGGCCCGATAGAAGATGGTAGGACTGTGTGTAGGAGAAGGGTAGCCGAATGGGAAAACACCACCGGGAAGGCCCAAGAGAAGATGGACGGACAGTGTCAAAAAATATATCACAAGAGCAGGAGCAGCAATTGACAAGGCACAGAACAGGGACGGATTCACCATCCCTCCCTGTCCTGTGAAAGGAACACCATCCGTCACTAGGAAAGCTTTAAAAAGAACATATTTAGAAAATTCTTATTGAAACTAAACTAAGTCATGAGTTGTAAGTTGAATAGACACAGTAGCTCTGGGATAAAGTTAATCATTAATTTAATGAATTAAACAATAGTGGGATCAACTATACATATGACATAATTAGATAGAATCTATTTTATATTTATTAAAAAACCTTTAGTATCAATTACTGATATAGTAATTTTAATATTACTTAAAAGACACTTAACTACACATTATAAATAATTTAAATTGACAATGCAAATAAAGTATTTCAATCTAAAGTGTTTACAAAATTTACAAAAAAATTTGGGCTATGATTATAATTAATGTTCCTGAAAGGTCTTCCCACACCAACTACAATAACAGCTTGTTTTCTAAAATTACAAATTGGCAAAATATGTATGGTAATAATAAAATTAATGAATGTTTAATAAGATCGAAAAGTACAATCTGCTTAATAAGTGCAAAACAAAGTGTACTTCAGTATACTGTCAAAATTGTATCATACAAAATATGTATAATTTTTACGAGTTATTACAGTGGAGCGTCAATTATCTGAAGCTCGATTATCCGAAACATCAGTTAACCGAAACCGAGTCAAACATGAAAAAAATGAAACCACGCACTAATCTTGAGTTAAACCATCGGCGGTAGTAGGAACTTGGCGCTGCCGATGTGGCTAAACTCGCATTTGCGTGCCAAATTAATGTTGAAAGAAACTTTTTAAGCTTTTCTCTTTTGGATTTTTAAAAACTCAGAATGTTTTTGTACTTTATAAGTTTTTTTGTATTTTATTATGAGTATCATATTATGAAAAGTAAATTAAAAAGTTTCATTCTTTGTTAGGCCTATGTGTATTGAATACATATTTTCCGTCTGTGACCGACTATCCGA
This sequence comes from Nephotettix cincticeps, assembly GCA_023375725.1. Taxonomy (NCBI): domain Eukaryota; kingdom Metazoa; phylum Arthropoda; class Insecta; order Hemiptera; family Cicadellidae; genus Nephotettix; species Nephotettix cincticeps. Next base: position 15,838,575 of record CM041784.1, read on the forward strand.
AAATTCAGTTATCCGAACACCCTTAATCCCCATTTGTTTTGGATAATCGACTCTCTACTTCTACGGGATAGTTTAATAAAACAGCAGTAAAAAAAACATAAGGTTAAATTAGGTTAGGTTCAAGCAATTTTGTATTTAAATTTTCAAGCACCTTTAACTTCGCAGATACAAAAACGAGCACATGATGTTGGATCTCGTTGCTTACGAAACTACTATAGTTATTTAACCAGTAATTATATTTTAGATCTTTTAACTTTGGATTTTATGATAATGCTGTTTTTAAACTTACGACTTATACTCCTAATATAACTATATTAATATTTATACATATTCATATGTTATGAAGACTATACTTACCTTCCTTTGGTAATTTCGTGACAAAGTTTTTGGTCTTGTCGGCTGATTTTGGTTCGGGCGGTTTGTCGGCTGAAAATTAATAATTAATTATTAATCAAGTTATGTTTTAACAAAATGAGATTACATGGTTCAATTTACACCACTTTTTAAAATCAACATATAATATCATTATATAGTACATGTTTATTATATTTTAAACATGGTTTTATACCTCCTGGATTATCATCCATTCATAAGTTATCTTGTGATTACTGTAGATTTGGTCACATAGTTTTGACCATTTTCAAATCAGAACGAAATCAGATACCCTACTAGATGTCAGTAGAATAACTTTCCGAATGCAATAACTAGGACCTATATGAAATCTGGCAACACAACTATGTAGGTTATTTCCCACAACCAATCCCTGCTCTGAGCAAGTCTCTATGATAATCAGTACCGGCCGGCCTAACAGTCATCACCCATGGACGCTACGATCTCCGTCACAGCCAAGTGTAAACTATGACATAAGATTCAATTTTTGAAATAAAAAAAGTTGGAATGTGTGTTTATCAATGTAATCAACAATGGGTAATGACAAACAGCATAGAAGGAGACCGTTTGCTCTCTTACAACATTGAGGTAAAAGTTGAGTAATATTTGCTTGAAAATCAGAGTCACGTTCAGTGATCGTTGATTCACGTGTTCCTCAGGTAAGCGCCCATTCCGTTCACAAAATTGTGACAGAAAAACCTAGCTACAGTAAAGTGTTTACAAGGGTACAAGGTGGGGGTACACATGGACATATGCTCAACACAAGTTGCAGCATGACGAGCATGTGTAACAATCAATACTGACAAATTCTTCAACTCTATATGTAGTGCAACAGTATTTTGGGACGGGAAAGGTCCTGAAACCTTATCAACTTTATGCCTGCGACGTCCACCAATAACTCAGATCGGTATAATGTTACACAAGGACATTGCACATCTCACGGCAACCCAGGAACATATTCACTATGATTGGCTGTACTTCGTTCCCCATCAACGCTTTAGACCTGGTTTGGCACCCTGTGACTACAATCTGTTCCCAAAATCAAAAGATCACCTGAGCGAACTTAAACTCCTGAGGGATGACGTGGTACAATATAAAGTTACCAAATACCTACAGAAATGCATTAATAGTTATGAAGATTTCGAAAAAAAAAGTAGAGGAGAAATTAAGCTTTTTAGTGATGTACAGAAATAGCCGTCTTTTATGTTTTACACTGGTAAAAATGTGGGAAAGATATTTTACCAACAAGCCTTGTACATAAGACTCATAGATTTATCACTATGAGTTATATTGTGTGGACAATGAGTAACTAGTTTACATATTAGTGCTTTAACTTAACAACATCTCTAATGAATAGATTTTAAATTAATGTATATACCTTTTTAAGGAACATAAACATTCATAAGAAGCCAATTCAGCCTGAAGTGATGAATTCACAAGTATGGTGTATTATTAGTTTGTACTGATTTGAAATGGCCAAATAATTAAATCAAAACTACAGAATTCACAAGACAACATAATAAATGTTGACAGTAGACCTACTCAGAGTAGGAGAACCTAAATATTTAGTATATTTTATTTTATACAGAGGGCTAAAATGAGTTATGTTTTAGCACACAATGTTCAAGACTATAAGGGGCTTCTCAAGGCCTTATGCCTCCTAAATTTTCTGTTTTATACCATTTATGAAAAAATTTACTTTTCTTTTAAATTCGAGGCATTTAGAAGAGGTAGCAGAACTGGATTATCAATACATTAAATTTGCTATTGTAATAATGTAAATATAGTAGACTTTTACTCATCCGGACTAATGTGGCGGACAGAATCTGGACAAATGGGGGACAAGCGAATATTCGTAAATTTTTATGTTACGGTGGGCGGTTTTGTCAAAACATGTGCTAATACTTACAGGAGCGTTTAAAACAAGTTAAAACTCATTATAATGAATTACAGTCCGCTACTGTACTGTATTGATAATAATGTAGCCAATTGCAGGAACTGTAAATAAATAAAATAGTTTACAATACTGTAAGTATAAATTATTTACAGTACAGCAATAAATAAACATCACAGGAGTAAAATAATTAAGTTCACAAAACGAACATTAAATTGTTGCGTTGCAACAAAAAATACACTGTACAGTACTGAATTCACAAAAATAAAAGAAATTTATTTTAAATAAAGTAAATGCAATAAAAGATACTTTGGTTACATATTTTCAAGATGTTAACTGTCGTAAGAAACAAAAAGTTACAATTGGGAAATTTAAACGTTACAAACTGGACGTAAATAACAAATAACTTTAGACAATTATTACTCTATATGTTAAATAAAAAATAAAAGGTAACGTATTCTAAAACTGATGTAACTTATAGTTAATAAATGGAGGCGTTTAAAAGTTCTGTTTTTCATTGATAAAACTCTGCCGCCAAAAAAATCACAATTGCTGATCCGGATTAGCGGGAGTCCGGACAAAGCCAATCCGGATGAGTGAGTCTACTGTATAAGAATTTCAAATAGTATATAAAATATATAAATTTACAGGAGTTGCAGGCAAAAAATTGAAACTAGGTAGTGACAAGTAAGATAGCATGGGGTCGTATAAAGCACGCTAAAACAAAGAGAAAGTAAGGTCACTGTCACTGAAGCTGCTTATGCGCTATCAGTTTATGTAGGCTAGGAATCCATACAGACTACTACTTAAACTTCTTTAGCCTATCACTCTTTATTTAATTTATTGTTCAACTTAATGTAATCGGCAAGTATCCTTGTTTGCAATTTATAACCTTGACATGGCCTCGGGCTATGATAATAAAGTATGATCTCATTAATTCAGCTCTATATTGGGATTAAAAAGACCAGACTATAAAAAATACCATTATTAAAAATGAATAAATTTAATAATTATAACACTTAGTAAAACTAATAAAGGAGCTGGGTGGAAAAACGACCTCAGGCCTCTACAGTTGTTTTTCCGTAAAACGCTTGGATAAGAATTTGGAAAGCTTGGATGCGAATAAAAAGGTTGGATAAGCGAAAAGGTGTGATAACCAATACTCTACTGTATATAGTTCAAGCTACTACGTAAAAAAACAACAACTGCTTTCTATTCTGAAATTAGTATGTGCTCTACACGTTCACGACGTAGTGCGCTCGACCGGGTACATGGGTGCTTCTTTAAACGGCGGCAGTGTACCCGATGGGGTACACTCAGTACCTTACTAAAGCGCGCAGTGCGCCTGATCGGGTACACTCGCTGTGTTTTCTAATGCCGTTGATGACCAACACGGCCACACTAAATATAGCTGAAATGTGTTTCCGCCCCTAGCAGAAGACCTTTAGTAGATGTGTGCCCAATGGGGTACACGTTCGCATATGTATTTGAGGCATAAAGCAATAAAAAAACACAATTCTTGGATACACTTAAAAAAATATATAAAAATATAATAAAAAATAGTTTTGAACAAAAACAATGATAACAAAGTGGTTTTTTACAATGTATTGTATCCCACCAAGTATATCTCTGCAAAGTGAAGTTAGTTTGGTTTTATTTAGTAAAATAATATTAACAGATTAAAAATATCAATAACCCTCATGAGACTCATGAACTCTGCTGTTGAGATTTATTTCAGCTGTAATTTGTTAGCAAAGTAAAGTTACCTGGTATTACAAAGTATAATACTTTAAGTATCAATATCAAGGGATTGTTGTGTAAGGATGCAAGTTTAATTTGACAAAAACCCCCTGATACAGTTGGATAGGTTTTAACGCCTGGAATTAACACATAATGGGAAAGTAGGAAACCATACAACCATGGTACTAGATACTAGATGATAACCTCATTGAATCCAACTGCCATAGAGCCAACTGAATGAATATGTCACTCTTACAACCCATTAGGACTTCAGAACAGATGCAAAAATTTGGGCAATATAAAAAAACTTAAGCAACTGAAATCTAATTAAACATTGTCAAATGTAATCAACCAGTTCATTTTTATTGACAACAAAAACATAGTTCAGATTTTAAAACCAGTGGTCTTCATCGGGTTATTTCTTAAAAACAATATTCCTAATGTTTTCCTATAATTTAAACTTTTGTCCAGTATTAAAACCAAGCTGAACATTTAGATATTTATTATTTAGATTTTTACTACAGACATTTTCCATCTTGATTTTAGGTAAAAAAAGTTTCACATTTCGGAATCGTATTCACCTGCAACCTGATTATATCATATGTTACCTGAAACGTAACACGATTAATACATAATCCGGGCCAAGGCGGTATAAAACTGAAAAAAAAGTTTAAAGTGGTAAAAAAACATATGAACAATACCATTCACTAACAATTACGCACAATACAAGAAATATACCAACTGTAAAATATGAAGTTTTGAATTGAACAAAATTATGCTTATACAGATCAGTAGACTATAGTAACTTATAGTATTAGTATTAGTATTAGTAACTATAGTAACTTAAGTAAGAGGAAAACGGCTTTCACTTTTTTACCCGTGAGGGGTCGTGTCGCTATCTTCTCCACCGGGTCGTCTGTTTTTGTTTAATATCTTTGGGATGTCAAGGTTGCGAGCTTCCTAACTTCGTATACCTTCAAATAGACTTGTACACTGGCCACTTGACAATACTTCACCCCTTTCCTGCGCGTCAGTATTTGACTGGAGTCCGTTTACGGCGTATACCTGAGGATTCCACCGAGCGCGACTTTATGACGTTGGTGTGGTTTTGTGGTTTAATCCAGCGATATTTTGTATAATAAAAAAATTTAAAAAAAGTAAAAATGTGTATAAATAATAATGAAAAACATATACGCTTTTCGATTTATAGAAGTCAGGTTATGATTTAGAGAAGTATGGATATATTTTTGAAAAACATATATCATGTATTTACAATAAGAGATACTACACTACCTAAAATGCTATACTATTTGAATATGCAACGTTTCTTCAATGAAAACACATGTTCATAAAACTTTTGTAAGCTTTATTCTAGCCCGGTGGAATCCACCATGCGCGATCCCTGACGTAACTTTTTTGACGCGACCCCTCACGGGATAGTGAAATTCTTTTCCAAGTGCAATTTTTGGTGATGAGATGGATTGTTGTTCTGTCATATAAATTAATTGGATAAATACTTTTCTTGCGCAAAGGAATAGGATAACCCAAGTACTCTAATCTGTCACTTTCAGGACTGGGACCACGTTCGGAACAGATACAAAGGTCAGATTATCCGAAAAATCTAATATTTTAGCAGAAAATAATAAAAAAGATCTTTTTACACAGAGTTAAACAACACATTAACTAAAAAAGTCTACATGCACTTGGATATGTATTACTGCTAAAAGGAAAGAAGACAAACAAATTATGTAATCTAATTTGTAGGTTATGCAAACACTGGAAACAACGAAATAGGCCAAATTTCGTAAATTTCCAAAATTGGCAATTGTTTTGATTGCTGAAATTACGTGTACACGCAGTTTCTGACAACAAATAGTAGTCCGTTAAGTCAAAATAACTAAACCAAGGACGGACGATCAAAACGAAATAGTGTAGGCCCCTACAGTATTATTTTTTCTGCAAATACTGTTGCAAAATTAGTTATTATGATTTTGGAGCTTCGTTAACAAATATCAGATAAACATTTTAAGTTTTTCCTTGCCAATGTCATATTTTGTATGGAATAATGACAAAATATAAACTGAAACTCCACATTACTATCAATGACTATATGCTTTGTATTTAAAATTCAATATCTTGTCGAACTTTATCAGTTACTGAAATTTGTAGTTGACGAATCGAATAATCACACCGCATCCTTGGACCAACCTATAACAATCTTGCATTCCAATAGGCTATGAATTGCGTAATTTCGTCATCTGCTGCAACACTTACATTCGATCAAAGAAGTTCCGTGTCGCCGAGATAATCTCAAAGGGAATATTTTGTTTTTATCTTTCAGTTTTGATGTTCATTTTATACTGTCAATTAGTCTAACCACATAATTATCAACACGGTTTTTTATTTATATATTAATCAACTTTACCAGATATTTGTTCTGCATGTGCGATAACGTAGAAGTTATTGAACATTATCGCTCACAGTGATAGACACCACACAAGTAATACTGAAAAGGATAAGCGGAAGCAAGGAAGCGATAACAAACTGTTTCGGCAGATGTCCCGTCAGTGACAAGTCTGCACCAATTCACGAGCCTGAACATGGTCGTACTAACCAGAGTGACGGACCATCCAAGGTCGGATTAGAGGGGTTCTACTGTGTACAAATTTTCTGGGATTTATACGGGATCAGTTCATGTGGTCTTTCTCAATCCATATAACACTATAGTCATATAGGCTCTAATAGTAATTAGGCTTGGAGTTATTATTTCAAGCCAATGACTTCTGATTAGTAATTAATAAAAGATTTACAGCTTAGTAATCAACAGAAATAAATAACATAGGTACTATTCAAAACCTTATAGTAGAATAGACGGTTACGACAAGATTTACATCTAAAGGGTTTGAAGTCAAATTACTGCTGCAAGCTGAAATTGAACATCATCTTAAAATGTTATTTAATGACCTTATGAGGATAGGAGGAAAATGGGGAATGAGTTTTTCAAGAACACATTTATGACAGGTCTATTCAATTAACTTACTACGCTCATAATTTGTAGTTTCAATAGGTTTTGTTATATCAAAGTGAATGGCATACTATGAATAACATAATCAGACACCATAATGTTGTGTTAATAGCCATGCATCTTAAGTTAGGCTAGGTGTGGTGCGATCAAATATAAAACATTTCAAACACCTTGTTCCTTGTCGGTATAGTGGAAAATTATAGTGCCAAAGTATTGGATCATAGTATTTGATGGATATAATAACCAAATGATACCATTTGGCTTTTTGGACAAAAAAAATCATAACCTACCCCAACTTTGACAGTTAAGGTTAGAGCAATACCATCATGTATGACCACTAATCATAAAAACTGTTATAGCAATATTTTAAAATATTATATTATACTGACAGTTCAATTTAATGAATCCTATTTTTCTTACCGATAGGGGACGTTCGCCCTAAAGCGTTCGTCCATGATTCCCAAGGTAATCCTTGAAATTTACTAGGGCTTATCATTGGATTTGTCATGTTCGTACTAGGGGACGTTTGCCCTGAAGCATTAGACCACGATTCCCATGGTAATCCTTGAAATTTACTTGGGCTTATCGCTGGATTTGTCATGTTCGTAATGTAAGTCCTACAACCTGTATTTATTCTGAAAATTAATAGAATACACTGTGTTACATCGTAAACAGTTCGGCAAGTCCATTTCCATTGATGTAATTGTGTTCTCTTGCAGTGAAAATAAAATCTGTCGTCTGGTAGGAGCAATTTTTAAAGATACATTTATTTCATAAAAAGTGTGATTCTGACAGTATGGTAGTATTTTTATGCTTCAATAAAATATTATCTGACGGTTAACACAGAAATAGTTCGCTAAATAAACACTATAACGACAAGATACTGTATTAACTCGTCCGTCCGGCAGTACAGCCACTACTACAGCCCCATTTTGACATTGTCGATCCGATCACAACCATTTTCTGTGACCCATACCACGGCCTTCTTGTTACTTTATATCATAGACTAAACCATAGGAAAAAAACGTGTACTTTTGACGGTCTGTGCTTATACGAATGAGGGGCAAATTGTAACTAATCTTTGTAACAATTATTATTGTAAATTACCATTGTTCACATACAGAGTGTTCATTTAAGTCAAGGACAAACTTCGAGGGGTGATAGTACTCATCAAAATAAACAAAAATTACCTATAAACATACGTCGAAAAATCCTTCGTTTGGCCGCTATCCTCCTCCATGGTGTATCTTTCACGAAAATCGTTAAATCTGAAGAACTATTTGAGCAACAGAAACTAAACTTTGCACACATCTTAACGAGTAAAATATTCTTAAGTATCGTTTAGATTGCTTTTATACTTCTAAAATGGCGGCGGTTAGAAATTTTTAATTTAAATAACAAAAACACCATTATCTTATAAATGTTGTACAAAATATAAAAAGATTGAAATTTTAATTTAAAATCGATCGACACTTTGTTGAACGAAATCCGTCCACTAATAAGCGAAGAAGTGCACTTTTAATATGAGCATGCAGAGCCCATGCGCCACGGCCGAGTCGCGGCGGCAGGCTTTTATTCAATAATATCTAGTATCAATAATACCTAATATCTGTTTTCATCATTTTCTGGATAGTATCCAGGGAAAACAACTGTATTTCAATTTCTCACTGATTACCGTTAACGATGTAGCCAATGTAATAAACAAAATAAAAAACTCAAAGGCGACGAAAGACTTCTATGAAATGTCCAACTGGATAGTAAAGGAAATCGCACAACTGATTGTTAACCTCCTCTCCTACTGTATTAACACCTTCCTTTGGGAAGGGTCTTTCCCCGAATGTCTGAAAATTTCCAAAATCAGTCCAAAATTCAAAAACGGGGACGAGTCAAGCCCAGGCCACTATCGGCCTATCTGTCTAGTACCGATCCTGTTCAAGGTGCTAGAAAATATTGTTCACAATCAGGTTAATAATTTTTTTTAAGCTTAACTCATTCTTCAATAGTAATCAATTAGGGTTCAGAGCTGGACAGTCCACTATGAATGCGATTGATGCTCTGGTCAATGACACGACACTCAGTAAAGAATTTGAGAATAAAGAATTTGCCTGGGCAACATTTATCGATCTAAGTAAGGCATTTGATTGTGTCGACCATGACGTTCTGCTATACATAAGTTGAAGTTTTACGGAATCAAAAAATTAGCTTTCAATTTTTTTCAATCCTATATCTCTAACCGGAGGCAGGTAGTACATGCGGGGGGTAAAACGAGCTTGGTTGCAGCATAGATGAACGGATACTTATAATCCGTTCCTCTCTGGTTGCAGTTAGTAACTGTAGAATCCCCCAAGGCTCAGTCTTTGAGCCCCTACTTTTTTTGATTGCCATAAAGGACCTGCCTTCCTGCCTAAACAGTTAGAACTACCTAGATGCTGATGACACCACCATACTATCTAGTAACTTTCAACAGTTAGAGCATTTAGCTAATCATGAAATTACAGTTGTCGCTGGTTGGTTTACGGCAAACAGTCTTATAATGAACACAGATAAGACTCTAACTATGGTTTTTGGTCTTAAAAAGAGGCCAGATATTACACTAATCCAGAACCGTGCCAATGTGTCAAATTCCTGGGTGTTGTTCTGGACAAGAATCTGACGTTGTCTCAACATTGACCATCTATGCAAAAAGTTGAGTGGGCTAGTGTTTTTATTTCGTAGGTTTAGAGATCTTATCCCTATTGAGTACCTGAAATCAGCTTATTTTGAGCTTTTCCAGTCAGCTCTAAACTATGGTATAATTTTCTGGGGAAACAGTGCACACATTAATAGAATACTAGTCATCCAAAAAAATTCTAAGAATACTGTTTTATGCTAACGAAAATGAACAATGAAAACCTATTTTTATTTATTTTAAAACAAGGACTGTTATTAACTTATACATTTTTAATATTCCGTTATTTAGTTTTAAGAATCCCCACTCATACCCAATAAGAGTTGATATACACAGCATTTATACCAGATCAGAGAACAAACTAGATATCCCCTATACCAGATTGAAAAAAAACAAAAACTAGTTATAAAGCACTAGGTATGAAATGTTTAAACAAGTTATCTATAAACATTCACACAATGACTTTTGTTAATTTTAAAACTGTCATTCATAAATGTTTAGTTGCACATCCTTTCTATTCCACAACTGAATTCCTTGCACTTACCCCTCAGAAATTAAAATCTAATACCGGTACCGTACAACTAACTAAAACTAACCTTTGCCTTATGTAATTTTTTTCTTTTCATTTTATCTTCTCCTAAATTCCATGGCTAACAAGTATAATTCATAATTCTTTTATTGTAATTTTTTATTATAGTTCTGCTCTTTTGTTAAACTGACAAACGTATTTTCTTACATAATAGTATTTGGACTATTTCCATTGTACAAAAGAATGTATCAAACGGAAAATGAAAATAAACTTCTTGATTCTACTATCTCTGTACACCATTAATCGATGTGACTTACAAGTTACACACCAGCTATAGAAAAAATAGAGAACTGCAAGATTGCATGGTCATCAAATAAATACCCTAGCTTAAAAGCCTAAAAGAAGAATTTTTTATTCTTCAGGGCTTTTTCCCTGGACTCAACAATTTTTAGAGGGGCGTCTTCTAGCCTAACGGGTAGCTTCTTGGATTTCGGTGCAAGAGATGACGGGTTCGATCCCCGGGGTGGCCACAAAATTTAGATGAGAATTTTCATTAAAAAATAGTGTACTTCGAAATTGCACAGCTTAAGTTGAGCCTGCCGTTAGCAAAACAGAATAAAAAAGATTTATAGGTTATGTTTTACACAGCTTGTTGCTAAACAAAATGTGTAATATTATTGTCAGCAATTTTTATTTTACGTAGTGATTTTATTTAAAGATTAGTCTTTAGGTTTTTATGATATTCGACAAATTATTGTATAATGTTTAATATATTTGATATATATTTCTTATTTTTTTTTATTTTCTGCCAGACTTGGTTTGTTCACAATGGTGCAGTTGAACTACATGAAAATGATCCACTTCAAAAGAATATGTACAATAAAGGTTAGTTAGTATTCATGATTCATATTTAAAATATCACAAAAATGGTGACCCGTTTATGTAAAATATAAATTATAAGAGACAAAAACTAGTCAATTGTGAAGATGGTACTTTGGCGTTTTCTACATTAATTCTTAATTAGTTCTATAATAATTATCCATCAAACATTTGACAATAACATTATAGAAATAAAGTAATATGCAATACTTTCTTCCTCTTACACTGTCATAGTTATATATTCCGTCTATACACAATTAATTTAACCCTTAACATCCTGGGGTGACCGCTTGAGTAATTTATTTATTTGATTTTAAGGGTTTCAAAAGACGATGACCCCTGCCATGCCAGGTAGTTGTCCCTCTCCACACCGAAACTGATCCCTATTGTCACTTGTCTTCCGGTCGTAATATTTATAGATTTGTTTGTCGTCAGCGGTCTGTGGGACCAGAACCAGGACGGTACACGATAAATTCACGACCCGGCCCATTGTCTAGTGTGTGTTTTTGACTCGTATTTCAAAGAGATGTTTGAAAACTGGTACACGGATGCTTTTATAAGTGAATTGGATTCACTTTGATGGTGAAACCACAATTTTAGCGAAATTTTTAGAACACGAGGCTGACATATCAAGTTTCGAGCATGCATCCGTCGAGAACTGGGAGTATAGGAACCTAAACCCGATACTGTTGGTGAAAAGCTGAATAAAAGAAAGACCTATTACTACACATGTGATCCGAAGAAGATAAGAAAAACTGCCTACATTTGCTATTGATGTAAAAAAATTTTGCCACAAGTGTACAACAAAATATTGTAATGATTGTAGATCTATGTTATAAGCTGAAACTAGCTGTAAAGCGACTGTCTCAATTTTGATGGTAATACATTTTTTTATAAGTATTATTATTTTTTTACATTCATCATATCCTATGGAATGGAAAAGTAGCAATAAGTAAACACTTTGTCATATTTATCATTAAGTTTTTTTGGATTTAGAAAATGTTTACATTTTGCAGCAGATTTCGCAATGACCAAGTTTTTCAAATTTTATACATGTATTCGCATAGTAAACATTTCAAATAACTTATTAGAGTGATGAAATGATTTTCAGCAGTAAAAAGTAATTTGAAATGTTTTTTTTAAAAGGCGGTCTGTGAGACAGCACCCAGGACTGAGTGTAACAAAAAGTTCACCCAGGACGCTAAGGGTTAAAGAGATAATTTAAATTTAATGTTTGCAGTAAACACTGGTTGTTGTTTAAGAGCACCCAAAGTTAATCTTATGGAGGATAGACATTTTTTTTCTTAATCCTGAAACGTTTTTCATGAATTTGGCACATACACATTTAAAGGTTACATCTCTCAATAAAATTAGGACTAAAGAGTTTGCCATTAAACCAGAGAAGAGGTTAGTAGGGCATCTTCAAAAATTTTTAAATAAGTTGTTTATATTCATATTATGTTTAGTAAATAATAAATAACAATATATCATAATCATTAGTAGTAAATGTTTAGAACACTGTGGACATTGTAGAACACTGGGTATACAGTGTTCTGAACATTTACCTTATCAGTATTATCATTGACAGTGTCGTAATTAGTAATTATAAAACATTAAATACACATGTCAAATATACGTGTGTTTTCTTTAATGTATTAGTCAGTTTCCAAAATTTACATTTTTGTGTTTATATTTTTGTAGATAGCATGAATTATAAGTGAAATGACATTGATAGTATGACCCACAATTAGACATCCACCTCAATAAGATGGCTTTTTTATTAATCCCTTTGAGACTCATATTATCGAATTATTTATAATATTATTTAGCAGATGCAGTAATACAATTACAGTCTATGTTAAAAACTTAATTTCATATTGGAAATTTTCTAAAAACTTGATTTCTGGTATCTTGAAAAACTGTTAAAGCAAGTGAAGTTTGCTGAATATGCAAATTTGACGTAAAAGGAATATTCAATTGCTTCTCTTAATCCCTGATACATGATACAACAATTTTTTTATTATATCTTTTTTTTAAATCGTGAAACTTAATTTTTGCCTCAAAATATCTTCTAGGAAGTATTTTGATTAAGTTTTTCCTTAATATATTTACATTCATGAAACTTTGCGCACATTTTTGTGCATCGTGCTAGCATATATTTTTATGACATTTTTAGACATTTATAATGTACTGCCCAGGTCTATTGCATGTAACTATTTTGACTGAATAAGTTTGTTTCTTTATTTACCAGACAAACTTCCTTAATTTTATAAATTTTTCATCCATTCCACATACTATTCTCTTAAGCTGAGAAACTGTCTATTTCCGTACATAATCATATTTTCAAGAGCTCCTTCCTGAAAATGGAAAATGATTATGTTACTCATTTAATGAGTTTTTAAAAGTTTTATAGTCTAATTTTCTACATTTATCCTGATTCATCTTGACGTCCTTGTCACATTTTTTTCAGAATATAATGAAATATTAAATTTGATTGACAAGTCCAACAAGGCATACATTCCATGTTTGCATACCAACTGTACCTGCTATGTAGACACAATAACCAAAGATTTATCGACATTCAAGAATGGGATAACTGAAGAAATGTTGAAAAAAGCTAAAAGCAAGTAAGTGATTCCTATGAATAAAGTAAATGTATATAATAGCTGTGTCTAAAAATCTCACTTATGGGCCATTCCATCGTCACAGAGATGGGGGGACAGTTGAACATGTTTGATTGCATATGCAAGACAATATATTTTAAATTATAAAACGCAGTTCACCAAAAACTCTCGTGCTGTATTCATGAATAGATATAAAAAAATACCTTGGATTATTTTAGAGCTGTTACACTTTAAAAACCTGTCACGGGTGGGATAGATAAAGGAAGAGGCACTATGTATCATTCTAAAAAAGTAACAAACTCTGTGAACTTACTGAACAGAACTGAAGGCCAATTTTTATTTGGATAGATTAAAACACTCTTATTTCAATATCTCCAAAAATAAAAGTCTATCTTCAATATATTCATTTTAATTTAACTGGTGTCACAGATAAATAAAACAATGAATAATGACAACAAAAATTGTTTTTATTTTTAATATTTGTATTATTATTACTTATTATTACACTTATTATTTCAAATATCATAAAATATAGTTTAAAGCTTCATACAGTTAAATTCTAATAAAGTACAGAAGAGTGTCGAAAATCCAGACGTGAAAAATCTGAACCAATCCACAGGTTTTTGCAGACCATATTTGAAAATTTTTCAGGAGAAACTGCCAGTACGGGGCGGGGAATGAGTGGTGGACTGAGCCAGGTGAATGACCTTCAGCATGTATATTTTTAACTTGGTGACTTAGCCATACCCCTAATCCCCTTATGAATTTGTTCTTTTCCTTACATTTTTTCCAAGAAAAAACTTCAGTAATTCACATTTAATATACAAAATATGTTAAAAAAACATTATTTTGTTTAATTTAACTGTATTCTAGAACTTCACTATTATAGGGCTAATTATGCGTTCAAAAGGTATTCATAGGTTATGTTTGAAAATCTGGACAAAACGATTAACCAAACTGCCTGCGGTCCCAATTGGTTCGGATTTTCAACGCTCTACTGTATACTTAAAAATCTAAATTTCTTCATTCCTTATAGCAGCAAACCTACAGACATGCTAGCTCTGGGATAACATTCTGGCCAGTAAGTCAAAAGTTTTGGGACGAAACCAGAAACTCCTGTCATATTACGAGTGGTCACCTCTAGCTAGCCTATATGACACACTGCCACAGTACCTAACACCTACTGTCTTCAATTCAATGCAAAGACCCTAGGACTATCTATGGTGATGTGCAATTAAGTTTTTTTTTTAAGCTAATGACCTATATGCCCTATATAGGAATGTATACATGTAGCTCTACTCAAAGGAGTACTTTTGGGGCCTTTTTCGTCAAAACATGTGTTTTTTACATTTTTTCCAAAAATTTTCTAATTGAATATTGAACTGATAAATGCAGCTTGCAGCAAGTTACCCCCGTTTACAGTAAATGAATGTTTGTGTATAATTATGAATTATAAATACCAAGTCATTGAAACTGTAAGTGTGTGACAGGGGAATAACATATAAAGTTATCGGGGGACGAGTTTACCGTGATGTAGACTGCATGTTTCCGTCACGATGTGCGGGTGTGGAGCACTATCTTCGCAAGCTCAAGACCAAACTACCTGACCTACAACTGGTTCTCAACACCAGGGATTGGCCCCAGATCTCCCGCTTCCAAGGCCCCATTTTGCCTGTCTTCTCCTTCAGCAAGGTAAAGCAGAAATAACTTATTTGTACTGAAAAAAGAGAAAAATTGGAACAGAACTTTCCAAACACCAAATGAATTTTGAAGTCCACTATTAGCGTTGTTTGAGTCAGGCACTGCAATACTTCCGTTTCTGTAATAGCAGTAACAAATAATAAGCTTTTGATGATACTGTAACTTTTGCTTGCATCAATATATCAAAGTAAATGTTTTTGTAAGAAAATGCCTAAACGTCTTAACAGCTATAAAATAATTTATCCTATTTTATTTTAAATACAAACAACTGTATATACTAATAACCGTGTTTTTTAGTATAGTTGAAAATAACTTTTTAAAATTTATACAATCACACCTTAGAATCTTTTGTTACTACTTACTAAGAGTTTTCCTGAAGTCTGTCAAAAATGTTGTCGGTTAGTTTTTCTGGTCCTGAACATCAGGATCGTTCCAACTGCCGTAGTAATTTCTTCTTTCTAATTCCCTCTCCAGTCCCAATTGATCTTTAATTACTTTAATTGATCTCTTTTTTCGTGCCATAATGGACAACTTAACTAAACACAAAACTGCCTGGAAAATTATCCGCTCTCAAAGTATAAACTTCCGAAAAGAAGGCGATAGGTAGAAAAGTAGCTTTCAATGCAACAACGCGACGAGGCTCTGTTGACAAGGGTTGTGGATGGTGCGGGGAGAAGAGACCACTCTCCTGAATGAGGATGTGGTAGAGGGAAAGTAGGGGAGAAGCGTGCGCACGCGTCGGTGGCTGTGCGTTCCGGAGCGTGCGGCCGGTGGCTGCGCATTATGAGCACTTGGATGCCTACTCGTCGAATTCTGGCGCATGTATGATTATTTGGTACAACGTTCCTGGGTGACCTGTTGAATATAACAACTCCAGTTTTTTGTACATTGTTAACCTTTTTTAGCCTTTCAAAACGACATATTTTATAAAAAGGTCGGATAAAAAATGTGGCTTTAAAAAATTATTTTTGTAGTACACAAAATTTTTTTTCTTATTTCAAATTTGCTCAAAGTTTACGTGAATAAGGTCTGTAATTCATCCATGTTCCCAAAATTTCAGCTCAAAAGCATAAGTAGTTTTCCCACACTCCTTGTACCAAAACTGAAGAATTTTTGTATTCATCACCCCGTAATTCAAAAAATGTTCACTCAAAAATTTTAAAAATTACGCCAAGGTATATTTAAGGTATAATGATTACATAAACGTTAAAATTAAGGTTTTTTAAAATAGTAAATTTTGCTGCTTGCACCACCTTATACATTTTTGTTTTCAGCTTTATACCGGCTTAGTCTGGATTATGTATTAATTGTAATATGTTTTAGATATTAGTTCACTTGAGGAAGGAATCAGATTCCAGATCCCGAAATATCGTGAAACTTTGTTTGACTTAAAATCGTTAAGGAAGATGTCTGCAATAAAAATCTAAATAACATATTACGTATTTTAACCTGACTTAAGTCTAGTAAATAGGTGAGAGTTGGATAAAGCAGTATTACTTTAGAGTTGGCAAAACTGTTGCTGCTAGAGTGGATACATATGCATCTGAATCTAAGACGCCACGACAGCATTCTAAGATGGTCTGTCAACGAAACCTATTGTTTTGGTCAATTTTTTTTTAATTGTATGTTGTATTGTTCAATATTCTATGAGATGTGTGTATTCAATATTAATTATGGAACATTTTTGTATGAACCTTTCAATTTCAAACTATTGGAACTGATAGGACTGGTACAAAATGATTAGCAATCTGAAGAGGAGAAATAAAAGCCTCTCTTTTGCTTGCTGGAGACTAACTGCTGCCAATGTAAGGAACTGCCACCTTGTTGTTTCCACCAAGAAAATTTTCAATATAACATTCCAAAAATATCTTGTTTTTTAATGGTCTAACCCAATAATGTGTTCATTTTAAACAAAAAAAATCATGTCATAACCCAATAATGTTGTTTTGTTTAAAATTAGACATAGCTTTTTAGCTATCCTTTTACCTTAAAAAGCTTTTATTATATAAATGATAATCTTTTCCATGAATTATAGACCAAAGACTACTTGGATATAACTTATCCAGCTTGGGCATTCTGGGAAGGTGGACCTGCAATTAAGTTGTACCCAAGAGGACTAGGCCGCTGGGATCAGCATAGGCATTTGTTGGATCAAGCCAGGCAGAGGTGGCCGTGGCGGGACAAACTACCAGTTGCATTCTTCCGTGGCTCACGGACCAATAGCGAGCGTGATACATTGGTCATGCTGTCACGGGAGGAGCCAGCACTTGTGGATGCTGCGTATACCAAAAACCAAGCCTGGAAGTCTGACAAGGTAACCTTCAATAATAATGATACAGTACGACCGCTCATATCCGGCCACCTTGGGACCGAGCGCTTGACCAGATAACGATTTGGAGTTGATAAATTTTTATCAACTACATAATGATTTAAAATGAGGGTTTAAATCTTTTCTTTTTTTGTTATTAGTAGAATACACACGTTTATAAAATCAATACAAAGTGTCATCAACAATCTCATTGGAAGGTTTTATCAAGTATCGTCCCTCGGAAAAAACCTTTTCATTCTCTATCTTTCTACAAAAGTTAATAAAAGTTTTTTGTTATCTGGCCTTTAAAACTAGTACAGTAGCTCAACTGAGTAATAATCTCCAAATACCCTGAGATCCTGAGAACAGTCGGGTAGCAGAAGCTAAAGCTAGTACATACTTTACTTATTCGTAAGCCGGGGGAGATATATTTTGACATCTCCTCTAGAAAGAAAGCAGCCGGATGTTCTGAAGACTGGGAAAACCGAAGCCGGTTATGAGGGGTTTACGGTATACTTACTATATTTTATCTTACTATAGATGTAGAAACTACAACATTTGAATCACATATTACATCACTACATAGCAATAACCCTACTCGTAACAGATTACAATAAAAATAGCATCCCATGTTTGGATTGTAGCTCTTTAAATTGTCCAACAAAATATAAACCTTTATGTTGGCTTTAGGAGCCTAAAAAATAAAACCTGAATATAATTAAAGTTGACCCGCGTTGAGGTAGCAAAATTTCTCTCATCCAATGCGGAAAATTTCTCCACCACAAAAATTTTGATTTAAAGAATCGAGTTACGCAGGTAATTCGATGCCAAGGTAAAGTATGTTTGTAAAATAACAGAGCATTTATTATAACTGTGAACAGATTCTGAAATTCGCAAGAATTTTGTTAAGTTTTATACAAAATTATTTTTTCTGTGATTTAGTTTTTCTCTTATAAAATATCAGTCAGATAAACTTCTGGAAAGCGCGAAAGAACTGGTTCATTACACTAAATCTGTTTTAAATCGGAGATTAATTGTTAAGTCTTAATTTACCTTGCCTAAATTTTGAATTATCCACGATGTTTTATCAATGTTGGAATACCAAATGCTAGGGATCACAGAAGACATTAAAATTAACCCGCTTAGTCTTGAGGTCACTTGTCGTCGAGGTGTGAGCTAACCTTTTTTAACACCTTGTTTACGATTTATTTTACATGAATTTAAAAAAAAATTATATCCAATAGTTTTGTTTAACTATTTCTCTAACCTTTCACTATACAAAACAAAAATAACTAATTTTTCAATTTAAAAAATAAAAAAACTCAAATTTTTAATAAATTTAATTATTTTTAATTATTTGCATAATACAGAGAACGCTATTAAATATAAATTTTGCTAATACTCAGTGTATTATAACAAAAAATATCTATTTACTAAAACATAATTTATTAATATTTCATAAGGCCTAAAGACCTTTTTAGTTGTGCTTACTGCTCTGTAACTCGTCGTGAAACAAAGGTACAAGACAGACTGAAGGTCACTTAACTTCCCCCACCGAATCCCCCCAGAATACTGACACCCCAAACAACAGGTACTCCAAGTTTCAGGCCGATATATTTCAGACTCCATGTTTTGTAGAAACTTAAAATGTAAAGTGAGTGCTGCGCTCTCCTTCCGACCATCTGCGGGTTAAAGACAATTTTTAATAAAATAAGTTTAAGTTATCCATATTCAATTCAAAACTTCTTTATTTGTTTCATGTACTGCAATACAACAAATAGCGTCACAGTTTTCCTTAAATCTAACTCAGTACAATGAATTTAGGTTTTATTAGCAGTTATGTAGCATCAGCATTCACATGGGGAAATCGTACAACTCTTCAAAAGAGTAAAAAGCATTTCTGATTAAAAAACCTTTGAGTTCACTTTTGAACTTGTTTTGATTCTCTATATTAAATATTTTTTTGGAATATGTTTAAAAAATACAGTACTGGCATAGGATGGTTTCTTTTTAAATAGTTTAGAGTTATGAAGAGGTAAGACTATTTTTTTTATTTCTGGTGTTGTACCTATGTATGTCTTCATGTGTTGTAAAATTGGATTTATTAGTTCTGACATACATAATACACTCAAGAATATACAAACTGTAGACGGTTAAAATATTTTGGTCAATAAAATGCTCCTTCACAGATTCAGACTTGAGATTTAACATGACTCTTATGGCTCTTTTTTGACTAATTAAAATTTATTAAGGTTTTGTTTGGTTGTACCTCCATACACGCAAACTCCATAAGATATATGGGACTGCACATGGGCATTAAAAACATTTTTTAGGACTGTCAAATTACAAAGATAATACAATCTTTTCAAGGCATAAATTCCTGAGTTTATTTTTGCTAAAAGATGGTCGAA
This sequence comes from Nephotettix cincticeps, assembly GCA_023375725.1. Classification (NCBI taxonomy): domain Eukaryota; kingdom Metazoa; phylum Arthropoda; class Insecta; order Hemiptera; family Cicadellidae; genus Nephotettix; species Nephotettix cincticeps. The sequence goes on from CM041784.1 coordinate 15,858,744, forward strand.
ATGCAAGTCCCAACTAAGATGGTTATCAATATAGATACAGTTCCACTGTAATGTGTTAAAAATGTTTAGATAACTAATCCTTTCACATTCCCCAGGATACGCTGCATGCGCCGCCGGCGGAAGAGGTGTCCCTAGAGGATCATTGCAAGTACAAGTATTTATTTAACTTCAGAGGAGTAGCAGCCAGTTTCCGTTTCAAGCATCTGTTCCTGTGTAACTCACTAGTTTTACATGTTGGTGATCAGTGGTTGGAATTTTTTTACCCAGCCCTTAAACCTTGGGTGCATTATGTTCCTGTGAAAAGTGACTCATCGAAAAAGGATTTAAAGTAAGTTTGATTTAAACATTCTTGCCTCCAGTATTGATTATTGACTAAAAATAGGTTACAAAACCTTCGCCTTTCAATTCTAGTGCAGACAACAGGAGACTAGTTTCGAGACTCTATGGTCCCATTTTCAAGCCTTGTCTAGAATGGTTGTTCAAAACAAGTTGTCATAAACAATAAATTAAGTTTAAAAAAATTAAAAACACTTAATATTACACACATTGTATATTGCGCCGACCACAAATTATTTAAAATACACCGACAGTGACGAAGACCCAACAGGGATCTCAATCCCGAACCTAAATTTTTATTCCGGGATTTCAGGATTGAGAACACTAAACACGACTCACCTCGTTATTGGTAAAATAATAAATGATTTGATATAATTTGTGTATGGCCGGCCCAATGTACAATGTGTGATATATTAAGTGATTTTAATGTGTTTTTATCTTTTTTTAACTTAACTTATTGTTTATGACAACTTGTTTTAAGCGAGCATACTGGACAAGGATTTAAAATGGGACCATAGAGTATTGAAACTAGTCGCCTGTTGACTACATCAGAATTGAAAGATGAAGGTATTGTAACCTATTTTTAGTAAGTTTGATATAACTCTTATATTCATGCACATTCTGTCTCATGATGTAATATAATCCAGGCTACATTGTTTGTTTGGATTAAGTTCTTCAGGATGATTGCAAAATAAAACCTAAAGTTAATTTTTAAGCTTTACTTCTCATTGTACCATACCATATTACACTTTAACACAGAGAAAAAAAATAACCAAGTTTTACTTTATTTATTGTAGTGACACAAGCCTAAAGTGTTAAGGCTAGTGTTTATTTTAGTACTCATACCAGTTTAAATTTTCCTGTATTTTTATTTTTCAAAACTTCAAATTTTTGAGAGAAAATATGTTAGATTTTTTAACTTTTATTGGAGTAATAATGACACCTAGGGACTAAATGGAGACGGTTAATAATCAATGCAAGGACACCTAGAACACGATAGATATTCACTTATTAAATCTTGCAAAGTTTATACACTATTGTATACAATAAATACTAAAAATATGATGCATATCATACATAAAAACATAACAGACATATCTCTAAACAGTAGGCTATTAAAATTACATCTGTTTCCAAAGTGTCGTTCTCGATTGCCACACTCTTGACAGTTCTTGACTACATTTCGTTGCATCCCCCATGGTTGCCTACCAATATAACACCAATAAATCAAGAGAGGGTGAATTCCGTTAAAAATAAGGATTCTTGAGATGCCACTAATCAAGATGATGCAACATTACACAAAGGGATCTATCTAACAATATGATGCAGAGATAGTCTGCTTTTTCCATAGCACTGTCAATTGTATCAAACTTTTTCTGCTGCTGACATACATTATCTTGCTTGATATCCCATGTCTCCAAAATTTGGTAATTTGGTGTTCGTTTTTCACATCTTGAGGCTTCTCGTAGATGTCTAATTTCATGTGATTAAAGTGAACAATTTTTCTAACCAAATGGTGTCAATATTGCCATGATGGTGATGTGTTTATGTCAAATAAGACTAGGGTACGAACCAGAATAAATGAAACCAAATAGAAATAAATTAAATAAAATCCTGAGAAAGACAGCCTTATATCTTGTTCCATCTTTAGTGGTCAATATGAGTCGTAGAAATAAAATCCTATTTTGTTTGTTTGATGAAAATTTAGTGAAGTACCACTAACATGTTAACACCTAAAATATTTAATTAATTAAGACAAATGCTCATTTATCAATCCCAATAGTTCAAAATTATACCCAAAAAATAAGAAGAATGAGCAGTGTATGTTTTTCAATCTAGCACTGTGTTTAAGACTTTGGTATTATGCACAGTATAAAATCATGTTGTATAAATAAATATTAGCAAGCACCATAATGAATATTATACGAGTGTTGTCCACAAAGTCATCATCGTTTGTGCCAGGCGCAATAGGTAGTGGGGGTAGCAGTGTCATCCGAATATTGGTGTGTGCAGCCGTTCACTACCCTTCTAGCTGTGCAAGAGAAAGCAAACGATTGCAAATTTTTGAGTTATAACGTAAAAAAATTAGCGCTGTAATATAAAATCCTGCCACGCGTGAAGTATGTGGGGTTATAAGATTTTTGTGGTCAAAAAACTACACAGCAGCTCAATGATGTGAATTGAGTGCGGTGTATGGCCCAAACATATGAGCAAAGGTATAGTCCTTCAATTGGTTCTCGTTTTAAATTGTGTGAACTAATGTACACAATTAAGACCAGGATGGTGTTGTGTTGTTTGTCCATGACAATGCCCGCCTTTACACACCTCAAAGAACAAATGAACTTTTGAAAAAGTTCAAATGGGACGTTTTTGACCACTCCCCCCTACAGCTCGGACTTAGCTTCCAGTGAGTGATATCCATCTTTTCCTGTACATGAAGCGGTGGTTACATCTCAGATGTTCACTAGTGATGAAGAGCTTCACAATGCTGTGACAGGTTGGCTTCGCTCTCAGGCGGTAGATTGTTTTAAAGACAGAAAAGTTGACAAGAAAAAATGTAATGAAATATGATAAGTGCTGAAATTTATTTGGTGAATATGTAGAAAAGTAGAGAAAATCTGTAGTTATAACCCTTACCAGGCGGCTGACGAGATTTCTTGCAGCACAGTTGGGTCACACGGCGTGGAAACCGAGTTTTTTCACTTTCAGTCATTTTGTCACATTAACTGTGCTGTAGTTCGCAAAACAACCAATCTATTGCATGGTAATGTTCTTTTAACCTCTATTAACTCAAAAAACCAATATGGTGGCTTTGTTGGATTTTCTAGTGACTGAAATTAGATGTTATGCGAATTTGGCCTGTATTCTAGCGCTCCCGTACTGCTTTTGACGAGAAAAAAACGTGCCACTACGACCAGCTGTATTCACTGTTCCAATCGTTGTTTGTTGACATCCATTGACGTGTGTTTATTAGTGTTGTTTTTGAGAAGTAAACAGATAATGTAGTGTGAATGTTTGTGAATCTAAGTAATAAAATAAAAAGTGAACATGGCTCATCCAGACAATCCGGAATTTGATGAGTTCGTGAATGGACTTATGACTGTTTCGAGGCGTATCATACGATGCAAAACTATATTTAGTGGTAATGTACATAATATCTTTTTACTTTATTTACACGTTTCTTCTTACTGTTTTAATGTTTAGAATAATTTTTCATTTATTTGACCATTTATGTAAGCCTACAAGGTTTATTTCAAGCGCTCAGAATTTTTTGCAAAAATAACTATTTTAGATACCTGAAAAATAGTGTTAAAATGTTCAATAAATAAAATTGAAGCATATTTCTGTTTTCTACTTTATTCAAGCTACCTAAATCCAAAAAGAACATTGGGATATAATTTTGATTTTTTTCAAACTAAATGAGCAGGGAGTGTGATATTCAGTAGCGCTTTAAGGGTTGAGATGTATATAGTAACATTTTTCTATATCAACTGGTTTATTTTTGATTTCAAAACAGAGGTTACTTTGTGGACGGCCCTCATACTATAAAGGCGTTTAAAAAGGGTTGATAGATACTGGCTTGGCCTGTAGTCCATCTCTTTCACCAACGAAGAAGAAAACTAACATACAATTCACATCACCATAATGTCTGACAGAAAAATTATTAAAAGTAAACTTTAAAATTTTAAAATAATTATATTGCATTTGTTACACTAAAGCTTTAGATTTGTTCAACTATTTATTTCCATTTTATGATTAATTATTCAACGTTTTACAGGAAGCTTTTGGAGTTTTTCAATGATCACCAAGATCTTGCACAGCAGATAGCACAGAGTGGCAGAGATTTCATTTGGGATCATTTGCATGATAAAGAAGTCATCTGTTACTGGAGACGATTGCTAAAAAGATATGCCAAACTATTGAAATTTAAACCTAGTCTTGAAGGAAATGAAATTGAAATCGTTTAAGTCAATGCTTCCCAACCAGTGTATTGTGGGGACTTTTCCAATTTTATGTTGCTTTAAAAAATCTAAAAAACTCAGTATTCATTTCATGGGGCAAATTTTTCTAAGAGAATTCATCATCACTACCATTTATGGGATCATTTTTGTTCTGGGTCCTATATTCTGGTCTTGATGAATGTTCTTATAATAAAATTTTGTTAACACACCTATTTTATTTTATAGTTTGGAAATCAATTCTTCTATTGAAAGAGAATTTGTATTAACATATTTCAAATAATATTTACTCTTTAATTTCTTTTCATTCCAACTAAATAAAAACTGTTATGTGAACCTTCAAAAAACTTATACTATGCTAAGAAGGAAAACACTTTGATACCGTACTTAATATTTGAGTACTGTACTGAACCTTTTATTATAAGTCAATTTTGTATTTATATATCGCTTAGTTATAAATTTTTATGGACAATCAAATATAAACTTTAAATTTAGTTTCTAGCTCTTATAGTGATGCCTTCAAAGGTTCAATATCAATATATAGATTTACCAATTTGAGTTGATAAACAATTTGTCTTTCATCTGTCATCTTGGCCTTTTGCAAGATAGTATAAATGTATTCATTTAGTAATACCAAAATATTATTAAGGATATCAATGATGTGTGTCTTGACCTATAAAACCATTGTTGCATTAGATTGGGAACCACTATTATAATTAGTCATGGTAGCTCTCAGTAAAATTCAGTGGCGGCTCGTGAGTGAAATGCTAGGGGGGGCGCACACCGGGGGTCTTGGGGTTATGGATTACCCCCCAGGAGAGGGGGGGTCCGGGTGTTCTCTCTGCGGCAAATTTTTGAAAATATGGTGTGTTTTAGTTACTTTTTAAAGCAATCTAGGTATTGAATTTGTGATACATGTGTTTCGTTTTTAACTAAAATATCTAGTTTTCCTCATAAACCTTGAATAATAAATACTATACTCTTGGTCTTATGGATCAACTTAATTTGGACTCTTAATTGTATGGATAAATTATATTGAAAAAAACCTTTATTTCTTGCGATATTTTGTAAATAAAGACGTAAATACCTAACTTAACATTTTAGCGCCTTCATTTTTCACGCGGATGTACCTGCAATACACTACTGTTGTTCGTTTTGCAAATATAAGATGTTCTTAACAAAAAATATATTCGCAATGATTACCTCCTCTAGATAACAAACACTTCTAGAATTCGCGAACTTTGTTAAGTAAAAAGCATTGTTTTCTGGTACACAGTTAACTTACTAATTGTGTACCAAAACTACACTACTTAGTTATATCAACACAAACATAACCTCTGTTACACACAAAAACAAACAGACAACCGGCGCACGGCAATCAACTGTCAACTTGCCACAAATGTTACTCTGCGCATGCGCGGACGACGTCCCAAGACTTCCATAAGAGATAGGCTTAGACGCGTCATAGCAGCAGCCACCCCCACCACTACCTCTCTTCATATAAATGCATTGTGATGGATTGGGACGTTCTGGCGAGCGCCCCACGGCTACAAATACGAACTTTTCGCGCTATTTTTGTATGTTTTCCCGCTATAATTTGGTTGTATACGACTGTTAAAACATTTTTTGGATCTATATTTATAACTAAATAAGTATTTAATTATTTTTCCTTTTTCAAATCTTTGGGGGGCGGCGTCCGAGAGTCCTTATAGGCGAGCCGCCACTGGTAAAATTTACACCAGAGTGCCGGTAATCCAAACTAATTGGGACCGAACCCTGTTCGGATACTGCACCCAATGTACTGGTTATTATATATAACCAATAAATAAAAAATAATATATATATATATTAGATATTATATTGTTTCCAACCATCAGTATTATAGAATCTCTCAATATGATTAAGTAATTGGAATTTTTACAGTAATAATTTTTTTTTAATTCTAACCCTATCCCAGAGGTAAAATTTTTGTTGATAATCATATTTTCTGTACTGAAATGTCCTTTAAATATTTTATGATAAATAGCTCTTATTTTTACACCTAGCTATGGAACTATATAGCCTATCGTAACAATATTTAATTTAATTTATTTATTTTTTAATATTAATTTTGGCCAAAGTCAAGCTCTGCAGTCTAGGGTAGTCATTTTTAACATATATTTTAAATTATTGTGTGCATGTTTCTATATCAATTTATTGTACTGTCCTACTGTTTGAATATTTTTTGTACTGTAATGACAAGATCTGTTGCACATTTGTATGCTTAATGATTAATAAAATATCTATCTATCAGTCAAAACTGAACAATTCGACCAATTCTACAATGAAATACTTATTTTAAAGTAACAATGACAAGGAGCAGTTTTCATTGGTTTCTTTTTTGTTCCATAATTTTAAATAGAGTCCAAAAAATATGTTAATTAGGTGATTAAGGTGAAGACTTAAACAGTAAATTATTCATTTTGAAATGGATCAGTAAAGAATAAATGTAATTTTTATGTTATAATATTTTGAATTTGTTGTAAATAAATATAATTTTTTTATTTGCTTGTGTGAGTTATTTCTAACTTTTTGATAGTCTTTATACCCTTTAGCCAATTAAAATTGAAGAATTTAACATCAACCTTATGGATATTGACAGTAGTTGGAGCACTACTGAGTACCATAGTACTCTAACTCTCGTTCTGAGTGCACATTATTTGTGTCGCCCCGCCAGCTCGACAACAGAGTACCCGGTATTGTGGTTGTTGGTTATGCTATCGATATAGTTTTTGTATTGCGCATGATAATAAGTATAGTATTATAGACAAGTAATAATACCCTAGGCACCATTGCCACCTCCTGGACACCAAAAATATTAATGATATAATTATTAATTAATATTAAACTTTCAATTTTTAGGTTTTCACGTGAAAACGGGAGGAGTTTCTCCAACTCCAGAAACGTTGTGTAGTTAAGAACACAGATGTGTTAAAAAAAGTCCAATAAAAGATATTAAAAAAAATTAATTAATTCAAGTTCATTTGTAAGATTAAGTGTTCTGACTTCTTTCACGAGAAAACTCATGACTTCTTGTAACCATAGTCATATTGTTGATAGTATAATAGTAGGGCTAATGTACTGGCCCACCAAATAAAATTTTCCTAGTTTTAAAACCAGTAGTGTTTGACTCCTGTCAGATCATGAGCTAGCTTCTTTCTATTGAGCGTTCGCCCTTTGGATAGCTTATGTGAATAACACTGCTATGGTACATACTGTCTTTAATTCACCACATGTACACTAGGATCCATATAGAGCAGACTCGCTAATTCAAACAGATCTGAATTCTTTTTTAATCGAGTGTTCAATAGTTTTTTTATGGAAATATACCAAGTGTACATATTAAATACAATAAACTAAATGTAAATTTCAGAACACAATGATCTTTTAATTGTATTTTGAGAGGAAATGCAATTATACACTCTCAGAGATTAAAAACAGCATACTCTCTGGAGAATGGGACTTTCATCCACTAAAACACCTTACCTCAAGCCCACCGTGGAAGAACCTACTGAGGTATTACGTCAAGGTGGAACTTCGTATGTGAAGCCAAAAAGGCTACAGCTCCTCATTCGCTTTCTGCTGAGGAAAACCCATGATCTTCTATTTGTTTTCTCTTGAGAATGCTCTTGACTTAAGCAGAGATTCACTGCTAGCTTTCTAGAGACGTCATGAGAGGGACTTGGTTCACAGATGAAATGGGCCCTACCTCTTCTATGGGCTGCCCACTGTTCGGACACGAAGAATGTTGTTGGTGAGCATTGTCCCGAAGAGAGTCCTTGTATCGATAGGCTGCTCTAATGATTTTGCCCATCTTATTGAGTACGAACAGAATAACTTATGCCTGGTCAGGAGCTCCGTGGTGAGGCACTTGAGCTCACCAAACCCACATGGTCAGTTCTGGAATAATCAAACATGTTCAGGTGCCTCTCACCTCGTGGTTCCATATCTTCTGCCAGAGCATCGTGGTGGCCTCCCTAGGCACCATGTCACCTCCTGGACACTAAAAGCGTGTTTGCTATGTAATATCAATTTCCTCTCCTGGGCCAGGAAGTTGATCTGAACAGCTCCTGCAACCACCAACGCCGCAGGCTTGGAGAGGGTCCGATATGCTAGCCTAACTTGTATTTTAAGCAGAACTTAACATGTTCGCTACGGACTACTCACCAGTGTGTGATCTATCCTTGCCACCAGGCTGAACGTGCAACGTGTGTGCTCGCCCCCCTCAACTCTTATTCAATTATTGGTGTTTGGCAGCATATAACGGCGACCCGAGATTTTTTGGTCCATGTTTTGAACTGTTTTTCGTTAAATGAATTATTAGTTAAATTAATTCATTAAAAAGCTATTTTATAGTTTGAGTTTTTTATTGTGAAATTAGTTATTTTAAATTTTGTATATGATTAAAGGTTAGAAAAATAGTTAAATAAAAGTGGCATGATATAACTTTTTTGAAATTCGTGAAATATAAATCATTAACAAGGCTTTTAAAAGCGTGAGCATGGGGCTCTTTGACCATCTGCATAACACATGTAACCAACGGCGGGTTAACAGTATATGAACACTTTATGGTCTGAAGACTTAAGGTCTTTCTAACCAGACCCGATGGCTGTGTGCAACGGTCGACTTTGAGGCTATCAAGGGACAGAAGGTTTTGCAGATGGCCAAAATCAGGGTTGGGTAAGCAATCTAATGGGTCAGAACCCAAGTGGAAGTCCAACCCTGCTTCAGTCACATGGATTATGGCCATATTTACAAAGGATGTAAAGGCCTCGACCGTAGTGACTCACGTTGGAGGTTTTGGAGCCAGCAAACCACGCCAAAAATCAACTGATAGAAACTCCCTGGTGGATTAAGTTGTTTGTGAAATGAGAACTTCCATTGTTTTTGTTAGTGTACCATACAGGAATAAAAGACTACTATGGTTCATTGGTCATAGGTGTTTGCCTGTGCCACGTAGCCCTGATGTTGCCCACTGTGATGGAATCCTTAGGGTCTGTATTCCCTGATATGATAATAATCACGGTGTAGATAGCAACACTGGACATTACTGGTAGGCCTACTCAGAAGTTGTTCAAATGCTATTTTACAACTTTGTTATGATGTGTGGGTAAAAAAGGAAGAAAAAAATTAATTTACAATCATTAAACATCTTATGACATGAACGATCACGGGGTTAAAATATTTATAAAATGTACATTCTGATCAATTCTATTATTAGGGAATATGAATGAAAGATCCATTTCAAGAAAGATTAACAAAATTTAATAACTCAAAACATAGCTATATAAATAATTAAAAGCAAGTAAGCTAAAGCTTAACCTCTTTACAAAAATTAAAAGTAGTTTTTAAAGTTTTTTTCAAGAGCCTCACACACTAAGGAAACACACTGGCCTATAGTATATAAATCTATCTTGACCGTACATCACCCTCAGTGAAGATAAAAATATGTCTTATGTAAGTGTTATATTTAAACTTGAATTTACAATGTATACTGTATTTTAGGCTTAAACACACAATGTATGTACATTATTCTACAATGTAATAAGTATACAATGGGATAACAATGACTCAAATGTCTATTAAATCCAGCTCAAAACTATAAACAAATTAATAGAAACTACAATTCCTTAAAGGGCAATTGAATTGCTATAAATCAATATTCATGTGGTAAAAAATCAGTTTGTTTCGTAAAATGTGACTAATATTAAATAATATAACAATGGATTAAATAATTCTGGAAAACTTATAAGGTTTTTAATTTGATGAACTATATAATTTCTGAAATAAATTAATTCCCTATTTTTTTAACATCAATAAAACCATGCAATATCAAATTATTTTCAGTATGAAAACTCCTATATTATGTATACTAAATATTTTAAGATTAAAGAGTCTACTTCATACAAAATACATTAATTGATTAATCTTTGGTACATCAGTATTATGAGTTTTTTCAGTTACAGAGTTGGATCAATTCCCAAAAACTTACAGCTAAGACAATGCTTTTCATGTTGACCCATAAAAGAAAAAAAATATATCTTACACCCTTCAAGTATTCCCAAGATATGATATAGTCATGGAAAGACGGTATTTGCATAAATATAGTCAAATCTTGGTATCCTTCAAAGGTACAATAAGATATCAAAAGTTTTTCGAACCAGGGCAAATTTTTTAGGTCCCTTGATACCAAAAACACCATTCATTTGAGGCTGAATACGAATTTATATACATGATACAGACATGTAAATGTGCAATTATTGAATCAAGTTTGAAAACAGGCATATCAGACTATACAATGGCGGGTTTTGTACACCAAAATTGGGTTTTAACTATTATTTATAAAAAAATAGTTTATCAGTAGGCTACCATTTAAATCAGCTGAAAAAACAATTTAATATGTATTTGGAATATTCAATTTATGTCCATCGCTTACTGAGATGTTGAAATTGGTTAACAAAGTTAGTAGTCTTTAGGAGCAGGAAATCATATCATATGTACAGTAAAAAGTAGAAACAAGATTTTTTTGATTTTATGTTCATTATTTGTAACAAGTTCTACTGACTTGCTTGTACAAAATCACTACCGGTACTTGTTAAAACTTGTAATATTTTAATTTAATTCAAACTTCTCTACTACATTTAAGACTGATTCAACAATACCAACGCACAAGGTAAACCACGAGCATAAGGTAAACACAACAATTGAATGAAGTACTAAAAAAATAAATAAAAAAATTGGGTATATATATATATATATATATTTGTCAACCAGTTTTTTAAAATCAATTAAGGAGAAATAATATGAAAGAATCATATATTTATTTACACTGAGAGTAACATTGGGCAAGTTTGGATATACAGTACAGTATGTAGGCAAACACTATGATGAAAATATACATTGCTACTAGAACTAAAACCAAAGATGACTCAAAATAAAAAGTTCAGGGAAGAAAATAAAATTCAGTTTCCTTTACTGTACACAACAGTAAAAAATCTAAAATCCTTATTTGAAAAACTATAAAAAAAGTAAAACTTTAAAATCAACAACAATAAAGACTACTTCAAGAATAGCAAAATTAGAACACAAGTGTCAAAGGACTATAAACTCTCCTGAAACCGTGTTATCAAACTGCTAAGAGAGGGCAATAAAGGGCACACAGAGTACACAGCTAGAGTGGGAGGCAGCCAGGTTTACAATAAGAGTGGGAGGCAGCCAGGTTTACAATAAGAGTGGGAGCCAGCCAGGTTTGTGATAAGAGTGGGAGCCAGCCAGGTTTACAATAAGAGTGGGAGCCAGCCAGGTTTGTGATAAGAGTGGGAGCCAGCCAGGTTTGTGTCAAGAGTTGGAAGGCAGGCAGAATTGTGATAAATCGTTGGAGACATTGTTTACAATATATTTTTTGGAGAAGTTAGCGTGTGTACTTAGTTGAGCATTACCAACTTTCATTTGTACAGTACTTCTATTCCGATAAGTTTAGGCCTACACTATACAACGTCATTATTGTTACTCGAATAATTTTGACATTGTATACTCGTATATAAGTATCAACGAAAATTGAAAACATCAATGGAATATAAAAACTTGTTGTTAAGTACCTGGATTTGTCTATTATTTCATTTTTTATTTATACAAAATCAAAACTAAGCAAAGTTTTTTTAGGCAGAAAACCAGCCTGTTCTCACTCAACTACACAATTGCATATAAAGTAACCATAGTATGACATAGTATCTTTAAAAACTAATTGGTACAATTTTGAACTAAAGTATTTTTATACCTGAAATACTTGTTTCATTCAAAATTTGAATGACTATTTTAATTCTAAATAGTTATATAGAATTTACAGTACTGTTCTCCTAATAGTTATTACCTGCTGTATTTCAGTCCACGAAATGTAAATAAATACTCATTAATCATGTTAGAGTAAACCATTAATTTATTGGTAATTTTTCATTTATTCATAGATTATTGGTTATATTTCCAATGTATTTTACAATGTAAATATTAAACACAAGATGTGGAAATAAAGTGTTAATCTATTGATTAAAATGAAGTTTTCAGTGATTAAAATAACTGCAATGGAATTTGGGGTAGTTCAGAGTTTTTTTTTTTAATTGGACAGCAATCATAAAACATAAATCAGGCAACAATATGCTTTAGCTATACCCTGTCAATAAAATTCTTTGTAATACAATTGAAAACTAATAAACAACTCAAGTGCAGGCTTTTTGGTATAGATTTAGGCCTGCCATTATATTAAAACTAGATCTCATAATAAATACTTAATTATAGGATAAAACTTAAAAAATTTTAAAAGTATCTAAGACACCCACTATGTAGCAGGATTAACATGACTAGCTAAGTAATAGGAACAAATAAGTGTAATTTTGTAGTAAATAAAAATAATAACCAGAGTTAGGGGCATTAAAAGAACCAAACACCAGAAATGTCTTATTCACAGTATATTACTGTAAATATATTAAATATTGAAAGCACATTTTTTGTTTTTTTATTGGAAGGGGCGGATTACTCCCAAGGCACTTCAGCCGTAGCGGTTTTTTGCACACCCCTGTGTGGGTTGCGGCATTATCACATAGCGAAAAGCCATTGGTGATTGATTGGCGGGATTTGAACGCGGGACCTTGGGCACCAAAGCCCCGCGCTCTACCACTAGACCAGCGCGCTCCCCTACATGTTATTAAACTTCTTGTCAAAGTTTTGTATTACAACAAGAAAGGGCTGTGAATCTGGGGGTTTTTAAGGATATTTATATTGTATTCAAAATTAAAATACTCATTCCTAAGATAAACAAAATTGTATCCCAGCAATTAGAAAATTTGTTGAATTTAATTTTTTGTTAACTAATATTATAATTTAGGAAACTAACTACTGTAATTAATTAGATTGTTAAACCAATTGTAATATAATGTTGATACAAAAGCAGTTTTTTATAATATTTATATGTTAGAAAAACTTCAAATTTTTTTGTCTTTTTATCAACTAATAAAAATGAACAATTTTATGTTTTTAAAGATATAAACTTTACTTAAGAGAATTTCTTATATTACATTCAAAACAGAAAAAAACTTGACCCTGAAAAAATTAGTCTTATTGGCTCTAACCTTATAATTTTTCCCATATTTCCAGAAAAATCATAGAATAGTTTAAATTGTTCTGCATTCTCTACAAAACCTTTATTTTTTGTTTAAAAGAGGAAGTAGAAATACCCTTAAAAATCCTATTAATTTGTAATCTGTACCTTGTAATGCTAATTTTCAATGTCAAATATTGCTATATGGATAGGTTTTTGATGTCAAAATATGAAATAACAATTAGGTATTACTGTGTTAGTTATCAGAAATAATATCTATCAGAAGTTTATTATCAAATTTTTACTTCTGGTGATTGTTACTTTTAAAAATTGAATTAAAGATATAGAGAGAAAAAATCTTTGGTATTCTTACGTGCAAAGATAAATAAACAATAATGGTAAGAGTATTATTCTTAAGTACATAAAAACCATACAAAATCAATTGCTTAACATAAAAATCACAGTCTCATTTTAAATACTTCTCTGTACTCTTTATAGATCAATTATAATATTTATTAAAAAAAGCTGATAATGAGCTTAATTTATTAAGCCTGATTCATTGAAACAAGAAGCTTTATTTAAAAATAAATAAAAACTAAGTTTGTTGTCAGTGTATCAACAGTAACAAAATTAATAACACTATTAATCACACATACAAAATATGTCCTTGCTTCTCTATTATATGTCACCTCCGATTTTTCCTTTTTAATTGAAAGTAGCCCATTAAAACACTCCATAAAAAACTAAACAATTAATCGTTAAAAACCCAGTTTTTTAATTTAAAAATTAATAAATAAATACAATAATTAGACAAGTAATGTCCATATTTATTGTAACGGTAAAAAGTTAAAGGGGGTCCGTTTACATGTTTTTTATGTTTGCCTCGGATAACCTCAGGGACACTGAGTTACCCAGGGTTCGTTAATTTAATTTTGCGAAACTAATTTCTAAATGGCTCATTTTTGCCTTGTGTGCGACGTCTAATTTCCTCGCCTAGGTTTCTAACATAACCCGGAGGTAAATAATATAAATCAAAACAGCGACGAAAATCATCGTAACAAGCCCAACTATCTTTGTTGTTACGGTACCATAGCAGCGCAGCGCAGTGTAATAATTCCGGTAAAACCATTAAAATTGTACTATTGTCAATACCGTATGATTCCATTAATTCCTCTAAACGTTCTAGAAAAGAGATCGGGTCAACAGGATCCATTCTGTTGATACCTGTCGATTCTTGTCTAAACCCGTACTCGACCGCACTAGGGATGGGTCTATCAGAACCACTAAACTCCACGCCGCCATTTGAGGGTTGTAATTCGGAAAAATATTCTCACGATTCACCTCGTTATGATTATTTTCGTTAGCGCGAGATTTAATTACAATTCCGCTACAGTGCGGTATATCTCATCCATTGACACTTTCGGGGGCATTCCTAACAGTTGGATTAATTTTCCAAGATCCCGATTTCCTGTTTGCTCCTGATGAGCAGATCGTGAATAATCCTGAATATCGCCGCTATTCACATTTTCCGAAAAATACAATAAATTTCCCGCAACTGAAATTTCTCCCTCCGTAGGAGTTTTTGTAGTTTTTTGCCGAGGAATACCTTCCTTCCAGAATTTCGCAAGACGTCTTCTCAGTTCATTCATAGTTCCCGTCGTATCTAAACCGTATTTACTCATTTCTACTTTAATCTCATCCTTTGTCAAAGTCCGAATCCAACTAGTCCGAGGGTCATCCTCAGAAGGTGATTTAGACGTAAAAGTTTGTGTAGTAAGCGGTAAACTTAATGCGGCTGTACTGGGAACAGTCGTAACCACATTTTCATCCGTACTCTCAGTATTCGGTTTAGGCGCTGTTGTTTTCGGGATCGTTCCTGTACTGACCGTTGTACTGGTTGTTCCACAAGCTACCTTCGGTTTATCATGTTTATCTCCCTTTGACCTCGTCGGAGAGTGAACATACAGTTTGTTCATCCATACTAAATAAACCCGAATTTTCAAAAATAATCCGTACAATCCCATTTTGTCACAAAATCACTAACCAATTACCTATTCTGTTAGTTAATAATCGAGTGTAAATTATCAATTTTCAAACACGTACGCGGTACCGGTTTTAGTTCCTTCTCCAATTCTAAATTGAAACAATACAGTTTCACAAAATATATGTTTAATTCTTTCGGGCGCCACTAGTAAGGTTATTCCTCACAGTTAAATATTAATTTCAAAATTTAACAAAGTTTCTCAAATTCAAGTCCCTGTTCGGGCGCCATTTGTAACGGTACTTGCATACGGTGAGACAGGTTCTGGCAAGACCTACAGTATGGGAACATGCCCCTCGTGAAACCCAGATGATGTGGGAATAATCGAGAGAGCCGTCTGTGACATGTTCAATAGGATAGAGCGTGATGAAGACTGGGTCTATAACGTCACAGTTTCCTTTTTAGAGTTGTATAATGAACTGATAGATATTCTCAGTGATTCAAAAAACAGCCAGGTGGATCTACGGGAGGGTAATAGTGGAATATTTATTCCGGGGTTGACAATGAAGAAGGCCTGTTCTGCAAAAGAAGTCCTCCACTTTTTAAAGCAAGGGTCGGAAAACAGAACGACTTGAGCCACAGCTATGAACGCCCAGTCATCCCATCTTCACCATTTACATACATCAAATCAGGCATTCGGAAGAGGATGATGCGATGTCTGTGAAATTTCATCTAGTAGATCTGGCGGGGTCAGAAAGGTCAAAGAAAACAAAATCTGAGGGCAAACGGTTTCTTGAAGGTGTCAATATAAACAAAGAATTGTTTGTCCTGGGCAATGTTATCTTATCTCTCTATGACGGTGCATCCTTTGTGAACTACAGAGACAGCAAACTAACCCGCCTGCTAAGGGACTCCCTTGGTGGGAATGCACTGACTCTGATGTTGGCATGCATCAGCCCCCAGATAGCAATTTGGACGAGACAGTCAATACGTTAAGGTATGCAGATAAAACCCGGAAAATAAAGAATAAACCAGTCGTCAATCAAGATCCTCAGAAACAAGAAATCAATAGGCTGAAGCAAACGATTGAAGAACTTCGTCTGCGAATCGTGTCTAGTCAAACTGGAATGTCCTGCCCGCCTGAGCACCAAAATCTCATAGTAAAAAATAAACTTTGATTGAGAAAAACAAAAAACTAGGAGCAAGTTTAGATCACATTCTCCTACAAGTAACATCGTTGCTGCAAAGAACTCAAATTGCTGAAGCAGCAAGAGATAGACTGAAAGCCATTCTCAATAATTTGAATATGACATTCAACACCACTGATAATGGACTAGGTCTCAACGCTTCCTTGAACGAAGACCAGAGATTAAATATTAACAACCTTAAAGGCCTGATGAATGAATTGAAGGTCGAGAATGAAAAAAGTGAGTCCCAAAAAATGAAGTTTGATGAGCAGCTGTGTGCTGCGAACAAGAGCCTTAATGAATATGGCCATGCGATGGACGAATCTAGTGTAGAAGTGGAGGACGAAGGTCGTGAAGAGTTCATCCTACAGCAGGCCAAGCTTCATAAGGAGTTACAGGACCTAGATAAAGATCTTGTGTGGAAGGAGGCATTGGCTATGAAACTTGCAAAGAGTAATACTGGACGAATCTAGTGTAGAAGTGGAGGACGAAGGTCGTGAAGAGTTCATCCTACAGCAGGCCAAGCTTCATAAGGAGTTACAGGACCTAGATAAAGATCTTGTGTGGAAGGAGGCATTGGCTATGAAACTTGCAAAGAGTAATACTGCTGAACAGTCTGTGCTGAAATGTAACTATGAGGAAGATATTTTGGAGCTAAAAGCTCAAATAGACAATCTTACTCATGAGAAAGAGGAATTGGAAAAGCAACTAAAATTTCGGCGATCAGCAAGTATTGATCATAAACTAGCTGAGCAAAGACGAAAGAGAGTCCTAGGTCGCATATTAATTCAGTAGAGTACAGAGTTGGAACAGGCCTGGTGTTGGATTAATTAATACAGCTAGGAGTACTGGGCTGAAATAAGTCTGGTGTTTATAGAATAATAAATACCGATAGTACGAGGCTGGAACAAGCCTGGTGTTTTATTAATAATTCAGTTAGTGTACAAGGCTGAAATAAGTCTGGTGTTGTGGGAGACAGCTAGGACCCAGGCTGGAATAAGCCTGAAGAGAGAATTAAAGTAATTCAATTAATAATAAAAGAATAAAACCTTTTCCAAATTGTATAGGGGTTCGTGGGCAAGGATGAAACCTACCCTCTGATGACTGTGAATTAAATGGTAAAGGATTTCTGAGCCTTCACGAACCATATAAAAATAAATAAATTAGTTCTCAAAATTAAGTAAACCGAACCCTGGGCAATTCAGTGTCCCTGAGGCTATCCAAACGAATAAAAACGTGTAACTGGACCCCTTTTTCTTTTTTTACCGTTACATTATATATAAGAATCCCATGAATTAGGTAAATTTCAAAAAGTGTTATCAGCAACATTCCAGTTAAAAATAACAGATTAAAAAAATATTAATTTACTTGTTCGTCTAAAAACACTTAAGTTTATATTAAATATTTTAACAAGGATACTCCTTATCATAGGCCTAGAATTATAAAAACCCTGCTTATCAACACTTTACTAATACTTTAAACTACGGTAGTCCAAAGGAACAAGGAATGGTAGCTAAACACGCTGTAAAACTAGTTCCATTGAAGCAATGAAAGCCCTGCAGAAGTGTTTTAAAAATAGTTCTCCTTTTGTTTGGTTCTCGATACAACATGTAGAATAGAATTTTACTACTAATAGTCTCTGGATCACTGATAAACAAAATAGAAGATATTTAGTGTGTGTTGTCTGTTGAAAGATCCCTTAATCTCTTCACTTCACTACAATTGTTGGTACTTATTTTTAATAGCATATATTCAAATTGAATGTGAATATCCATCTGAGATGAAATCTCAAAAACACATTGATGTTATCGGATAATGGCCAAAATAATTCACAAACACAACAGCGCTCATGAATGTAAGAGAACTTTGGCCGACATATGTTTACACATAAAAGAGTATATAATTCTATTTTAAGTATGATAAAATCACATCATATGGATTTTCATTTCAAAGTCACGTTTAACCTGAAGATGATACTATTTGAAATAAGCATGAATTATCTGTAGACAATTTTACCAAGATAGACAGGTGGATCATTCAACAGACAAGTTAGTTAGTTACTGAAATGGCAATCTGTCCAAGGTAAGGTATTTCAAGCCAAGTTGAATTAGATGAGTGTAAGATGATTGTGGGGCGATCTTGTAGTCTTGTTACTGACTAAGGCTGACATGTTCCTTAAACAAACCTATTAATTAATAGCCCAACATACAACAGTCAATGACATATCTAAGGACCTAGAGGTTAACGTGGAGTCCGAACCACTGCCTCTGAATTACAAACTGGTCTAATTATTTGGATGGCATTTACTTAGTATTCAATATAGTAGAGAATACACCATCCACCGACCATCACTCGTAACAAGGTATACAAAAGCTTTGGTAAGTCATGTGATTTATCGATGCACTACCAAATCCTGCTTCTCTTTTTTTAGTTTATTTTAAAAATATTGCAAGCTTCCTCTTAATCGGGGAGTTTTCAGGTAGTGATATCAGCCATTTTCTAAGCCCTGTCAACATAACAGAGCTCGTAACCAAAAAAGCTCCAGCCAAACTGTACACATTAGGAATTTCATGAAAAAAGAGCACCTGCCAAATAAATGCAAATACAATATCAGCCGATCTAGCTATGGCAACTGGACCGGCTTGTTCGAGCTGAAGGGAGAGTGTCAGAAGTATTTGACCACCAAAACTGAATAAAGCTAAGGCCACGACTAGAATTCTTTCAAAACCACATTGGGGCCAGCATAGCGCTCCAAGTGCCCAAGTGACTCCTACGGTTTGGATGAGAGCAAAGGCACCAAAATTGGCCATGATTACTGAAAAATGTAAGCCTTTAAGAGCTCGTAGAAGGACATAAACGTTTGCTCCAAATAAAGTTGCTGAGAAAGCAGCAACAGCTGCCCAGAGATCTGTTCCAGAAGTCTCCTCTTCTGAGGCTAGAGATGGTATGTGCGTCCCAAATATAAAAGGAGGACGTGTGATTAATACTACTCCTATCAATGTTAAAAGAATTGTAACAACATTGAATAGTCCACAGGGTTCTTTAAGAAATATGCGTGCAAATATTGCAACAAATACTGGAACACTGAATACTATAACAGAGGAATCTGCAAGAGGCATATGCCTAAAAGCGTAAAAGCTTAACATCAGTCCAGTTGTTCCAACAAAAGAACGGAGTAGAAGCATCAAACGTTTCCCAGATGGATATGGATTCTCATTTCTCCAGAGTACTATTGGAATTGCAGGTAAAAGAACACCAACAAATCTACAAGCAGCTAATTCCATAGGATGAACATTTGTAAGCCATTTAACAATAACAGAACAAAGAGAGAAGAATAAGGATGATATACAAGCTAGAACTAGGCCAAGATAAGGGTACGAGTTGATCTTTGCATTTCTCTGTGTAACATCAGTTTCATCATCCCGGATATCTTCATCCAACAGTCGCATCTCCAGGTGGTCATCCATGTCATTGTTATTCATTTTGCTTCTGTATGTTTTAATGGAAATAGATTATTTATATTTAAATCATCCTCCAATTAAGCCTTTGAACATAATTTTTTTCTGTTTATGGTTGAATCATGAATTATCTTGATCTTCTTACATCGGAATAATTCCATTACAACCTTCAGCCTTCATATTCAGATGTATTAAAATATTTCCTGGAAAAAATTAGGTTAGTCTTTAAAACTGAATGAAGAAAACAAGAAATTTACAAATTATTAAATAACCTCCATTTAGTTGCTATAACGTTTGATTCCATGAATATACCTATGTTTTTGTTCACATTCAGAGATAGGGACTGGAAAAATATAGCCTACCAAATTATTTAGGTCCAGAATTTTGGTTTTATTTACTTAACTTAGGTATATTGTTATTAAATACTTATTTAAGACCATTGGACCAAACACTTCATACTTTCATGGATATTCTGAAATCAAACTGATGAAACCAACCTTTGGATCTCCATAAGACCTAACTAGATGTATATCAAGCTAATCAGTAAATTAATTTCATTATTTTTGACATCTTTGATGTACCATTGTATCATTTGATACTTAAGAAATGTTTGGGGATTGCATCCAAAAGCGCACGAATGTGTCTTCTTACTTAACCCTAGAACACAAAGGCTCTCTGAGCCAAGCGTTGTTACAAAGGCGTAGTCTCTCAGACTACTTTTTTTGAAAATAAATAAAAAATACTTTAAATGACAGGGAATTTTTTTAAATTATAAAAACACTTAAAGTGAACATTGAACTAATGTTTTATAAGAGTTTAATCTAAAAATCTTAATTGTTCTGGCACTGGCAGCAGATTGTCCCTTGGTGTTCGCCATACATGACGTTTGCGCAACGTCCAAAAAAATGTTTTGTCATGCGCCGTAATATTGGAGGTAAGAAGGCACAAACCTTCCTACCTTTTTGGACTGATTGTGGAGCTTCATTTGGCACACTTACATTTAAAATATAATCAATAGATTGCCGGACGAGAGTTCGTGGCAAAATTGTGGCCTGAAGCCAGTACTTCAGGAGTTCTCTGTGCGTTTCTCTAAAATATTTTGCCGACTTAGGGGCTTACACGATTGGCTCAGACACGATTTTCTACATATAATACGTATATATCATTTAAAGTGATGTTTATGATGTTATAAACATTCATAGGGGCCAACTCCTTGTTTTACGACTGCAGGAAGTGTTACTGCACATTTGGTCCAATTCAAATAAATATTTACACTATATACAACAGATATTTCCAATATAATGTTTAACTAACACCAAAACACGAGATAAAGCGAAGGTATACTATACTTTGCAACAAGACACCACGATCCGTACACGTTGCGAGTCTGCCGCGAACTGTGCGTTGTTACAAAGGCGTAGTCAACCTGACGACGCGAACTTAAAAAACTTTAAAATCTCGTTAAACAAAGGACGCAAACGAACACCAACCAGACCCTTTTAATATCAGACCAAGACCAACAGCTACACAGAGTTTTGTGAATTTTTGTGGAGTGGAAGTGGGTAAGGGGTAAAAATGACACCTTGCGCGTCGTCTCTCAGACGCCGCCTTTGTGTTCTAGGGTTAATCAATTAAAGGGTGAATAAATAAGAGTAAATAACTTACATTAAATAAATGAAATTATTTTGAGTAAATACCTGTTTTCACCTGGAATCAATGAACAGTTAATGAAAACAAATAAATTATTTATGAACACACAATTTTTTCAGTTCACAGATTAATAATGAAAAATTTATATTTTTAATGAGTTAAATTATTTCATGTTTTGAAAGTGGAAAAATGAAAAATTAGAAAAGGCGAAATCTACACAAATGCCTGGTAAGCTTACTGGATGTAATATCAAAGAATTTGTGCTTCAGATAAACATACATATATCTAACAATTATTAATTATTACAATTCTTCAGGATAATATAACTAAGTTGTATCACAATAGCCTTCCTCATTAATAACCATGGTATTATTATGAGTATATTCCAATTGTAACCTATACGGTAGCACTGTCGTCTGAAATGGTCACTGACACTGACAGTCAGTGTACTGGACAAAAAATTAATAATACTTTATACGTCAGCTGACGTAGCCAGTCCGAAAGGAACTGATAGCCGAAACTGACGTCTCACGGGGGTATAAAAGAACTAGGAACCCTAAATTTTATCCACTTCAGTTTAGCAGACAATTTGACGGTGACCATCGAAATAAGAATGATCTTTCAAATGAAAAATCAGTTATCAGCGATCGACGAGATTGGAAATAGCTGACTTTTTTCACAGTTTACAACACGTGACAAAATGGCAAAATACTTGTTGAAAAAGGGTTTTTACTTTGTTCACGTTATAGAAAAAAGCCGTCTAGTCATAAACAATTGGGCAGTGAAGCGATTATTTTTTAACATATTGAGCCAGAAGGTAAATCTATTAAATGAAACTAACGGATCTTTTTTGGTAACAAAGCTACAAAGTACCTTATCAAATCCAACACACTTACCCGCCTTCACTCATATTTACTTTAAATAAAATACCAAGAGTGGGTTGGAAGTGTTTTCACGACACCTGTAATATGGCACAATAAATATAAATCTGTATTTCCTTAAGATACTAAATATAAATGTATTAAAGTTGATTATAAGTTAAGTTATTTAAGAATGATGAAGATGCAGCTATTCATAGGGATCAGTTATAGTAAAAACTACTATCGTTACATTAAAAAAATATAAGTTTAAAATTCAAAGCCAGAGTCATAATTTGTAATTAACTATTTATGTACCTATCTAACTAACGGGTCGGTTAGGTAGAATTCCCTGCTATATCTTGGTAAATAATACCATTACGTGTTAAAACGTTAAAAACGTTAAACTTGCGCTAAAAAACTGACAGTAAAAGTTTTTAAGTCTAAGATGTTGTGGGAAATTGTAGGGTATTTGTGAACGAAAAGGATAATTTTAAATATGTAAAGTGGGTAAAATATCAACTTTAGTTTGGTACCACTGTTGCCTAAAGATGGCTACCGGTAGGTTTAAAGGCGTGTGGTTGGTTTCTTCTCTCATTGATTTTCTCTCCTAACTTCATATAGCTAACAAACAGATTAGTTGTTAAAACTTGTATACTCTGGATTTTAATTTAGTGGCTACTTTGTCGTTTACGTAAGTATAAAGATTTTGTATCTGAAGAAGTTTGATATTAGACTATTAACATACTTTTAATCTGGGTCTTGCGACCTACTCTGGAGATCCGGTATCCTGAATAGGCCTTCCAGTTAGAATTTGGTGATGAACGGTATACTTTGTTAGTATACGTGTTTAATCTGTTTCAAAGTCATAGGTATTGATATTGAATCAGTACTGGATTTATATCAATCCTTGAGTGTGTTATTTACTATATTTTAGGCTAGGAAAGACAGGATCTAAAATTGACAGTAAGTATGGATTGTAATTCTACCAGAGAAGGACTTTCTTTCTTCCTTTAAATACTGTTATTTTTGAGTTGTTATATAGCTAAGGTCCTGTATAAATGTTTATAAATTAATTGAACTTTTAAGTAGCTAATACAACCTAATTAATGAAGGTGAGCATAATTAAAAATATATTGAACATTGAACTTACACTTTAAATTTCAGGATCTCTTTGAAATGTCTTGGTTGGTGTAGTTATTATTAATTTGTATATTTATTTCATGCTAAAAGTACGTATGATTCAAGACCTCACACATTTGAAATTTATTATTGTCTTGTGTAGGCTACAGCTACTGAAATGATCCAAACAAAAATCTCAAATTACAAACGATATTAACCGACTGGGTGATTACACATTATTGTTGAACAAGTTAATGAAATATTACAATAAATTGAATTTATAACCCAATTTTACCTCATAAATTACTGGAAATAGGCTACATAATTGTTTAATCTGAATAAACCAACTAGGGTATGATCAAAGAGCAATAGGAGAAAAAAGGAAAGTTTGAATTCTACTATACCATTTTATTTGTTAAATTGTACACCATTAGCAAATGTTAATATACCAATTATTTTCATGCTAGCCTAATTGCATGAAAATATAATATGAGGTCAGTTAGCTCTCTTATTAAATATTTATGCTTAATGCATACAATCTAAGTTATCTCCTTATTGTGTGTGCTAAACTAAATAGTTTCTGTAAATTTGGGAAACCTACCTTGAAAATCATATATCTTTCAGAAATGAAAGTTAATATGAACTATGCAAGGATGAGTCCCGGTATTTTGATGTAAGTAGGTTAAGAGAGTTCAACAGAGTTCAAATATTTAATTTAGGTGGAACTGAAGCATACATCAAGTAGGCATCAATTGCTTAGTTTGTATTTGATTTGTTAGTATAAATTAAGATCCAAACCTATTTTAGACCAGATAAATTATAAATTAAGATCCAAACCTATTTTAAACCAGATAAATTAAATATGAAAGTCAAAGCTTTTTAATTAAGTACTCTATTAAAATTAAATAATTAAGCAAAATTATTAAAATAATATAGAAAAATAATTGTAATTGTCATTAATTTCAAAAATTCCTTTTTAAATTCAAAAGCAGAAGTTGCCCCCTTTTATCCAAAAGGAAATAAATTTATCTGTTGATACATTTTAAGCAGGTCTTATGATAATTTTTTTTAACATGGATATTTGTGCATGGTTGTCACTGTTTTGTTGTTTTAACTATTCAGGTTTGCTCAACACTTTTATATAAATATTATTACAAATATTTTTCATATCTTAAAAAAAGGTTCAATATATTTTAATCGATTTATAGGAAACATTTTTGGTCAATGACAAAAACTCTATACCCTTTTAACAAATTGGTACTGTACCGACCACACAGCCATAAGGGAAAAAATAAAACTAATATATGTTTATTAATGTGATATAATAGATTTAAAAAATAGAAATAACAAACTTACAAGACTTAGTTAATGGGTCAATCCATTTCAGATCATCCAATTGAAGGATTTTATTTTTTTATAATTTTTTGACAATAAGTATTAGGTCTCTTATGGAATTGATAATGAGGGTTATTAATTTTTTCCCATGCCCTATATATTTTTGGGCGGCCATTTTGTCGAGGCAAAACGGTTAATTTGGCGTTTTGAAGAGGCTCGTGTCACGGAAATTGAAATATCTTCCTTATTATCAAAATGAAACTCCATAATATTCTGCCCTTATTATCAAAGATATCAAAATGAAACACCATAATATTCTGCATAAAATATGCTACATTTTTGTCCTTATAAAGTTAGGTTCTTCAATACCATGCATAAATTACAAGAAAATATTAAATCATTTAATAGGTAAAAAAGTATTTTTAAAAAAATGTTAAAACTGAACAAAATACCAAATTTGAAACATTTTAATGTTTAAAAATCACGATGACTCACCTTTGAGCTTTTGTATTCTTGTAGGGTGCATACTGGAGGAGACCTTGTAGACAGGTCTGAGAGATGTGTCCACTTTTTTATAATTGATAAAAAATAGATTTTTTCAAAATCTTAGTTTGAACTGCTGTAACTCAAAAGGGATACATGATAAAAATTTCAAATTTTTACACAAAATAAGCTTTATTTGTATAGTAACAAAGGTATTAAATTTTGATCACAGAGACTTTTTTATATAGGAGTAATATTTACCTAAAAACTAAAAAAATCAATTTTTAATGCATCACTTATCATATTTAATCTATTATTATTATTACAAACAAAATCAACAGGCCTGAATAATTAGTGAATTTATATTCTATACTCAAATCTCCATTGAGAGAAAAAATGTACTTTTTATTTTAGTGGTTGGTTCAGAGAGTCAACGACCTCAACTTAATCATGTCTGAACCAGTGAACCAGTCTTCAGGTCTTATTTACATGAATCTCCCATCCACTTCCTATTTTAGTATAGGATACTACTCTACATTTTACATACTACTGTACATTTTAGTATAGGATAGTACTAGGATACTAATGGGATACTAATATTAATAGTATTAAGGTATTTTAAGTTTTATCACTGGGACTTATAGGCAAGATACTCACTTAAAAAAGTCTCATTATGCAAAGTTTAGTAAATGTTTTACGATAGGCCCTATGAGTTTTTTGTCTTAAAGTAAAACTACTAAAATGAAACTTGAATAAAATGAAACTTTTGCTGCTGAATTTTATAAAAAACTATGGAAACCCGAAAAAATTCAAATAACCTATACCTGTTTCCTCTTCATGTCGGAACAAAGTGAAAGTCATTAGTCAATATCAAAATTTTTCGGAACAAAGGTAAAGTCATTAGTCAAAATCAAAATTTTTCAGAAAAAACAAAATATGTTACAAAATAAATTATCCACATTTTTCAAATGTTTGATAAAAGACAAAATCTTTAGGTAAAAGTAATAAGTACAGAAAAAAAAATAATTACCTAAAAAGTAGGAAATGGTCTATACGGACCTAGAATTGTCTTTGCATAAGCTGGGAAATTATGAATGAAGTAGAGAAAAAAACGTACGAAACCATCCTTCCACAGCGAAATATTTGTAGAAAATAAAAAGCTAAAGTTTAAAATAAATTGATAAATGAATGAATATACAGTAAAATTATGCCAATAAATCATATACATTCTGAGCTGCATGGCCCTCCATAACTCAACTCCCGTCCGTCGCCCTCGACGGACGGGAGTTGATCAGTCCAAGTCAAACGGTTGTCAGTGGAGATAAGAGACTCTGCCTCTCATTGCTGATTATCGATAACCAATAGTTTAATTTGGAAAAGTTTTGAGATGAAGGATAAAATATTAGGATATTTGATTCTACTATAATAACTTCTATATGAGAGAAATTACTACTATTTCATAATTACTATAATGAGAGAAATAATTTAAAAATATTATATGTGAAATGTAAAAGCTATTTGTTTTTGAAAAGGATTTTTGTTGTTGGATAGCAACAGTTCCAACACTGGTAGCACATCTTGTTTGTGGTGATATAAAATAGAAGAAAAAAATAAACCACAATTTTTTAAAATGAAACTGAGGAGCTCCTTAACAAACAATTTTTGAATTGAAAAAAGTCCTATCTCATGAAACAACAGATCAGAGAAGAGGTCAGAGATCAGAGAAGCATTTTCACAAAGCGGCAACCGTGTACCACTCATTTATCACTTATAGTAGAATAAATAAACGATACTAAACTAGATTTGATATTAAATCAACCTAGTTTGATACAAAAAGAAACATCGTACACCTGAACTATGCAATTCACTCTACTGCTTCTTGCGTTAACTTAAACGACAGACCGAGAGAAAAAATAATGTCTTTGGTCACAAAAAAGCATAGAGTATAAAAATGCTAACTATGCTGGTATGTTCTATGACTCTCAGTGTAACAAATATTACAATTTAGGTCCATTTAGACTGTTTATAAAGTCAGTAGGATAAATAATGCTGACCTCCGATATATCGGACAATGGAGTTTACAGCCAAAATGTTGACGTCCGATATATCAGACATCTGAGTGCCAAGGGTTTGAGGGAGTTGGTGGTCAATTTCAGTAAAATTTTGATCTTTTTATATTTTTTAATTTTATAGTGCATTTGTATTCTATCAGAATCCATGAAATCGCGCTTCACTAAAATTGTGCGACAGCATTTTTCTTGTTTTCTTTCTGAAAATACATTGTTGCTCACCTAAAGAAATCAAGAAGGTGGAGAAAATAAAATAAAATATATTAAGGATGATTTTATTGTCGGCTAAAACATGGAGGAATGATGAGAAAAATGCGGTCGCACGATTTTAATGTTGTGTACATGAAGTCCTCCCATTCTATCATTTTGGCAAAAAATTTATTAATTTCTGATAACTGTAACCGTTGTTACGGGGATTTTTGTAACGCTCTTCATGCCAAAAATTGCCCAGCTGTCACTGAAACAAAGCTAATTCTCTGAAAATCGTGTTTTTCTCACATAAGGTATATTCTCCTAAAGGGCATAAGACATTTCAATTAAATAATTAATTATAATTTAAATACTTGTATTTATTGTATTATAATTGTATGTATTGTACTAATTGGTAATTGACTAATTTTATCTGAATTACTTTCTATACGTAAACATTATATGTAATAGTGTTACCAATGTACGTAAAAAATTAAAAACTTGTGTACACGAGAAGTCATAATGATCTGAACTTGTAATTATCCCAAAAAACTTACCCTTTGACGTAATGGTTGAAGAATATTTTTCAATCATAAAATATTATATTCATCAAAAGTTATTTACAACACATGTGCACAAGTGTACTAAAAATAAAACATATATCATCTGACTATGTGATATATTTTTGCTAGTGTAACATATCTCTTACATCTTATAACCTTAAAGGAAGAGTTATCAGTTCAAGTTTATAGAGTTTTTTTGAACCTTTATTAGTACTTACACAACCATCAGGGAATTTTCCAATACATCTTATCTTACTTTTTTACTGAACTTTTTAGATTAAGCTCGGTCTGTTATTTTAGATCAGTGAAATTCAAGATTGTATCAGTTGAGTCCAATGCATTAGACACTACTGAATACTTTACTGAAGTTTCCTCTTAATTTCAACATACAAGAACTCACTCTTATTTTAAAACATGACTTCAAATTGACCAGGTATCTAAGTCATTTATGAAAACTAAAAATAAAAACACATAAATCATGTGAATGTATTTTTAAATTTGTAAATATTTCCACGTGTAAAAATAAAAGAAAAGGTTAAACTCAACTGAGAGATGAAATATTAAAATAAAAACTTTTGGAAACAAGTACAATAAGAAAGTAAATGTTTTGCAAAATACATTTCTTGAATGGATAAATTTTCTTGAAACTCTTGGCTTGT
The DNA here is from genome assembly GCA_023375725.1 of Nephotettix cincticeps. NCBI lineage: Eukaryota > Metazoa > Arthropoda > Insecta > Hemiptera > Cicadellidae > Nephotettix > Nephotettix cincticeps. The sequence goes on from CM041784.1 coordinate 15,887,722, forward strand.
GTCAAGAGAACTCGACTTTTATGAGAACTGTCACCAGACTCTTATGATAGGATAGGGATTTGTGGGAAGTGGGTTGTTACATCACTTAAAACACATGTGTCAGGTATTGTACAGAGATTTTCTACGTCACTGCTGACACACCAAACAAATATGCCAATCTAATCATTAATAGGGGGCAAGTATGTATGGCTAAATACCTAATTAATTCATATGTTCATTCATTCCAGTATTCAATAATAAAAATCTTCAAATTTTTTTTATTTCGTAACATAGTAATAAATTAAGTACGGTAAAATTACTCTCAGGTAGATTATAATTGATAATGCATTATAGTTATTTATGATCTTTATACAAAAATTGTAAAAGTACAAATTGATATGAAATCTTACCTGTTAATATTTACATATATTTTACTTTATACTTAAAAGTGAGGCATGTAAGATTTATTTATATTATCAATTTAAAAATAAACTGGTATTTTAAATACCTAAAAATAATTTGTTACCTTTCTATATTTTTTGTTTCAGTCAATTCAAAAATAAATATTTGAATTTTCTTTGGTATTTTGTATAACAAATTCATTGTTTTACCTAGATGTCCCTTTACATTGTTTAAGGTTGTATACATATTTTACTGTATCAAGTTTTTATATATTGAAAAATAGTTGCAATTTTGGAAACAAAATTTCTCTGGTATCGGTCATTTATCAATAGCCGCATTTTATATTAAGTATGTATTTATTTTTAGTTCTTTAGCAAAAGAGATGTTATTTGGAGGAAAAATTGCTTGATTATATTGACTGACAGGCATTCATAAGGTTTCTTAGTATCCAGCTGAGCCTTAGTCAACTATAGTAAGCCCTTACTCTATAGACTAAAACAACAAAGGAATATGTACTGACTTAACTTAATATAGTCATTCCAATTTTTTAATTTAGTAAAATTATTACACAGTAGTGTGAAATTATTTTAATATAAATTTTGTGAGAGTAAGAGTTGAGAAATAATCATTTCTCATGTTAGACCTAATCTTTTTTTTACCTAATACATCTGATACATTGATTGGCTAACACTGTCAAGGTTTATGACTTGTCATTGCTGAGTAAAAAATATTCCATTGTTAAATTATCTTATTGATAATAGCACAAGTAGTTAGAAGATAAAAAGTGTGGGATAGTTCCGTTATATTCCCAGAGTTACAAATGTTTTATACTACTTTTATCTACTGTATATTTTAATTTTTTATTTCTAAAAATATCAAACTGAAGAAAGCAATAGAGTGGTTATATACAATTTCTTTTGTGTTTAGTAAATAAGTTGAAATGTCTTTTAACATTTAACAAATACATTGATTGTTATTATTTTGTTAGGTAAAAGGAAAATACTGAAGAGGTCATCAAAATATTTGTGTTTTAAAATAGGAAATTGTAATTTTAAGTGTCATGCCAACCCAGTATGATGGTTAAACTATACTGTTATAGAAGTTTCCCTTCATGCGGCTATTTTTTATATTTCTGGCAATGCCATTTTCTTAAATCAGACTCCAGTGTAAAAAAGTTTTTACCCTCTCTCAAAGTTGTTTTACCTCATTGTTCAAATAATTAAGAGAGGGGAGGGTGCCAGTCCGTGTCAAATGAACTTGAGGCTTAACCAGTAAAGATAAAGTATTTTTCATAAAACTTTAAAAAATCACCTGTCATAGCAAACCTGCGTACTCAGTAAATTTCCATTTCCTTTAAGAATTTTTGTGTGTGCATAATAGGTTAATTTAAACTGTAATGAAACTTGCTAAAGTATTCCAATTTTAAATAAAAGATTTTGAAAGGGTATGAAGAGTTTCTGCAGCAAATATTGAAGGGGGCCTGCCATAAAACTATTTTTAACTCAGTAAAAAGCTATTCCAAATCTCATAAAATATTATATGTACAAATTATGACTGAGAAGCGAATCAGTTACTATTCAGGATGTAGAACCCAAGAATCTAAATAGAGCATGTTTTGGCAATGCTTTTGTGCAGCCTTAAAAATTAATATAAAAATAACACTCCTCACGTACACACACATACACAAATACACACTGACATACATACATTGATATAAAATATATTATACCTAGTAATAAATACATAAACAGGATAAATAGTGAAATATTCTCTTACAATCCAAATATGTACCTTGCGATCTGCACACCCATACACATGCACGTACCCCCATACATACCCCAAGCCTTCCTATCGGATAGATGGACTGGGATGGTGGCGACGTCCTGTAATCCAGCTACTTGGAGGTCACGAATTGTGGATAGTTGTGAGTGATGGTCGGTGGGTGTAGTGTTCTCTTGTGTGGATTAACATCCGCACTATTGAATACTACGTAAATCCTCAAAGACCATCCTCATTAGACCAATTCGTAATTTAGAGGCTGTGGTTCGGATTCTACATTAAACTGTAGGTCCCTTAGTTGCCATCGGCTGTTGGGCTATTAATTAACAGTCCTATCTAAGGAATATGTCAGCCTTAGTCAGTAACAAGACTACAAGATCGCACCAAAATCTACCTACACTCATTTCTCATACATAATTGGCTTAAAATACCTACCTGGGTAGGCTGCCATTTCAATAATCTAATCTAATCTATCACCTTACCCCATACAAAACTTTGTTGTGTAGTTATTTGTTTCCAATGTAAAACCATTTATCTTCTACTATTAACTTAGGATATTAAAACACATTTATTCAATGTCCTCAACAACAAACAATCAATTTCTCAGCTTTTTATAAATTTATCTAAAATGAATTCTTGTCTTATCTGCTGGTAGATTGTTAAATATTTTTGGAGCAAGAAAACTACATATTTTGTAAAAAAATGTGTTCTTAGGTCATGGGACAGTGATTCTACAGTTCTCAATTTAGATTTATACTGATTTTCATCATGGCACCCACACTACTTCTGAAATAAAATATTCTTAAAGCCTTATATGCAAACATACCTCAAAGGTAAAATTTTTAAAGGCAAACAGGTTTTGGTGGCTCATTGCAGGTGTTTTTAGTATTCATTGTCACATAAAGGTTGTAAATAATAATAATGTCTAAGTAAATTCATTGTTTGATTCTTTTGACTATCTATATGTGTTTCCATTGTAAGTTTATCATCGAAAGTTCTGCCTAAATATTTTATGTTGTCTACTTTACATACCATTGTACAATTTAACTGACATTCACTATTATTACACATTCCCTACTCTTGTATGTACCTAATATTATTTAGTACAATATTTTCCATTCTTAGTCTGAAGTTTAAATATTTAGTTTGTCCATACTTGTTGTTTTTCATAAACCACCATTGCTGAGCGTGAAGATCATTATTCATCTCTGATTCAATTCCATCCCATGTACTCCTAATTTAACAAAAGGCTAATATAAATATATTTTTATATTGGATTTAAAATATCTATTATTAAGATACAATTTTTTTAAATTTGATATTGAATAGAACATACAAAATGAATTTCATCGAGTATGCAATGGGAATGTTGTTTTTTTAACCGAATTTCCCATAGGGAAGAAGCTATTAACGTAGGTCTCATGGCAAAATTAAGCCCGGGACCATGTTATTTTTTCGTCTTTAGGTGCCCAGAGACCATAAACAAAGTCTTTAAAACTATTGTGTGACACACGTGTGTGTGTCTGTGAACACGATAACTCTCGGAAAAATGGTCGGATTGAGACCAAATTTGATAGAGACGTGTATTCCTACATTTGCTCAGACGAGTTTGTACACCAGACATATCGGCCATTGGGAACAGGTAGTTTAGGGGGTTTTCTACTCAAAATTGGGTTTTTGCGTTTTTAATATGTAATTTAAATTTTTTTCATTTTATCTTTCCCCATTAGAATCAGCTTTAAAAACTACACAATTTACTTCCTTAAAGTTTTTCTCTATCTCCAACGGTTACCGATATATTAAAAAATCTTAACACAGTGTATTTTGAGACTCCAATGATAATCTTATGGAGGATAAAGAAAAATTAATATGTATTTCACTTATCAATCTATATTTTTGGATGAAACTTGATATTTAGCTTCATGTGGTTAAGATTCATACATCTATGCTTAAAAATCATAGTTTATGTGTTTATCATGGCAGCAAACCGGCATACTCTTTTCCCATGTTAATCATATAGGGAATAGGCAAAATCCTTTATTTATGGACAAATGTTCATAAAACTTGGTATAAATGGTCAAAATAAAAATTTTTATTCTAGAAATGCCTACTTTCAATGTTCCTCACAGCAGAAAACCTGTATACTCTTTCCAATGTTAATTTTAAGGAGAATAGGCAAATAACTCTAATATTTATCGAAATATATTTATAAAACTTATCATAAATCATTATTATTATTATATTATTGATTTAGAAATTCGCTGAGTATGCTGCGATGGGGGTATTACACACTTATTATTGTAAAATAGTTTTATTCGGTTCATAAGCTAGTTAGGTTCATATGTTTGTAAACAGCTTCGGCCTTGAGTGGTAGCCTTGCTTGGCTTGGCACTTTTCAAGGGCAGGGTTTAGTTTAGGTAGGCATGGAGTGTTAGTTATTTGGGGTCAGTTAGTGAGTCAACTCTAGAGTAGGAGCAGAGGTCCCTCGGGAAGGCCACCTTTGGGTACGGTAAGTGATTTGGTTGTTTCGGTTCTTGGAGTTAAGAGATAACTTTCTTTGGGGAAACTAATGTTATTCGAAGGAGTATATATTTTTATAATAGAATGATTATTTTGCTTTTTTTTTATTTTGTTTCGTTCATGACTAGATCATTTTCGGAATAGTATTGTTTACTTTGGTTGAAAAAGGTGGTTGCAGCATTAATTTGTTCACGATCATTCATGGGGTTGTTTTAAAATATTTTTGGACTGTAAGATAACTGAAATCAAATCAAATAATTTATTCAGCCGTTAAGTACAATGAAATACAATAGGCTATGTTCTAATACTAATAAGTCCATACTCAAGATATAAAATGCTCATGCAGGTATAAAGTCTATACAGAAGCCTCAGTTAAAATACATTCACACACAACAAGCAATATTTACCTTATGCAGGTTTACAAATTAGGTTTTTCTAGAGGAAAATATTCAATTACGTTATTTAGAGGACTTTTTACTAGCCAAGCCTTTATTTATTACACTTGCAAAAGTTTACCTTGGAAATAACTTAACTAATACAGGAAAAAAATTCAGAGCCTTTGAAACCCTACATCTAGGTATGAAAATATCAAAGTTCAATCTAGTAAAATAAGTATGAACATCATCATTGGCTATATACAAGTGAATATTATCCCTAATCACTGATAGACATTGATAAATATACACATTATATATAGTAGAATTTCATTGGTTATAAATAATAGGCGGCAAAGGTTCAAGTACACTGCATTGGAAAGAGCTCTGATTGTTTTTATCTGAATCAGCAGTACCTTGTGAGTATGTGCAGAGTGACCCCATAACCCAGTTCAATAGCTTAACAAGACATGAAATTACCCCTGTCGCAGCAGACCTGTGTACTCAGCGAATTTCCAAATCAATAATATAATAATAATGATATCTGACAAGTTTTATTAATATCTGTTGATAAATATGAGAGTTATTTGCGTACTCTCCATAAGATTAACATGGGAAAGAATATGCAAGTTTGCTGCTGTGAGTAACATTGAAAGCAGGCATTTCTAGAATAAAAATTGTTATTTTGACCATTTATACCAACTTTCATCAACATCTGTCCATAAATAAAGGATTTTGCCTATTCCCTATATGATTAATATGGGAAAAGAGTATGCAGGTTTGTTGCCATGATAAACACATAAACTATGATTTTAAGCATAAATGGATGAATCTCAACCACATGAAGCTAAAATATCAAGTTTCATCCAAAAATATAGATTGATAAGTGAAATATTAATTTTTCCTTACCCTCCATAAGATTAACATTGGAGACCCAAAATACAATGTACTGTGTTTAGATTTTTTAATATCTCTGTAACTGTTGGAGATAGAAAAGAACTTTAAGGAAGTAAGTTGTGTAATTTTTTAAGCTGATTCTAATGGTGAAAGATAAAATTTAAAAAATGTTAAATTACATATGAAAAGCGCAAAAACCCAATTGTTGAGTTTAAACCACCCACCCCCACTTATTACCCGTTCTGATTGACCAATATGTCTGGGTTACGAACTCGTCTCTCTCTACCAAATTTGGTCTCAATCGGACCATTTTTACGAGAGTTATAGTGTTCACAGACACACACACATAATGTATATATAATATATAAAAATTTTAACGACTATTGTTTTTGGCACCTAAAGACGAAAAATAACATGGTCCCGGGCTTAAGTCTTGTCACGAGACCTACGGTAATAGCTTCTTCCGACTCAGATTTAAGTTCATTTAATAGCTTCTGAAAAGGATCAGAACCTGCCTCAGCCTGAAAACCAGAGCATGCATGTGTGATTTCTAGATTAGCCCTGGACGAAGGGTGAAGCCTAGAAGTTTCACTAGATCAGACAATTGAGCAATCCGGGACAAGGAAAAGGTCAAAAATTTGATCCTGGCATCATTGAGTTCTAATTTATTCGCAACTAACCACCCATATGCAAGGCCAAGTAGGGACTTATTTCAGCCCCCAGAACATTTTAGTGGCAAAGTGTATAATACAGTAACTAATAAATAAGTTTTAATTATTTTAATTATTCAATCTCCTTGAAAATACCATCCTTGTTCCTTTTTTCCTTCTTCCTTTTTTCCTTGTTCCTTGTTACCTTTCCTTGTTCTTCTAGCCTATTTTAAACAGCTGCTATTATAGAATTAGTTTATTAAAATATTAATATTATTATAATTTAATACTAATAAATTCTAAAAGAAAATATATATACTTGTCCTGAAAACAATATCTCTCATTTTTGCAGAACTTTTTAGAAATAAAAACACTCAAATTATGTATGAAAATTCTTGTAAATTTCTTCTAAAGTCTTCTAAGTCTAAATCTTCTAAAGTTAAAACTTAATTTATAGTGTAAAAATTAAAATAAATTGTTAATTTATTAGTCACCAATAATATGAGTGACTAATTGGGTCAGTACCTTATATATTACATAAGGTACCATACTGACAAAATCTGGTGGGATAGCATAAAAATAAACATCGAAAGTTTTGTCATAAACAATACTTATTTGATGTATGATCAAACAAATGGGAGAAAGTAAAAATGAACTGTATTTTAGTCTAGTCCTATACATAGTTTTATTAATTTTAGTTTGATTTGTCTTTTTATATTTATATTGTTCTTCGTCCTTATTTTCCATGTTTTTTGTGCTTTAAGCGGTGATTTATCAAGAAATAAAATCCATAATATGTGTGGTTTTTATATGAATTGTTAATGTTGTGTTACTTTTATCATTAGTACACAAATATTTTACTTATGAAACTTAAAATTTAATATTAAAAAATTCTGTAGTTCTTGATATTGAAAGTCAATTGAGGTCTATTTTTTGTGCTTCTAAGGAACAATCCTGCTATTTTAAACCCAACTTGTCTTAAAATTTAACTGACTAATGGCCTAATATATTTGAATTTGTTTCAGATTATTGAACGTTCAAGTTATAAAACAGAGACTGGTTACCTTCCAATCGCCTATATATTATCAGGAGCGTCTTTTATTATAACGCACAATATTAAATATAGTTACATAAAGGTTTTTTTGTATTGACCCACCAAGTACAGTGTCAAGTTTTAATCTTCCAAAGAAATCACTGCCAAAAAATATTTAAACCAAAAAGCAACACCAAAGCTTAGAGATTATTTAGTAAATGAGTTTCGCTTGTGGTACAATGAGGGAACGATGAACATTGTTGTGTGCTTAGGCTAGTGAAGTGTGTGCAAGTGACAGTGAACGTCAAAATGAATTCCACTGCTGAACAAGATGTCTACATTCCTGTCAGTCAATTTTTCCAAAACCGATCCGTGTTTGTGACGGGTGGGACAGGGTTTATGGGAAAGGTGTTGGTGGAGAAGCTGTTGAGATCATGTCCGGGTATCAAGAATATCTACCTGCTTATGCGGCCCAAGAGAGGTCAGGATATTGACACTCGTCTCAATGAACTTATCAACGGTCCGGTCAGTATCAAAGTTTTTGTTTTTTTACAATTGAACACTATATTTCATGAAACTGTACCTTTATTTTCTTTCAATTCTTCACAGCACATGAATCACTCAGCATATACTTTATTGGGGTTGAGTGTTAACGTAATCCCCCAAATTAACGTATTCAATATAAATAGGTATTCACCCTCAACTCAATTACAAACGATTTGGAGAAAGAAATGAGCAATGCTAATGTTTGGTATAAACTTAAAATAAAAAACTAACTCATGGAGATTATAGTTTTCACTAAAATAATACCTATTGATATTTTGATAGATGAAGGAGTCGATTTAACGGTACTTGACAGAAAATTTCATACACCAATTTTTTTGTTTGGTTTTCTTTCATTGCCAGAGGCACTTTACTAAGTTAAGTATAGATTATTACTGGGAAAGCGGACCCAACCCAGATGGGAATCCCGTGATTTGAACCCATTACCTCTTGCATGAAAAAGTGGCTAACCACTAAGCTAACAAAGCACCCAGTTCAAGATATTTACTGTATTGAAATTATTGACTGTATGTTGATAACCCTCCAGCTGCCAGTTTTTTACTGTGTAAATCCGGCTCATTTTTGCAACTTTTCAGGTTATGTTTAAAAAACCATAAAAACAGGATATTATGCAAAGTATAATATCCATATTATATATGTTTTTGTTCAGTTTAAAACAGGAAATAATAACAATTACTAACTTACACGAAATATAAAAAATTGTTCATGAAAAAAATTTATTAAAAAAAATTTATAAGTTTGGCACTTCCTCAAAATTCTCAATATTTTTCTTATAAAAAATATGAAATAGGCATTTAGTTTGAAATTTCATAAGTAATGAGAACTTATTTAGCTATATAACGAAATACTAACACAAAAGCACGACTCTAACATAATGCAGAAGCAGACAGCTCGCACAGCTGTCGGTGCAACGTCGTAACTAAAAGCGTCATACAATGTAATGCATAGAGTATAAAAACTGTAAATACTACAATTGTAAATTGTAAATAGGAACATAGTATAACCTTCTCTTTACAATGGCAGAGATAAGATTAAGTCGCGCCGGATTTCGGCGGTTGGCAGTTGGAGGGTTAATATTTTATCTGAATAATGGTGGTTTGATACAGATGTATTAGTAAAATTTGGTGGTTGTCTCATATGGTTCAAGCAATTCTATAGATGTGTTATTGAAAAGCCTTATATATTCATACCTCTGGTTGCAGCTAACCTTATAATCTTTCCTAAAGTATTTCCAATTGTGAATAAAAAATATATATGATTACTACAAAGATTTCACATAATTATATATGTTGCTCTATGTATTTTACAGCATTAATATGTTGTTTCCTCTATTGTAGCCCATTTCTGATTTATAAATTAGAAAAAAAGTAATGATGACACTACAAAAAAATTAAGTAATCTGTAATAGGGTTTAAAAAGCTTATCCAATCACGTGAAAAATTGGGAAAAATTCCTGATGATAGTTCAGTCTTATTTTCAACTTACGCTTTTTCTCTGGATACATAATTTCTACGAGATTTAAAACTTGAACCCATCAAAAAATTATTTTCAAAACCACTCAGTTTCTTTTAATTTATTTATGAGGTTAAAAATAATTTAAATTAAGAAATAACTATTTTTTTTATAAATAGGCCTACAACCTAATAATAGAGCATTATTTGTCCACAACTTTGTACTTTATAAAAAAACATTTTTTAACCCCATAAATAGATTAAAAGAAACTAAAGTGGTCTTAAAATCCCTTTTTGAATTTTTTGGTGGGTTCATGTCTTAAATCTCTTTAAAAATATGTAATCATAAGAAAGTATTATAAAAATTTAAATTAAATTTTTATGGAAGATATTTGAACTTCTCCAAATACATGTCAATAAAAACTTATAACAGTATAAAATGTTTTCCTAATCTTAGTACAAACTACAAAATCAAGTATCAGATTACTGGGGTTTTAATTTTTTCAATCAGTTAAAACCACATTTTGAACATGATCTAGAAGAAGAAATGGAGTGTAGAAATGAGGTAGCAGTGAATGAACAGAATAGTACGATGAGGCGCTTCCTCATTAACGTAATGATTAGATCGGCAAGTGACCATGCTCCTTTCTCTTTGTGTCCTACATTGACCCTTCCTATACTCAGGGTCCATAGAAAGTGACCTTCAAATTTCTTCTCCTGTTCATATTCAAATACAAAATTCTTATCACATTATTGATTGCTAAAAAATATTATTAAAATTTATAGGATTCTAGGCATTTTGCAAAATTAATGTTCAAACAATTTTAATCTTTCTTTGAGAAGTTATGTGGAGTTTTAAATAAACAAATCTCCATTAGGGGAGTAATAAATGATGTCCTCATTTAGTTTATCTTCAATTAAAATAGCACACAGTCAAACCATATATTGAATCGGTTTTACAGTTAGGTTCATAAGGAAAACTTAATTTGAGTTAATTAAGTTAAATTAAGTGTAACTACTATTTCCCTTCTGATCTACTATTTAAAAGCAGTCACATGTGAGTTTGAGCCCATATTGTAGGCATACCAATAAATTGTCAAAATTGCATTTTTTTGCAGTTTATTATCATTATAATTTTTTTGATTAAAGTTAGTAAACGTTTCTGATGAATACCACATAATGCTTATAAAATAATTATATAGTTACTTATGTAAATTAATCAAATTTAGTGAAATAAATCAATCTTGAGTTAAGATAACTTACTTCAATCTAGTGGTTTGGTTTTTAAAAAGTTTTTTTAGGAGATTATAATACTATAGGGTCTATCTGTGAACTAGTTGATATTAATTATTTATGAATTGTGTTGAATAGTAAGGATAAATTCTAAAAAAAGATGAATAAGAATGATTTTTTTCTTCATACAAATTCAAAATGGTAGTCATTAAATGTTTAAAAAAATATATTTGTTTGTATTCGCATACCAATTTCAAAAGTATAAATTTTTTAGAATCACCTATATTGGACATATACCAATATCCATACACCAGACGTATATCTTTTATATTCGATCCTCAAAAATGAGGTATTTTATATAGGCCTATGTTAGTCATATATGTTTGCCATGTCTAAATATAGCCGCTATAACACTTTTTAAGAAAGCCAGTTCCAAGGTTATTCTTATTGTAAAACTGAGAAAATCCCACTTTTTTATGTTTTTTTATGATGGAAAAGTGTTAAATGAAATAATTTTTGAGGGGAAAAGTTATAGTAAGCCGTTCTGTTAGTAACAGAGAACTTTTGGGCAGTTTATCTGTAATATTAAAATTTAATCTAAACCCAGAAACAATACAAAAACTTAAAAGGTTGGTAGAGAGTTTGAGTTCCAAAACACTCTGTATAAAACATATAAATTATATTTCATAGATGTTGAATTTATTAAAGACAAAAGTTAAACTAGTTTGAAATAGAGCAAAATAAACTGATTTGATAATTTTATTTTTATTTTTTTATGACAGTCTTAGATATTGTCAAGAAAAATTAAATTATATTTTTTTATTATCTATGCTTTTATGATTTTTCTAACATGATATAATTTAAGTATTATCAATAAAAATTGAAATTGTTATAAATAAATACAGTCCACATTAAACTCTACACCACCAGAGTACAGTTTTCATTTATTGTACATTCTGTCTCCCTTAAGTAAATTTAAAAACGACAATCTGCAATCGAACTGTTGTATTCTTTAAAGTTTATCTAAATATCATAAAAATTTATTGTTTCAAAAGTAATCATCCAATGTCTAAAAATAACAAGAGAATGAAAGTTAAATTATTTGTTATAATGTTATGGGGGAACCCCTCCCATTATAAACTCACTATAAACTATCAAATTTTAATCAAAATTGTTAGAGCCATTTTTGAGAAATTTGAATTTTTCACGTTTTAGGGGTGAAATGCCCTTAAAAATCAAAAATTCAAAAAATGAAAAAAACTGCCTGGAGATACGGTCAATATACATACATGCCCAATTTCGCCTAAATCGGACCAACGAGGTAGGCTGTGGCTCTGTACACATCCAGACACACACAGACAGACAGAAATCATGTTGAAACCCACTTTTTTGGATTCAGGGGAACCCAAAACGGATATATCCACTCTCAATTCAAATTTGAACATTTTGACTAAAATAATAATACTTTCTCCATATACTATGCATAAGGGGAGAAAGTAAAAAAATTAAAATGAAAAAACAGATTTGAAATAGTTAAGATTTAACTTAAGGTAACTTAAGGTAAGATTTAACTATAGGTATTTAACCGGTTTTAAAAAGTAATTAAGAAAAGATTGAGGAGTGAATGCCAGGGTTCAGGAATTTCCCCAGTCACCTTGGACCACTTCTTGACCACGGTAGAAAGTAGTTGTAGATACAGTTATGACTTACTCTGATTAGCCCCTTTACTGGGTACCGTAACTCAATGGGCTACAGTGAAAAACTCCCATTGAAACCAGCTATAATAGTATAGTTGTCGTTTAAATATAACTGCTTTTATAGTTTTTTTAAATAGGCCTAGTGATTTAAAGAAAATCACTATTTTCTGACAGGTAAAAAATGTTATATCTGTCATGAAGTTAACAATGAAAAATTTAGGTATGAATCATGAAAAACATTGTCAACCTTAAGACTGTAAAATAATCTATTATTTCCTATTTTTAATAGTGTTTATTTTTGTGACGATACGGTACTTAAGTTTGGATTTATTTCTTTTAACTTTATGGTACCTTGCTGTATTAATTCACACCAAAGGCTCTAGGCCTATCGTGATGTGCAGTTGAGGAAAAAAACCAAATGAATGTTTAAAATCTTTTTTTTAAGAATAGTTTTAAAAACTAATATTCTTAATTGTCAGTGGTGGGTCCAGCTTTAGTGTCTGGGGGGCGAGCTCATTCTTGATCATTATGATTTTTTTGCCACAGATAATCACATGTTAATACTTAGTTGTAATAACTGTGTAATATAATGAAACCAACTAGAAAGGATAATACTTCAACATAGTCTAAGTTAACTGAATTTAGACACAGCAACTGAACACAAAACCTGGATTAAAATTTGAAAACCGCAAAATAAAATACAGAATTCAAGGTATATGTATTATAATTAGAGAAGTAAAAATAATATATAAAAATACTTTTGTCATCACTAGTATAAATACTATAAAACTAACATAGACCTATTAGTTTGATTTGGTTTTAATAGCCTTCATGGATTTTTTAAACTTTAAAATGTACCAAGGCCTAATCGTAATAATCATATTATATAACATTATTCCTTTACCCAAATTACAACTAAAGTTAAATAGACTAAAAATTTAAAAATGTTTAAACTCTATAGGCCCTATTCAACATAAGCTAAAAAAACAATTACAATTAGAACATAGAATTATGATAAATTACACAAAATTTATAGGCGATGATCAAATCACAAACACAATCTACACACCTGTAGTTGACTAATATTTTTTTTTATTTACTAGATTAGCCAACGTAAGAAACCAAAATTACAGACAGAAAATACAATACTGCTGTATCATAAAGAAGTGAATTATCGATCCAGCAAGTGCTCCTGCGATCTATCAGGAAAACGTAAAACTACTATCAATAATGGACAATGGAACAGTTCCGTCCAAGTATGCCTGGGCTCATTGGCAGCATGACGGAAACGTTCCTTTCCAGTGTGTCAATGGATTAAATTAAATTTTCAAACGATTTTAATTACGTTTGTGATCCAACAGTTGTTCGATCGGTTACGGAGAGAGCGGCCGACAGAACTGAACAAGATCATCCCGATCCTTGGAGACATCACAGAACCTGAGTTGGGCATTAGTCCATCAGATCAAGAGATGCTTGCCCGCTCTGTATCAGTTAGTATATCAGATGTACCTAGATTTATAAGACAGTTTAAGTGAACCTTTCTCATCAGATCCTTCAGTCATAAGGGGAAAAAAATTCCTTTGATTTAACGAAAATCCCCTTAAATTCGCTAAGCTAGTGATTTTAAATCGGCCAAGGCTTCACTTGAAAGTTGGTAACTGTAGGTCTTACATTTAATGTGTTAAAATCAAGGGAATTGTGGGATTGATAGAGGGCGCCTGACAACATCTCTCCCCAGCACCAATAAATCACGCTACGGCCATGGTTAACATCTTAACTCCCACAAACGCGCCGGTGCATTCAATGCTCGTCTCTTTACATTTCATTAGTAAAATAATTCAACAAAAATTTATAATTTAAAAAAAACAACCGTGCCCCCCCCTATAACCACTAACCACAAAAGCAAAACAGATGTCCTCAGCAATCCCAATTAAACCTAAATATGCCGTCAACTTTCACCCAAGCCGGTCAACGTTCGTCAGCGATACGCCCTAACCACCTCAGCCACCATGCATAGTCGGAGAGAGCGCTTACTTGGCTATAAGGCATACTCTAGTGGCAAATCAGTGAACTCTGTGAATAAGTTCCAAGGGGCAGCACAGAATGTAGTTTACTATGTTCTTGATAGATGCGACTGCTTGATGGGTTACGTTAATCGTTGAATAGAGCCGGTTGTTTTCTTGAAACATTAGATAAAAAAACTCGGTAATGAATGGTTTAGTATCCTCTGTTTTGAACCAATTGGGACCTAATGTAGTTTGGTTTTAGAGATAACTTTTATTGAGTAAGTGATGAATTGTGTCAAGGTTTTTTTGAAGGATGAGTGTAACCTCCATACTTGGCATTTGTTAACCTCAAAGTAAATTGAACAAATTCCTATCATGACAGATAGATGTGAATATTATTCTTTGTTAACAGGTAGTATTCCATTCAGCAGCCACAGTCAAGTTCGATGAAGCTCTTAAACTATCTGTGACCATCAATATGTTGGGCACCAAGAGGCTGGTTCAGCTCTGTCACAAAATGATGAGTTTGGAGGTGAGTCATCAATTAACCTATTGAGGTCCAATGAAAAAAATGAAATGGGCCGATTTATTTTGAGAGGCCATTATTCAACCAGCTCTCGCTAACATACTAATTTTTATACTTGGTTAGAAATAAATAATTCCTAAAATACATTTATAACACGAAGTTTTGTTAGATAATTATTTAAGATATTATTTTAGATTATTATTTATAGTGATATATTAGTTTAAGTGGGTTTATTCCTGAATCACCTTATAAAGCAATTTGTTTTACTATCACAGAATTATGAGTGCTATTCATCTCAAGATCAAGGTTAGGTAAAGGTAGTCTTTTTCAGTTATTATAACACTTAGTTTAGGAAAAACCCTAAACTAATAGTTTAATCATTTTACACAATTACGTTACATTTTCTTTGCTCAATATCAACAAAATAAATCAGAATCTAAAATTATTTCATCACAGTTAAGGTTAGTAACATCAAAACAATAACACAAGCAAACACAGACGACAGATAACAGTCCGCTAAAATCACAGGTTATACTTCCAAAGACCACCAAACATTCTTGCAAAAGTTTGGACGGACGGTGTCCCAGTCTTTGGTCAGAACGAATCTGTTTGATGAGGACAGACTTTGTCTGTCTTTGGCCTCCAATTAGATAATATATCTTAACTCATTCAACTTTTATTATCAAAAAGCCTATATTTTTAAAAGCAAAAAATCCATTTCAGAAAAGGGACCTGTTTGGGAACCATGGTATTTTTGTTGAATATGGGACGGACGTCTTGCCACTGTGTTAAAGCCACAACAACAAAAGATTCCATTTCTCAGGCCGTGCAGAGATTAAGAATATAAAATTATTTTAACCTTTTAGAGTTTTGCATCAACTTGTGGACCAATTAATTACCTGTTCTGCGTTGAATGAGGCATAATATAAACCAATAAAATCTAAAAATCAGTATTTTTTACCTAAATAACTTGTATGGGCTGTTAACAAATATTAACAACATAGCATTAGCTTCTTATTTTGTTAAGAATGTAGAATGGCAAAGTGATGTAGTAAACCTGTATGTAGTAAAAGATCATTTTGTATGTAGTTAAAAAAGTTCTGGATTGTATGCTTTACTTCAAATGTCAAACATTTGTAGTACTAGTATAGTAAAAACAATTTATTATTCTTAATAAATTCACTCATGTTTTATGGTATAGAAATTTATGGGGTTACTACAAAGAAAAGAATTTTTCTTCAGCTGAAGCAAGTACTAAAAATAATTTTTAACATCAAAAAAGATATTTCTGCAAAAACATGTTTTCTCAACTCGGAAATTTGACAGTTTATGAATTCTATAATTATGTGACAGAGTTTTACATTAAAAAGAATTAATATTTAAACAAAAATCCTAACAGTCATTGCTTTAATACCAAAAGTAATAGATATGTTGAACAGCACAAACTAAAATTGTTTGAAAAAATACTTGTTACATAGGTAAACAATTTTTGTTTGATTTATTTAGTAATATTTTTAAAGAATCAAATTTGGATAAATTAAAAATATGAAAAACTACTTATTAAGTTTAAACTTATATTCTTTTCATGATTTTTGGTTACAAAAAAATAATAATAGGTAAAACATATTAATTTCTCTCTCTGGTGTTTTTTTTTGTTTTCTGATTTGTTTTTGTTATCTTTTAGCGGATTCGGTAATTTCTTCTCTAGTTTTATTTATGTTGTTTTTATTTGTATTAATTTTTTGATACTATTTAATATATATAATGTAAATTGACAAATAAAGATGTATTTGAATTTTTGTCAGGTTCTGATCCACGTGTCCACGGCATACTGTAACTGTGATAGAGAGGAAGTGAGTGAGATTATATACCCTCCGCCCTATGACCCTGAACACATCATCAACTGTGTCAGTTGGATGGAAGACTCGCTGGTCGATGTCCTCACACCCAAGTAAGTGATCGGTGTTCTCATGCCAATACCAAATATGACTTGGATACGACTATTATCACATGGTGTTCAAATCTCAGTACAGAATACACACCATCAACTATGCTTAGGGTTCAAGGTAACTTATACCAGTCCTGCTCTAAGTTCAATTTAAATGACTCCAATCATGCTTAGATTTCAGTGTAAATCTTTCAGAAATGCCAAGCTTTTGCATTTCTGAATTAACACATTCGTTGCTGAAAAAATTTTATAATACTTTTAATAGTGAAATCACTTATATATGATGTAGGAAGTATGAAAACACTGTTGATCAAAATGGGTCCGATTCATAAAAAGTTATGTCATTGTTGAATGGTCAATATCGGCCACCCAGTGTCCGGGAATGGCATGGCATGGTCGCCACGCCCGTCCCAGAGACATTGAAAATGTAATTTCTTGAAGTTTAAGCCATTTTAAGGAAGCCATAACCTCAAAGAAAAAAACAAATAAAAGTGGGTTCCCAACGCCCCCCCCCCACATGAAGAAATGTCACCCCCCCCCCCTAAATAAAAAAGTACCCAAAGAATGTCTAAAAATATGATGAAGTTACTCCCGAGGTCACATGAACTATTTGGCGCCAAACACACACAGTATATAAACTCAAAACGAGAAATACTTATAATTTATTTACATCAATGGATTATTTAATTTAGTTCGGGAAAATTATATAGTGTATGCCCTAAGGGGTTGTATTTTAAGGAAAAATGCACAAATAATTGAACCCTGGTGATAAAAAATTAGAGAGAACAAACCGAAAACTGACACCACCACGTTATGGGATGGTGGCGTCAGCCTGTAATCCAGCTACTTGGAGGTCACGAATTGTGGATAGTTATGAGCGATGAATCCCCCTGGGTGTGGAACACTTGTGTGATTTACGTCCCGCACTATTTGATAATTCTGCGGATCCACAAAGGTCATTCTCATTAATTACGACCAGTTGAACGAGGCTGGTGGTTCGGATTCCACGTTTTTTAGGTCCCTTATTTGCCATCGGCTGTTGGCTATTAATTAAACAGTCCTTGTGATGAGGAACATTGTCAGCCATAGTTTCAGTAACAAGAACTACAAGATCGCGCCACACTGATCATCCTACGCTCATTTCTCATTCAACTTGGCAAAATTTACCTACCTGGTGTTAGGTTTGTCATTTCAATAATCTAAAAAAAAAAAAATATCATAGGACACTTCCCACCACACTGACCTGTGATACTCCTCCTATGGCAAGAGCTGAGTTCACATTGACAGCATTAGTTGCTATGCGGCGAGGGACCGAAATCGATCCAGGCGCAGTCGATTTCGACTGTGCCGCAGTTATGTGTTAAAAGAATGTCTGTATAGCCGACTTATTTAATGTAATTGGGCTCATTAACCCTTGGTCAGTGGTTGAGTCAAAACCTTTTTTGTCAAAATCTAATTATTTTACTTTTTAAACACCTTAATGTTATTGGTCATTATTTAAAAATACTGTTACTGTTTTGTACTGAATTTACGAATTTTGGGAATATTTCCCTGATTGGGTGAACCATCACCGTTTTTGATTCACATTTTTAAACATAGGTTAATACTGTTTTGTTGAATTACCAAAAAGGCAAGTTACGGCAACATGGTAAAAGGTGCCACGAATTCAGCAGGAGAATATTAAATATTAGAACAATAACAGTGCGCCGTTCAGTAAAAGAGCGTCCCCAGTGGCGGGTGTACACGATTGTGTACGTGAAAAAATGGCCGTAAATGCCATCAAAAGACATCAAATGGTGAGTAAAAAATATAAAAATGTTTAACATATACCACTCTATTGCATGCATTTTAGCAGTGAACGTGTTAATTCGCATTTGTTCGTGTATAACTAAAAGTTGTATTTCAGATTGATCGGAAGCCGGCCCAACACTTACACCTTCACCAAGGCCCTCACTGAACACATGTTGCTCAAGGAGTCTGGGAACCTTCCAGTTGCCATTGTTCGTCCCTCCATTGGTTTGTACCTTTTAGATGTCATTGATTTTTGGGTGGTTGTATTAGAAAATACTATTTTAAGTTTAAGAGACAAATCAACACAATAGTAACAATTTGGTTTACATATAATAATAATATATTTATTTCTGTTAACAAAATTGATACATTGTATAGCAAATATCAAACTACACAGGCTTACCAGTAAAAAGTATTAACAATAAAAATACTATGATATGTAGAATACTACTCCTTAGCCAATAGCCATTACAGTATAAATAATTTCACCCCCTGGGGAATCTGAAAAAAAAGTATTTAAATAATCTTCAAAAATTCAATACTAAGCTCCAAAGGTGTGATGTGAACTTGTCCACCGCATAGAACACATGGCTTGTCAACTCACACTTCAGTCTCGTTTTGAACAAACGAGAACTCTCCAGACTTTTGAGTCTTCGAGGAAGGCAATTGAGCCCAACACCTACCTTGGAAGGGAGTTTCGTAAACGCAGGTGTTGAACAGTGCGAAAATCGTCCCATAGCCGTGGAAACGTTGCCTTGCACTGGCAAGTATTGGAACTGGCAATTAGTCACAGTTTCCAATATATAAAGGGAAGGTAGGGTCAAGATTCTTTGCTCCCTGAAAGACTTTCCACATGACTCTCTTTTACTCAAATTAGCAATTAGTTTGATGGCTCTTTTGTGGGGTCTACATCCTTTCAAAATCTCTCCTTGCACAACTACCCCATAACCTTAATCCGTAGAAAAGGTTAGAGTGAATAATCAAGACTTATGCAAAAACGCCCTTTTTGGAACAGAGGCTGTTTACATGTTTTTGCCAGTTCAGTGCCTTATCCAGGTACAACCCTAAGAACTTGGTGGATTTAACCTCCTCCAAAGCGGTGTCATCCACCATAACTGTAGATGTAGACTCGTTCTCATATCACTCAAATTAGGCTAAAACATGTGCAAGTGAGACAGTGGAGACGTCCTGTAATCCAGCTACTCGGAGGTCACGAATTGTGGATAGTTGTAAGCGATGGTCGGTGGGTGTAGTGTTCTCTTGTGTGGATTAACATCCACACTATTGAATACTACGTTAATCCACAAAGACCATCCTCATTAGACCAATTCGTAATTCAGAGGCTGTGGTTCGGATTCCACGTTTAACTGTAGGTCCCTTAGTTGTCATCGGCTGTTGGGCTATTAATTAACAGTCCTGTCTAAGGAATATGTCAGCCTTAGTCAGTAACAAGACTACAAGATTGCGCCACAATCATCTTACACTCAATCGTTATTCATACTTGAATTAAAATAAAAATACCTACCTTGTTGTATGGGCGCCATTTCAATAATCTAATATAATCTAATAATCTGTTTTTTTGATCAGTGATCTCTTCATTGCGGGAACCAGTTGCGGGCTGGGTGGACAATTGGAACGGCCCCACAGGGATCATAGCAGCCGCTGGGAAGGGATTCTTCCGCACAATGCTCTGCCACGAAGACAAAATTGCGGACTTGGTACCCGTTGACATTGTCATCAACCTCATGATCTGTGCTGCCTGGCGCACTGCTACTGCCAAGTATGTTTTCTTCATCAACACATTTATCATTACAGGTCTATCATTTATCATTAGAGGTCTATCATTTATCATTAGAGAGTACCAGAAAATTAGGGTAATTGTGTGATTCTGAATGGTCAGGCGGGTTTAATTCGGACGGCCACCTTACTACACGAAAGGAATTTAGTAGCCCAAATAACCGACATGACATTGAAAACAAACCCGAAACTTAAATGTCCACCAAGCCTTTGAACAATTTTTTGGCCAAAGCTGCAAAGCAATCTTAACTTACTAACGTTTTATTGCGCAACCACACTTAAGAATATTTTAACTTATAGATTTATTGTAATCCCAGTAAATTCTCAGCTTTAATCGACCAAAATAAATTTTAAAAATAGATACAACAAAGCCTTTAGAATTTATCAGCAGCAGAAGAAATAAGAATCAAGCCAGTTCCGAAGAATCCATTAAATGTTGAAATCAGACTTAAAAACTGCTTTTATTTAATTATCATTCAATAATTTATGTCATCATTGATATGTTCATTATTGATAATGGAAAGTAAAAATTCATTCATTTTTACTTAAATTATGACTTTTCATCATTCAAAGAAATTTACTAAACATGAAAATCTAAAAATCGCTCAGAATTTGTCCCGAGACCGAAGTTTGCTATACCGTTTTTGGATCTAGGGTTACCCTTACATCCTGGAAGGTAAAAATATGTGCTGGAAATAAGCCTTGAGTTTTATTACTATTTTAATTAAATCTTATTCTTACTGATTGTTGATAAATATAATTTTAATTTTCTATTTTAGTATTGTATATTGTATCCATTTTTCAATAGAACTAGTTTTATGCAATATATGTCATTTCTGGGTTGCAAAATCAGAAAATCTTACTTGACCACTTATGTTTTACTAAGAAAGAAATGTATTTAAAATCCTTTATATCATACAGTGCATAAGTTTGCCTACTATAAACAGATTAATTTGATACTGAATAAGAATCTTGTTTTCTGAATATGCAGGTTTGCTGTGGTGGGTGTTTTAATTTATATAAGCATATATCTTTTGAAATGAAAAGAAAGGTGGATATTTATTTAGTGGCCACCCAGTTCATTTGTTAGTGGTATCTGGAACATGTGAATTCATAATAATAATGTTTCACATGTAATTTGTTTAACAACGCAATGAATAGATAAACAGGTTTTATTTATTATATCAGATTAAACTGAACCCTACTGAAATGATGATATTACATAAAATTATTCATTATAATGAATAATCATGATCATAGAAATTGTTAAATATTGATGTTTGCCTAAATGATCCAAAGGTAAAAGAAGATCAATTCAGGACAATCCCATAGGTTCATTGTCTCCATACCCATGCCTTTAGGACAAAGTTGTCATTTGCCAGAACCTTCAGGACAATCCTATAGCTTCATTGTCTCTATACAGTAAAATCCAATAGCTTCATCGAAAGTCTCCACACCTATGCCTGTCGGACAAAGTTGTCATGTGGGAGAACCTACAGGAAAATCCCATAGCTTCATCTAGTGTCTCCACACCAATGCCTGCAAAACAAGGATGTCATTTGCCAGAACCTTCAGGACAATCCCATAGCTTCATTAAATGCATACTCATGCCTGTATGACAAAGTTGTCATTTGCCAGAACCTTCAGGACAATCCCATAGCTTCATTATATGCATACTCGTGCCTGTAGGACAAAGTTGTCATTTGCCAGAACCTTCAGGACAATCCCATAGCTTCATTATATGCGTACTCGTGCCTGTAGGACAAAGTTGTCATTTGCTAGAACCTTCAGGACAATCCCATAGCTTCATTGTCTGCATGAGCGTGCCTGTTAGACAAAGTTGTCATTTGCCAGAACCTTCGGGACAATCCCATAGTTTCATTATATGCATACTCGTGCCTGTAGGACAAAGTTGTCATTTGCCAGAACCTTCAGGACAATCCCATAGCTTCATTGTTTGCATACCCATGCCTGCAGGGGCAAAGTTGTCATTTGGGAGAACCTACAGGAAAATGCCATAGTTTCATCTAATGTCTTCCTGTAGGGAAGACATCTTCTGTGTCATTCCTGTAGGGTAAAGCTTTCCTTTGCCAATGCCTGCAGGGCAAAGTTGTCATTTGGGAGAACCTACAGGAAAATCCCATAGCTTCATTGAGTGTCTATACCCATGTCTGTAGGATAAGGTTTTCCTTTGCCAGAACCTACATGACAATGCTAGAGCTTCATGAATTGTCTCCAGAACCATGCCTGTAGGATGAGGTTTTTTTTTTCTTTTTTGGGACCTTCAGGACAAACACATAGCTTCGTTGAGTGTCTACACACCCATTCCCATAGGATAAAGTTGCCTTTTTCCTCATACAGTTGGTCTCTTTAAGCTTAACTTTATTAAATTGACAATGTCTAACTATTTGTCTATGAATATCCTTTGCAAGTTTTTTTCTTTTGAGAATCGGGGTTTGGTTTACCCTTATGTCTGGCAAATATCTCCTGGTTTCTCTCTTGGGAGATATGATTGGCCTTTGAGTATTTCAGGCATTCTGTTGCAGCTCAAACTTTTTTAAAGAGAAAGAAATATTTAGAAAAAGAATTCCTATCGCCTTGTAGTAACTTACCCAAACAATGATTTGTTGAAGTTAAATAATCTGTTGTAGAAAATAATTTATACTTTCTTTAATTTTGAATCTCAATATTTTTAGATACATTTGTATAACAAACATACATGTGAAGTAGTTACAATAGAATCACGATTATTCAGGGTAATCAGCAGGAGGAAAGCCAATTGAAAACATGGTTAATCTGCTTGCTTTAAAAATTGCATTACATAAAAGCGGAAGTCATATCTTGGATGTTTATTTATATTTCACTTTCCCAAGTATGATAATTATCAATGTTATAGTTACGACATATTTTGTATATTTAAGAATAGAATATAACTGAATTGAATATTGGTAATGCTGTTTAGATTCAACCCATCTGCAATTTAGTTTAATTTTACCAGCAGCCATATACGGATCCAATTAAATTTTACCAAAATGCAATGTTTTATCTTAACACCTTTAATATTGTTTCCTTTGTATAAAACCAATAATTAGTGTTTTATATATTTTTAAACAAAATTAAATTCCACACACTTCCCACACAAATCTTTTAACGGGGTTCCATCTCCATATATTTTTTATATGTATATAAACATTACATATATATATTTATAAAATTTTAATTTTTAAAAGCAAGTTAATTTTTTTATTAATAAATCCCTTAAAACTCTTTTGTTTGTATATTTTCCTAAACATATTCAATTCCCTATGCAGAAAATGTTAGTTTATCAAAATATTTTTTTTTATTTTTTTAATAAGATTTAGTAAAACGCTACAAATTATGATTTTGGAAATTTTCCCTACATAACAACATACAACATACACAACTAAGTGAACCTGTATTAGGCCTAACACATTTCAACTAACCCTAAACAATCATCACTTGAGTCATTATTATTACTTTGTTCTTCACTGTCATATTCTTAATCTCAAATTCTTTATATTTCACTAGAATATAAATAATTATCACAACGAGCCATCACAGTACATAACCTAAACACTAAAACTGTCAAAACAATAATCATTCTACTTCTCTAAAAATCTAAAACTAACTAATGACGACTGAATACATATTACAAAACAACACTATATTGTTAATTTACTATAGAAACAAAGGTAAATACTACTTTTAGTTAAAAACAAATGCAAGTACAACTGAAGACGTGAACTGCACTATGTAGTTGTGCAGACGGCTGATCGGCGACGGTGATGCTAAAATAACTGCTCTAAACAAAGTCATTCTTGTTGTGCAATGGATATAATATTTAACTAAATTATAATGTTCGCATGATTCATGTTTATGAGACGATGGTGCAACTTTGCTTTAGCTGACAGGATTTCTTTGTTACGTCAAAAGACGATAACTGAATCCTTATGTTCCCAAAAGTAAGTTATTGTATCACAATACGGTAACCTTTCGATTATCCGCCGGTGGATTATCCGTGCATACCATGAAAAGAGGAAATTAGTACATATAATGAAGTTTTTGAGTACAAAATGCCCGCACGCTTTTTCGGAATTCATACATTAGACTGGCGAGCGATCTTATGTGTGGCATTGGGCACCTGAAACCTTTTCATTTTCACCACTCATCATAATTCCCAATCCATTTGCTAATGAGAGTGATTGCCTACCAGTTGATGTCTTTGTCACTCAATGTTAGTTTTTAGTGCCTTTGTTTCCTAGTTTGCAGATTTAAAAAGTGGAAGAAGGTTGTGTTAACGATTACATAAAGACTGGAGTTAATTTTTTCATAGAAATCAAAAAAAGACTAAAGTAAAATTTGTAGGTTAATGGTGAATTATACTAAAACATTTAGCTTCGTTTAAGAACAATGTTTGGATTACGTTTTATGGTAAATAAATTTATTAGAGGATTATCCGTGATTTTCACTATCCCCAATAGCCTTATAAGATTGCCGCGGTAAGATTATCTGTAGTAGCCGTGCCACTCATTTCCGCGGATAATCAAGAGTTCACTGTACCATTAACTAATAAATTTATTTTCTGTGAAAAATTTTTTTTCAAAGAAAATAAATTTAAAAAAGGATTATTTAAAATTGATGTAATCAAACATTTTTTACCATGGTAAATCTTGCCCTAGATAATCGAGGTTCTATTAGACAAAAGTGTCATATCCCCTTAAAGCGTTGCATACACAAAGTTACTAACATGATTGCTAAGAAATAAAAATCTTTTGTTTATATCACTAGATAAACTAATTGACATATGCTGCTAATTATTATTATTATCATGCTTTTATAGTTGACATTGGAGTACTTTAGTCACTTTAATGAATTAAGTCATTTTATTATTAGCCCAATATTTCTTAAGGTTACTTATTTGGTATTTTTGTCATCAAGTGATTTTAGGGCATCTTTCTTTCCTTTTAAATCATCCATTGTTACTTGTAGGGTCCTCATGTCCTCTTTGATTTCCATGATCCATCGAGTGCTTCTCTTACTATTCCATAACTTGTCTATTATTTTTGTATCTATTCTATTCTCTCGCGTTGTTATTAAAGGGCCTAGAAATTATATGATTTTTATTGTTTTTTACCGGTTCTTTTTATTTTGTTATAAACTTTTTGATTAGAAGCTATCCTCCCAGACTCCATCCTTCTGATATCTTTTAGTTATACATGTTCTGACTATCCTTTCAACTTTAAGTAATCCGTCTATTGTTACTGTGTTGGGTTTTGACTATAGTTTGGCTGACATAAGTTATTTTCGGCTGTGTGCATGTTTTATAAGTTTTAGTTTGCTAGCTATTCACAGGAATTTTCCTTATAAGTGTTTCTGGTAAGGTGTCGTGCATGAACTAATTTGTCTATCCTATTTTGCTATAATAGTTTCTTATTCAAGTTGTATGTTATTATTTCTCCTAGATATTTGAATTCCTCTATAATGTTATGTCATGTTCTCCAGTTTTTATTTTGTTTGGTAGTGGAGGTTCAGTTAGCATTATTTCGGTTTTCTCAAACGATTTCTTTAGGCCAATACTCTGTGCTATTCTCAAATTTTGTTGGCTAAAAGAGCGAGGTCATCCGTAAAATCTAGACAGTTTAAATGTTCCAATCTTTATGTTTTTTGGATTTTCTTTGTATCATTCTCTCATAATATAATTCAACATATGCTGCTAATACTAAGTATAATTATAAATTTTTGTTATTATTTTTCATGTGAGGAACTCTTTATGTTGCAGGCCAAACGGCATCACTGTGTATAACTGCTGCACAGGTCAGCAGAAGCCAATCTCTTGGAAGGAGTTTGTGAACCACAGTTTTTCAGCGATGCGCAAATATCCTCTCGGAGACTTGATGTGGTATCCGGATGGCTCGATGCGCAGTAACTGGGTCACCAACTCCCTGTTTTCCTTCACCTTGCACTTCATGCCTGCATACATCATCGACATCTTTAGTCGCCTAGCCGGAAAACAAACTAAGTAAGTTTTATGTCAGAATATTGCTACATTATATTCAAACTGTTTCAAATTTTTGGAAGCAGCAAATTGCAATCGTCCACAAATTAATTACTTTAAAAATGCTTAACCATGCTTTATGGGAATAATTATCTTACAAAATGGAATAAGGATTTATAGTTTACTTGGAAAGTAACAGGCATAACTTTTATAATAGTTGTATGGTTTAACTTTTCTTCAAAAGGTATGGGGAGGTATTTGATTCAAATATTGTTATGATTTTAGCAATTATGATGGATTAGTGCACTAGTTCAGGACTAGAAGTAATTATTTATAATGAAATTAGAAAGGTAGGAAATTGTGTCAAATTAACTGGCCTATACTTTAAAATATATTTTACGTTTTTATCTTTGTTCTGACTCAAAAGCGAATTGAGTGTGAATACAAAAATGAAAAGATCAAATTTATTACTTTTACACACAAAAAAACAAAAATACATGTGCGTTTTTCTATAAAGGGTGTTTCATTTTGCCTTAAAGGGGGTTTGTTACCTTTGTTCATATTAAGTCTATTTCAATTATCAAGACAACTTAGATCCTCAATTCGTCTTATCAATGAGGTTTTACTGTATTATTTATTTGATTATTTGTTAATTAAATTTTATTTTATATATGGATTAATTTTGATTATGCCACGACCATTTCAATGATTCTTGTGCATAAATTGCCACAGCATTTTTTGTGAAAATGTAATGTTTGCCAAGAAATTTCATAAAAATTCAATTTTAGAGATTTTAATGTAGTTTTTTTGTAAATTGTAGACAGTTAAATTCTCATTCTTATTTATTTACTTTCTGCCGTGGCTCCACAAATCTCAATTGATTCTTAGCATCATAGACCAGCCTCTTCCACTCTATTCTGTCCTTCGCAATGTTGATGTCTGCACCCAAAGTCCTAATGTCTTTAATGACTAGTTGAAATGAGCAAGAAATTCTAAGTAAAATTAACGAATAATACATCACTCTTGTTTGAAGTTGATGCATCACAGGAATAAAAACTAAGTTTTGCTCGTAACTATGGGTACCGTTTCCGCAATATTTACTGAACTACCATATTTTTACATGCTTTGATTATTGTTACACATGTAAAAAAGCTTCAAAAACAACTAAAAACAAACTATTATTAATATTAGAACACTTTTCAAGCAATCTAACATTTGTAAACAAAGAGTACGAAAAATAGAAACAGACCGAAAGCAAAATAATCATTATAAATAGATCGTCAATGGTTTTTTTAACAAAACTACGTAAAAAGTAAAGTATTATTAACTAATAACTGAGTTAAAATCGATTTCAAAGAGTCGCTGTCAGCCGTGCCGGTACTGCATAGGCGTATGCATAGGCACTAGAGGCTCTATGAGCAACGCTGCGGCACTCCGGGGTTAAACAAGGTTCACTGTAGCCTCAAAATTAGCTATAAATGTTATATTAACCTTTTGAGGACTGACTGACGATATATCGTCAGTAGCTAGTACTGTGAAAACCCCAGCTGTTGAAATATCATCAGCTAGTAGTTTTTCATTTTAGATGTCTTTGGTTTCCTTTTACTGTCTGTGTGTTTACCATTGTGAACGAAAACAACATATGTTCTATCAACATTTTCTAAAATAATATTTTTATTTTCGGTCAAAATCCCATGAAAATTTTGTACACAAACTATCTATAATGTAAATAATAATTTAAATGTGTTTCTTATGGTAAAATTATTCGTTATTACCTGTGGAAAGTTAAATAAAATAAAAATCCATTTTAATTATTATATTCATTGCAGTTCAGATATGTATGTTTTAAAATCTAACATAAATATATCATTATTGGTTACTAGAGTTAATATAGGGGGTAATTATAAGCTTTTTAGTAAAAAATTATGAAGGTATCATAAAAATAGGTCTCAGTACAAACCTTTTCTTTAACCATTACTGATTTCAAACAGTCTTTTTCGCATAGCATACAGACTCGTGGCATTAAAAAATTCAGACCTATATAAATAATTATGAAATGGCTCTGGTCCTCATGTCACATTTCTTGTGCATTGCAGCATGGTGAGGATTCAACATAAGCTGGACAAGGCTGCCAAGTGTCTGGAGTATTTCTCCACTCGGCAATGGCGGTTCCTGGACGACAATGTCCGTCTACTCAACCAGTGTCTGAGCCTGGAGGATAAACAGGAGTTTGGCTTCGATGTGTCTCAGATACAGTGGTCCAAGTACATTGAAGATTACGTCTTGGGTATACGTCACTTCATCTTTAAGGAGAACCCTAACTCTCTGCCAGCTGCGCGGAAACAACTCAATAAGTAAATCCCAATCTTTTTTTCGTTACGTGTTTAATGAATGTTAGCTTTATTTAAATGTAAACTAACATTGGTTGGTATACTCTTTTCTTGATTTAACCTTTCATCAAGCACATTTGGAGGTTATAGTTTTAAAATAAAATAAAATATATCATTATTAAATATAGTTAATATAGGTAAATAAGCTTTTTTATTTTACTAAATTATAAAAAATAGGGGTACTATAATTTACTTCTGTAAATTCGAAAAAACTTCTTTATTTCGAATTTTGTCTGGTCCCTAGAATTTTATATAAAAACAATGTTAAAATATCTTGGTTAATTCGAATATTTTTTTGGATAATTCGAAGTTTTTACAGCGGAAATCTATAGTGTGTGTATAAGTGAACAAGTCATTGTGTGCGATTTTCCAGGAAACGACGTTCGGGCTTCCTGTCCTCAGACTATTTTTAGCTAGACCACTGCTCATAAATCACAACATTGACATCTGTGTGTATCATCGGTGGTGGTTTGTTCCGATATTCGTCGTCTGCTTTCATGTTAACACGTCGTGTGTATGATGGCTTCGTCAAAGCGAACCTACAAATCTCTGACGTTGCAAGAATAAATATCGGCGATCAAGGAGGTAGAGAAGGGATTTGAAAAAGTTTGTAATAGTTAGTTTCGGGATCCCTCCAAACACATTATTGACATTTAACAAAAATTAGGATTTTTAATCAATTCATTAACCTAACTTTTTTAATATACAATGTTAAAACATGATGTTTGATTGTTTATTTCAACCACTTGCATAAACTTTTCTAATTCGAATTTTTGGATAATTCAATTTTTTTCTGGTCCCTTATTCGTATTATCAATTAAAATATTTGGCCACTGAATTATTGTATGCAGTAGCTAATATTACAGTGTAAAAAACAAAAAATAACTGAATCCAAAGGTTGAAATTATTTGAAATGGATTAAATTTGATCTTATAAATAAAATATAAAGAGGAATAAAAACATGTAAATTTAACATCAGTAAAACAATATTTGACAGATCCAGCCTCACTTTTGTCTTCTCTATCACTATCAGTAAAAAGTTGATGATTTCTAGGCTACAAAATGGCAATATGTCTGTATATATATTTTTTTTTAAAGGTCTGCGGGTACCCGTAAATTCGGGTAATTGCGTGAACCCGAGTGGTCGGGCGGGCTCGGCTCGTCTCGGGTTTCATTCGGGCGGGCTTCTATTAGATATCGGGTCGAGTGGGTACCAACTACCCAAAAGATGTTATTACCCGAGACCCCGAGTAATAACATTTTGTCAAAAACTTATGATTCACGCAATATTATCAAATACAGATGTTCTCGAGTACATTCGATTGCACAACCCGACTGTCACTGAGACCCATGAAAATCAGGCAACCAGCCATCTCCCTGCCGGCTCAAAATTATTGTGCATTCACAGCTTATTATCGTATACATGTGTAGCAGCTTACGCGATCAGATAACCGTTCCTCCTTTTAACGCAACAAAATAGTCATACCAGTATGAAGCTCGTATTAGTCGTATTTCAAATAGTGATGGGAATACGTGTGATTTTTCAATCTCAGTAAAACCTTTTAAACTGTGATTCGTGATTTTTTCAAGTGATTCGTTGTTTTTGTTCTGACAGCCTGTTTACGATGACCAATACAGAACTGTGATTCGCCGTATTGATCTCGCTCTTTCGGGATTTTCACTCAAATAAAATAAAAAATCATAATGTTAAGGATATAACTGAATAAAAGAAATAAATAAACCGTTTTATTTTTTTAACGATATGTTCTGAATTTCCTCATTAATGGAACCCCTGAAATCCGAACTGTTTGGGACTGAAGCCTTTTCTTTCCAGGAAATAATAATACACATTTATTTATTTTGTCACTGTATTTGCGCGGTAAGCGACGGGAGACGCGGTGATTGGGGTTATACAGGCTGTGCGTGACTGAATAAGTTCATAAGGGCAGTGACCTTGGCGGGTGGAGCCTGTGCTAAAAATAAACCACTCTCCCCCTACCCCCACCTTTACTAACAGGGATGCATATTGCGTTGATCTACTGTCTATGTCTAGTTTAGTGAGCATTTACCTGCTGATAAGTGCGTATCGCTAACAACAGACGTGGCTTGGAATTATGTTCGTGTGAAGATTTTCTTCACGTCAACAGTTGAGAAAAACCTGAATTTGTTAGACCTTGAAAAATAAGTTAAAATTTTTAAGTAATTAAATTAATTTTTAAGGAAAAGTTAATTTTTTAAGTGATTAAATTTTTTTAATTTCCAGCTATTTCTTTTTTTGATTTCCCGAGAACGTGTTCAGATTTGAGAGGTTCCACTGTAATTTTAAATATTATCCACTTTATTCTAAAATAACTATTTTAATCTAAAGAGCCCTTTGGCATTTTCTGAAAGTGTTGATTTAATTTGAACAATGATTGTGATTGGTTGAATTAAAAATAAGAAACCAGGAAAGTATATAACATAAGTCTAATGAACTCTTGGCTTAGGGTATTGACTCGATACAATTTATGTGTTTTTTATCCTGCAATAAAATACATCCTAAGTTTCATATATACTTGAGAAAATTATTTCCTATTATTAATTATTTATAATATAAATTATAATGATTTATAATTAATTAAATGGATAAAACTGTTTGGGTTAATATACCAAACAGAGAACTGTACATATAATACTGTGTTTAATGACTTTAGGGCCTATATGTGAAATAAATAAGTTGGTAAATGCAATGATAGGTTTCTGACTTGCATCAATAATGCTAAGTAGGTCAATCAAAACTTATTAAAATTATCATTTTACTTACTAATAAAATCCAAAGCCAACCTGAATTTTAGGCTTACAATATCCAAACCTGACCGGAATATTAACTTGTAATATCCGAACCCGACCCGAATTTTCATTTAGTTAATGATACCTGAACCCGACCCGACCCAAAAACTTTGGTAATATACTACCCAACCCGACAGTAAAAATCACTACCCGCAGACCTCTAATATTTTTAGACGGTTATGGTCTAAAAACCTAACAAAATCTTATTCACCTGTCACAATTCTTAAAAATTAAATGAATTACCTAATTACTAAAGCATTTATATCTGAAACGTAGTCGAGGATGCCAAATTCGGCTCCACATTGACAGCCAAGTCATAAGGCGCACGCGGAGGACACCTCCAAACATTGAGGAAACTGAACCCCTAATGTAAAAAGTCAAAGCGGGTAAAATCAGACAGATTGGTGTTTTCGTTCCTGGAAAGAGTTGCTTAAGGTACAATCAAGTGCCGACTTCAAAACAAACGTTTTCCATATTTTTAAGCAAAATACTTGCAAGTGCAGAGGTAACCTCCACTGTGCGCTTTTTTGCAAGTTTTGGTAATTATTTCATCTCAAAATTTGTTACAAGCCCTGTATTTTTTTAATTGGTCATTAACGAATAAATTAATATACTATTTAATCTAATGGACTTGCTATTTACTTGTGTAATTATTTGTTTCAGAATGCTATGGCTTCATCGCATGACCAAGGTCTTGCTGGTCCTGCTGGTCTGGCGAGCTGTTATGCTTCGATCCCAAAGTGCTCGGAAACTTTGGTATTTCATGATTAGTATAATGTTACGTGTTGTACGAATGGTTCCGTATGTTTGAATCGAGGCACCGCGCTTATTGTTGCCCTTTCAAGTAATTTGGCAAAAAGAGATCATTCAACAAAAATGTACTTAATTTTTACTTGTAACTGTTAGCTTTGATTATTAGTAAGAGGAATATCTATGCTTCCACTGGCCTTTATTTGCTTGATATGAGTCAATTATTGACCCATTTGTTAAGTATGGTACTGTCCTAGCAATATTATCATTTGTAAATCTTTTTAGAACAATGTATGAAATTAACTTAGTAAAATCTTATTTATTTTTGTATCTGTTAATTGTTTGCGGAAGAATACAAATGCTGTATTCCTGTAAATTTTCACGTTTTCATTTTTGAACATATTTTATTGAGATGATTAAGTTTATAATCTTTTTTATCACTGATAACAAATCATCTCTCTTTTTTACCGAATTTGAATTGTAAAGTTTTAAAATGTCAAATAAGTTGGGAAAGTTTGTTTCCTTTGGGTTAATTACTTTTTTCTACACATGGTTTTTAATTACAGTAAGTTTTTACTGGGATTACCAATTTATGTAATGTGAAATCCGCTATTAGAATGCAAGGGTAAATCATTTAATTACATCTATAGTAATCATCTAAAGTTTGTCACTCGATATCTGTTTAGTTGGTTATCAGTTAATTTTTTAATCTTCGTCCATTCTGAATTTGTTGGTGTCTCTTAAAATTCAACATTGTTGACATTTTATTCTTTCTCTAACAATTAATATTATTAGATTTAAGCCTTATTCTAAGGTATGTTCTAAGCAACAACCAAGGTGGCATTCCAAATCATTACAGTGTAGCTCTGATATGCGTGTGAGCCATGTAACCAATCTTTAGTGGAGTACAAATCTGTAATCTGGATCGACATGAGTCTACATCACATAATAAATGATCAAAGAGTTTTGTTGTTAGAAAATCGTTGTTGCGTTTTGTTTATTTAGTTCAAAATTAAAAAATTGGCACACAAATGTTTTCAATTATTAACATATTAATGCAAATCGCTTAATTAAAGATGTGACTGAGGCATGTTTCAGCTCATTTTCAATCAGAAAACTTACGTAAGGGATTTTATTTGTTGAAAGTTAGTTCTGAAGCTGATAAAGCTATCTCTAATTTGATATCACAGTTTTTTAGTCCTCTATGAGTAACCTTTGAGTTACTTTTCTTGTAGACTTTTATCGATGGTAATGGTCTTGTAACGAATAGATATACAATAGAATCTCACATACTCTAAACAATATGAACTTAAGTGTTGTTCAGTTTGGGATTTGTCGAGTTTTTAAGAATTATTTTTTTTTCAGGGTTTACATTAAGGTACTTATATTACTCTGCTTTTATTGCATATTAACCTGTTCATGTCCACAGTCACGTATATGTGACGTGCTGCAGACGAATAAGTTTAATCACATGTTCACATTTATGTAAAAATCAATCTTATAGATAAATGTAACAGGTACATCTGTATCACAACTAGAATCCTGGTAGAGATTAGGAGGACATAGTAAGTCACTCTCAACTGATCAATGACAGAAAGTGTTGCAGCCAGGAGAAACCATTTGGTGAATCAACAATGTAAATAAGGTCTGTGTTATTGAATGACCTTGGAAAATGTATATTAGGTCTCTAGCTCTGTGTTTCATTAACAAAATACCTATAAAATATATGACAAATCAGTTTTATTCATATACATGCATATCATCACCCTCTTAAATCATACCAACTTGTGATTTAATCTTTTTTTGTAATATTAAAATTTTGCTTTTTAAAACGGAAAGTATAGACATTGGTTACATTTGGCTTATCCGTTGAGACCTAACTGTTGCTTAGAACAGGACTTGCTAGATTGTTCACATTTTTATTAGATAGTCATTTCAGCCTGAAGTACTTATAATCCATAGTTAACTAAATGATTTTGGTATCTTTTTGGCTTACTGTACAGTTCAATAACCCTAGACGACTTTAAAGAATTAAAAATGTGGAAATGCCCTTTTTACAAGCAGCGGTCGATCTTATGTGTACTTTGGTGCTAAGAAACACCTAACTATTCATTCATCGTGAACGCCAAACAAAAATATTTTTATGTAATTTATTATTGTTGATGTTATTGTTTATATTATTTATTTAGTTGGTTTGCTTTGCTTTTATTATAGTTATATTATATTGAAGCATTAAGACTTAATCATAGTTCTTGTAATGAGAAAGGGGGCCGTAGATTGGTCTTGTCAAGTGTGTATGTGCTGTATTATTATGTTGTATTCTGTTTTTCTGGGTATCTGTGAGCTTTTGTGCAATACCGCAGTATTATAATGTCTCATCCACTTATTAGTGCTCAGTATTTTCAACCAAATTTGCTTACCGGTTCAGCGTTAGTACTTTACCATTCAAAATATATTATGTGCTTAATGGTAAAACTTGTAAAGCTTTATTTGGAATCAACACACCTTGTTAAATATATTTATGTATTTATACATTTGTAGGCAAAATTTGCTTTGTAACATATTGTAGTGTTGTTTAGGTTAAATTTAACTAGTACAAATGACGTAAAGGCCAATCTAAATACTAAATGACACTAGGTAATTAGACATCCCAATAAATACAACCATCATGGCCACTTTGTGGTCCATAGATTTCGTTCATATCTGAAAAATGTTTTCATTTTTTTTAAATAACTTCAAGCCAATTATACCTGCAAAATTGTTAATTACTCGATCAGCAATAATGAGCAAAGCCTCAAATTGGTTTTATAAACATATATTCTTGATCATTCATGTATGTTCACATCTAGTCCGTACGGTTAAACTGCTTAAGAACACAAATTTTATTATTTCTCAGAAACCCCATTTAATTACAGTTTTTTATACCCTTAAATGTTGCAATAAAAATGTTTTTTATATATAAAACCTGGCATTAATTAAGTACTTTTATTACACTTATTAATGACAAAATAACTTTTTATCTGATTATCGTTGAGACAAAGCTCATTGCTGTGCCTACTTCTAGAGAGAGGAGATCTGTGCTCCTGTCGTTGCCGTTCCTTCTGTGATTACTTTCACCTCTTAATGTTCTGGTGATTTGTGGTTTTTCAAACGGGATGTTTTATTATCTTTACTGCCAACACCTTCTAGTTACAAGCCTAGTAAGCATTTATCCCTTTATTGGACAGCCTTTATAATTATAAGTCGTAAATTAATGTTTTTATTGGCTGTTGGTGATTTGTTTGGTTTAGAATTATTAATTAAGAATTTTATTATAGTAACATTTTGATGATGGAGTTTACTGTATTCAGTTTAGAACTAGCCAATCCAGTTATGTTCTACTTGCCTTTTGGAATTTGATGTCTGATATGACTTATTTGGATGTTAAATTATTTATAGTCTAACTTAAGTATTGTTTTATGGATACTGGTCAAAAGTTATCTTTTTCCTTGAATCTGAATGTTGATTACAGACTTCTTTTGCATGAAAAATTTGTTTTGTTTTATGTATTTCACATAATTCTTCTATAGGCCTCTAAGGGTAATAAGGCTTTTAATTTATATATTTTAGAAATAAGGGCTATCTCAAATATCATAAATGGCATATTATGTGTTAACCAAATTTTGCCTAACTATATCTCTGTATCACACCAAATTTTGCATTTATTATTCTCTAATTAATTATTTTAATATTGTTATTAATACTCATTCTCCATTATCTTTATTCTAATCTTATAAAACCAAAGGATTGCTTTCAGATCCTATAGCATTACAGTCGAGTCCCTCTAGTCCGGAATCAGATGGTTCGGACTACTTCTTGGAAATGAGTTAGTGCATGGTCACATTTCTCATCGCATAAATCAACAGGATTGATTGTGTTAGTTTATTCCCGGTCGTAATATAAATAAATTACATCACAACCATCAGATCAGTTTACAATTGCGTTCGATATGGATCCTCAGTGAAGCGTGAAATGGCAACGTCGGTATGGGAATTTCAACTCATGCGGATGGGAGGGCAGCACTGGAACAATGTTGTCAATTGCTCTAGGCAGTAGCAGTTAGATGCTCTATTACGCCAAGTAAAAGATAGGCACATTAGCTGGGGATATAATGATTTATGTAAGGAAATTGAGTGATTATAAGTAAAATAATTTAAGCAAAAAAGCAGAAGAAAATAATAGATTTCTTTTAATATGTACAGTATTCTATTATAGAGTTCCGTTTTTTCATACTGTAAAATAAATTTGTGAAGGTTCAATTTGTGGTGATTTATAATTTCATGATCATTCCTTTTAATGGTGACACAGTTATTTAATTTATCAACGTCACAAAAAACTTTGAATATTTGGGAAAGTACGCTTTTAAGTCGTCTCAAGTCGACTGGGACGGTGGCGACGTCCTGTAATCCAGCTACTTGGAGGTCACCATTTGTGGATAGTTGTGAGCGATGGTCGGTGGTTGTAGTGTTCTCTTGTGTGGATTAACGTCCGCACTATTGAATACTACGTTAATCTGCAAAGACCATCTTCATAATTACACCAATTCGTAATTTAGAGGCCGTGGTTCAGATTCCACGTTAAACTGTAGGTCCCTTAGTTGTCATCGGCTGTTAGGCTATTAATTAACAGTCCTGTCTAAGGAACATGACAGCCTTAGCCAGTAACAAGACTATAAGATCACGCCACAATCATCCTACACTCATACCTCATTCATACTTGGCTTAAAATACCTATATTGTGTATGGTTGCCATTTCAATGATCTAACCTAATCAAAATTTGATTTATATAGATACTGTACGCCAATACAGGTTGTAATTTATATATATATATATATAAAACCTCCGGATGGTCCGGAATTTTTTTAATACGGACAGGGGTCCGGCCCTGAGGTGTCCGGATTAGAGGGAGTCGACTGTATATATTTTACTCCCTTGAAATAACTATCTCCCTCAATATCATAGACGCAACATTTGAGTAAAAGCATTTCTCCCATAGTCTCATCTCATTGGTTTTAAACCTGAATTTAACAGCAATAATTGCAGCAGATTTAATATATCTATATTTATTTTTTTATGTTGTTTAAATTTGTTTCACTTAAAGTATGATATGTTAGTAATAATTATTGTGGAACTAGTATGATTAAAACTTGTCTAACTTAAAAACATGTTCAATCGAGTAATTACCTGACAATGCTCAATTGAGTTATCTTTCAACACTTGTTATTCACAGTTCTCTGTTTTCATAAAAGTTTGTTTACTTGATATTGTGCAGCTTGTTTAATTGAAATGTTTGGATGATGCCAATTCATCACTGGTCCCTTCATGTTTAAATTATACAAGTTCCACTTAATTAAAAGAAAAAAATGTCATGTTTTCTGAATTATTCAATTATGAACAAAAAAGGTTTCCTTAGTAGTCTTAAAGACGATATTGTTTTCAGCTTTATTTATTGTAAATTATATATATATATATATTGTTTTATATGATTGTTTACAAATTATTTATTTTTATAAAAATTATTTTTTTACTTTAAGTAATTCTTGAGAAAGTATTTTCCATTTTCATAACGAATAAACATTGCAAACCCGATTCAAATATTAACGTTTTTACAGTCAACTACATAGCCCTCTATATAACAATTGAAGTATATATTTAATTTAAAAGTGTTAGTAATTTTATAGCATAAATTTTGTAATTGTTATGTAATTTCTTAAGTGCAGCATTTAATGAGTAATAATATATTTTATGGGAAATGAGCGAAGATCAGAAGTGTAATAATTTCTGTGAGTATGTTTTCCTGTGTGCTTCGGGTTAAGATAAATGTCTATTTGTCATTTTCAAGATATGCTATCACTTGCATCTATATTATCATTCTATTGCTATAAAAGTTAGTTAATTATTTCAAAGGCTTGCTATTGTACATATTTTATTTATGGCACTTGTAAATAATATTATTTTGGGAGTATGCATCCCAGATGTAACCGATCCCCATAAAGAAAACTAATCGGTGGGTTAATCTTATGACTAAACCATGTTTTTAAAATTGTTATCAGTTCAATACAAAAAATAGATGCTTATCACTCGATCAGGATATACTTTCTCCCCTGATACCAAACACGAGATAATTGTTTTAGTTTTTTTTTTACAAAATTAATTTAGCGTTTGAACAAGTTTCCTGGGTGTTTGTCCCTCCCGCTCGTGTCCTAGCTTCTAGTCAAATGTTGGAAGAAAGACCCTTGGTGTCCTTTTCCTGGATCCAAAAATGCTTGATATTATTTAGTGTCATTATTTACTTGTCGATTTAGCTTTTTTAAACTAAGACAACTAGTAAGTGCAACAGATGGTCATAGTCGTTTTAATTTGCTCACGTTTGACATTTAAGGGAACGCGACAATTATATCAAAGAAACTTTTCTGTAATAGTTGATAACTAATAAGGTAATATTTTAAGAGATGATAGTTTAGGGAGCCACTCAAAACATCTCCATCTGACCCAGTGATTCTACAGAAACTAATTTATTATTTTAATTTACCCTTTATTGTATATTACATCAACTTTATTGTTTCATAAGTCATTAAATCTGATAGACTAGTTATTTCTTTAATTCAAATTCCTTGAGTTTGTCCTTTTAATGTCTTACAGTACCTGGTGACCGAGCTTTGCTCGGATAGAATAAGACATGTATTATAAAAATTAATTAGAAAAATTAAAACACATTTATTACTCAATGAAAACCGTTATGTGGTTTAAATAAAACCGAATTAATACACCATAATTAATATAGCACTGCACAAAAAGTATTACCCCTGATGGGGATGGAACTCACGGCCTATAGTTCTTAAGGCCGACACGCTACAACTCGGCTACGACGTTAGTCAATTGAACGATGCCGTTTAACGTCTTTTAGCCAAAGCCGATCATTTACTGTTTAATTATCCATACCGTTATTATTAGCCTGTGACCAACTGATTTTGATAAAAACGGAATGAGGATTGAAAAGCAAAAGAGAAATTATTAATTTACACATATTAATTGGTTTGTTACAGTGGCTTCAAGGAATAAACGAATACGTTTTCTATCAAAACACGGAAGATTTTGGAAATACTTTTTTCTGCTTTTATTTCGCACAGCTATGTTATCCTTAAGTTTTTACAAATTGTTTAGTAACCTGTTAATTTTGCATTTATTTAATTCATAAAATAAATATTAATGCATAACCTCTATATTGTTCCCCGCAGTCTTCGATCAAGAATTGTCAAACGGTTATAAACAGCTGTTTTGGTTTGTATTGTTTACATTTTATTCTCCATAAGCGTAATGTTAAATTTTTAGATTTTAAACTTAATATTACAAGAAAACACGAATTTTCCTGGACATTAGACCTATCTAGAACTTATTTTCTACTCGGAAATTAGTTATTTCCAAAATTTAAGGCACCGAAATTCCTCGGTGCCGTTTTCGAGATCCGTGTGCAAATATATATATACAAACCTTGCTCGTATTATAGTATTGGATTATTGGATATAAGAAACAGTTACAGTAGAACTTTGATAACTCGGAAACCTCTATAAATAACGATTACATGGGGCAGACTGCCGATCATCTGCTGTATGACAGCACTGGGCTTACTGAGGTAAGGACTGACACTCTTGTCATCATGGTGAGGGACAGTTACCTTACGGGAGGAGCTGATCGGGATATTAAAGCAGTTTGCCAGGCTTTTAAGTCTATAAGGAGCTTGATACTCCTAAAAGGGGGTGAGCAAAATGCCAAATGGCTGATGTGCTTAAGGAACCTAGTTCCGCGCCTTTTTTGAAATCAGGCATTCAGGTAATGCATGTAATCGATCGGAATAGACAATGAAATTGAGTGAAACTGACTCAATCTTGGTGACATGCATACCACGTACTCTTCAAGATTAATTGCATGGTTGATGTGTGGTTTTACTTATGGTTCCTTTATTCGTGAATCTCCCGTAGGGAAGAAGCTATTTAGGTAAGTCTCATGGCAAGACTAAAGCCCGGGACAGTGTTATTTTTTTGTATTTAGGTGCCCAGAGGCCAAAAAAAATAGTAGTTAAAAATATATATATGTGTGTTTGAGTGCCTGTGATTCTCATACAAATGGTCCAATCGAAACAAAATTTTGTAGAGACATGTATTCCTACATTTGCTTGGACGAGTTTGTAATCCAGACATTTTCCCATTTTTAAAATTAAAATATTCAAATTTTATCTTTCGCTATTAGAATCAGCTCAAAAAAATACACATTTAGTTTCTTAAAGTTTTGCTCTATCTCAATGGTTACTGAGATATTGAAAAATCTAAACACAGTACACTGTATTTTGGGGCTGTTTACTACGGATATTGATCAAAACCTATTATATACAGTATTATTATTGATTTGGAAATTCGCTGATTACACAGGTCTGCTGCAAAGGGGGTATAATTAAATTACCCTTTCACCTTGAAATGAAACATCTAAAGATGTATCTGGCGTAGGAAGAACAAGAAAACAGAAAAAACTTGCTGCGGATATCCTCTGGTAACTTGTATGAGGTTATGAAAACTCTCCAGACATTCTTCGCATGACCGACTTCCATGTTCCTCCCAGCAACAATTTGTTATGCTAATCATGCTTGCTATTCCACAAACTCAATTAAATACATAATTTAAATTAAATTATGTATTTACGAAGTTATAAAATAAAACTACGTAGTTATAAAATCAATGCCGATATGTGTGGTTTACGAATTCGTCGGAGCAAATGTAGGAATACACGTCTTAACCAAATTTGGTCTCAATTGGACAATTTTTACAAGAGTTATCGTGTTCACAGACACACACATATATATAAAAATGTTGGACTATTGTTTTTGGCCTCTGGGTTACATGAGACCAACGGTAATAGCTTCTTCTCTATGGGAAATTAGCTAAAATGCTGAACAAAGCTATTCAAATTTTACTAAAAATGGAAAAATATTTTATGTACGTTAATCCACACAAGTTAACACTACACCCACCGACCGTTGCTTTCAAAACCCGTAGGAAAAAGATAAAATCCAAATACTCAGTTTATTGTTTTGGAACCAATAGAAACCAACCATTCATGTAAAAATTATTTCGAATTCTGTACGATATAGATTTTTGACGTCATACAAAATAAGGAAGAATATATCCAGCACATATTTGGATGTCTGTCGAATCACTACATCTTCTGGATGACAAGGATTTGTGGGGCACAAAAGCTTGTCATGAAAGGTAAAACCAAACTAACGTTTTTATTAAGTGGTTTTATACACTTTTCCTTTTTTCCTAGAACATTCAATAGAAGAATTATTGTATGAATAAAAACCCCCGTCACAGCAGACCTGCATACTTAGCGAATTCCCAAATCAATAATATAATAATAATATATGATATATGACAAGTTTTATCTGTCGATAAATAGAGTTATTTGCCTATTCACCATCAGATTAACATGGGAAAGAGTATGCAGGTTTGCTGCTGTGAGGAACATTGAAAGTAGGCATTTCTGGCATACAATTTTTTTTATTTTGACAATTTATACCAAGTTTCATAAAAATCTGTCCATAAATAAAGGAGTTTGCCTATTCTCTATATGATTAACATGGGAAAAGAGTATGGAGGTTAGCTGCCATGATAAACACAAACTATTATTTTTAAGCATAAAAGAATGAATCTCAACCACATGAAGTTAAATTTTAAGTTTCATCCAAAAATATAGTTTGATAAGTGAAATATTAGTTTTTCCTTATCCTACATAAGATTAACATTGGAGCACCAAAATAAAACGTAGTGTGTTTTTTAATATACGTTCCGTCACATTAGTGGATGAGTGAGAGTCTACTGCAACTCTTAACTCTCTGTGCGCAAATCAAGAACTGGTGTGCAATATTAAAATTCTTCATTTGCTTTTGATAGGTCTAACTATTACAAATTGTCTGACAATATGCCAGGATAACATTGTAACTTGTTTAACAAACTTCGTAACTTTATACCTTCAAACTTTACAGCTTTCTGGAATTTTCAAACCTTCAATCTAAAAGCTGAAGTAGTTTAGTAACTCGACTGTAGGCTACGATTAAAGAGAAGGGAAAATTTTCAATTGCAAAATTATATTTTGTTACCAATTTTGAGATTTTTACTCATTTTATAAACGTAGCTTGAATAAAGTAAAAAAAATTGCAGATTTTAAGGTGATTCCCTACTGAAAATCCTAAATATCTTAATATTCTTCTTTTTGGTCCTGAATATTTTGTTTTCTATTTGTCATTGTTCTAAAACGACACTTCTATGGTCAAAACTTTTAATTTATTGGAAATTTACAAATACTTTTGTATATATATGTATGAAAAATTACGGTTTAGATAAAATTTTATATTTTTCAAGTTCTATTGGTTAGATTTTTATGATTAAGATGTTATCTTGTAGGGGTTTTAGTCCTCTAAAAATTTAGGTAAAACTAGAATTTTATCTTTTGGAAAATATAAACAAAAACACAAAATAGTAGTTTTTATTTTAAAAACTATATACAGCGTATCCATGAAAATCGTTTCACGAGTGAGTGAAACGTTCGGCGAGAGATTAGGTACATTAAAAGAAAAAACGTTCTGTGGGAGGTATGGCCTAAACCGCTTATTTTCTCAGATATTAGCCATTTTGTATTTTTCACAAAATATTTTTTATTTCAAACTATTTTAACGGATTATTTTCAAATTTGGTATGTGATTTACACTAGTAGACTACTATATAAAAAAATGACGAGCATGATGCAAGCTCAAAATTCAAAACGGCGGCTATTGTATTTTTTACCGTTTTCAAAGTATTTTATTTTTAAATTTTAAACGGTCACCATTTTGAATACACCTTGTATATTTTTTATTTATAATTATGTTACTGACATTAATTAAACCTAACTTTTGCTACTGAGGTATGCTACCAAGGAATATTGGGTAAAAACGTCAGCATACTACAAGTACTTCAGGTAAAACGCAAACTTGTGGCCACGCGCGACAATAGACGCGTCGGCATCCAGAATCTTGTTATAATGTTTTTTGTTTGAATAAAACCATTTATACCTTGATATATATATAGTTTTTCTGAAAGAGTACATGATATAGAATAATACTAAAGAAAGAAATTTAGAAAGATTTAAAAATAAAAATATTTTTGGTGAATTTCAGTAGGGATCCCCTAATTAAGTACTGTAATTTCAAAGACCCACAAAATGCGATAGATGGAATTACAGCTGACCCGTTTGCGATTTTTACCCAGATAACGTCAGTAGGTCTATTAATGATAAGATAAGGAGTCAGATTTATGTGATCGGAGAGCGATTGATCTCTTGGTGTGGTGGGGGGGGGGTGGTCGCCGCCGTCGCCGCCGCAGCTAGGCGTCCTCTGGGCGGGCGTCGGGTGTCGGCGTGTCGGCGCCGCAGAGTCGCCCCGGGCCCTGCGCCTGCCACGGTCCCCGCCAAAACAGGATGTCTCCCTTGAAAATGCTCCTTTTAATCTAAACCCCATTATGAAGCTGATAATTCATATACAGGGTTGGGCTAATGTGTTGAGAATACATACACCTTCTTAATTTTTTAACAGGTTACGCCAGAAAACCAAACTCAGCATAACTTTATTAAAAATAAAAATACTTTTTAGTTAGTATTAAAATGATGCCCGGGGTCCAAAAATGTGGTATTTCGGGAGCAGCTCAAATTTTTTTAAAAAGTAAAGCCCCACTGATTGGTACATCATTTTAAAGGCCTTTTACGAGAAGATTAGCA
Organism: Nephotettix cincticeps; assembly: GCA_023375725.1. Lineage (NCBI taxonomy): Eukaryota > Metazoa > Arthropoda > Insecta > Hemiptera > Cicadellidae > Nephotettix > Nephotettix cincticeps. Next base: position 15,932,195 of record CM041784.1, read on the forward strand.
AAAATTAGATGTCTCTGAGATCCAGCACAAAATGACAGTTATTTGAAAATTTCATCGGACAATTTATTGACAATCATAAGAAAATTCTTGACAAAAAATTATGATCAGTCCAAACTAGAATTTAAAAAAAGTATATATCAGAAGATATTTTCGTTAGAACACAGTGTCTCACCATCTTCTCTTGAGCCTTCCAAGTGGTCTTCCCCCATTCAGCTGCCCTTCTCCTACACACTGTCCCACCATTTTCTCTTGGGCCTTTCTGGTGGTCTTCCCCCATTCGACTGCCCTTCTCCTACACACTGATCCCCCATCTTCTCTTGGGCCTTCCTGGTGGTCTTCCCCCATTCGACTGCCCTTCTCCTACACACTGTTCCACCATCTTCTCTTGAGCCTTCCAGGTGGTCTTCCCCATTCGGTTGCCCTTCTACACACTGTTCCACCATCTTCTCTTGAGCCACTTGGAAGACCACTTGGAAAGTGGTCTTCCCCATTCGGCTGCCATTCTCCTACACACTGTTCCACCATCTTCTCTTGGGCCTTCCTGGTGGTATATAATGAATGTATTGCTTCTACTAACTTATTTACATATGAAAGATGCTCGAATTCCCTTGTGCTGTCTGGACATGTGTTAACCTCTGGTAAATATGTGAACAGCATGTAAAAATGTGATGGATCTCGTGGAACTCTCGAAACTAAATCTACCATACTGTTCCTCAGATCATTTCTACACTGTGGTTTGGTTTTATACACATTCTCTTATGGCCCCACGCAAAGTAATCAAATGGTGACAAATTAGGTGCCCTTGCATGCCACTCGATAACACCCAACTATAACTATTATATCAACTGTATACTGTATACTTTTTACGTCTGCTATCTCGGAGGCTGAGTATTAGTGTCCTTGGTTTGCAATTTTCCTAATGTGAAAAAAGGCTAAGTAGAGTGTTTTGTTTACTATTTAATTCTATAGTTATATTTTTTGTTGTGTTTTCTGACCGGTTTCTGTTTTATATGTAGAAATAACCTTTTGTTTGTAAAAATGTAAATATCGTTAGGCACTTGAAAACGGAGTAGTTTATCCAACTCTCGAAACGTTGTGTAGATTTTTAACACAAGACGCGTTGGAAAAGTCCAACTAATTGTTAATTTATACTGTATACTAGTCCGTTGTTAGAACCTCATCTGCCTGTCCAGTGATTTGGAAACACGTTGCTCAAATATGTGCGGACTTCCGGAACATAGTGTGGAAGTGCTCCATATTTTTGGAACACATTTTATCACAGTTACTAGTTAACTGGACAACGATAATAATCTGTTTTTATTAAAATAAAGCGGTTATTATTATTTATTTTATTATTTGGACTTTTCCTTCTGCGTCAATTGTTTAACTACACTACGTTTCGGGAAGTAAGGAAACTCGTCCCGTTATCAAGTGACCTTAATTAGAATCTACATTACTCTACTCAACCTACATTTTTGGGGTTTTGTTTTTTTATTTCTGTAAAAAAATCTTTCTATTAAATTTTACATTATTTATTACATACATTGTATATACATTATACATTTTTACATTGTAATTCATATTAGTTGGAACGGTTATTTATTCGAACACAGTGTAAAATTTGTCTCTATAAAACATTATTTTCATAAAATAAAATAATTTTCAAAGACTTTATTGGGTGCACAAGTTACTCGGGAGCAGAATGCGTGAAGCGCTTCGGCAGAAATGATTTTATATGGCGTGCGCAGAGCACCCTATAAAATGTGGTTGGAAATGTTTGAAAAGCTAATTCAGAGATGTTGTCTGGATTTGTAATTGTTCAGTTTGGGACCCTCTCGATTGCGCGGAAGGAGGGTCGTGGACACAAATCACAATTTGTACATCATCTACCCCCCCCCCCGCAAAGAGTAACGCACTTTGGCTCCTTGGATGACTCACACTCCCCCCTCATCCCTTGTGCTCGTATAGAGCACCATAAACTTCGCTTAGTTTATGTTTTTAATAGCCATTTACACTTTGTATGTGAATACAAACCTTATACTGATTACATGAAGAATAACATAAACTTTACTTGTATGTGAAAGTCCGATTCTGAGCGTCAACAGCTTCTTAGATTTTATGTTTATCATCTTAGTTTTTTTTTATTAAATAGAAATTATTACGATATTAGTCCATTAAATACATTACCCTACATGAAGATGGTAAAACTAAGGATAGTTTTGTTTATTACATCTTAAGATATTGAAAATTAAATGCTCTATTTCAGAATGGTTTCAAATTAAATATAACAAAAATTAAAACGATACATTTAATAAAATTTCCACGCTTCGATTAACTACTGCGCCTACTACTAAATACCTACTTTCAGTGCTCCTCACAGCGGCAAACCTGCATACTCTTTTCCATGTTAATCTTATGGAGAATAGGCAAATAACTCTCATATTTATCGACAGATATTGATAATACCCCCGTCGCAGCAGACCTGCGTACTCAGCGAATTTCCAAATCAATAACATAATAATAATATATGACAAGTCTTAACATTACCTGTCAATAAATATGACAGTTATTTGTCTATTCTCAATAATATTAACATGGGAAAGAGTATGCAGGTTGCTGCTGTGAGGAACACTGAAAGTAGGTGTTTCTAGCGTAAAAAATTTATATTTTGACAATTTATACCAAGTTTCATCAACATCTGTCCACAAATAAAGGAGTACCTAATCTCTATATGATTAACATGGGAAAAGAGTATGCAGGTTAGCTGTCATGAAAAACACATAAACTACGATTTTTGTGCATAAATGGTTGGATCTCAACTACGTGAAGCTAAATATCAATTTTAATCCAAAAATATTGGTTGATAAGTGAAATATTAATTTTGCCTTATCCTCCATAAGATTAACATTGGATCCCCAAAATACAACGTAGGCCTACTGTGTTTAGATTTTTTTAATATCTCGGTAACCGTTGGAGATAGAGAAAAAGTTTAATGAACTTAATTGTGTAGTTTTTAAGCTGATTCTAATGGTGAAAGATAAAATTTGAAATTTTTAAAAATTACATGGGAAAAACGTAACAAACCTTTTTTGGGGTACAAACCCCCCCAAACTACCCGTTCCGATTGGCCGATATGTCTGGTTTACGAACTCGTCCGAGCAAATGTAGGAATACACGTCTCTACCAAATTTGGTCTGATCGGAGCATTTTTACGAGAGTTATCGTGTTCACAGACACACACACACACATATATATATATATTAACGACTGTTGTTTTTGGTCTCTAGGCACCTGAAGACGAAAAAATAAAATGGTACCGGCTTCTGGTCCCCGGTAATAGCTTCTTCCCTATGGGATATTCGCTAAAACTTGATATATCTCATTGTTATTATTATTATATTATTGATTTGGAAATTTGCTGAGTACGCAGGTCTGCTGCGGCGGGGGCATTTTAAGAGTATTATTTGTTATGGTTTAGTACTCTGGGGAAATAGTAGACTAGCCATGCACATGATATTCATCTGCTGCAAAAAAGTTGTAAGAATGATCACCGATTCTGGTAGACTAGACCAGTGTAAGTGTTTCATTGTTTGTGAAGCTTAAAGTTATGACTGTTATTATTCTCTATATAGACACTGCTGTTCTACATGCCATGAATAATTTACCAAATCAGCAATTAAGAGAAAACATACATTCGTACAACATAAGGAACGGAAAACACATTGATGCACCTTTTCAACGATTAACCAAGTCTTTAAAAAGTTACGATGTAATAGGTTCCAAATGTTTCAACGAATTTCGTTTTTGTAAATTAGATTGCCCTATTAAAAATATCAAGCCGAAATTGTATAAGTGGTTGGTCGATCATCTATTTTACTACCTCATTTGATTCTTTGAATTTAGTCCAAAACCAAAAATATTTAAAAATTTGTATTTTATAATACCTAGTAATAGTTTAGTTAGTATTAATAGCTTAGTAACCATTGTAGTAATTGTAAATAATCTCTTGTAAATATTTTTGATCATACTTCGTATTTGTATTCTGACTTCATTGCTTTTTGTAAGCCTAACTACAAGAAAATCATATTAATTTATTGAATCGGTATAGGAAATAATCACAGGTTAATCAATTATCAAGTTAAGGTTAAGGGGTAGCTGTAAATGTATTTTAGTCCAAAAGACTTTCGATGTTGCTTTCAATACACATATCTTAGATCTAGATTACTTACATAGATAGCGTAGTAACCTATACTGCGTCGGTACCAGGACGATGTACTGTATTGCCAACACGCTAGTTCGTACTGAGGTTCCCAGGGCTTTAGTGCTTTAGGCTTTGCTTTTTGACATTTAAAATAATTTTGAATTTACCATCGCAATATTTTTTTAGATATATTATGAGTGATATTAATTTGCATCCCAGAGAATGCGTGCTAAAAACCAAAATTTTATTTTGCGTTAAATTATTGAATAATTTAAATTTTGCATCTCGGTGATATCTCTTGAATAATTTTAAAATAAGACGAAACTAATTTCGTAGCTTTGCCTCATCGGTTCTGGAAACTGCATAACGTTAGTTCCCAGAATCCATGGTGTCACGAAAAAAATCGAATTGGGCTGTAGAGACTGTGCATTTGCGCAACTTCTTAGGAGCTGGAGCAGCCGGCGAGAGTTCCCGCAAGAAATAACATTACGTCTGTGTTTGCGTCCTTAGCAAACCATTCGTCTGAGCGTCATGAAACTTTTCTAAGTTATGCCATAGTGCCCAGTGGCGTAGATACGGGGGGGGATATATCCCCCCCCCCATAGCGACCACCTTTACTAATAATTTCAAAACAAAAATATCCTGAAATACCGCTACGCAATAACAAACAAAAGAAAAAAAGCAGTTCGTTGTTGTTACTGTATGTTGTATGTCGAAAAATACAGTATATGCAATAAGCGATATTTCCCGACTGGTCTCCCGGTCATCCCTCCTACCATCAAGATCGCTCAGCTGCAAAATCTTATAACTTATACTGTAGGTCTAACCTAAACTGTTAAGATCTTGACGTTAGTGATGTATGACGTCTTATGTCATATATTTTCCGTACCCTCTGCGTTTTGTGTTCGGCGGTCGTGTTTTTGTCTGTTTTTCACTTGTTTCATTATAAAATAGCGTAAACTCAAAAAAGTAATGTAAATCGCATCTAAAATAAACCTCCAAAATGATTAATGAAAGTCACGGTGACTTTGTTCGTGTCGAGACAGCACTAGATTATTGTGGTAGTATTGGTTATGATATAAAAAAAGTGTTTGTACGGCCCACCCAGAGACAGCTAGAATAGATTGTCTTTAGTTAAAATTGCACATCCAATAAGTAATAAAGCATTGAAAAATATCTATTCCATATAAATTAAATTATCAATGGTATAAGGAAAATATTTAATATTGTGAAAATGTTAACGGTGTTATAAATAAACCTTTTAACTACATGTCATAGTTATTTCGTCTGTTTGAAACAAATGAAGTTAGGAATCTTTGGCAAAAAACATTTTTATCATGATTAATTTTTTCCATGAAGCCGATTTAGAAATTTAGAAACATTAAAATAAAACACTAACAGGAAATCTAATGAAATTTTCAGTATAGGCCTATTAGAATGCGTTACTAAACGAACTTTGATATCATTTTCGATTAACCTGAGAAATTTCCATCTCGATTTGGAAAAAACGCCCTCCGTCGCAGTGTAGAAACTGCCCTAGACTACTCCACACTAAGTCCAAGATGGCAGCGGAGGTATTGCATGATATTTATATGGTAATTAACTCATCGAAATGTCCCTTATGTAACCTACAGTACATACTCTAGAATAGGTTTTCACTCGGGGGGGGGGATTTATATCCCCTCCCATGAAAAAACTGTATCTACGCCACTGATAGTGCCTGAGGATAATTTTATGAGATAAAATGTTTTAAACTCCATATAGATCTCCATTGTATTGCGTTTTAAATTTCTAATGTTAACCTTTACGATCATGTGTAAATAAAATTTGAGAAATTACTGTACCTGATCAAGATAGGATTGTATTTTCTTTCCTGTGGGAAATAGGTTTGATCATGGGTATGTCTAAGGGAATGTTTTCTATGCCCTCTGAATTTTATAATTATATGTGTAAATATAACCAATTTTTGACGTGCCCATACAATTTTTTTGGCTAGAGCTTATTTATTAGGGTAGTTTCTAAAACTTAATTTGCAAAAACACCAGCCGATTTCTAGAGATCCTTGCGACTATTTGTAGTCAAACTTTTTTTACTTTTCTGGTATGATTCACTAGTTTTACCACATTAAATTTAAAAGAAATTCGCCTCAAAGGTGGTAGCGTCAGAACCAGTGTCGGAATTACAATTTTTTCTATTGATTTATAAAGGGAATAAGCTTTACGTTTGGTGTGAATTTTCGTTATTATATTTGTATACAACAAAGAACTGATTTATTATGGATTTTTAGAATATTGATAGTATTGGAGATTTATATATTATTATTATTTTTTAGTATTGTAATTATTTGGGAGTTCATGAAGAGAAAATAGTCCTATAAATAGCCGAAAGTGCGGCCTTCAACCCACTATGAAACCTCACAGTACCCTATCCTATCCTAAAGTGAATTTGTAAACTTATTGTTATTTGTTGGGTACTCTCAAAATTGTTAATTGATGTATCTTTTCCAAATTACAATACATTTTTGTTTAACTCCACTATGTAACTATTTAACTAAATGTTATAGCTTTAACGACCCACAAAAAAACAATAATTGTGTGTAGCCTACATATTGATATTTTAAAAAGCAATATTGATTACAATATTACCTTCAAAACGGTATATTGAACATAACTTTGTCTTTTATTTGAGGGTACCATCAGCAACCGGAAGCGGGTTTTGAGCAATTTTCGACAGGCGTAAAGAACTCTCATGAACGCCTTCACAATGGCGGAGCTGCAAAACGCAAATCCCCGACGTCGACAGGGCAACGCAATAGGCCTGCAGGGAAACCGATATCCATCAAAACACGCTTTTTTCCTCACATATAACCTTTGAATATCTATGGCGTAACTAGTGATGTGGGTTGGGTAAATACCCAGTGGGTAGGTAAATATAAATTGGGTATTTACCCCAGACCCGGGTAAATACCCAAAAACTGGGTATTTATAATTTTTATTAAAGTTAGAGAAGATTGAGATGGTTTTTTGCAATTATTACCGTGTAAGGATTGTACAATGATGATAAAATGTGTTAAACAAAATTTCATATGGTCACTACTAGCATTTTACTTCTGGGATTAATCGCCATAAATACCCACGTCCTGGGTATTTATAAGTTTTATTTAATTTAAAGAAGATAGAGACATTTGGCAATTACTAAACTGTGGGGACAGTATGGATGATTAAATCTTAATAAAATGTGTCAACTTAATTTCATATACTGTAGTCCCTTTAGCATTTTTCTTCCGAGCATAAAGCATAGTCGGCTTAAATACCCTGGTCGCTTGGTTGCACTGGTCCTGACTACTTATGATTTTTTAATTTCTATGATAGATTTATGAATTTCTATTTATTTTATTGAAAGAAAAATAATAAGTAAAGTAATAATTATTATTTAGAAAGACAGGAAAATTTAACCTAGTAGTGGCCTACAACAACAGTTAACAACTAATAGTGGTTCACAACTTAAAAAAATAATTAAAATTCAACATGTAGGTAGGCAGGATTTAATTATTAATTTTGTTCTAGATCTTTTGTTGGTATCAAAATAAAAAAAACTAATTTCAAAATCTTGTGATACAAAACATTTGAATCTATAGCACAGTAAATTTTTCAAAATTATATTAAGTTAGACAAAAAAACAGGAGATACATTTTATACCAGGTTTATCCAAATATATTATTGTTTTCAACTAAGCGGGTAACACAGAAAAGTTTAATTACTTTTTAATACTCCGCCTTTCTGCCCCATGTCAATCAGGTCTTAGGTCTGTCTAGCCTTCCAAGCACTTTTATACAATAAAATTTTAACTATCATAATTTAATAACGGTAGATTTAAAACACGAAACCCCATGCTATTTACAAACTTAATGTATTTTTTTACAAAAAGTGCTATATAACATTAAATGAAATGTACTAGCAAAGTTTCAAGTTACTGTAAAAGGTGTTATAGACTATCCTAGTTTATCATGTAATGATAACAATAACATATTTAGGGATTAATATAAATTGATTTCAATCAATTTAATAAATACCCTAAATACCCAGGGTATTTAACCCGAGTTTTAAATACCCGGGTATTTTACATCACTAGGCGTAACTATGCACACTGCCCTGTACAAGGTCGGACTGAAAGCTATAGTAAACCGTTATATACTACTATTTACACAAACTATTCTCGTATAATTTCTTTCAAGATGGCGGGTATTGAAAACATTGAAATTTAACCACTGAAAACGGCACATCTAATTACCTGCAACTATTTAAAAAAATCTAACTACACGTCTACTTACACTAAAATGTATTTAAATCAGTTCATAAACAATTGAGTTATGAGGCATCGGCGGTTTGTCATTTGCGCGATCTGACGGGGCCGCAACCATCGCCGGTTTTTAAATTTCTAAATTGGAAATAGCATGTAATTATACAAAACAATAATTCTGTTCACTTTTAATCATAGGTCGAAACCTAAAAAAGATACAAAAATATTTTTGTCAATCTTATTATAAAATGATCTCTTTAAAATAATAAAATCAACACATTTGAAAAATTTCTAACATAAAGTATAAAACCTAAGTGTCAAAATTGCATCTTTTTAATGGATGCTTTGGATGTTTTTAAGATTTATGGAAATAGGTTTAAGTTGCTTTAGACTTTGGGCTTAGCCAAAGCTGCGTTCAAGCTGAGTTAGGTTGAGCCGTGACAATGTAAGGTGATCAGTCCTATACAGATTACAGTACCAACAGCGTTACTACCTCCGGTTCGAGCGAAGGCCAACGCGCTACCCACTGCACCACGGACTCGCCCAATTCAATGTATTCGTATGACTAATTTTTCCTCTCGTCCTCTGTGGATATATTCATTCATATTCATATTCATATTTTGCTTATGTTCAATCTTTGCTTTCTTTTGGTATCTTAAGTTGGGGAGCGTGCTTTCCCTCAAACATTGAGCCCCTTAATATAGTACAGAAAGCAATTCTGAAAGTAGGGTTCCATAAAGGCCGAAGGTACTCCACTGAAGCCCTGTATCGTGAGACTGGAATGCTGACAATAAGACATCTTTATCTAAAATTGTTGTTAATCCACATGTTTAAAAATTTAAATTCAATAGTCGTACCAATTAATCACCAACATTTGACTAGATATTCACAAAATATTGGAATTTCTGTCCCCCAACTTTTTCGCTCTATATCATTAACTAACTCCTTCTGTGTATCACATTATGTTTTTCGAAATTTAAGCCAACGCATTGGATTTAGAAATTTATTTAACTCACCTTCACTTGCAGTTTTTAAAAAACACGTCAAAGCGCTTTTGCAAACTATTGGAATGGAGGAGGTCGAGGCTCTTATCAGACCCAACTACAACAGGCACATGACCTGACCCTTGACCTCACTTTCTCCACCCCAACACGTTGGATTTATTCACCTAGTAAGTGATTTTTTTTTTATATATATATTTCAAATGATTGTTGCCATCGAAGAAGGGAAATGGTATCGAAATATACTACACACTCACTTACAAATTACAAACTACAAACTAGTGTATGAACACATAATAAATAATTAGTCAATCCATTAAAACAAAAAAAACATAAGTTACAACTAAAACCAATCCCTAAGTCGAATTATTACCTCAGTTAATTGTTTAGTCATCTTTTTACCAAATTTGCCATTTAAATTGATAACAACTGCGGTCTACGCACAGGCATCTGCCCATGTAGACCATTCCTTGTTAAATTGTGGCAAAATTTAATATTTCCTTTTGTAACTGTTACTATCATTATTATCAATGTCACTCTGTATTCATGTATGTTGAATTGGGAATAAACTATTATTTCATTTCATTTCATTTCATTTCATCACTAACTGAAAGTGCTTTACTGTATCAGACTGTTAAGTTTTATATGGATAGTTATTTTAACAATCTAAGAAGAGATATAATACTGTCAAAATGTGAAGTTCTAGGAATTGATTCTTGCAAGTATTTATTTGTTTAAACCTTAAAAAAAAAATTCACAGTTTAAAGACCCTGAGTACCTTATACATGAATTTCTCTCGAACATAATTTGAGCCTTTATTTGTTGAATGTTGATTTGTTGAAGTTTTTAGTGAAAACCTTTCGAGTTGCAGGGTAATAAATTCGGAAATTTGGCGTTTTTCATGCAAGGAGTGTGGGAAAATTACTTAGGCTTTTGAGCTGAAAATTTGGGAACGTGGATAAATATTAGACCTTTTTCACGTAACCTATGTAAAAGTTTGAATTGAGAAAAACATATTTTTATACTGCAAACATTTTTTTTATTTAAGCCACGTTTTTCATCCGATAATTTTCTAAAATATGCTATTTTGGAGATCTAAAGATGTACAAAATACAGAATTGTTATCTTAAACAGGTTACTCAGGAAGCTTGCACGAAACAATCATATATGCGTAACGAATAAACGACACTAGCGTCGACCTAGCGGATTTCAGTTGTCCCTAACGCCGATCGCAACTTAACTATAATTGGCAAGAGTGAAAACAAACAGATTCCTTAAAACTAACTACCACTTAATAAGGTTAATATTAACAAGTTTTCATGTTACAGACATTTTTTATTGCGAACATTTTCCATCACAATTCTAAGAAAACAAAGTTTCACAAACTTACTTTGTTTTTTATTTTTTCACATAGTTCTTGTTGTCAACGTTCGCAATACAAATACCCCCGTCGCAGCAGATCTGCGTACTCAGAGAACTTCCAAATCAATAATATAATAATAAAAATGATACATGACAAGTTTGAAAAATGTCTGACGATAAATACGAGAGTTATTTTCCTATTCTCCATAAGATTAACATGGGAGAGATTATGCAGGTTTGCTGCTGTGAGAAACATTGAAAGTAGGCGTTTCAAGCATAATTTTTTTTATTTTGAACATTTATACCAAGTTTCATAAACATCTGTCCATGAATAAAGGAGTTTGCCTATTCTCTATACAATTAACATAGGAAAGGAGTATGCAGGTCAGCTGTCATGATAAACACATAAACTATGATTTTTAAGCATTTGAAGCATAAGATCTCAACCACATGAAGATAAATACCAAGTTTTATTCAAAATTATTGATTGATAAATGAAGTATTGATTTTTCTTTATCCTCCGTAAGACTAACATTGGAGCCCCAAAATACAACGTAGTGTGTTTTTTAATATCTCAGTAACCGTTGGAGATAGAGAAAAACTTCAAGGAACTAAATTGTTAAAAAAGATTAAATTAAAAAAAATAAATTATACTGTTTTAGAGAAATAAGCAGCAGGTCAGACAGAGGAGGGTCAGAAGCTTGGGAATACACCAGGTGCCAGGTGAAGATTTCCCAAAGAAACCCTACATTAAGGTGTTAGGACTAGAGGAGGTTCTCTAGGCAAGAACTGGAGATTAGTTTGGGGGGCGCAATTGGTCTCATAGTTCGCAGTGCAATCTTTCTCTCAGGTATTATTAGTATCAGTAATTGTAAAAGATAAAATTAAAAAAATTAAAATACATATGAAAAACGCAAAACCCCAATGTTAGATTACAAACCCCCAAACGACCCATTCCGATTGACCGATATGTCTGGTTTATGAACTCGTCCGAGCAAATGTAGGAATACACGTCCCTACCAAATTTGGTCTCGATCGGACCATTTTTATGAGATTTATCGTGTTCACAGAGAAAAAAGACACACACACACACACACAGATATATATATATATATATACGACTATCGTTTTTGCCCTCTGGGCACCTAAAGACGAAAAAATAAAATGGTACCGGGCTTAAGTCTTGTCATGAGAGCTACGGTAATAACTTCCTTCCCTATGGGAAATTCGTTAATACACATTTCCTCAATGCCCCGATCGAATATTCCGAAAAGATCAATTCATCAATATAGGACGCGATGTTGGAAGCGCAGAAGGATATCGTGCGGCATTAATCGCTAAAAGTACGGAACTCCCCTATCCTCTGTCCCCAGCATCCAGCATCCAGCATCCCAACATCAGTAATCTAATGTAGGCGATGACAGACGCGCACTCCGATTCTCTTTTGTTATGCGTCGGGGCGCGCGACGCATAACCGCGCGGCGGGCTCCTACAGAACGGCCTACTTCCTGACTACTCAGCTTAGGGTAGCGGATAGTGATTCACCATGTTTCCCCAAATCTTACAGCTTCGCTCCGTTGCTCCATTATGACTGAGAGGCAGGAATAATCGTTGTGTTTTATTTCTAACGTTGCGTTAGCCCTTGCCAAGTAACGGATTTTTAGTTGCTTTTGAATAAATTGTCATTTTCGACAATCACGTGAAGATATAAATGTCCTAAAGAATAAAATAAAGTTTATTTTGCATTCAAACTGTTAAGTGAAATTTTAGACCCAAGGAAATTGAAATAGCTTATTTTGCTTTCGTGCAGTATCTCCTGTCTTAATAGCTTGGGAGGTGCTTCCAGGTCACATCTAGCCGGATTTAACTGTGCTACAAAAATCTATTTTGAAAGCGGGGTTTAAGAAATCTATAAGGCACCCCTATGATCTATTATTTCATGAGACAAAAGTTTTTAATTTCAAAAATTGTTTCTTAAAAAGCTTCTCAGTTTCAAAAATTCTGGTTCATTATTTTCTACTATTTTAATCATCACAACACGAGATACTTTACATATACAATAGCTTTTACATTTTACAGATAATAATTCGAAATTATTTCTCTCGTTATAGACACAATACGATATTTGATTCTCCATCTCATACTGTAACTTTAACTATTTATTTATTTATATTCTATCTATAGATTTTTCTTTTCCTACATATATTACACTGTTTACAGGATAGTTTCGTTTGTTTTTGTTTTCTCTAATTAATTCATGTACATTGTTTCCCAACCTTTTACAAAATTTTAATTTTAATAAATATTTTTACACAATTTTTTAAAATAAAAAACTAGTCGGGCATACACGCAGACCAATCTAGGTCCATTTAGGCCATTTCCTATTGTACGCATATTTTTATTTATCTATTATATTTATTTATAGATTTTCTGTTTTATTACAATTTATTTATATTATCAACCATCTAAAAATGTTCGTAATTTATTTTTAACATAAAAATATTCTGGAATAAATTTGATTTTAACTTTTCTTTAAAAAAAATGCCTTCCACTATGCGCCCTTTGCGGTACAATTAAAGACAGAGAGGTTCTGAGGCGGCATTAGTCGCTTAGGCTAGAAGGTAATGGTAACTTCATAATAAAATTCAGTATTTTTTACACATCATTTACACACCATTTTAGCGAATTTCCCATAGGGAAGAAGCTATTACCGTAGGTCTCATGGCAAGACTTAAGCCCGGGACCATGTTATTTTTTTAGTGTGTGTGGCTGTCAGTAAACACGATAACTCTCGTAGAATGGTCCTATGAAGACGAAATTTGGTAGAGACGTGTATTCCTACATTTGCTCGGACGAGTTCGTAATCTAGACATATCGTTCAATCGGAAGGGGCAGTTTGGGGGGTTTGTACTAAAAATTGGTTTCTGTGTTTTTCATATGTAGCTTAAAATTTTTTTAAATTTTATATTTCACCATTAGAATCAGCTTATAAACTACACAAATAAGTTCCTTAAAGTTTTTCTCTATCTCCAACGGTTACCGAGATATTAAAAAATCCAAACACAGTACGTTGTACTTTAGGGCTCCATTATAAATCTTATGGCGGATAAGGAAAAATTAATATTTTATTTATCAATGCATATTTTTGGATTAAACTTGGTATTTAGCTTCATGTAGTTGAGATTCATCCATGCTATGCTTAAAAATCATAGTTTATCTGTTTATCATGGCAGCTAACCTGCATACTCCTTTCCCATGTTAATCATACAGAGAATAGGCAAATTCCTTTATTTATGGAAAGATGTTTATGAAACTTGGTATAAATGGTCAAAATCAAAATTGTTTAAGCTAGAGATGCCTACTTTTAATGTTCCTCACAGCAGCAAACCTGCAAACTCTTTCCCATGTTAATCCTATGGAGAATAGGCAAATAACACTCACATTTGTCGACAGATAATGATAAAACTTGTCATATATGATTATTATTTTGTTTTTGATTTGGAATTTCGCTGAGTACGCAAGTCTGCTGCGACGGGGGTATTTTATGTTACATGCGTTTAGAGGAATTCAAGCGTAGCTAACTCATCATTGGCACATTCATTCGTAAACGCTTCAACGTGCTTTTATGATAGTTATTTTAAAGTATAGAGAGATTATAATTATTGCAAACTATGTAAGAGAGTGTTGATAAAGACGTATTTGATGAGGATGACATGTACACAGTACAGTAGTCGTGTGACGGGATGGCCGTGTGGGGGCGCCGCGCCGGGGCGCCGGGCTGCCGAGGTGTCGGTGACAGGGCGCCGTGGTGGCGTCCCGGCCAGTCTCAGGCGCCCCAGCATCACAGCTTGCCAAAACAAGCGCCCTCCAGCCCCTCGCACAGTCGATAACTCCACAATCCCCGATACATTTTAAAAAGTTTCACAACTAAAAATTCAATTCAAAATCTAAATTTACTGGTTACAACATTAAGTCCCAGCACTACGCGGGGGCGACGCGATCTGGGTGACCAAAAATTCAAACTTATGTAATTGCATTAGAGCGTCCTACGTGAGCGATCCGGGCGATCCCAGCGACCGTGGGAAAGAAGAAAACGTGCCAGTGTGTGAGTGTGGGTGACCTGTGGACCTGATGGACCTAATTGAGTGCATAATTTATTGTGTTTCTTCTGCAACTCCTGCATCACGTCTGTTGCTGTACAGAAATTACCGTCCTTGTGGAAAATGAGGCACGCGAACAACCACAGCAATAAGCTGATGAATGAACGTTTTTCGTTTTTTCGTTATATATTATCTTCTTGGCAGATCGTTCGGTCCTTTTTTAAGTAGGCGTATGAGACCGCCGAACTATCCAGCATCAACAACTTAGGTCTTTTCTCTTTTGAGAGTATGATGACTGAAGGATTTGGTCGCCCCAGCGCTGAGATCTCCCGGGTCGAGTCCACGTTGGACCAACGTTTACCCCAAATTATCTAGTCGCTAGGATCACATCGTCAAGATCGTGTCGCCCAGATCGCGTCGCTCCATCGTAGGACCTGGCCTAAAACACGTTGCATTCAGCTACCACTTATTGACACCAGGGATAAAGACCAAGAATAGATGAGCAAACTGATGCCCACCTTTTCTTTATTTTTTCTTTAAAAAACTCAACTGTGTTTATAACCATGGGCTAACCAGTATCCAAGGCAATTACGGTTCAATTATATCCAGTAAGGTGTCGTAGCGGCGTTAGTGACAGGACAGGCGACAACTGACGGTTCTCAACTGCTAAGGCAGCACGCTACACCTCAGGCACCACGTCGTCACGGATTATTTTGGCAGG
Source organism: Nephotettix cincticeps (assembly GCA_023375725.1). Taxonomy (NCBI): domain Eukaryota; kingdom Metazoa; phylum Arthropoda; class Insecta; order Hemiptera; family Cicadellidae; genus Nephotettix; species Nephotettix cincticeps. The sequence continues at coordinate 15,947,879 of CM041784.1, forward strand.
AGGTAGCCCTTTATGGCAGTCTTGCAATGACGTCACCTCTATATACCTTTGTATCATCCACAAACCATAATCTGGAATTTGACCCTTGCTGCAAGAAGTGGCCCCATCAGCCCCAGGATTTTCGTTGCCTCAGCGACGTTCCTGTCAACATGCTGTTTGAAACACAGGCGTGAATCCAGGGTGACACCCAAGTATTTCACGGATGTCTTCCACGGTACTCCCACTCCGTCTAGCTGGATCTCGGGTGGAACTGCTCTCGGCATATTTGGCCTATTCATGAAACAAATAGCAGTACTTTTATCCGCGTTGACTTTGATGCGACCCTATCATGATTGTAAGGTTGTCTGAAATTGCAATGGGATTGAGCCTACAGTCTTCATCGACGTCGTTCTGTCCTACGCGTCTTCTCCCTCGCGTGATCTAGGTTTGAAGAATCACCTTCGCTGGCTCAGTACCGATAAGTCAAATGGTGACTTCTGACAGGCCATGAGCATATCCCGCTTTTTAGGCCAAGTGACTCACGCCGCTTCGGTACCTTTCTGTCTTTAATTCACCACACAGTACCTAGGTCCATGGTGTTCGGCATTTGAAGTTACAAAAGGAACCTCACTTCAGGTCCGTGACGATATGATGCAGACACAAATGGACGCTCTGTCACAATGGTTCCGCCAGTGATAATGAAATGTAACCAGCTAAACACCTGTCGTTATAACCACCCGTAATTCATCATACAGTCATGCATTCTTGTTTTACATTTTCCCAGATTTCGTTCAGCAGCCATGGCGCAACATCTGCTCATGCTGTGAGCGGAAAGGTGGAAGGACCTGCTGGTGCCACCCCTTCCGGGTCCAGAGATAATTGCGACGTTGATAGTAAAACACCAACGGTCTTAAATTTTATTATTGTACCCAATTTTCTTTATTTTTAACTCTTAATATAATTTATATTCAGTTTTTATAAAAGGCAGGCAAGGAAAGGTTTGTATACCTTACCATTTGTGAAGCTCAATTTTTGACAACGACTATTAACGATTAAATAACATATTTACCAAAAGGGGCGCAATGCCCCTTCATGCCCCCCTTTACTCAGTCCATGCTCAGCACTACAAAACAACATGGCTAAGACAGGGTAAATTTTAGACTTGAATTTGTTGCGATAAAAGTATTCTTTGAGGTACCGAAGCAACGCTCGTTTTCCCTATCTCAGCAATGCTATTCCGTAGCACAAGGGCAGATTTAGCAGTCTGGTAGGCCGCCGCCTTAACGTAAAAATATTAATCCTTAAGTGACTAATTTTCTATCCCCTATCAAATCCTGTTACTACTTTACCAACATTTTAAATCAGGATTCTTCAAACTCATTTATACGCAGCTGGGGTAGAGATTGGGCCATTAAATGATAAGTAAAAACTGGAGATTTTGTACTAGATAGTAAAATATTTTTTCTTTTCGTCTACGTAAGCTATTATATTTATATAATCATACTACATATTTCTGTAAAATATCAAAATAAGTATTGCGAATTAGGTGAAAGCATATTTCGCTTTGAACCCAAACTCTGGTTTGATAATTTATAAATCAGAGAGTCGGAAAAATAAAATACGGGAGCAGAAGAAAAACAATCGATAGAAGAAGTGAAGTCGCAGCGGATCACATTATTTTGGCAAACAAGGAGAGAGAAGAGAGAAGACCGGCGCCCGCCGAGGGTGGTTTAGGGCGCCAGCGGGGGGCGCCGCTGCCGCTGAAAACTGACAACAGATAACAAAACGCCCCTGGTCATTACGCGACGCTATATCATAGATACCAGAAACCACAGTCGCAGTACTCTGTACTTCTTGTATAGGCGCACTGAGAATCTCCACACTCGCAGTACTCTGTACTTCTTGTATAGGCGCACTGAGAATCTCCACACTCGCAGTACTCTGTACTTCTTGTATAGGCGCACTGAGAATCTCCACACTCGCAGTACTCTGTACTTCTTGTATAGGCGCACTGAGAATCTCCACACTCGCAGTACTCTGTACTTCTTGTATAGGCGCACTGAGAATCTCCACACTCGCAGTACTCTGTACTTCTTGTATAGGCGCACTGAGAATCTCCACACTCGCTGTACTCTGTACTTCTTGTATAGGCGCACTGAGAATCCACACTCGATGTAAACTGTACTTCTTATATAAGCCCACTGATAATCTCCTCACTCGCAGTACACTATGCTTCTTGTATAGGACTTTTGAGAATCTTCACACTCGCTGTAAACTGTACTTCTTATATAGGTCCGCTGAGAATCTCCACACTCGCAGTACTCTGTACTTCTTGTATAGGACTCTGACGTATCCGCACTGATACTCACACTACACTCACTGTACACTGTACTTATTGTATGTGGAGAATCTCCACACTCATTGTAAACTATACTTCTTGTATACCTAGATTCTCCACATTCATTGTAAACTGTACTTCTTGTATACCTAGATTCTCCGCACTCAATGTAAACTGTACTTCTTGTATACCTAGATTCTCCACATTCATTGTAAACTGTACTTCTTGTATACTAGAATCTCCACACTTTGTACTACTTATATACCAATCTCCACTCATTGTACTGTACTTCTTGTATACCTGAGAATCTCCACACTCATTGTATACTGTACTTCTTGTATACCTAGAATCTCCACACTCAGTACACTGTACTTCTTGTATACACTGAGAATCTCCACACTCAGTAAACTGTACTTCTTGTATACCGATATCTCGCACTCATTGTACTGTACTTCTTGTATAGGAGAATTTCCACACACATTGTACACTGTACTTATTGTATACAGAGAATCTCCACACTCATTGTACACTGTGTACTCTTGTATACTAGAATCTCCACACTCAGTACACTGTACTTCTTATATAGATTCTACACTCAGTACTTACTTCTTGTATACCTAGATTCTCCACACTCTCGGTACACTGTACTTCTTGTATAGGCCCACTGAGAATCTCTACACTCGCAGTACACTGTACTTCTTGTATACCGAGAATCTCGTCACTCACTGTACACTGTACTTATTGTATGTGGAGAATCTCCACACTCATTGTACACTGTACTTCTTGTATACCGAGAATCTCGTCACTCACTGTACACTGTACTTATTGTATGTGGAGAATCTCCACACTCATTGTAAACTATACTTCTTGTATACCTAGATTCTCCACACTCATTGTAAACTGTACTTCTTGTATACCTAGATTCTCCACACTCATTGTACACTGTACTTCTTGTATTCCGAGAATCTCGTCACTCACTGTACACTGTACTTCTTATATACCTAGATTCTCCACATTCATTGTAAACTGTACTTTTTGTATACCTAGATTCTCCACACTCATTGTAAACTTTACTTCTTATATACCTAGATTCTCCACACTCATTGTAAACTTTACTTCTAGTATACCTAGATCCTCCACACTCATTGTACACTGTACTTATTGTATACAGAGAATCTCCACACTCATTGTAAACTGTACTTCTTGTATACCTAGATTCTCCACACTCATTGTAAACTGTACTTCTTGTATACCTAGATTCTCCACATTCATTGTAAACTGTACTTCTTGTATACCTAGATTCTCCACACTCATTGTAAACTTTACTTCTTGTATACCTAGATTCTCCACACTCATTGTACACTGTACTTATTGTATACAGAGAATCTCCACACTCATTGTAAACTTTACTTCTTATATACCTAGATTCTCCACACTCATTGTAAACTTTACTTCTAGTATACCGATATCCATCGCACTCGTTGTACACTGTACTTATTGTATACAGAGAATCTCCACACTCATTGTACACTGTACTTATTGTATACAGAGAATCTCCACACTCATTGTACACTGTACTTATTGTATACCGAGAATCTCCACACTCATTGTAAACTGTACTTTTTGTATACAGAGAATCTCCACACTCATTGTACACTGTACTTATTGTATACATAGAATCTCTACACTTTCAGTACACTGTACTTCTCTTATACTGAGAATCTCCACACTCATTGTAAACTCTACTTCTTGTATACCGATATCCATCGCACTCGTTGTACACTGTACTTATTGTATACAGAGAATCTCCACACTCATTGTACACTGTACTTATTGTATACATAGAATCTCTACACTTTCAGTACACTGTACTTCTCTTATACTGAGAATCTCCACACTCATTGTAAACTGTACTTTTTGTATACCGAGAATCTCCACACTCATTGTAAACTCTACTTCTTGTATACCGATATCCATCGCACTCGTTGTACACTGTACTTATTGTATACAGAGAATCTCTACACTTTCAGTACACTGTACGTACTCTGTACGTATACCGATATCCATCGCACTCGTTGTACACTGTACTTATTGTAGACCGAGAATCTCCACACTCATTGTAAACTGTACTTTTTGTATACAGAGAATCTCCACACTCATTGTAAACTTGATTACTTGTATATCTAGATTCTCCACACTCATTGCACAATGTACTTATTGTATACAGAGAATCTCTACACTTTCTGTGTACTGTACTTCTTTGATTGTGGCGCAATCTTGTAGTCTTGTTACTGACTAAGGCTGTCATGCTCCTTAGACAGGACTGCTTATTAATAGCCCAACAGCTAGTGGCAACTAAGGGACCAACAGTTTAACGTGGTATCCGAACCACGGCTTTTGAATTTCGAATTGGCCTAATTATGAGGATGGTCTTTGTGGATTAAATTACTATTCAATAGTGCGGACGTTAATCCACGCAAAAGAATACTACACCCAGTGTTAGTGAATCATCCCAGCAGACGATCGTAAGACAGTTGATGCGCGATGTTTGAAGCACAAAACTGTAGCTTTATGTTTATTTGTTTGATGTTGAAATGTAATGTTAGACCCCTTTAATTACAGAATTATTTAAAAAATTATTACATTACTTTAAGAGTTGGCATCATTAGCGAATTTCCTGTGGAAAAGTGAGGTATTCACATGAGCGGTGGAAGTTAATCCCGGGACCATGATAGAAGTTCATAACTCAACCTTCTGAACACGTTATAGTGGGAATGGCCGCAACTAATTATTGTCTGACTATTATAAAATTCGATGAAGTTGTTCCTTTATGAAATATATATTGGACGAGTTCGTTGGGCAACGCAATGGGATTACATTAACTACATTTCTGGGGAGATTTTGTACCCAAAATGGGGGTTTCAATTTATTTATGTCTGTATAGTTAAAACAAACTTTTTACCATTGGAGTCAGTTAAAAAAACACACAATTTAGTATTTTGAATCATGAATTAAGGTCAATTTCGTTACTGAGAAATTTAAAATGGTAAACACAGCATTGTGCCATGTTAATCTAATCAAGAATAGCTAAAAATCGATAACTCACTTATTTACTTAAATATTCTCTCAAAATTTGGTTTGCCGTAACTCGCTTAGTTATTGACAAAATTTGATAAAATGTTCTTTGTGGTTTTACTTAGTGAACAGCCTTAATGTAAAACAACCCTTATTACAGAAAACCTCATACTCAGTAATATTCAGTTACTACGATGGGAATAATATAAGTTTTGTGAAATTCGCTCTACTCACGCCAGCGTGCTGCGTGCGATCTCGTCATTTGTTGAGAGGTAAGATTTGAGGAATCCGGCCTGGGCGTGCAATGTTCGCCGATCAGGGCCCGCTCCATCTGCACTGGCGTGAAAGAACATATTTAACATATTTTATATGTTATTTATTAGCAATGCGCATAAAACATTATTTGCTCGAGGATAGGATGCAGAAGTGTTGCTTTCGGATATTATAGACGAAATATTTAAAATACTGGACTGGAAATTACGAAACATTTGTTTTAGTAAATTTCCCATAGGGAAGAAGCTATTACCGTAGGTCTCATGGTAAGACTTATTTTTTTCTCTTTAGGTGCCCAGAGGCCAAAAACAATAGTCGTTAAAATTTATATATGTGCGTGTGTATGTCTGTGAACACGGTAACTCTCGTTAATGGTCCAATCGAGACCAAATTTGGTAGACGTGTTTTCCTACATTTGCTCTGAAGTTCGTAATTCAGACATATCGGTCAATCGGAACGGGTAGTTTGGGGGGGAGGTTTGTACCCCAATTTTTTGCATTTTCCCTTGTAATTTTTAAAATATTCAAATTTTATCTTTCACCATTAGAATCAGCTGAAAAAACTACACGATTTAGTTTCTTAAAGTTTTACTCTATCTCAGCGGTTACCGAGATATTAAAAACCTAAACACAGTACATTGTATTTAGGAGCTTTAATGCTAATCTTATGGAGGATAAGGAAAAAATAATATTTCCCTTATTAACCAATAGTTTTGGATGAAACTTTGTATTTAGTTTCATGTGGTTCGGATACGTTTGTGCTAAAAATATCATAGTTTATGGTAGAAACCATTGTTTATGCGTTCCTCACAGCAGCAAACCTACACACCCTTTCCTTTGTCAATCTTATGGAGATTAGGCAAACTCCTTTATTTATGTCCAGATATTGATACAACTTGTTATGTGGTAAAAAAATTGTTTATGGTAAAAATGCCTACTTTCGGTGTTCCTCAAAGCAGCAAACCTGCATACTATTTCCCATGTTAATGTTACGGAGAATAGGCAAATACTCTTATTTATCAACAGGTATTGATTGATCAATCTTGTCATATACTTTTATTATTATTGCCATATTATTGAGGTGGAAATTCGCTGAAGCAGGTCTGCTGCGACGGGGGTGTTATATCTAAGGTCTAACTCAAATTTCCTATTAAAACCGGGTATATCTTCCATCTTTATTAAAATTTTCTATCCTATCTCGTATACTGTGTATTGCGCATTGCTAAAATACTAAAGCATTCTAAAACTGTATTTTTAGAAACCTTTTGAACGTTCGTTTTCGTTGTCTTAACAATGTCTTTTCCTAGCACCACAGAGAAGTCTAAGGTGGATGATTTTTAATTATGGACCTCAGCACTAATTTTAGTTTTAAATTTGAACATATTATATGCCGATACTATCGAGTTCCAATAAATATCACACATTTGATGAATTAAGGGGAGAAGGCTGCTGGAGCGTGTTTCTTATGGGAGTACAGTACTATACATATGTACCTTTTGCAATAAAACTACATAAGCTACATCTTTGAAATTTTTACTGTGTCTTGACTACCAATACATGATGGCACTGTACCAGAATTATAATATTACAACAAAAAATAAACATTATAAGTGACATTAAAATTGTATAGACTAAATTCAACTTTTTTCTACAAAATATTTTTTATTTAAATAACTACACCCTCTACATCTACAATTTTGATTCAGTGTGTGTAATACAAATTTATAAAACAAGAGTACACATTTCAGCCTTCTGTGACGACCTGAAGTTGAGATAAAGGAATATTTGTTAAAAAAAACACTTTTCCGGAAATCGTGATTAAAGTTTTAATAGTAATGTAATAACATAGCCTTACTTTATTTTCAATTTTCACAACAATAATAACTCATATAGCAGCTGTTTGCTCCTGCTATGCTATTGGCTTCACTACAGACAGGCTAAGAGAGAAAAGTGAAAAAGTAACAAATATGACAATGCAATATACTGTGTGATCACTGAACACTCGACCACGAGCTCGCCGTCCTTAGTGGAAGTAAAATTAGGTGTAACCGCGACTTTATAACATAACTACAAACTCAAATAATTGTTTATATCAAGTGTTATACAGAGTGTCCATGAAAAACGTTTCAGGACTTCGGTGAGTGATTGGGTACCTACATTAAAAGGAAGAAAAACGTTCCAATAGAGTACAGTACAGTATTCGCCATTTTGTATTTTTCACAAAATATTTTTTAATTCAAAAATTTTTTAAAGGATTGTTTTGAAATTTGGTATGTGTTTTACATTAGTAAATTAGTATTATTAAAAAAATGACTAGCATGATCCAAGCTCAAAATCCAAAATGGCGGCCATTTAAATTTTTACCGTTAACAAAGTATTTAAGTTTTAAAATTTTAAATGGCCGCTATTTTTGATTTTGAGCTTGGGTCATGCTAGTTATTTTTTTACTAATAGTAGTCTACTAGTTTTAATCACGTACCAAATTTGAAAATAATCTGTTAAAAACGTTTGAAATAAAAAATATTTTGTGGAAAATACAAAATGGTGGATATCTGAGAAAATTAGCGTTTTAGGCCATACCTCAATTGGAACTTTTTTCTTCCTTTTAATGTACCCAATCACTCACCGAAGTCCTGAAACGATTTCCATGGACACCCTGTGTATCACTGTATTCAGAAAAGAACTGAGACCATGATTAGGCTAAAATCGCAAAAGTGATATTTTGTTTTTACATACCTTCTCCCTTAATTAATTAAAAGTTCTCTTTTTAAACTTACCGTAATGATTGATGTATCAATTTATATATCTCGAAATTATCGAAAAACTGCAACACAAACAAGGGGCTTTACTTCGCCCACTGGCAGAATCATGGGTAGAGTAATAAATGGAATAGGGGGAGAAGCGCATAACCCTAACGATAATGAAAAGTGGCGATTGAGTTAGAACGTTGCTCGGTACCCGCGCCATCCATTACACCCGCCCAAACGGTTTAGTTAATAAGTAAATGAAATTTGAAGTGGCTTCGGCGACGATGCTTGTGGGGAGGATAAATCATTGATTAATCCATTACTACAAGAGAAAAGTCCAATCAAAAGTGTATGCACCTAATGATTATCTGTAGCCTGTTGTGAACTATGTAACAAAAAAATCGTTAAGTTAGGACATCAAACGATAAAAATACTGGAAACCACAAAATAGAAAATAACTGAAAAACCAAAATAAGTTATTATGAAACATAAAAACACAGTTGACGTATGACAAAGTGTTTTGATCATTTAGTAGGTAAACGGTCAAATTTAAAAGTGGGCAAATGCACAAACTACAGCCAATAATTAGTCAATAATGTCGCCGCGTTTGTGTAAAAAATCTAGCAAATGCGCGTGACATCACATGGTGAAAGATATGTTCTGAAGTAGAATGTTTGTACTGTATCATGGGCTGCATTGATATAGCAGAGACGCGTCTCACTATACATGGTGACAGATTAGTTAGCTGGTAGATTTTTCATATCATGGGCTGCATTGATATAGCAGAGACGCGTCTCACTATACATGGTGACAGATTAGTTAGCTGGTAGATTTTTCATATCATGGGCTGCATTGATATAGCAGAGACGCGTCTCACTATACATGGTGACAGATTAGTTAGCTGGTAGATTATTCATACGATGGGCTGCAATGATTGAGCGGAGACGTGTCTCACTACATGGTGACAGATTAGTTAGCTGGTAGATTATTCATACGATGGGCTGCAATGATTGAGCGGAGACGTGTCTCACTACATGGTGACAGATTAGTTAGCTGGTAGATTATTCATACGATGGGCTGCAAATAATGATTGAGCGGAGACGCGTCTCACTACATGGTGACAGTTTTGTTAGCTGGTAGATTACTCATATCATGGGCTGCATTGATTGAGCGGATGCTTGTCACACTACATGGTGACAGATTTGTTAGTTGGTAGATTATATTCATACCATGGACTGCAATGATTGAGCAAATGCACATCACACTACATGGTGAAAGATTTGTTAGCTGGTAGATTATTCATATCATGGGCTGCATTGATTGAGCAGAGGCGCGTCTCACTAGGTGGTGACAGATTTTTTATCTGGTGTATTATTTGTATCATGGGCTGCATTGATTGGGCAGAGGCGTGCCTCATTTTTCAACTATTTTGAAAAATATTTTCTGTCGCAGTGTAGGCAGCCACACCAATGTATCAATCACAAACGCAACATACTTAGCATCATGTTTATATATTAGTGAATATATTTTGATTCAGTATTAATATGTAAGTAGTATTATGTCTCAATATATTTATGTATAAATATTTTAAAAACCATTACAGAGTAATATATCACCCGAGGCGATTTGAGTAGTACCATAGTCTACTGCTCTTCATCACCAGGCTAGCCTACCAGTCTAACAGCTAAACTGACACTGTATGAAGTTTAATGGAACATGTGGAGAAATAAGGAAAAACTAATTATTTAATATGCTCCGCAGGGATAACATTTGGTGTACTTGGATATCGTACTACGTTGACACTACCTTACCCTATATGTGTTTATTGTAGACTAATATTTCAGATACTACTAATCTGTTTGGTTTTGGACTGGTTTTTTATTGATAGTAAAAATATTTTTTAAATTTATCTTTCTGACGGATGCATCTTCAAGGATCGTTTTCCCTATCTATTATGTGATGTTCTTTGGTTCCTTGGTTGGGTAGACTTTGAACAGTGCCTTTTACAGACATATGAGGGCGGTGTCCTATGATTTTTTCCCCTATGCCCTACAAAATATGAAAGTTTATTCAAAATCGTTTGATACGTTTATGAGAAATTTTGATTTTTAAGTTTTAAGGGGTGTTAAGGTTTTGTTTATCTTAAACTTTTTTTAATTTTGGGTTTTTGATGCAATGAATGATTTTTTTAGTTAAATTTGTTACTGGGCTAATTAAAATATTTAATTTAAGTGATATGTTAAAAAAGACAATCATGGGCGTTTTTCTAACTTAATAGAATTCTTTTTCTCATATTTTGTTGAATGACTTTTTTATTTATCAACCAATTGCAGACACTAAGTTATATTTTTAAAGCTTACATCACAAGGAACATAAACCATGGTAACCCAATAAATAAAGACTCCGGAGAGAAAATTTCCAACAATTCTTTTGCAAATGAAAAAATAAGGTATTTTTTAAATTTATAACATTTAAATTTATTATTAAATATTTTGACACCGAGATACCCATTCACCAAAATCTTCTCAATATAATCAAAAATATCTGGTATTACATTAGGTGGAGTACTTTATTTATTATTTTATTTATTAGTATATTACTTAGATTTATTCAAAATAGTGCATTTCAAATATGGTAAAAACACAAATTGGAGAAAACTGCTTGCAAAGTTTTAAAAGTCGTTTTTCACATATTAAAGTTGTGAACCTGAAACAGGAAAATCCTGTTTTTCCTTTTAGTTCTTTTTCTGCTCCTCCTTTCTCAGCTTTGTACTTTTCTGTACCACTTGTATTTTAAAAAAACAATTTTGCAAAAAAATCGGGAATCGCAACATTTTACTTTTTCATTTATTTTAGTATCTAAATATACTCAGATCGCCATAAAACTACAAAGGTATTATTATTCAATGTGCTTAAAAAATATATAAAAAATATCCTATAAATAGTGGCGGATCTCCTTAAGGGGTTTTAGGGGCAAACTACACATACTATCTAAAATTCCAAAAATGAATTTTCAAGAAATCGGCTTGTATATAACTGAGAAAAGACATTTTTAAGAAAATGTGTTCTTATCAATATCAAATGTCACCATGTAACATCATCACTCAGTGATTAAGACTATAAGTGGCTATAAGAGCCACTTCATGGTTGTGGACAGCAGTGAACGATTGGCACTTAAATATTGTCTGCAGGGAAAATAGTTACCATACATACAATCTTCTCACTTCATTTGTATTTCAAAATGTAGCTCCATAAAAAGAGATACAAGGCTACATCACAAAACTCTGCCACAGGAAAATTAACCATTTTTCAATAAATTTAACAACTGAATAAGTTAAAAAAGATAATTATTAAAAATCAGAACACTATAATTAACAATAAGTAACATACAGAAAACGGAAACAATGCAGCAGAATATAATATAATATTTTAACAATGTATTGATGAATCAGCTGTTTACTGGTAATTAACTTTAAACAGCTGATTGGAATGGCAAACTAATAGACTAGTAGCTTTGACTATCCATTATTAATAATGAATTGATAGTGATGTTATGTGGTAACAGTTGATATTGACAAGAACACATAGAAATGACTTTTCTCCATTATTTACAAGCTGATTTCCTGAAAATGCATTTTTGGAATTTTAGATTGTATGTGTAGTTTGCCCCTAAAACCCCTTAAGGAGATCTGCCACTATTTATAGAATATTTTTATATATATTTTAAGCACTTTGAATGATAATATCTATGTAGTTTTATGGTGATCTGAGTATATTTAGATACTGAAATAAATTTAAAAGTAAAATGTTGCAATTCCCAATTTTTGAAAAATTGTTTTTTTTAAATACAAGTGGTACAGAAAAGTACAAAGCTGAGAAAGGAGGAGCAGAAAAAAGAACTAAAAGGAAAAACAGGATTTTCCTGTTCCAGGTTTTCACAACTCTTATATGTGAAAAAATACTTTTAAAACTTTGCAAGCAGTTTTCTCCAATTTGTGTTTTGCCCTATTTGAATGCGCCATTTTGAATAAATCTGTAAGTACTCCACCTAATGTAATACCATAAATTCTTGATTATATTGAGAAGATTATGGTGCATGGGCATCTCAGTGTCAACATATTTAATAATAAATTTAAATGTTTTAAGTTTAAAAATACCTTATTTTTTCATTTGCAAAAGAATTGTTAAAAATATTCTCTCCGGAGTCTTTATTTATTGGTTTACCATGGTTTATGTTCATTGTGATGTAAGCTTTAAAAATATAACTTAGTTTCTCAATTGGTTAATAAATAAAAAAGTTACTCAACAAAATATGAGAAAAAGAATTTCTAAATAAAAGGTAATTGCTATTACTTTCCTTCATTATCGATTTTTGAGATATTTACGTTTAATATTTCTCGAATTAAAATTTGTTATGTGAAAAAAAACAAAAGTTGGCTATGTGGGTCAATTTTGAGTTTTAGACTTTCTCAATACCATATGATATTTCGGCTTATCTATGGTCCAGGAACAATATCTGAAAAGGTTGGTAGAGAGTTCAGGGACACTATGTATAATAATTATTGTTCTATGTTATGAATTTAAATGTGGCTTTTATCTGTGTGATTTTTAATTTTAATGCATAATAGTTCCCTGTTCTGCAATATTTGCTGCCGACAAATTGTACCATTCCATTTCCATTCCTACTTACGTTTCTAAAATGAGAAAAATATATCGATCTAGCTTAACTGTCGTTAAAAGCCCTCTTACGAACTCCAAGAAAAATTATTACAGTAATGGAAATTTGCTGAGTACGCAGGTCTACTGTGTCAGGGTATTGGTGATATCAAAAATTAAAAAGGTGGGTTCAGAGATACGCGACGTTATCGGAGATGAAATAGTTACGTCGAGTCTGTAGGCGGCTTGTCCTTATAAGGTCTACTCTGCTTGTGAGTGCAGGGACAGGTTCACTGGCGTGGGTCGCTCGTTTCCCCACAGTTTAGTTTTGGGTATACTTTTTTAATAACTACGGCCCCATACTTAACTCCATCGTACAACAAAACGAGCAATACTTAGGTGTCCTCACTGAACTCGGTTTTTTCATTTGGAACATTGTCAGAGAACATCTGAGTTCCGATATTTTTGATGACGTCATGTCTGATGCTAGGGTGGGGGATGTGTGAGTGAAGTCATGGTGGGAGGCAGAAGAATCTTGGGTGTGTGTGAAACGTGATGTTGAAGTGTGAATTTTGTTAGTTTGACAGTTAATCATCTGTTTTCATTGCATATTGTGGTACGTAGTTGTTTTTAAACTTACATATAGTTGTATTTGTATCATAACAGAGTGAAATTTAACCCTGGAAAGATCGTTAATCCTCTTGAAAGGACATCTGGGGGTTTTAAGTAGATGTTCTCATTACTAATCTTACACAGCCATATTTGTATGAAATCATCGATTTCTGGGAATTATTTCAGTACAACTTTAATTTTGGTCCTCTTGCTAGCATTTTGTTTTGAAAGGGTTTTACAAACGTTTTCCCTGCACATGTAATTAGTAATAATCCACGGAAACTAGTCTGAAATATGTATAAAACAATAGTAGGCTTTAAATTAGGCCCTATGTGATGGCTTGTTACTGTACTTGGAAGAAATATTCAAAACCTAGATAGATCTATTTACATTTTTAAGTATATTAAAAAACAAATAAATAGAAAGTGAGAAATCTCCAGGTTTAAACTCTGTAGGCCCTATTTTATGATTAAATTCTAGGTTAACAATACCTTTATTTCTATAGATGAACTGTCAAAATTAACCTCTATGTTACATTATTAATTTTCTTATGTAGGCCTACCATTATCTTTGATTAGTAGTATATAGACCTAACTTTTAACTGTCCTATAACTTTAACCTTTATTTTTCTATACTGTACTTTAAATCGATTTTTAAGCTTCCGTCATTGTAAAGGCCAAATTTTAGTATAAATTGAACCATCTAGGCTAAATATCTAGGCTAGGTTTTATTGGATGTGAGATGACATGTGTACTCACAATGAGAGTTAATTTTTATAAATGCATAAGGTTCATAAGACTAGACCACTGATAAAGCCTAGGTTACCTACTGAATTTGAGAACAGTGCCACATCTGATGTATAATTCTTCAAGTCTTCATCTTGGGAAGTAAGCTGCTAATAAATAGCCATATCAATAATCACAAGAAGTATTGACAACATATGTAGATTTTTCTCAGACATATTTCAATGCCACAACGAGCTACAAAAAGTGAAGCTACATAAAATTGTTTGTTGAATTGTACTCGCACAAAGTATGTAGTCAAACAGAAGTACTCACTAGGCTAGTTAAAGTAGAATTAAGGTTGAAAAACACATGTCAGTAATAAAGACCTGACCTATAAGTTCATCCTGTTTGATTCCAGTGGTTTTGGATTCTGTTCTGACGTATAGGCAAGAAGGGTAGTTTTATTCTTTTGCTGTTTATTTGTCGACAACCAGAAATATAATGTTGGTCATGGTATACTAGTGGTTATGGTTCATGTTATTGTCAGGATCTCCTATCTCCATTAAGAAATTATGAAAGCCTCTTTACATTTCATTTTTAATTAGTTTAATAACAATGATTGTCTAGGCAACTTGTTGTGTGTTAAGTCAATTTATTTTTAATCCTAAATTATAGACCTTTGATTCATCGATACGAATTACATGATTGATATGATATTTTTCCTTGAATAATTTATATCAATGGTGAATGCTTTTCAGTACATTGAAACCCCTCATTAACAGTCTCGGGATTCCTGGTTGTTGCTTCATCTGCATCTGACCACTTCTTGGAAGTCAGTATCAAATTTAATCTCCCAAGGTGGAACTTAACCCTCTGCCGGCAGCATGAATTTTAAAACTTAAAAGCTCGCTCAAGAAAGTTACCTCTGGGTATGCAAAAACAATTCATTTAATTAAGAAAAAAAGTTTGAATAGTGTGAAAAGTATCCGTAATTGTATGAAACATAATCACAAAAAGAAAAACTAGAAACCAGAAGTCCAAGGCTGTCTAACACTGTCCAGTAGCGTGATGATCAGCGGATTGCCTAAACTGGAAACTTTTTAAGACTAGACAGCCTACATCTTGAGATGTCTAGATTAACTGCCCTACTTGTGCTGTGCCCATGAGAATCTTAATACATACTCACTGAAGAGGTGGGTTTTTGAAGAGATGCGAGCAATGGTTTGCAATGCTCGACTAACACATGAAGGACAATATCCTTACTGATTTCTTCTGTAGCAATAGCACCCTCCTGCTCTTCAGTTATGGTTCCACAGCACTAATCCATAGGATATATAAGTATCAGGCATAGAAATCTTCAAGCTTTTATGACACATATGCATGCATGTATTTTTTTCTTCACATGCTCTGTCCAGGTAACTTAAATTTCTGGTCTATCCAAAAGCTAAACAACCTCGCAGGCTCTCCATTGTCCACCCACTTCAGTGTGCAAGTAAGGCTCTGTTTTGTTGTCATTTAAATTAAAAATGATTGTATTTACTTCCCTGTGGGAAATAAGTTAGATCCCGGATATGTCGAAAGGGAATCTTCATCTAAACAGCTGTTCTAATAACCATATGACGGCACTTCCGTTAAACACTTCCGCTGCACATTTTGCGTTCCTCAAATCTGCTAACACCCCCCCAGAGCTTAGGACATATCTATGTCAAAAATAAAAAAAATTAATTTAGCTTAATTGAATCTCTTGATTCCCTTTGGTAGGTAATTTTTTGATCTCAAACTTAACATCTCGGAACGTTTTTCGTAAAGGTTTCGTAAAGTGTTTTTTCTCATATCAGATTCATTTATGAAGTAAAATATTCTGAAGATAGGCTATTATTCTGAAAGTTATCTTACGGAAGTATACTTAGATCCACAGTCATACAAATTCTATTTGCAAATAACTAAGTGCTAAGCATATCGGGAGGAATTGAATATCTGTCAATAATTGTATGATATATTGGTTGAGCACATTGTCTTCAGTCATTGAACATTTATCAGGTAAGAGCACTCTAAGTTAATCCAGACACCCACATTAGTATATAGGCCCTAGTGTTATTCCCGACAACTTCACTAGGAGCGCAGCAAACTTCTACATAAATCTGAACAGTATTGCTTTCTTTGCTGGACAGGTTTGAGTAGAGTATAGATCAGGGTGTGACCCTTTATGATAATTTTTTTAAGTAAAACCCACTAAACATTAAAGTATTACTGTTCTGTAATCTTGAATAATGTAGGATAATAAACGTATATAATTGAAGAACATAGATGAATTACATTTGAAACAAAAACTATTGTAAAAAACTCAACATGTATAGACATAAAAATGACATGTGGTTTATAGGAAATAATTTATTCGTATGTTAACTTAAAAGATACAACACTTTACTACCAATTTATTTTCCTTATTTAGTTTTTATATCTGAACTCCCCATTGATCGTTCAATTAGCTTAAACATCCGGTTTTCATTTTCAAGTCCAGGGCTGTAGATTCTACTCTCAGACTAATTTATTAGTAGTCTGGTACAGTTATAGAACTTCCGCTCCTTTGTTATTTATAACTTATGAGTAATGTGGGTTTAGTTTATTCCAATCAAAAACCGTGTTTAGGAGATGAATCAGGTTTGGCCTTAGAATTACTATCTCAAATTTTGTAGCAATGTTAAAAAATGGATTCACTTATTCAATAGACCTATAGGTGATAGAAAATTTGTTTTTATAATCAGTTTAACTTTCATGATATTGTGTCACTGTGGGTATAGTAAGAGTAGCAATGTTATAATTTTTTTAGTTACTTTTAATAACTCTCTGGAGTAACAGTGCCGGCGCTAAAAAGGTTTTCATTTGGTAAAAGAAAGTTCTCAGAATTATAAAGAATATTTCTAACAGAGAGCTATTTACCTTTATTTAAAGAATTTAAAATACTAACACTACCCATTCTCTACATTTATTGCTGCTTATTGGATGTAAAAAAAACACGTGATGACTATATTAGTAGGCAAAATATACACTGCCACCAGACTAGAAAAAGTACTTATTAGACTTACCATGTATAAGGCTTCAAAAAAAACGAGAAGCAGCCATATTTTTATGAAAATCAAATTATTTAATAAATTGCCTGAAAAAGCATGGATTGTTCAGTTCGATAGTTTTAAAACAGTTTTAGAAAAGTGGTTTGCTGGGATGGCTTTTTATACAATTGATGATTATTTGGCCTGTGATATTGTAAATTTACGCTTTTAGTCACTATGTTAAGCTTTATGACCATGTTAAAGTATTTATATTATTTTCTGTTAAATTAATTTAAAACTGTTTTATTCTGTTGAGTCTTGTTAATATCTGTATTTTGTTGTTTATGTTTATTATTGATTTTATTGTTACTTAGTTTTAAATAACCAATGTTAATGTTTTTATAACAAATGTTCTACTGATGACCTTATACATAATTTTGTAACTTTTTTATGACTTTGTCAAGTGCAATTTTTTTGCTTAAAGACAATAAATACTTTTGAAAATTTTGACATTTTAGAAATTTTAAAAATTTGGAATTTGAAAAATTTTTGGCATTTTTAGTGTTCTGTTTAAATTTTTAAATGCAAATCGGAAGAATAAGGTTTAAATGTATAGAATTTATATTAATAGCTTTTAAAATAAAAAATGTTGTCAAATCGTGCTGGCCTTATTGCAGTTTATATAAACTCTAACCAACAGTGACTGGTCTGAAATTATGTAGCCTATGTTACTCTATGTTATATTTCTAGTGTAAGGTTTTTATGTTAATCCTTACTAGGACTGCACCTACTTGGAATACCTTGTTTTAGATACTGCTTTACCTGTTAAGCAGTACCAAATTTTATGGTGATATAGAGGATAGTGTAGGTGAATGGTGAGACTAACCAAGTGTATTTAGTAAAAATACAGATTTAATAACAATTTTTTTTAATTTTCAGGATATACCTGATTGACAAAACCTTCATGTTTGTTTAGGTAAGTTTATATTCTGTATGGAATTTTAATGATTACCGTACCTTAAGTAGCTATTCTCAAAAAGATTCAGAGACATTATAACATGGTGAGTCGGTATTCAAGTGGGTAGCATCCCACCCTCCTAATCTGAGACATGTTACTGGTTCTGATCCCATTGTGGGAATGAGTTTTTAGGGGTGGACCCTTTGTCTTACTGTTTTTTTGTGTGTTGACAACAAAGGGAATTTTTACAGAGTCAAGCAGTGGTGTAACATAGCGCTTGTAGGGAGAACAGTATGAACCCAGATGGTTATTTGATTATTTGATTATAGATGGTTATGATTATATGATTTGCATCCGTGATCTCTCGTTGCAGTCCAAGACGCTAACCACTAATTAAGCTAGCAAGACAACTAAGTCGCTAACTTAAGTTTAACTTGTTGGTTGATACATCACATACAAAGATCTCTAGCCCATGTGGGTGATCAAAGTAGACCGTCCGACCGTAGTGCTCCAACTCTCGTTCTGAGCACACGCTATATTGTGTCACCCGCTAGATTGGAGGCGGAGTGTTGTGGTTATTTGTTGCGTTATCAATTTAGTTTTTTTTATTGTGCATGATATATAAGTATAGTATTATTAACAACATGATACAATTAACAACTGTAGCTTAAACTTTCAATTTTGAAAGTCAATTATTAGGTAATCACTTGAAAACGGGAGTTTCTCCACCTCTAGAAACGTTGTGTAGTTAAAAACACAGTCACGTTGGAAAAGTCCAATAAAATTGATTGACTATTTTGAAGTATACATCTGAAACTTTGACTATTTTGAAGTATACATCTGAAACTTTGAAATTAGTCAGAAGAGTTTTATTTACAATATATTTAATTTTTATGTGAAATGATATGAAATGAATGAGATGAGAATGATATTGAGCTGAAATCTCCGAAATAAGTATCTTTTGACATGCCAAATAGCAACATTTTCCCTGTGTCCCAAACTGTGTACCTGTTTGTTATAACATGAAAAAGCCTATGCCTAAAATCCAAAATAATTGACTCTTGATGCAATTTACCTAAATTTTCATTCCACCGAGGAAACTAAAAAGACTCCAACCGCTGAGAGATAACGTAAAATATGAACGAATTTCAAGTCATCTAACTAGGTTGGAAATTTCAGATGTAGCATCGTAACAGCTGCGACGAGTGTAATTTTAATGTATTGTTTGAAGTTGATATGCAACCTTAATATTTGTTGGAACCTGAATACGTTATATTTCTTAGTGTATCAAAGTTGTATTATTTTTTACTTTTACAAATTATCAATGCTATTTTTGCCTCTATACATTGAAACCTATGTACCTATTAGCCTAACCTATTATTTTATTCTACTGACGTGATCTGGAAAAACAACCTCATTATGAAAACTGAAAGATTTCATTGAAATTTATCCATACATACCGGTACATTATTATGATCCTACCTAATTCTTGCTCCCCGTAATCAACAGATCTAAAAGAAAATTACGACAGGCGGTAAACCATTGAGCGAGGCCAACATAATTGACAAGAGGCAATTAAAGGGGACACAGTGTCGATGTTGGATCTCTGATGTCTCCTCGGACGCTACTAAACCTCGCTGTTTGGATGTTATATTTATGGCAGATTATGTAGAAATGAGAGAAAACATATCCACATGTTTAATGTAATATTTTCTTGTATTCTTTTTTTAAATAATACACTTAATATTGTTTTATAAACAATATTAAATATTCCTTATAGAATAGCGATATAAATTAAGCGTTTGTGTCATACAATGTCTAATGATATGAGTAATATCATTAATTTAACCCTTGTTTTATTTAATTTAACATTCCATGCATGTTATGGCACTACGACATAACAATGCCAAGATAAGAAATATATTCGTTATATAGTGGTGATCTTAAAAATGAGGCTTGTTAGATTGAGGTTTAATTCTACCGAAACTCTTAATATAGGTTAGTTAAAACCTTCAAATAAAGAATATTGAACGTCTCCAACCTCTATTTAAAGTAGATTTTTAGGCATACGTTATGTTTTTATATATTTTACTGCTACAGATTTTTTGTTAACAATATTTGTTTGTGGAAAGTAAATAATTACACAGTGTTATTGTATGTTTATACGTGTTTATACTAGGCATTGGTTAAGCAAGAGCATGACAGCTGTTTCAACGTCCTGTAATTTGGGTTGTTTAGCCTTTTTATACCGACCAGAAACTCCACTTTTGTCTTCATATTTATTTTTATTTTTGACGATTCTTGCATGAGTTGTTGGTATAATGTTAAATTCCTTTGCAGTGTCCACTTTGTTCTTTGTAATGTGGATTTTCTTTTAATACTTTACGTTTTAGAGCCTTTCTACTACTTTTCTCCGCCACGACGCACCAACACAAAAAAAAACACACCAACTTGTCAATCACACACGAAAAACTGGTACAATATTTACCACGGTCTTATCACCTTCTGATGTGCACCTTTTGCGAATATTACAGGCAGCCTGTGGAACGAAGGAAAATGAAAACTTTCAATTCTAGACTTACTCGAGTGATAAGATGGATAGGCTTAGATAAGAAAAAAAAACGTAATACAGAGAACTGGACCGTCGGAATGTGTTATATAGAGGTTATATTCGTTGTATTGGGGTTTCTTACTTTGGTTATTCGTTATACAGGGGTAAGAAAATTACTAACAAACACACTAAATATTCGTTATATGGAGGGTTATATAGGTATTTTGTTCGCTACATAGGGATAAATTTTCTATTGAGTTATATGACATTTTCAAGGGGATTGGAAATAATACGTTGTACCGGGTAATTGGTTACATTGAGGTTCGTTATAGAGTGGTTCCACTGTATTGTTCTTTTTCACTTCTTCTGCCAAAGGGGCTGATGATGCCTCCACCTAGTAGTACCGTGTGGTGCAAGAAACCACAAACCTTCACATCCTAACTAACATCCTTTACTTATCCTTGACTATTATTCAATTCGCTAACCAGGTATGTGTCATAAAGGTTCCCTCTATAAACTAACAGGCAGAATGTTTTGTGTGATTTAAAAATCAATTTAACTAAAAATAATAGATGATTGATGAATAATCTAACTTCCCATCCAAACAAAATTAAACATCTTGCATTATTTGAATAAATAATAATAGCACTTGTCATCTATAACTCTGTCTGCATGTAGCATCTTCGCTTGTAAATTTTGTGAAACAGCTGGTAAAATAGAAATAAAAAATTGTGTTTTATTCCTATGTTGACAGATTGTGACACTTTATGAAAATATGACTACTCAAAGTTAGGCTCTTTCCTAAAATTCTGAGATCCCTTAGCTAATTTACCGGGATTTACCATTAATTTGACACCTCAAACATTAAAATTCTTTTAGCAAATAACAAGTTATGACTGTGAAAAATATGGATTGGAATATGTACCAATTTCTATTTTAAATACCTATGTTGTTTGTTTACTCAATAAATCTATCAGGAAATTTTTTTCTTTATTAAATTTTGCACGATTTTAGGAGTTGAAAACATGTCTGTGGAAACGATGGCTAAGATACTGATGTCTAGGATAATGATGTCTAAGACAACAATGTTTAGGATAATGACGTGTAAGACAACGATGTCTAGGATAACGAGGTATAAGACACCGATATCTAGGTTAAAGTACATCTTTAACCTCTATTCAGTCAGATCTAGACATATAACCTAAGACAACGATGTATAAGACACCGATGTCTAGGACAACGACTTCACTTATTGCTCCTGCTTTGGAACAATATGCAACAACTAAGTTCAAACGCAATATTTATAATAATATTATATTTACTGTTGTATTTATCTAACCCTTATTTTTTGAGGTTAATAAAATACTTAAAAAGATCAGTGAACTCCTCTAAAAAGTAAATAAATTGAGAAATTAAATTTCAATAATCATCCTGAATAGACAAAATAAAATTGTCCTCGTGTTAAAATAAATCACCACTTTTTGGTAAACTACAACCGAGTATTTTAAAATGTTTTTTTTTATAATATCAGAAAGTAACATATAATTATTTATGCAGCATCAGAATTATTTTCTATGCTCTATCAACAAATTCTATTCTTTTTAGATTGTAGATAAAATAAATACGATCTAAATACAATTCTTTGAAACCTGGTTTTACGCTAGCAAGGCTAGGGTAGACCAGCCAATTAAAATTAACTCAAATAGATTTAAAATTGTTTTGCCCCTAAACTACATCTATAGCATAATGGTTTTAAATTACTTTTTTATTTGTCTGCAGTTAAATATTGTAGTTGTTCTAAACTACGATTGGCCTACTTCATCGTGCAATGTTGGTGCGGGCTACCCAGAATTCATAATATTAAACTAGAGTGGATGTGTTTTGTTGTTATTTGTCCGTTTACAATTATAAGATTTTATTTCACTGACTGGTGCGTGTTTAGATAAAATTATGTGGCCATGAAGATAAAATTAAAATCATATTGTCACAGATTTAAAGGAAAATGTGAACAAAGATGGACGATCAATATCACTCTAGACGTTGAAGATGCAGGGAAAACCAATACTGTACTTATGTACTAAATCATCCTTCCAGATTCCCAACCAATCACAATCTCCTCATTCTACCAGTTTTGAGTCTGGGTTTACAAGATTTTGTTGCCAAGATGATTTTAGTAATTTTAAACTACTAGCTGACGTATATTTCCCTGTTTGTTTTATGCTAGGTTAAATATTATGATTATAGTTTTTTTACTGCCCCCCTTCTCATCCCTGGACTTAGCCTAGGCCATCACCTGAAACAGGCTTGACCTAGTGACCTAGTGGGTGTCAACATTATCTCTTTTGAAAAGCCATTAATGATTGGTGGGATTTGAACCCAACACTTTGGGCAAAATGTCCCGCGCTCTACCCCTAGACCAGCACGCTCCTTAATCGTTCAATATACACTACCGACATTACCTATTTAGTAATGATCAGAAACAAACTAACAACGAAACTGTATGCTCGTTCCGCTCCACAGTCTGTATGATCACACGAGTTCTTTTATTTATTTAAAATTTTGATGGTATTGGTATTAAATTTGATGATAGTATAGGTATATGCTGCTCCTTACACATTCCAACAGAATCTGATTGTCTTATTGACATGGAAATAAAAGTTTGATCAAGAACATACTAAATCATGCTTGAACTGAATTTGTATCAAAATTAAAAACTGTTATCCACAAATTGTCTATGTATATATTAATAATTATAATAATTAATTCCATTAATAAGGGGATTAATGTCTAAGTAATTTAGGAAGGACAAAAAATATTAATTTCTCAGTTTACAAATCTTCATTGTAAATAAAATACAGATAGGACATGTCTTATCTTCCCCAGCTCCCAGGTGGTTTCATGGTCATTTTTGGGATGATTTCCAGCTTTACCTAAATGAGTTACAATTATATCACATAATGGCTGGCCAGGAATATCCACAGACCTCCCGAATATTAAAAGAATTTTGGAATTTTGCCTCCCTTTTCAGTCCAATAAATATTTTTTTATGTTTCATTTTATATTTAATGGTTCTTTTTAGTGTAAGCATAGATTCTTTCGTAATTTCATCTTATTTATTATAATGTGACTTTTATAGATTTTTCTCTTTAAATTTTCATGTATGTGGTCCTCTGAAACTATTTATAATCATTACAGAGTTTTCCTTAATTTTTTAAGTTCAAATAATGTATCTTTTGAGTATCGGTTCACATCATATTTTCCATAAACTTTCACATAACTGGCCTATATTACCCTTACATATTCAAATTTTAAATTTTGATTTATTTTTGTAATTTTATATTTTAGTTTAATTTTTTAAATACTATATACATATACTTATGTGTCTGCAACATTTATTAGTAGGCCTAAAGATAAAAATGCTATTGACAAAATTAGTGTTGAACTGAACTGAACAACTGCGTTGTTCGTTTGTTCTGCTTGGAGACTTCGACCCCCATGTCCCCTCTCTCTCCTTCCTCCTCTCTCCTTATCCTTCCTCCTTCTCTTTTGATTCCTTTTCTCTGTTCCAACTCATCTGGTTAAGTCGAGGTCCCAGGTTCTTAAGAACCAAACCAAAATTCACCATGAAAATGCCATAGCCTGATTAGTGAAAACAAAATTTAAAATTACCCATGTGTTTAAAAAAATCTACAAATGAGAAGTAATTAGTTTATGGTGGCCTAGCCGAATTGATAATCCCATTGTGGTTAGAATTGTAGAGTTAGAAACAAATATTGAGAGTCACAATTCCAGTTTTTCAATTTCAGGCATACTGTATATTTCAATTGAAGTGGAGACGATGAGCTCTTAATCAGGAGTGGTATACTGGGGTTTAGCCCCTTAATCGGCTGAAAGTATCACAGGTTCTTAAGAGGTAGTTGAGGTTTTAAATTAAAGCCCAAATGGTTTCCTAGGAAAATGAAAAAAATTTATTGAAAACTAAAATAATACAATAACCTATGTAGCTAACAAGTCATTATCTTGTGTTATCACAATAGTGCAACAAATTTTATTTTTATTTCCCTAGATAGCTAGAGCTTTAATTTAACACCTCAAATTATTCTAGGATCATCGGGTGACTTGGAATGCTAAAAATTAACATTGTTCTTTCTGGACGAAAAAAAGATTTGACCGATGAAGATTCTTAAGCAGTTTGGCGGTTAAAAGTTTGAAGCCCTCGGAGGAATAAATACATTTATTTTTGATTAAGAAGAGTCGAGGAGTCAGCGCGTCGTAGAATTGTTCTTGCCCGTAGCGTCTGTATCTGTTTACATTGGTCCTCAGCCAATCTTAACTTTCCTATATTTGGAATGACCTCTTAATTTTTCATAATTACCTTCAAAACCCCATTTACCATTTTTTTAACCCAAACTGAAGTAGGCCAGTCGAACACTGTACTTCTACAGAATATTTTTGTTGTAATTGAATCGTTGCTGCATTAAATTCTTTGATTCAATTTTATATATCTCTCCTTACCAACGTGGAAGCTTAGGGGTAAACCACTGTCCCAGTAAATCCAACATTCCTGCTCATGTTCGAGAGCAACTCCTGGTAGACGTATTACTGATAGGAGTTGCCCGGGCAACTCCTATTAGAAGTTACCAGAAGTTATCAGAAATCAGAAGTCATCAGAAGTTAAGTTATCAGAAGTTACCTCTGGCTAGCCTATGTGATAAACGCCGCTACGTTACATTGTCGTCTTAAATTCACCATTTTGGCAAAGTGATGAAAATTTTATTTTAATATCTTAATTTTCAAGAAAGTTGTAAGGAAAAAACATAAGTGATGTTTGTGTGTGTTGTTTGGACTAAATTGACTTTACTGCTGATTTCCCGAAAACAGTATTTTTACTTACCATTTACTTAATATTTCAAAAACTATTATACCTATGGCTTTGTAATTTTTGACACTTGTCCATCTCATCATAGCTACATTCTGAACCAAAATCAGTGTAGTAAAATACTATATTTTTCATAATATTTTTAATAACAAAAATGAGTATTTTTTATTTTCAGTTTTAAAAAAGGCTGTTTTTTAGAAAGTAATTATGGTACAGAGTGTTGTTAGACTAATAAGAAACAAGAATAAATTAATTTTATCTGTGTATCTTTCATAGACAAAAGTTATGAAGAAAATACAATCTGTCGCTGTTAATTTCTCTATTTTTACTATAAAAAAGTGGGTTATATAAGAAAATATTGTTTTGTATTTTTTATGAACTAATTTGCTGAGACTGCCTTAAAAATATTTTGCAAATACCTTTAAATGAATAAGGTCATAGTAAATTATTTCCTCTTTGTTTACAAATCTAACAAGACAAGGTCCCCATTGGTTTTTTGATAAAAAATATTAAAATCCCAATAAAGTCTTTTTATCCACAAGAGCTTCATTTCGTACTTCTAGGTAATACTGCATTAACCAAAGTAACTCTCACAATACTAATACAATACTAATCCTTGAGGATAATTATTTTATAATTTTTTATCTATTATTAGCTAAAGATATTAAATTACTAACGTGAATTTTTTTAGATGTAGCTAAAGTCACAGATTGAATGGAGACAAAAACCATTAGACCATTCGTCATATCTGCATAGAGTTTGTACTATAACCTATCCGTTTAGCTTAAATTAAATTAAATTTTGAAAATCAAATTTTTATTGCTCTAAGTAAGTGTAATGTGTTAGTGAGTTATGTGAAAGAAGCGGTGTAGATATATTTTGTTGTGTTTTTTACTTTTATTCTTTTTAACTTTTTCTTTCTCCTAATTTTTTACATTTCTATAGAATATGTTTTAGGTAACATTTTGTATGTATATGTTTTAGGTAACTTCGTATAATCCATGCTCGGTTTTAGGCTTGTACAATAATGAAACTTTGTGCAGATCATTTTAAAAATAGGAGGGTTACTTTTTTCTTTAAAGGGGGGGCAGAAATTTAATATCCTCTAGAACCATTAGTCGTAGACTAATAATTCTATATACTAATTTTGTTTAGTTATTTAAGCTGGTTTTAATGGTAGTTATTAAATTGTTTTATAAAATTATTGTTTTGCCAAAAAAGGTTTTTTACATAACTTTCATAACATTCGTTTTATACACAAAAGGTACTGTCATATTTTTGTGACCTTATTAAACATGAATGATGAAATTTTAATAAAAATCGTTGGAGCGGATTTTGAGAAATTTGTATTTTCATATTTTAAGAGGTTTTAGGTGTAAACAGGCTTAAGATCTAATATTAGAAAAATAGTCCGGAGATATAGCTAAATTGCACCCGTGTACATAATTTCATAAAAATCGGACAATCTCTGTGGTCTCAGAGAAATTCTTTCTCCTTCAGTATGCGCTTGCATAATACTTCAGTATATTATATATTTTGTTTTATGTATGTTGAGTTTCTTTTTTCCTCCATTGTACCATCAAGTTGTGCAGAAATAGACTGTTTGACTCATTTCCCACACACAGGCAGTAGCCCATGTGGGGAAAATTTCAGTTTTATGGTTATATTATTGTATATTATTGTTGTATACATTTCTTGAAATAAGGTATTATTATTATTATTATTATTATTATTATTATTAGGGCGACCTCGAAGTTTGTACAAAGACAGATAGACATCATTCCGTAAACCACTTTTTCGAGCTCAAGAGAGTCTCAAAACGGATTAATCCACTCTCAACTTAAATCTGAAAGAATATTTTCTCTATATGGCCCTCCCGGGACGTAGGCGCAACTTTGCATTGGCTAACAGGATTCCTTTGTTACGTTAAAAGGCGATAAATGGTTTCTTATGTTCCAAAAAGTGAGTTATTGTATTTAATTAGCATTGTGTACGTAGTTCAATGTGTTGTAATTCAAATTACATTGCTTCGTTTTTTATTTAAACTCAGTAACCTTTTACCCATCAGGTAGTTCGGATTAGCCGGACGTTCGAATGACCGGGACTCTGAAGTATCGATATTGATGGTAAGTATTGTTATCGATAATAATATCGGAAGCTGTGCGATATTCGGAACATCCCCTACCCCTAGTGTTATGGTTACGGTTACATGGCTGTGACACACGCACGCACACGCGCCTCTCCCGCGCGTAGTCAAAAGTGACATCACTTGGAAGACATGACTTGTGCCACGGCTATTAATAGCACAGCGACCCCACCCACAACACATCGTGTTTGTGATATTTGTACACTCATTGTTGATTGTTTCCAACACATGTAAGAAATACGAGGCGTCGTTACGATTTTTATCAATATTTGAAATTCCTTTTCATTGTTTTTAAAACAACGAGCCTCAAAACAAGTTTATTGCAGTTGTTTATCACTGTTGGAATTCAATAGAAAGATTAATTGAGAGACAAGGTTATTTGACTGTACCTGTAAAAAAAATTATCATAAATATTTTGTGGCTTAAACTCGAATGTCGCCACTAAGGCAGACTCTTTAACTTTTTCGGCTAATCAAAGATCGAAGCTCATCACGCTATCAACTCAGCCACTCACTCACCTAAGAAACTCGTGTATTCCCTTTTAGTTTATTAGTTTTTCTGATTGTAGGTCAGGGATATTACTCAAGGTTTTCCATCCAATGGCCAACGATGCAGCCAAATGTTTCAAGGTCAAGCCGCAACTTATATGGTGATGTTGCTTGTCCAGTCCGCTACCGCTGGTCATTCGCCACAGAAACATAGCATTACGACACTCAGCTCCTTGGTTTGCTGTGAAGGAACTAGTGTTGGGAATATTGTTAACTTCCAAGTAGATGGATTACAGGACACGCGGTCCCAGTCAAAAGATTAAGATTGAAACTTAAAATGATCTATTCCGAGATTGAGAGGGCAACTGAGGACAACATTATGTCTCTATTCATCAATATATAGAAAAAACTATAGTTTTTACGTATTATTTAAAGTGGTGCGAGCGGGGATAGGGACAAATGAAACCTGCTAGGTCGACGCTAGTGTCGCTTATTCGGTACGCATATGTGATTGTTTCGTGCAAGCTTCCTGAGTGACCTGTTTAAGATAACAATTCTGTTTTTTTGTTAATTTTAAAACATTTTTAGACCACCAAAATCATATATATATTTAAAAAATGTGGCTTATATTCATCCACGTTCCCAAAATTTCAGTTCATAAGCTTCGTGCGAATTAATCACCCTGTAGCTTAAAACGTTTTCACTTAAAACTTGAAAAAATCATGACAAAGCATATTTGTGATACAACCAACAAATAAATATTAAAACTATGATTTTTAAATAGTCAATTTTTTTGCTGGAACCACCTTAAGGCAGTAATCTATCGCACTGCAATTGCCACGGCGCTGCGAACATTACGATAAAGAACGTTGCAGAGGATTCGAAAAATTCGATAAAGTAAGAAATAGATTTTTTTTCTAGTTACCGAAAGTATCCTAGTAGTAAAGGGAACTTGAAAAAAGGTAATGATTAATAGGGAATTACAGTAGTTTAAAAATATGTTCTAAGTTAAAGACAAAACAATTAATTGTACACACGCAAATGAGCTTTTGAGAAATACTCGTCTTACACAAATAAATGAATATTGGAATATTTTCAAGTTGACATTTTCAACTGGTTAATGTGGTAAGTTAGTTTATCTTATCTCTCTTTGTGGCCGTAAACTTCCTTGTTCTTCAGAGTAATGCACAGCTGAATGTACATAAGTTTAAATTAATCTGCAATCCTAGGATTTGATTTTCGAATCCGCCTACAATTAATAGAACGTTGGGGACAAGAGCAAATAATTATTTGAATTTGGCATTCGAACTCAATACATTCCTAAAATATCCTAACAATCATAATTTCGTGATTGCTACTGCTAAAAATTCTT
Organism: Nephotettix cincticeps; assembly: GCA_023375725.1. Classification (NCBI taxonomy): domain Eukaryota; kingdom Metazoa; phylum Arthropoda; class Insecta; order Hemiptera; family Cicadellidae; genus Nephotettix; species Nephotettix cincticeps. The sequence continues at coordinate 15,977,726 of CM041784.1, forward strand.
TTTTAGTTGGATTAAACTGACATATATTGTCCTTCATCATATTTTTATGACAGTTTAACATAAAATGTACGACATGATACGTAGTCGTAACTCATAATAGTTATTCTTTATTACTCAAAATGGACTCAACGAGTACAATATTTTGTGTAACATGATAAAGATTTTATAAAAAAGATTTCATTTCGGTAACATATTTCAATAAATCCTCTTGAAAAGTTACTGTTTTAATACAGTTGCTGTTGTACTACGAGCGCACATAAACCAGCAGACTTGTCATGTGACTGTTGACTAGTGAAGCGGAGATGATGCTCGTTAGGCCACAACAATTACTACGGTAAATTCCATATTCCTGAGGGTTGCTCAGGCTCCGGCCCGGGGGTCGGCGAAGGGCGAGGGGGGGGGGCTGGCGCCACATACCGGCGCCTGCCTCTCCGCCGCGACGCGGACCTCAGATACATCTCGCATTTCATATATTGTGCAAGAATGGGGGACTGAAAGACTTTGTATAATCCGCTGAAAACATCGATTATTGACCCACAAAGCCTGTACGGTTATACCTATCTCACTACAGGATAAGCACCATTGGATTCCCTACCCTACCTTGGTTTTCCAACCCAACGGTGTTTTTCCTGGCTATTTCAGATTTCTACATTGACTTTTCAACTCCAAGATTACTTACTAGCAAGCTCCAAGCTGATTGCCAGTCTAAGCATGGACTGGTCGTGGCAGTCCCGGTGCACCGGGTACCAGCTCTTAGGGTTCAGAGCTAAATTCTATCTTGAGAGCTCTCAGGACTTCTCTCTTGAGAGCTCCCTTGGTTCGGATTTTTTTCTCTTGATAGCTCCCAGATTTATGAACTTCTCTCTTGACAACTCCTAGGAGAGCTCCACGACGGCACGAGAGCTCCTCTTTTGACAGCTCTCTTAGCTTCTCTCTTGATAGCCCCCAGGGATCAGAACTCCTCTCTTGACTACTCCTAGGTGAGCTCTACGACGGCACGAGAGCTCCTCTTTTGACAGCTCTCTTAGCTTCTCTCTTGATAGCCCCCAGGGCTCAGAACTCCTGTCTTGACAACTCCTAGGAGAGCTCCACGACGGCACGAGAACTCTTCTTTTGACAGCTCTCTTAGCTTCTCTCTTGATAGCCCCCAGGGCTCAGACCTCCTCTCTTTACTACTCTTAGGCGAGCTCCACGACGGCACAAGAGCTCCTCTTTTGACAGCTCTCTTAGCTTCTCTCTTGATAGCCCCCAGGGCTCAGACCTCCTCTCTTTACTACTCTTAGGCGAGCTCCACGACGGCACAAGAGCTCCTCTTTTGACAGCTCTCTTAGCTTCTCTCTTGATAGCCCCCAGGGATCAGAACTCCTCTCTTGACAACTCCTAGGAGAGTTCCACGACGGCAGGAGAGCTCCTCTTTTGACAGCTCTCTTAGCTTCTCTCTTGATAGCCCCCAGGGCTCAGAATTCCTCTCTTTACTACTCCTAGATGAGCTTCACGACGGCACGAGAGCTCCTCTTTTGACAGCTCTCTTAGCTTCTCTCTTGATAGCCCTCAGGGATCAGAACTCCTCTCTTGACTACTCCTAGGAGAGCTCCATGACGGGACGAGAGCTCCTCTTTTGACAGCTCTTAGGATCTGCACGAGGGCACGATAGCTCATCTTGACAGTTCTCAGGATTCAGGGGTTCTCTCTTGGAACCCTCCTGGTTTCAGGGATTCTCTCTCTCTCGATGTCTCCAGGGTTCAAGGTGTCAACCTGCCGATAGCCCTCAAGTTTTAGGGGTTTCAAATACCTCCTTCTCGATGGCTCTCAGGGTCCGGGCTCCGCTCTCGATCGTTTGCAGGGTCTGGATCCCTCTCTCAATATCCTCCAGGGCTAAGAACATAATTTATAACGAAAGTCTAGGTCGGTAAATTCCATCATTTGTACAGAAGATTGCGGCAGTACCCATAAATATTATCTCCAACAGACATAATGCAGCGGGTGCAGAAGAAACACAGTTTATTTATTCACTCAATTAGGCCCATCAGCTCCGCAGGTCACCCATTTCCTGGCTCGTCTTCTTCTCTCTCCCGGTCGCTAGGATCGCTGACGCAGGAGGCTCCACCGCGACGCGATTCCAGCGATATCAGCGACCGTCGCTGGGATCGCGTTGCGGTGGAGGGTCCTAAGTGAGCGATCCGGGCGATTCCAGCGACCGCCGTCGAAAGTTTGTTGACTTCAAAGTGAACTATGTGTTAACTCACCGATCACATAATCAAGTGTTTCAATTACCATTCGCGTGTAAGCGCGAAATAGTTCTGGATACTGCCGCAATCTTCTGTACAAATGATGGAATTCACCATAGACTAGCTTTTCGGTATATATTATGTTCCTGGCAGATCGTTCGGTCACTTTTCTTTTTAAGTAGGCGTATGAGAGCGCCGGACTATCCAACATAAACAGCTTACGTCTTCTCTCTATTGAGAGCATGATGACACTGAAGAATTTTGTCGCCCGCATTGCGAGTCCACGTAGGACCAACGTTTCCCCCAAATTATCTGGTCGCTAGGATGACGTCGTCAGGATCGTGTTGCCCAGATCTCGTCCCTCCTGTGTTTACGTAGAACTGGGCCAAGACTGTTCCAAATCAAAGACCCGGTCATAGTTGGGTGTGCAGTTGTTCACTATTGTTTACTTATTCGTGGAGGACCTTTTGTGTATCATTGGAAGGAAACCCATCATGGCATTTTTTCAGACCATGAATTTCTACTTCTTAAATATTTGAAGTTTCTTCAAAGGCTGTTTACTCAGTATACAACAATACTCACATTATGTTATCTAGATTTTTATTGCCATCTTTTGTTTTCCAAAAGTATGATACAGTTTCATGACGTTTCGGGAAGTGGAATCAGACCCTGTCTTTGTTGAGATTGTACCTAAAACGAATCACTAGTAGTACATAATTTGGACTTAGCCGGTATAAAGCTGAAAACAAAAAAGTTAAAGCCAGTCAGCTTTTTACCGTCTTTGACCGGATTCTGTACTAATAGTGTTTTGTTTTAAGTACAAGCTCACCTGAGGACGGGGTCAGATTCCAGATCCCGGAACGTCGTAAAACTTTGTTTTACTTTAAATTGTGATGGAAAATGTCAGCAATAAAAGTCTAGATAATAATTCCACCATCATCAATAATGGATTTCAAACAAAGAACTCAAATGATGATTGCAGTGTAATACATTTATCTGTCAAACTCGAGTCTGTTATGCATTAATTAATTAAAATCCGTGAAAAATTGTAATTGTAATAAAATTTATTGTGATATTTCGACATCCTCTGGGGCGTTAGTGAGGTTTTACTGTAGGCCTACACAGCGAAGTGTTAGCCGATGCCGAGTGCAACGAGTAACGAGAAGCGGGGACTTGGGTTGATTGTTGTCGCCTCTCGCCACGGATCGATGGGGTGTGGGAGGAGACATGCGCACCGAGGAGGATGGGAATACGGGAGGATGGCCGTGGGGTCGGCTCAGGAGACACTCCGAGGAGCGTCAGTGTTCCGTCACCCTCGTCTCGGCATGGCCGCCCCCGTCCCGCTCTCCCTGTGAGTATGCCCTGTCCATGGTCTCAGACTTGTACACGACTACATGGAACAAGTCTCCCGCCAGTCCGCCAGCGGTATTTCTCTAGCTTTACATTTACAGTTTACGCACCCGCTTTAAACGCATCAATACTTCAGACTTTCCATTCCGGTTTAATCGTTAGCCCATAAGCATTTCGATCGGCATTTAAAGTAGAATATTGTATTATGTAAGTTTTTTATTGGTTTTAAGTAGTTAGTTTACACTTGAACGTTGAAAGTATCACTGTACAGTAGGCCTTGGTTGTATGCGTTAGTTTGTTGTGGAGTAGCGTGTAGCGTATTTGGCTCACAGTAACGCGTCGGTTCGCGTACACGTGCCGCATTCATGTACACAGACCGTTTTTCTCTACACGCATGTCCTGTGTGTGTGTCCCTTATCATTCTTAATTTGCATTGTTTTATGTCATCCAGGGGATTAATTACAAAAAATAAGTTTTTCAGGTGCGTTTATCTTAATAGAATTTGTGTGTCCAATAAAAGTTTTTTTGATCGGTTCAACAACAATGTTGTTTTAGAAAAATCCAAATTTTAATTTATGAGAACTTGACTTTGGTATTTTGAATATCAGTATCATCCGCTTAGACTTTAATGTTTGAATTGTATTTGTAGTGAATCATTTTGTGGTAGAACACCTTTGCTATTTGGAAATAGTAATAATTTTTGGAGAAAATATTCCTAAGAAATCTGAGTAAAACTGATTTTCAAGCATGCATTTTTTTACTCTCATGTACCGTAGTTAGAAGTGTTTCTAATAAAATAAAATCGTAATACTTTAATGCCTAATAGATAATTAATGTCGTCGTTGTGGTGGTGATGAATGTATTAAAAATATTGCATTATTGTTAAATATTATCTATACTTTAAAATGTAATGTAAATTATATAATATAAAACTTTAAATCTGGTTGTATTTTAGCGAATTTCCCATATGGAAGAAGCTATTACCGTAGGTCTTATGTAAGACTTAAGCCCTGGACCATGTTATATGTATGTTATGTGCTAGAGACGTGTATTCCTACATTTGCTCGGACGTGTTCGTGAACCAGACATATCGGTCAGTCAGAACAGGTAGTTTGGGGAGTTTGTACTAAAAAATTGTGTTTTTATATGTAATTAAAAAATTTTAAATTTTATCTTTCACCATTAGAATAAGCTTAAAAACACAAATTAGTTCCTTAAAGTTTTGCTCTATCTCCAACGGTTACCGAGATTTCAAAAAAATTAAACACCGTACGTTTTATTTTGGGGCTACAATGGTAATCTTAAGGAGGATAAAGAAAAATTCATATTTCACTCATCAATCAATACATTTGGATTAAACTTGGTATTTATACCTTCATGTGGTTGAGATCTTATGCTTAAAATGCTTAAAAATCATAGTTTGTGTTTATCATGGCAGCTAACCTGCATACTCTTTTCCCATGTTAATCATATAGAGAATAGGCAAACTCCTTTATTAAGATGTCTATGAACACGAATAAAGTTAAAAATTAGATCGTTAAAAATATTAATCCTCACTGTTTACCTCCCTTTCGGAGAAAAAATCTGATCATATAAGATATCTGAAATCATTGACGTTAGTAAAACTGAAATTCGCTTTAACCTGCAATCAGTGCTTCAGATCATGTAATTTAGTAACAGTGAATAAATATAAAACTTTATAACCAGTTTTTAGGAATGTGAAAATTTCGTAAACGTTAAATCGTTGTAGAAAATATCGACCTTATTTAGCAATGTGCATTAAACATGATTTAATAGACAATTGAACATAGTACTCATGCTGAAATGTTAGTTCTATTATTGACGATCCAGTTTAAGTTGGTGCGAGCGAAAAAATCGACTATCTTAAAAAACATAAATTTAACGTTTAAAAAATTTGATGATTGTATCATAAATATGCTGTCACAATTTTTTAGTGCAAACTTCTAGAGTTTTAGGGTGAATAATTCGGATAACTAGTGTTTTTCATGCAAGGAGTGTGGGAAAACTTTTTCGCGCAAAAATTATTCCTATACTACAAAAAATTAATTTAAAAGCCACATATTTGATCCGATAAGGATATGTCATTTTGGAGGTCTAAAAATGTACCAAAAATAGAATTGTTAGCTTTGTTTGTTAGATGCCTATGTTCTTGAGTTGTTGGATGTCTTGATGTACATTTCGTCACCCTTGTGGCACCATCAGAATATTTAAAACTTAAAAAAGATAAACACATTTTTCCACACGCTCGCGGTGAATCGTCCTACGTGAGCGATCCGGGCGATCCCAGCGACCATGGTAAAGGAGACGTGCCGGTGTGTGAGTGTGGGTGACCGGTGGACCTGATAGACCTAATTGAGTGCATAACGTATTGTGTTTCTTCTGCAACTCCCGCATCACGTTTGTTGAAGAAATAATTAAAGCTGTACAGAAATTACCGTGAACAACCTTAACAACAAGCTGATGAATGAACGTTTTTCGTTTTTTCGTTGTGTATTATGTTCTAGGCAGATCGATCGGTCTCTTTTCTTTTTAAGGATGCGAATGAGAGTGTAGAACTATCCATCGTCATCAATTCAGCCTTTTCTCTCTTGAGGGCATGGTGAATCTGAAGGATTTGGTCGCCCGCATCGCGAGTTCATTTAGGACCAACGTTTCCCCTAATTAAATTTTAGTTTCGTGTGTGGTTGATAAGTGAACTACTAAGAGTGTTTGGTGTCCACAATATGTTTCATTTTAATTTTACTTAAATTATTCCCACCTTTCATAGGGTGCTCTTATATGATAGTGATTATTTTCAATTGAAGTCCATTCATACAAATTTCTTTATTTTAACTAGTTTGTATATCGTAGTAACTTATTGTTTTATAGCTCCATTTATGAACCCCTCAGAAAGTGTGTGTATGTGTTATTTTAGAGAAACCTAAAAATTTACAGTATTTATTTTAACAAATTTGTGAATGTTTGTAGCGACTGGTCATCAATTTATTGCACAACCATCTCCCCCATAGATGGCGGTCTGGCGCATCGATCAATTTTTAATGTATTTAAAGCGATGCGATGGTCCATAGCAAGTGTGGCGCCACCCCCCTCCCCCCTCCTACGTACGCTTGAATATTTTGTTTTAGTTTCGGGGTCATTTTATCGGAAATCATTCAGGTATTGCTTAACGTTTTAAAGGATCTACCCAAGCCGCGCTAGCGTAAATAAGCTTTCGAAGAATTCTGTTTTAGAACACATAAAAGATTTGTATCTGCGCATTTTTTAATCACTAGAATTTCAATTTTTTTCATTTACTCAGTGAATACAGGAAAAACTATTGCTAAAATTTCTACATCAAATATTATAGACGCATTAACTAAAAGTTTATTTGAATTTTAATCACATGGATCGCCGATAAATATCTTTATGGGGGACATATTCTGAATTCAAAAGAATCCGATGTCGCAAATATTAATAGCACGGGCTACTTCCAGTTCCAGCCATTTCCCATCATGATCTTGTAAACTGTGTCTTGGGTGTGAGAGCTCCCAAAGCAAAACAAAAATTTAATAGTTATTGAAACTTTCGACATTTTAATTAAATACATTTTTTATCTGATGTTTATTCTACCCCATGACACTCCATACAAACTCTGGTGTGTGTTAATGACATGGTCAATTCTTTGAATGATTCTGTTTTGAAATTATATAACAAGCACGCTCCAATAGTAACTCGAGGAGTTAGTAAGAACCACCCTGTACCCTGGATATCTGAGGCGATCATTGAGTTGATGGCTCGGAGAGATTCGGTCCATCGCAGAGCAAAAAGATCTAGAGATCCGATCCTTACGGCCCAAAGCTTCGCAATCACGTAAAATAACAACTCCAAAATTCTAGGCTTCGCCATATTCATAGATTATTTTCCGATAGAAAGCAGTCTTCCACTGTTCTTTGGTGAAATTTAAAAAAATTGGACTCGGTAAGCAAGAAACGCATGTTCCAGTATCAGTTCCACTAAACGAATGAAATGGTTACTTTTTATCCTGCCGTCTACCTCAAATAATACAGTTGTGCAGAACTATTTAACGGAAGTTAACTCATGAGCCAATATTGATAATCAAGCCAATTTCGATTTTAGACCAATTATGTAGATTGACATTTTAAAAGCTATTAGATGAATCACACCAAATGCTACTGGAGCTGATAACACACCGATCTCTTTTTAAACGGACTCTCTTCACTCTCCTCCCCACAGTAACATACATTTTCAATACTTCTTTTATGTCGTTTATTTTCCCAGAACAATAGAAGTTTGCCCTAGTCCGACCCTTAAACAAGATCTCATTTCCGTCACTGCCACAAGATTACCGACCAATCAGTATTCTTCCTGCACTTTCCAAAGCTCTCGAAAGGATAGTTCACTCACAAATAACCAATTTTCTCACAGAAAACAATATTCTAAACCCCTACCAATCTGGATTTAGACGTTTCCATAGCAGGGAAACGGCCCTCATAAAAATCACTGACGAATGGCTATGAATTCGCAGCTCCAGAAGTCAGTAGTCAGTTCAATTCCAGGAGTCAGTGTAGTGTTCTAAAACTATTTGGTTCCAGTAAAGCTTTCGACATGGTAAACCATAACATTCCTCTTGCAAAGTTAAAGGCTTCTCGAATGCTTCAATAATTTTGATGAGATCATATCTTCAGAGCCATAAGCAATGTGTGTGTCATGACGGTGTGACCTCGGGCTGAAAAACGTTACTTGTGGTGTACCGCAGGGCTCAATATTGGGTCCTCTGCTGTTTACAATTCACAAAAACGATATCACTTCAGTTTTACAGAACACAAAGTTCATTCAAACGCTGACGACCTCCAAATCTACGCTCACTTCAAAGTCAGCGAATTGAATGAAACGATCACTCAAATTAATGATGACATAGACAGAATTGTTCACTTGGCAGCCAAAAACGGACTCAAACTAAACCCGGACAAAACTCAACAAATGATTTTGGGGCATCCATGATTACTTAACAGAATAAAAAATAGACTTAGCACAGGTCCCAAAATTAACTGTCGACGGGACATCTTTACCGTACTCTGACAAGGTTAAGAGTTTAGGCTTGACCATTACTTGCACACTGGACTGGACTGATGCGGTGGTAAACACTTGTAAAAAGGCGTTTGCTGCCATACGTACTTTGAAGAAGATGCAAAGACTCTCGCCTTTTCACATCAAACTTCTGATCAAATCACCTGACTTTCCTCACTTCAACTACTGCACCTCACTAATTAATGACATGACTGTGCTTTGGAAACAAAATTGCAAAGAACTCAAAATTACTGTATTTGATTCTCGTTCAATTTCGGTAAATGTGATTGCGTCACTCCTTATTATATTAAATCTCCACTCTTGAAATTATCTTATCAAAGACAGATGCGAATAACCGAAATAACCTACTCCGTGATTAATTGTGGGATTCCAAATTATTTGGCAAACAATTTTGAATTCTTAAATGAAGACAACCGTTCTGGTTCGTCTACACTGCGTATCCCCCGACACAAAACAAAAATTTTCAACCAATCCTTTACAGTCACAGCTTTCCGTCTCTGGAATTCCCTGCCGTATGAAATCAAAACCATAGATAATTCTTCCCGGCTGATGGTGGCGATGAAGGAATATTTCCTAGTCAGGATTACCATAGCGTGGCGGGAGGGCGTGCGCTAGGCCTGGCGGCAGCAAATGGCGAATTAGTGAGTGAATGGGGTAAATTGTTTTGTGAATCAAGTTTGCTGTGTTTTATAATTTGTTTTTTTTTACAAATTAGGTTTAATTTTATTTTTTTACTTTCATTATTGTTTAATTTTAAGAGGATACCTGTAAGAAAGGACCATGTGGACCTAATGCTCGCCTCAATAAAGAAGCATTTTCATTCATTCATTCAATAGAGACATATTCTAGAGCACAATGCTCTTACGGGATAAAAATCCAAGATGTCAGAGGTACTGCAGACTCTTTAATTTTATTTGCAAAGTGCAGTAAACATGATTTGATAGAGACTGGAATATTGTGTTCGTATGTTACGTTCTGATATTGTATACCTGGTGAGTTTTTTAAAGTGGTACAATAGCAAACGTTTTAATCACACGACTTAGCACCACTCTTTAAATTTGGAACTTGTTCAATTTTAAGTTTCACTCAGGAATACAATTTCAGATTTTTTCAATATATCCGCCATTTTCCAAAGTGGTGGCTAACTTAAAAATGCTTTGTATTTTATTTTGTTTTTTGGATTCTACTCTCCAAAATAAAATATTTTTGTCATTTGGCATTTTTCAATATCTAATGGTTTAGAAGCTACGAGGATTGAAGTTTTGATTTCTTTGATATGAGGACACTTTAGTCCTACCAAATCACGATATTAAAATGTTAGCTACTGGATCAGGTAAAAACCTGATCCTATATAATATATATCCGTAGACACAATAGAAAATATCTAAGGTATAATTTATGGGTTTTATTCGAAATTAAAACATCATTGCTTATTACTGTATCCGGATGGGTTTTTTTGGGGGGGTTAACGCTCAGAACGCAGGCCGGCAGTGATGGAAGTATTTATTGATTGCTTTATATTTAGTTGGAATATCAGATTGTCGGTGCTTCTTAAAATACACCATGCTAAATTAGAGATATCCTGAGCCATAATTCATTAAAGGTCTGAGACAGCCGTTCTTACCGGAAGTGAGTAGGTGGTATTGGTTGAGGTGGACAGGGCATTATCCTCCCGTAGCATGGCCTGGAGTATCCGACACCACCATCACCACCACCACCATCTCGCCTGTCCCAGCTCGCTCTGCTGTCTGCTGTGGTGTCCGCATCGTCACCACGCCCTAGCTGTGAGTCCACCCGTGCCCCGGGCGTAGAGCTCTCAACACTCGGCAACCAAACATCCATTCCGATTATTAAAAAAAATCTAAATCAAAAAAAGTTTTTTCAATATTTTTACGCCATTAATCAACTTTTAAGACTTCAGTGCGTGGAAAATCGAAATTTTCACGTAGAAAATGTCCTGGCCCTGTTAAAATATATCACGCATCCCAATACTCTGTCGATTGGTACGAACGAACGAATCGTTGCCGATTGGTACGAAAGAATGGATCTTTGCCGATTGGTACGAAAGAACCGATCTTCACCGATCGGTACGAATGAACGGATCTTCGCCGATTGCTACAAAAGAACCGATCTTCGCAGATTAGTACGAAAGAACGGATCTTTGCCGATTGGTACGAAAGAACCGATCTTTGCCGATTGGTACGAAAGAACGGATCTTTGTTGGGAGAAAAAAGAAAGTTGAGTGGTCCTATTTGGTGGCTCTAAACAAAATGGCATAGATGTAAAAAAATGAACCATTTTTGAAAATGACCTAGTGTAAGAGCTCGCGCCCTGTGCTGAATAGCCATAGTTTGGTCGCTCAGTAGAATTCATTTTTATACCTAGGGCAAATACATACTCCAAAGTGCTTGTGTGCTCGATTTTGCGTTTTTATTTGATTTGCTACAGTGTTATAAATATTTTTAGTAGTCGCTGTTGATTTGTCATGTAGTAATAGGATAAGTAGTTTTATTTTAGATTTGATTAGTGTATCGAATTTTTATGATTATATGATTTGTTATAATATTATATACCGGGTACTAAGATATTTTATTTAATATAAAGTTGTTATATTATTTATTATATATTTATGTAAAATTAATTTACTTATATATAGTATGATGCAAAAATACATTTTGATAAATAAGCATATTTATACAACGCAAATACATACTTCCGCTCCGTATTTTTTTGAGTACTACTACCCCCTCCGGCCTCCACCGTTCCGGCGTTGGCCGCTAACGTGCGTACCCGCTAGGAGCGATAGTAGTGACGTCATCGGTTATGTCTGCCAACTTGTCTGAAACAAGAGATTACAAGAAGATGAACCTGTTAGACAATTAATTTTAATAATAAACTGTGAATAAAGAGGTTATATTTCCTGAAACAAAAAAACATAAACAACACAGCTACCACAGTACTAAATATGATGAGTAATGACATAACACTCCATCTCCTAGCTAGTTAGTAGGGAACATTGTAACAAACACATCGTATGGAATTGAGATCCAGTGTGCTGCTTCCTTGTCCGTCCGTGTAATCGCTATTTCCTCCAAGGACCCCTAGGGGCGGTAGCAGTTCGGCGTCTATTGAAAAAAATGGAAACACACATAGGACCATTGCAATTAAAAATGTAAAGTGCGGAAAACAATAACGTTACATCCCGCCTCCAAGTTAGTATATAAATATAACTAGTTTGAGTAACATGCACGAACGTATGAATAACATGCAGGAACTTAGGAGTAACATGCAGGAACGTAGGAGTAACATGCAGGAACGTAAGAGTAACATGCAGGAACGTATGGGTAACATGCAGGAACGTAGGAGTAACATGCAGGAACGTAAGAGTAACATGCAGGAACGTAGGAGTAACATGCAGGAACGTAAGAGTAACATGCAGGAACGTAGGAGTAACGCAGGAACGTAGGAGTAACATGCAGGAACTTATGGGTAACATGCAGGAACGTATGAGTAACATACAGGAACGTAGGAGTAACATGCAGGAACGTATGAGTAACATGCAGGAACGTATGAGTAACATGTAGGAACGTATGGGTAACATGCAGGAACGTAGGAGTAACATGCAGGAACGTATGAGTAACGCAGGAACGTAGGAGTAACATGCAGGAACGTAAGAGTAACATGCAGGAACGTGGGAGTAACATGTAGGAACGTAGCACACTAACATGTTAACTTGTTTGTTTTTATATGGTAGGCCTATATATAAAGGCTGTTAACTAAGGAAAAGCACATACCAAATGTTTTGATATTATGTCGATAATTACGCGAGCTATACTATATCAATTTACCTATTCTCCATACGAATTAAATAGGCAATGTGCACGTAGGTTTGCTGCCGTTAGAAACATTAAATTAGGGGATATATGGATTTAATGATAATACTTAACTAGGTTAGTTGGAGTATAATAGGTAAGGTTTTGATTTTTAGTTATTCTCCATAAGCTTAACATTAGACAACGTACGGTGTTTATAATTTTGAATATCTCGGTAACCAATATACATGAGTCGTGATTCAAAATACCAAATTGTGTGGTTTTTACCTAAATCCAATGAAAAAATGAATAATTAAATGCCTCTGCAACGCTCGTTCCCCTTGACATTGTTAGTGTTGTTGTCGAAGCACCAAGGTGGATTTGCCGAGGAGTAGGCCGGCACCTTAACCAAAAAATAGCTGTAAAAAGTTGTCAACCCATGGGAGCTTAGTCAAGATTTCTCTTATGGCTTCACAACAGTATCTCTTATCTGTACTACAGTACAGATTACTTGCAAATTTGGATAATATTTTATTGTTTTTCCACTTTCCATTTGGGCCGACGAGAAAAAACTATTAAATAAAGTCGTGTTTTTAAATATGCGATGTATGGGCTTCTACAGTATCTATTATCACTTGAAAAAGGAAGGAGTTTCTCCACCTCCTGAAACGTCGTGTTGTTAAAACACAGACGCGTTGGAAAAGTCCAATAAAATATAGTGAATAATTATTAATACCAACACAATTATGAATTTTATAGATTCTGTAAAATATTGAAGTAAAATTCTTTAAACGAATACTTGTACAGTACAACACGTAGCCTAACCATGGTTTATTTTCAATATTTATGCATAAAACATAAAATAATTTAATCGTCTATGGAGGTTAGCTAATAAAATGTCTAACACTATTCTCACTTATTTACAGAAATGCTATAAGCGTTGTGAAAATATACCTTATGATGAATCTTGGTAGTATAAAAGATAACCAACGAAACAATGGAAGTTCATTGATTTGTAGGTTTCCAGTACAGCGGGTATTTTAATATATTTATTGCTCTGATATATTAATAATGCCCAGATACGGATTAGCGAGCTCCCAGCTGTGCGTACAGTAGGACTTAGACAATGCGCGAGGTTGTTTTTACCGTCCTTATTTTATTAGAATTCCTCATGCAAGAGAACTAGGTACGAATCGAATTTAAAACCTAATTGTTCGGTTTTATATGCAATATTCCCAGTAAACCGATCGCTTTGATTAGAATCATTGACCTTCGAACTAATGAATAATTATTTAATTCTACCGGTGCAATTTTAGGAGTTCGACTCTTTTGCGGGATCGGATTTTATTCATTATCTTGAAGAGATCCGATGTCGATCAATGTTTACAAATGTTTCTCGTGATATCGATTACTAAGAAGGATGCAGTTTCGAGTCATCGACCTCTCTGTGACAAGGCGGCTCATGGACCTCCTGTTATTGATTAATCTTGAATAGAACCCAAAGTCAAAGTCAAAATCAAATTTATTCCAGAAAAAAACAAAACATGTTACAAAATAAATTGTACAGATTTTTCAAACGTTTAATTACAGAAATAAATTTAAAGGCAATCTATAGATAAACATAATAAGTAAATAAAAATAACGCAAAAAGTAGGAAATGGCCTACATGGACCTAGCAGTTGTTTTTATTGAAATAAAATTTGTGTAAAAATAACATTTAAAAAATGGGAAAGTTTGGAAAATTGTATATATAAATGATGAATTGAGTAGATAAAAACGTGCGAAACTATCACACAGTTAAATATTTGTAAAAAACCTTAAGAATAAAATAAATTAATAAAAATACAGCAAGATAATGCCAATAACCCATATACGTTCTGAGCTGCGTGGAGGGCAATGTCCAAGTCAGTTGTCAGTTGTTGGTGTATCCGCTGTATTCAGTCAGCGAACGATGTCGATCAATCTTTATATGTGTAGAATGTGGTTGTCTATCAATTACCACGAAAGATGCAGTTTCAGGTCATCGACCTCATTTGTGACAAGGACGCCAGCGGAAGTTACTGGCTCATGGACTCCTGCTATTGATTAAACTTGAATAGAACCGATATCGATCAATGTTTACATATGTACAATGTAGTACTGTATCAATTACCACGAAAGATGCAGTCTCAGGTCATCGACCTCATTTGTGACAAGGACGCCAGCGGAAGTTACTGGCTCATGGACTCCTGCTATTGATTAAACTTGAATAGAACCGATATCGATCAATGTTTACATGTGTACAATGTAGTACTGTATCAATTAGCACGAAAGATGCAGTTTCAGGTCATCGACCTCATTTGTGACAAGGACGCCAGCGGAAGTTACTGGCTCATGGACTCTTGTATTATTGATTGCACTTGAAATTGGTCCGATGGCGGTCGATGTTTTCGGTGTGGCTGATATCGTGCTCTCGCAATTGTACAGCGGCGTCGCTCGGTTGCCGAGCAACCCCATCCCTTCATTTCCACCCCCAACCCCTAAACAGCCGTGAAGACCTCACTCCAACGTGACCTCAGCTATTATAAACGTATCGCATACGGTCATGTTGTATAAATGGAGCCGGTTGACCCACCGGTATATCCACCATTCGTCATTGTGCGAATCTAATTACGTTCATCATTGACAAAACAACTAATATATTTACAACGCAACACGTAAATACCTACTTATATTTCTTGTATGGGATTTTGGGCTATACAGTAGCTAAAATTAATTTTAAATGAACATATACACTACTAACAATCAGTAAAAAAGGGAATTTCCTGTCGTCAATCTGTTTTAAATAAGGGAATTGTATTAGTAAGTTATCAGAAATCATTATTTTTTTGGTTGCATCAAAAGACGTGTCATGAAGAGCAGATGTTCAGTGACTATTGTTGTAATGACCTTTCGTTTCCTTGGAAGGAAAGTCGAAGCTCTGCGCGACAATAGCGGCCACTTACATCTTCCCAGCCAGCGATCATCTCTGTGCACTACATCACATTGTGACCGATTTACACCTCCGCAGTTAGTGATCATCTCTGTGCACTACATCACATTGTGACCGATTTACACCTCCGCAGTTAGTGATCATCTCTGTGCACTACATCACATTGTGACCGATTTACACCTCCGCAGTTAGTGATCATCTCTGTGCACTACATCACATTGTGACCGATTTACACCTCCGCAGTTAGTGATCATCTCTGTGCACTACATCACATTGCCAACGAGTTACACCTCCACAGTTAGCGATTATATCCGTACATTGCATCATATATTCGCCGAATTACACCGCCGCATCTAACGATCATTTCTGTTTATTGCATCACATTTGCGCCGAGTTACACTTCTGCAGTTAACGATGCTCTCTATTTATTGCATTCAGTTACACCTCCATTGCTAGCAATCTTTTTTTTACATTGTATCACATTTTCGCCGAGTTACACATCCACACCTAGCGATGATCTCTGTACATGCAATGTATGTAATTTAGATTATGGCTCAATACTGCTCTTTTTGAGTCTATGGGACGGTATATCTATATATTGCAGTATATTCCTTGTGTAATAAGAATCATAATCTTGTCTAATATTATATTTGTTTAAGTTAATCAACCCACTGCAAGTACACTGCATGATCTGATAAATGTATAGATTAATTTGTTATAATTTTAAGTCTAGTAAAGCAGTAGAAGTCCTACAACGCTCTACAGGACCCGCTCCACAGATAGTTCAAATTACTTTTTTCTGTGAAATTAGAATTTTAGTTGAATAAGGGGAATGCCCCTAGCATTAGTCTGTAGGATATATGTGACTGAAAATAAGCAAAGTATGCTATCCTTAAATGTTCAAAAGTAACATAATCTTTTAGCTTCCAGATAAATTAATTTGCGCGAGAGATTTTTTTTACAAATGTTATCTATTTATTATTACCAATTTAATTTGGAATATATAAAAAAAACCAAGCAATTTGACAGTCTTTCATACTGTAAACCCCCTTAAAAATTCTAAATATTTCAATATTTTTGACATGTATATTCTGTTTACAGAGGAGAAGATTCCTATCTGACGAGATGGCCACCTTGTCTTTACGAATCAGTATTGTTGAGAAAAATGTCACAAAGACGATGCAGTTTGATCCCAACACGTCGGTGTATGATGCGTGCCGGCTTATTCGGGAAAAGATAACGGAAGCGAACCTTGGACAACGTGAGTATGGAAGAATAATAGTTGAGACCATAAGGAAATGTTGTGTTATTTTAAAAATGTGTTTTGCAAACACTTAAATTTAAAATTTCTAATAAATTACAAACCCTTCTGTTTCATAATCCTATTTTACAAATTATAAACTCTCCTGTTTTGTATACCATGTGTCATTACCAAAAGAGGCCTGACAATAATCTTCTGCATATAAAATTGTGTTCTGGTTTCATAGCAGGAGAAAATTAAAAGAAGTGGAATTACCTGGATCAATTTGTCTTGATTTTAGGACCAGCTGCTGGTAGATGGAAATTTGAATCTATAAAAACTTGAAAATGTGAAAAAATGGAAATAATGTGTATTATTATCATCTTCTTTGTTTCAAATTCATTTTTGGTGATGGTGGATTTATGTCATTTATATTTTATTGGGGACTTTTCACAAACGATTTTTTAAGTAGCCAGAAGTTTTCTGTCAGATTATCTGATCCTGCCCTTATCTAACAAGCTAGTACGGTACCTATAAAACGTAATACTGTACAATCAGTTCATTGTCCGGACTAAGCTGGTATAAAGCTGAAAACAAAACAAAGTTTAAAGCGGTCAAAAAACTCACAAACAAATAATTCACTAACAATTACGCAAACAAGAAACAAGTCGTCCACTCGTCACGAAGACAACTGAAGAGGAATGGGTATGTCCCCCGGAACCGGAATCAAGATGGCTGTGGCAAAAAAAAACCTGAAACCCAAGAGAAGTGTGTCTAACAGATTTTTACTGCTTTAAACTTTTTTGTTTTCAGCTTTATACCGGCTTAGTCCGGATTATGTACTAATCGTGATATATTTTAGGTACTAGCTCGCCTGAGGACGGGATCAGATTCCACATCCCAAAACATCGTGAAACTTTGTTTTACTTAAAAATCGTGATGGTAAATGTTTAATAATAAAATCCCTAAAAATGTTACAGTCAAAATCTAAATAACATTACGGTATCATCTTATTTCATTAATTTGTATTATAGGAAGCATGTAATTAATGATTATTTTTTAACTTACAGCCAAGGACTACGGGTTGTTTTTAGCAGATGAGGATGTGAAGAAGGGTGTGTGGCTGGAACCAGGCAGGAACCTCGACTATTACATTCTACGCAACGGGGTAGGTTTTGATTTTATCATAAGACTTAGGACAGATATTCCACAAAATATTCCCATCTTTAACCCTTTATGTTATTATACTATATTTTTATGCCAATATGTAGATATACAGTGCTATCAAAAGCTGTAGAAATGTAGACAAGTTATTGTGTCAACACAGTACAGAAAGAGGTTCAGAGGATTTGAATGTAAAATGAGAAATTGTTTTCAATTTTCAGATCTTCAATGCATGATGGTAAAATAAAATGTTTCAGGACTTGGTTGAGTATCGCAAGAAACTACGGACATTGAGAGTTAGAATGTTGGACGGAACACTGAAGACGTTATTGGTGGATGACAGCCAGCCCGTAGCCAACCTTATGGTTGTCATCTGCACCAAAATTGGTAACCACCATCTGCGACACTCGTCTTGAAATTTTAATTATATGGATTGAAATATATCGCCTACTTAAAAGTAGGCGATATATTTCAATCATACGAAAGTACACCGAAAATTCACCAACATTAACCAGTAAACCAGTGGTTTACTGGAATGTAATAGTTCATTAACGGTATTAGTCGTAATACTAAATTTTAATTATTTCTGCTATTAGGTTCTATCCACTTTTTTTTAAATATTAAAATGATAAAGTTTCATAAAAAGTCAGTTAATTAAGTTGATAGTATTGGCTCAGATGTCAAAGTTTTTGTATGAAATTAAATTGCCCAATATAAAACTTCCAATAATATACAAGTATATTTGACTTTTGATATATGTATTTTTATGTATCCAAGAATTATTTAAGCAATCGTCCTTTTTTTAACCCTTCATCAGGCACACTGATCTTGTAACCCCGACAGGCGCAAGTAGAGGTTACCTCCGCATTTGGAAAAATGAAAGTAAACACTGGTAAAAAAATGTTTACTATTACAATCATAGTTTTATACCATAAGTGTTATTTTTACTCATATGAAAAATATTTTGACCTTGAATTATTGTAAGAAATAGCATTATAATGATGAGTAAAAAAAATAAAAATAAATCATTAATTTGAAATTATTTAAGATTGATCAAATTAGATCTCATGAATAAAAAATATAGAAGAATAAAAACATATAAATTGAACATCAGTTAAACAATATTTCACAGATTCTGGATCACTTTTGTCTTCTCTATCTCTATCATTAAAAAGTTGATGATTTCTAGGCCACGAAACAGCAATATAATAAAGTTACGGACTAAAAAGCTAATAATATTGTACACACACTACACAATTCTCGTAAACCAAATGATTATTCCAAATACTAAAGCATTTATTTATGAAACGTGATCGAGCGTGCACGAAAGTTGCACAGACGGAGGTTACCTCCGAACACTAACGAAACTCAACCCACACTGATGTAAAAAGACAAAGGGAGTAAAACTGGATATTTCTATGTTCCTGAAAAGCGGTGTGTGAGGTATGGTCTAGCGCCAACTTCATAACAAATGTTTTTCATATTTTTAAGCAAAATATTTTAAAGTACGCAGGTAACCTCCGATATGCTGGAGGGTTAAAGGGAAAATAAAATTTATAAGCAACCAGATTTTATTACAGGCCAGAAAACAAACAAACCAACCCAAAAAGAAACCCAGTATTTTTTCTTATTTGGCAGAGAGTTTGTCGGGAGTATTGTAGTCAATAAATATTTTTTTTTGAAAAATTCAGATACAAATACTAATATTGTCTTAATCTACTAATTAAGTGAAGCATATGAGATACAATATAAAATATGTTTTGTAGAACCTCAACCATCTCAACTGCTTGTAATTTTTTATAGGAATCACCAACCATGATGAGTACAGCTTAGTGAGGGAGAGCCCAGAAGACGAGGTGGAAAACAAACCAAATTACGGAACACTTACGCTCAAGCGTAAGAAAGAGGAAAAGGAACGGGATGCTAAAATGGAGCAGTTGAGGAAAAAACTTAAAACTGACGATGAAGGTATATTTTTAATATTTGTGTCATTTTCATATCAAAATTTTATATCTTGTAGGTCAATGATGAAATGATAGGAAATAATACATGTGTATGGATGTAGTCAGTCAAAAAAAAAATTAAAATAAATATTTAGACTATCAAATCCAAAACCGTTATACGTTAAACATAAAAAAAACAAAAAAAATTTTTTATGGTTGTTTAAGAGTGGACGACAGTTTTATCATTTTATAACCTAAGCACTGTTTCTTACACTGAATGCAAAGTTAATGATTTCTGCATTTTCTAACATTCTCTCTCTGTTTTCAATTAATTGAACTCATTTTTCTTTCTTTATTCGATAGAGTATGAAGAACACAAAACAATATTGTTTTACTGCTTTATTATTTAATAATATTGTATTTTGCATATTATAAAAATCAAAGCCAGTTAGTACTGTACTGTATGATTATCATTTTTACAGTGAATTGGATTGACCCCTCCAAGACATTGAGGGAACAAGGGATTGATGAATCTGAACCAGTTTTGTTGAAACGCAAGTTCTTCTTCTCGGACCAAAACATTGACTCACGTGACCCGGTACAGCTAAACCTTTTGTATGTCCAAGCTAGAGATGCGATACTGGACGGAACTCATCCTATCACCCAAGAGGTAAGATTTCGGTATAAACTTTTATAACCGAAAGGCTGTCCTGATGTGCGCATGTCGTGTGTCGAGTCTCGACTGGGGTTGATGGTGACCTATCCATTGGACTCTGACCTCTTGCTGTCATCCGCAGCGAATGTGTTAAATAAACATTAAAGAACATGATAGTTTTATTTAAGTTTATAATTGTTGTTTTTAATTTACTTAAGAGCGAAAGTTCTGACACATACTTTCGCTCCACTGATTACATTTATTCAACATATGTATATGAGGGATTTAAAAAAGAGGATTCGGAAGTTGGGCAATGTGGCAAAAAGAGGAATTTATATTAGTCATATTCATTGAAACATCAATTATTGTAAAATGAACACACTATCAGGTTTTAAAAATTCACATCCTGAACTTGAAATGGATTTAGGGTATTTATTTGACTTCTTTCGGAGGAAATATTTTCTAAAATTTAACAATCATGATGTTATATGATTTTAAATTTGTTGTTCTAAAATTTCTTACTGATGATTTTTTTATATTAGGTGGCGTGTCAACTGGCAGGCATACAGGCACATATTCAGTTTGGTGATTACAATGAGGCTAAACACAAGCCTCCATTCCTGGAGTAAGTTTTCACATAGTATTGGTTTGTTTGATTACCAATATACTTTAAATGAATTATCCTTTTAAGCATTGATCTTTGAGAAAGTCATTGAAGAGTAATATTGATAATTTCAATAATTTTAATAACTTCATAATTATTTATGTTTTCACAGTTCACCCAATAGTTTTGTCATCTACATGTTTCGGCATTCTCAGGTGTCATACGTCTTTCGTCTCCAGCAATGACAGTGATCACGTTAAAAATAGGACTACTGACAGTTTTTTATCGTGATCGTTTTGTATAAATGTGTGTGTATTAGTGTTTTATGTTTCAAAATATGATGAGTCCATAATGGATTTAACGTTCCTGCATTGACACTTGAGGATGCTATTTAGGGAAAACATTTAGTAGACATTGGGTGGGCTTTGGTGTTGAAAAAGTCGAAATGCATAGTCATAGGCTAAAAATTGATTTGAATTAATAATATTTATTAGGACGTAAGCTCAGGAGTAATGTACAGGTTTAAGTCAAACACTCTTGGTTAGAAATCAGTGATGGTCGACTCCTGTCAGACCATGAGCTAGCCTAGCCTATGTTCCTCATTTCACTTGAGTACCTTGCTGTCTTCAATTCACTGCACAGGTCCTAGCTAGGTCTATTAAATAGTTGAGGGTAGTCCACTTTAGGATTAAAAAAAGTTTTCAGTTAATTACTGGTTGCGAGATAGGCTATTCATTGTTTAACTTAACATATTGTATTAATAAGAGTACTCATATAACATTTTCAAAGGAATGGAAACATTTTAACATTTTAGAAAGGAGGACTTTTATTTTATAAACTCAAGTCCAAAAAGGCATGAATATTCATTTTTGAGAGTTTTATAATAGAAATACCACAAAAATTGTGAATTTTTCAGCTTCTGTCTGGAACATGTTCATTGATATCATCATAATTAAATGTATCACATTATGGAACGATTGAAAATTTAAGCTATCCCATACGTGTCTATATTCTTATGTATAAACACACAGCCATTTTAACGAGCTATTTTTCATTTGTCAACAGCCTGAAAGAATTTCTGCCACAATCTTACGTCAAAGTAAAAGGAATAGAGAAGAAAATTTTTGCAGAACATGCCAAACATGTTGGATTGTCTGAATTAGATGCAAAAGTTTTATATACCAAGACTGCCCGATCTCTCAAGACATATGGTGTCACCTTCTTTTTAGTTAAGGTTGGTGGTACTATTTAATAATCTCAATATTGTTTATCTACCTCTGACCTATATTTGATAACTAGTCAATGATCATACATTATTTATTCATACAATGGGTTTGTACATAAGTACATTGAACAGGGTAACAGTGGACAAAGCAGATATAAATGAAATGGATCTAAAATTTTTTTGTCTTATAGTAACAACCTATGCTTTTTCCCACATTCAGTTAGTTACATATTTTAGCCATCCGCCTTTATCATTACATTCAATCGCGTTAAGCTTTTGTTCGACTACCATCACTTTACGTTTTCATTTCGACACACTAGTTTTTTTGTACACTACTGTCGTACGTTCAGTAAATAAAGCGACACTGTAGCACTAAACACATAACTCTTGATGAAAAATTTGATGTGGCAATGAACTGTCATGATATTGGGCTGACATGAATGAGTTAACGTAACCCAAAAATAGTTCATTGTTTATGAGGAAATAACTTTGACAAGTAATTAAATCAAGCAGTTTGATTATTTTAGTAGAAAAAATCTTTGTTGTAGTTGAATGAAAAAAATACTGACGCTCTTTCCAGCAGAGCTAAATATAATGTGTGGCTCTTGATCGCCATCAGTTCAAGGTGATCACTGATCATATAACTAGAGGTAGGCCATTACTAAAAATCTTGAAGGATAACCTTTTTAGGTTATGTTGGCGGTTTTAGGTTTTAGTCAAATCCGGTCTTTAAAATTAGTACAGTTGCTCAACTGAGGAGTAATCTCCAAAAACGGTAAGAACAGTCGAGTAGCCAAAGCTAGTGCTGTGGAAAATACATTTTGACATCTCTTCTAGAGAGCAGCCAGATATTCTGAGGACCAGTAAACCGATGCCGGCTATGAGGGGTTATACTGTATATAAGTAAGTTAAGTATTTTGTTGACATGGAGTATAAACGTGAATTTTTAATTGTAGGAAAAGATGAAAGGCAAGAACAAACTGGTGCCGCGACTGCTAGGAGTTACCAAGGACTCTGTGCTGAGGTTGGATGAGAAGACGAAGGAGATCCTCAAGACATGGCCACTGACGACTGTACGGCGCTGGGGTGCTTCTCCGAACACCTTCACTCTGGACTTTGGAGATTACTCAGACCAGTACTACTCCGTGCAGACCACGGAGGCTGAACAAATTCTGCAACTCATCGCAGGCTACATCGATATCATCCTAAAGAAGGTAATGTTCCATTATGGGTTTGATGGTTGTAAATCCATTTCGTTCCAGAGTTCACTCTGGATGGAGCAAGAACAAACTTCGGGACTGCTAGGAGTTACCAACTCTGTGCTGAGGTTCTGAATCCTCAAGACAGGTGACGACTGTACTGGGGTGTTCTCCGAACACTTCACTGGACTTTGGAGATTACTCAACCAGTACTACTCCGTGCAGACCACGGAGGCTGAACAAATTCTGCAACTCATCGCAGGCTACATCGATATCATCCTAAAGAAGGTAATGTTCCATTATGGGTTTGATGGTTGTAAATCCATTTCGTTCCAGATGTATGAAGCAGAACCGTAGAGTCTGCATTATCTGACCTTCAATTATCGGGCTTTCCTGTTATCCAACGTGATCTGTGTGGGAGCGCCTTCTGTAAATATGATTTGTCTGTCTTAACGAGCACGCTAGATAACTCCTTTTACCTTTCACTCGTGACAAATGAAATGGTTGTCGCCGAGCGACACTTCACAACCCGTCCCATCAGATCGATTACCGCAACCCGCTTCCGTAAATATGAGTGATGTTTTACATGATATTAAATTACTGTAGATATAATTTAGATGCTTTTTTTGTAAATAATTTTGTTGTACTCTTCTTTACCTTTTTTTATTTTCTGTTTTTACCCTACCTTTTAATGGCCAGTTCAGTTTTGGATAGTCTAGACTCTACTGTGTAAAATTACCTGGTACTTTCAAGTGATTCCAAATATGGGAAATTAAAATGACTTAGGTTTTAAATCTCAGAAGGGTTATTTTTCAAGCTTTAACTATGAAGTAATACTCTGGCTAAATAAGTTATGTGTGGCTGGTTCAAATCCAGCGTTGGGTGGATTCTTTTAGATAATGTCATGTTTTTGGTTAGACTCGTTGCTATCAAGTAGTATTTCATAGGCTATAGACTCATGGTGATATTAGGTTAAGTAAAAAAAATTATGAAAATACAATCAATCTACCCTTTGAGAGACAAGTAAATTATTAATATTATACTATAAATAATAAAAGTTCAAGTACAAATTACCTTCTAGTTTATTAAAGAGATACTTTAATTACAACTGTATTGTGATTCTCATTCCTTTTACCTCTGTTTAGTAAGAAGGAACTTGAAAGGTGATTGTAAGACTTACTTTATATACATCTATTAATAACACAATAATATAAGTGCTAATCCAGACGTTTTAATCCAATTCGAATAACACCTCGCCTGTCTGTCATTGTAGAAACAATCCAAGGACCACTTTGGAATTGAGGGAGATGAAGGATCAACCATGGTTGAAGATAGTGTTTCACCTCTTAAGTGAGTTTCTCAGAGAAATTTATTATGAAGATTAAGTTCCAAAGTCATAATACACCAAAAGTAACAAAAAATGATCCAAAATTGTAGTCTGGTTAACCCTTTTGGTTCCAATAGACTTGTTCACTTTTGATCAGAGATTACCAAAGTCACTTTGGGAACTGTGGCACTAAGAGACCCACTTGTTCTGTTCACTTCATACCCAAGAATACCAAGATTTTTTGTACTGTTATGATACAAATTGTCATAACTCCTAAAAATTAAGCAAAATCATATTTTTGGTGTATTATTTTAGTATAATAAATTTTCTTTGAATATGGCATCAAATTGTAACAAAGTATTTTAAAGTTTATTTATGTATAAATATGTAAAATATACATAAAATTTACTTACTCTCGGCAAACTACTTTTTGAACATTTGAGCTCATCTCCAGCAATGACCGCGATAACGTAAAAAATTAGGCCTACAGACGGCACTGTTTTATCATTGTTCGTCAGTATGTGTTTCATGTTTTATATTTCGAATGACGAGTCCATAACGGATAGAACGTCCCTGCAGAAACACTTCATGCTGTTCAGGCAAAACATGTAATGGACAAACCTACATGTGAACTGTGATAAGACTTAAGTTAATTGATCTAAATACAGAGTTCGGGTCTTAGGATTGTATTAGTGTTTTTAATGCAATTTTATTCTACATTTCCGGATAATGTGAACAACTTAGTAATCCGCAGGGTTTCGTCCCAATTAGTTCAGATTACCTGGACTCTGGTGTATTTCTATTTTTATCAAGTTAATCTACTCAAAAGGCTTTCAGTTCGATTAGACTTTGGACAAAGTTTGGATCAGCTGAGTTTTCTATAGTTTAGTGTAAATTTTAAATAGCTTTAATATTATGATCAAAAACTTAGTTTTGATTTTAACTAAGATACCTGATGTTTAAGGGCAACTTACCTACAACATGAGACCAGCAGAGTGGCGAAAGTGAACACAGAGTCTGTGGCTAAGCCTGCAATCATGAGAGCTACAGATGGTAACATTTACTCATTTCATACCTCATTATAAGAGTTATGAATACTTAATTACAGTGGAACATGGATAAATAAAATTTTTATTTAGTAAAAATGTTTGGACAGCTAAAATTCTATATATATTATAAATCTAAAAAATGTTTGGTTATGTCTCATTCAAAATCTTTTGTCCAAAATGCCGATCAGAAATGAAATTGTTATTTAGATTTTTACTACGGATATTTTCCATCACGGTTTTAAGTAAAACAAAGTTTCACGACGTTTTGGGATGTGGAATCTGATCCTGTCCTCAGGCGAGCTAGTACCTACAATATAACACGATTAGTACATTATCTGGACAAAGCCGGTATAAAGCTGAAAACAAAAGTTTAAAGCAGTCAAAAAACTTACAAACAGTAAACAAAAGTTTAAACTTTTGTTTTCAGCTTCATACCGGCTTAGTCCGGATTATGTCAACAAACAAACATTAAGATTATGGTTTTTTAAGTTAGTCGATTTTTTGGCTCGTACCACATTATTGACTGCCATCCAAATTATTTGGGAGTATGACAGTATAGTACAACTGTTTGATTTTTGAAGTCTTCTCAGTTTTTAGTTTTAACTTCTGGTTTGACATATAAGCATCGATTTTGGTCATAAAAACGAGAATACTGATGAGACATAATCAATACATTGTTAACTTTTGATAAATAACATTGATACTTTTATTAAGCACAAGTAATTACCAGTTTTATTTTGAAAATGAACACTTGAGTTTACAGTTTCATGTCACATACTAGGAATGAGGAATAGCTGTTTCTAATATGTTATTTTATTAATGTACAGATTTTAATACACTTCAATAGTTTGTGTTTTTCTTAATAAATTAAGAATATTTCTGTTTGTATAATATTAAGCTTAAATATTCAGTTGCTGAATGAATATGTGTCAGTTTGTTCAACACAAGCATGCTTCAAATTCAAAACACGTTTGGACCACTGTTGCCACTCACTTAATTGTAAGGAATGTACGTTTCGTTCTTCATACGTTCTCTCAAACATTGTACCCCTTTTTTGGGGGTGATGAGGTGACACCAAAATTGATCTATTTTCAGTACCGATACCGAAACCTGAAAAATTGATTACTTGCACGTAAAAAACAATATTAGTACTAAATTTTAGCATGAAATAATTTGGTTTATAAGGTTTCAATAACAAAATAAGGTTTAATTACAAAATAAGGTGTAATTTAGCACCCTCATGAAAAGGTTAAAAAGTCAAAACACAGTACGTTGTATTTTGGGACTCCAATGTTAATCTTAAGAAGAATGAGAAAAAAATAATATTTCACTTATTTAGCTATATTTTTGAATGCAAATTGGTATTTAGATTCATATGGTTGAGATCCATCCATTTATGCTTTAAAAATCATAATTTATATGCTTATTATGGCAGCTAACCTATATACACTTTTCCCATGTTAATCATATAGAGATTAGACAAACTCCTTTGTTCTGAACAGATGTTGATGAAACTTGGTATAAATGGTCTAAATAAAAATTGTTTATGCTAGAAATGCCTACTTTCAGTGTTCCTCACATCAGCAAACCTGCATACTCTTTCCCATGTTAATGTTATGGAGCAAATAATCTTATATAGGCAAATAACTCTCATATTTATCGGCAGATATTGTTAAAACTTGTCATATATTATTATTATATTATTGATTTGGAAATTCGCTGAGTACGCAGGTCTGCTGCGACAGGGGTATTTTTGTGTTTAGGGCAGACTGCAAGTTGTGATTTTGTTTGTATAAACTGTAAAGATATGCACTGGCACAAGATGAAGTGTGTATGGCTGATACTATGTATATAGTGTGGTATGTAGTGTAGTGTGTAGTGTATAGGTGTGTTGTAGGGGCCAAGCCGTATAACATGGGCCACATGGGTGGAGCCCAATACACTACCGTCTCTGGCCAGATCAACATTGCCCACTCTCCATCCACGGTAAGCTCACAACCCTTCCCTGCACACTGCCCCCCTCCCCCTGTGACCCCATAGTAACCCTGCGGCCTGCGAACAGCTAATTTACATTTTCCAGTAAACCCTTTATGGATTTATTTTTCTTGTTTGGTATTTGTCTTTTGTTCCGTACTAAGTCCAGTCCAATAAGTTAACAGGAAAAAAACAAAATATGCTATTGACATACTCAAAACAGGTAGCATAGGGTGTGATGCTAGTCTTTTTGCTAGAATCTTAGACTTGGGCTAGAGTCGTAGGTTCAAAACCCAGTATGTCCATTTAGGTTTACACTGCTTTCCATAAAAATTGTTTATATAATTTCTGTAATTTTATATATAGTTTCTTGTTTCCTCCTTTCTCTAATGAGATTCTTTTAGCCTCTTATTTTTTTGGGGTTGATATTTACTTCCAAATCTGTTCAACTTTATTCTTTAAACCGTAAACTTTCACCCTTATTTCTCTGTGAAGTTTCTTATTGAAATCTTTTTATGTTATGATTGAGGTGGGGTCACACATATTTTAATTTTACCACATACCCTTTCTTCACTATGAAAGAAAATTTTCCCTAAAAATCATCTTTTTGTCTGGCCATCGGCTGGTGTCTGTATCGACTTGATTCTTGATAGTGACACCCATGTCCAAGAATTAATCATCATTACTTTAAAGCTTTATTTCATTTCTATCCAAAACTTATTCTTAAATACATGATAGAACTTATAATAAGAAGAATAAGAATAAGAAATCTTTATTTGCCATTGACATAAACATATATCAGCAATTGTCAAATCCTATAATAACAAAAAATCACAACAAGGAAATAGTAAAGAAACAGTACAAACATCCTTAACCTATCCTATATTACAATGTCTTTTTTGTTTAAAAAATCTGTAACTAAATAAAAAGGATTTTTTAGTAGCCAGCTGGAGACATGTGTTAAAATTAATACCAAAACTACTTCAAAACTAACACTTACTTACAAAACTAATACTTACTTACTTCAAAATTAATAGATTAGATACTCTCATTTGATTATATTTTTATAACAGATGAAAAGTAAAAAAATTCTATTATATTTTTTATGAACTCTCCAAGTTCTTGATAATAATTTGACTATAAAATTACTTAGACAGTAGCTCAAGGTTTATTTCCTCATGTTTAATAAAGTATCTATGTACTATGTACTTAGTAAAGAAAATAACCAGCCAATGAATCCTGAACCATATTCAAGTGGCATAAGATTTCTTTTACTTTTTTCGTATGTGTAAAGATATTTTATTATTATCTCCTTCTTCCTTTATCTGAGAATTTGCTGTATTCAAAGGATGCTTATAACATATAAAATATAATGGAATAGCTAATATTCTACAGATGAATATGATTGATACACATGGTGTGTCAAAATGGTAATAAATTATTTTAAAGCTGCAACATAAATTTTGTTTAACTATCAATTTAAAAACCACTCATAACCTGGTTACGTATTGTAAATGCTTTTTGTGTCTTTACATTAGTGCATCCAAACCTATCTCTTTCACGCTTTAGATTCATTTAGTTAGAATCCTTGCAAATGTTAGCAAAGTCGATGTCTCACAAAAGCATGTTTTTTCAGCATGTGGGAAAACAAATAGTTCACTACCTGTACACCTTTAACTTATTTTGATTAGGTGGTGGGGGTAGAAGTTTATATTTAAGTTTTAAATATTATTTTCAATAAATTGTGCTTTATGTTTGTGTTTGCAATATTGAAACAGCCTTCACGTTAACATACATTCATATTAACACAGCGAAAACCACTAAATTGTTTGATTTATATCGTTAGATTCAGCGTCCTTGGTAAGAATTTGGAATTCACAAGATATAAAGCTAAAGCACAAATTGGGGAAAACATTGTGAACTGCGGTAGTCTAGTTTCATAATTTTAAAAATTATTTGATCATTTTCATTATCAATTGTTATTCTTTTCTTACATTCGGTTCATTGTCATTAAACATCTCCTTATTTGCGACTTCAACCCGTTGGCCTACCTATTTTACAGTACCTGGTAACTTCTCGCAATTTCTATCATTTTGGCACTTTTAGTAAAACTGATATAACTTCCTTATTTATCATTAGATTGACTTGACACTTTCAGGGATTCATTATTGTAATGTATTTGCTAAAATTAATATTTAAAAAATGTATAAATAAAAAAAATTGGTTGTATAATTTTTAGCATTTAAACCAATATATGTATATATTTATGAATATTACTTAGCCTATTCTTATGATAAAAAATATAATCTCCGGATAAACTATACATATTTACACTTTCACGACGATCACAATACAAATACAACCAAAAGACTACACACCTGTTGTCGACTAAATTTTTAGTTTTATTTACCAAATTTGCCAAACCTAGAAACCAAAGTTACAGACAGATAATAATGCGTAATCATAAAGAAACAAATCTCGATCCAGAAAGTACTGCGATCAATCATGAAAACGTAAAACTGCTAGCAATTACAAACGACGGAACAGTTCCGTCCAGGATTGCCTGGATGCAATGGCAGTGTGACGGAAATGTTCCGTCCAAGTATGCCAATGGGTTAACATTGAGCAATTATTTCAAATGCCAAGTACCAATACAAGATCACTCACTACTGACAGCTTCACAGATTCTCCACTCTAGGACTTGACTGATCCCTCTCCCCTCATTCATCACCAGCTGATTGGGTGTGGCAGTGTGCTCACACTTAATTTTTTAGTCTTTGAATCCATCTTGTCTGTTTCATGCTGCTTTAGATGATGACAACTTCCTGTGGAGCAGAGTAGGTACAGAATCTTAACGCTTGTTATTTATGCAAACTATTACTTATTGACTTCGTTAAATGCTGACTTATCCAGCACACTGCCGCTTAGAACGAGTTTCCTCATGAATTTAGATGTGAGATTCATTTCATGTGATCAAAAGGAAAGTTACTTTT
Organism: Nephotettix cincticeps; assembly: GCA_023375725.1. Lineage (NCBI taxonomy): Eukaryota > Metazoa > Arthropoda > Insecta > Hemiptera > Cicadellidae > Nephotettix > Nephotettix cincticeps. The sequence continues at coordinate 16,008,569 of CM041784.1, forward strand.
TATGAAGACATACTTGGTAACAATAAAAAGAATAATTAATGAACACAAATATACGTTAGAATTAATAGACATAGATTATTAGTTAAATATCGATTTTCACATTTTATTTTGGAGTCTCGATTATCCGACCTTTTGTGTTATTCGATCCATCCCAAGTGAGTTCGAATACCAGGTGCCAATTCCATAAATCTGATGGTGTGCTCTAGCAGACGCATCAGATAACATCTTTCACCATTCCCAAGAAGTGTGCCTTGCTAATTAGAATTATGTATCTCCAAATAATATACATTTTAAATAACTCGAACAATTGTTAATTTGGGTCAGCACGGGTGCACTGGCATAAAACATGAAACATTAAATAAACATGCTGAACAAGAACAATTCCAGAATAACGAATAAAATATAAACTATAAACCATACATGAGGAAACATATTGGTCAAATATATGGATAAAACTAAAATGACAAATTAATAAAAAGTATATTGTCTAGAAACAACAAAGGCATTTTAACATTTTGGCTAGACTCATAAGCTCAATGAAAGAAGAGTTCAGTACCATAAAAATAAATTAATGTAATTTTACTGCGCTGCTTTGTGTGCTGTGGACTTACTGATAACCATTACTAGTATAAGTTAAGGTGAAAAATATATTCTTACTTTTTCTGTGATATTTACTAGATTTAAATTTATCAATTCCATTTAATTTAAACGGGACTTTTGTGAGCTGTACTCCGACGAAACCCCTTTTTCCTGAAGTTTAACAGACTCTTAAATAAGCTTTATTACGTCTTTCTATAATTCAATTTGCTTAATTGTCACTTTTGTAATATCAAGTTACAGCAGATTTAATTTAGATTTTTTGGGTAATCATATTTTGTGTACTCTTTCACAGGATTTAATTTTTTTCAACATTCCGACCATGTTGCGGCCACCTTAGGACGGATAATCAAAGCTTTTCTGTAATGATGTAATAAATAAAAATTATGTAATGTAAATTTGTTTTCTTTTCCAATAGCTTTAGTTTAAATGAGAGCATATGAACTGTGTCTCCTTGGAATTCCCTCCTAAGCTGTACCTGTGGTTAATGTGCAGGTGCAGCAAAGCCAGGTGACAAGTGTTCTGTCTGAGCCCCAGAGGGCACTGTTGTCAACGATCACTGCAGGACACCAGGTGATCACCACCATTGAGAAGGAGCTCATCACCCGAGCCGAGATTCCGGAGCTGGGGACAGATCCTGTAAGTAGTCAACTAAGCAATGCGAAGGTGGTTAATTGGGACGAATGGGTGGCCTATAGTCGAATAATTGGGTTGAAGAAGTTTATGGGAATACACCAACAAGTCCAAGCACAACCCAAACCTTGCCAGCTTTGATTAAAGGATTTTTATTGTAAAGGATTGATTGTTTCATAGTACAGTAGACACCTAATTATCCGAGGTCCGGTTAACCGTGCCTCTTAGTTAACCGAACGAAAAATAAAAATAAAACTCCTAAAATTACTAGTATTAAGACAAGAATTGGATTTTATCTGTAGAACATGCAATATTTTAAATTGACGGTGGTGCCTCCATTGGTTGTTTGCTCGAGCAGTTTATTTCCAAGAATATTATTTCGGCAAATTCTATGAATCGTTTGCTCGCACGTCTTATTCTGTGAAGATCAAAGTTGTTTTTTGCAGTGTTGCGAAATTGTGAGATGTCGAAACAATCAAAATGTTACTTATTGAGAGGTTCTGCTTATAGATAGTTTTGATTGCTTAGTGACAGGTTGTTACAATCAAAAGTTTTCTTATCGATTGTTGCATTCTTTAAGTGGAACTGTCATCAATACGCACTTTCAACTTTGATACTTGTACTACTGTATGTTGCCATTGGCTCACAGAAATTAATATCATTATTGCCATATTTAGAAATATTGTAGGAATGTGACCACTAGCCGCAAATATAATAATACTCATACTGTAGTTGACAAAGCTTTTGACTGACGGGCTGAATAACTAAATAGTAGTCACATAATCGAACTAAGTTATTTGAAAGATAACCGAGTTATTGATGGTGAGTTATTTGCACCAGCCTCTGTAGTTGACTTCCCCCAGACAGTGTAGTGTATTTTCCCCATTTTTTATACTATAGTTTACAACCTCCGTATAATTAGAGTTTTTGCGAATCCCTGTCTCGCCATAAGCCGTAGTATTCCCCCGAAATGTTTAACACTTATCAATTTCCCTTTAGATCTGAGTATTAATACGTTAGCTTCCAAGAATATTTTTGGATCCTCTCCTCTGTTGCCATTTACAAAGCCACTCAATTTTATAGTTATATTATGTTATTTAATATTTATGTTATTCATTTTATTTATATTTATTTTATAGGTTAGCTATTTTGTTATCTATCCAAAAAATGTAATAAAAATGGCTCAATAGGGTTCTCCTAACATGCATTATGACTTCATATATGTACTGAGAAAAAACTGTCAATATCCCCAATTCTTTAAAACTTTTACTGAATCTGTTTTCTCCATATTAACAATTATATGAATTGCTTTTTTTTGTTGCATTAAAATTTTTACATTTTGAAAAGTTGTTCCTCCATATAAAATTAACCCAAAATAAGTATGGGAATTGAACAAGCGTGAAATAAACAAAAATGTGCAGATCTTTGACAATTTTCGTAAAGCATATAAACAGGAAGAAATTTAAGTATAGACATCTTTAATATCCTTATTTCAATTTAAATTTGATCTTTTTTCAATCCTAAAAATTTCGTAACATTTACTTCATCTAAAAGATTGCTGCCAATAAAAATATTTGGTTGGAAGGACGACCTGTTCTGCACTGTACTGAAAGACATGAATTTTTTAAAAACTGGGTTTACTAAAAGATTTAATTTACCTTAATTCTGTGCTATCGAAGAAAGTTGTTTAATGGCCAATTGTTCAACTGTACTGCTTGATTTACTTCAATATATCATCTTAAATTTGCAGGCTTCATTGAAATGGAAAGAGACGACATTAGACACCAACAAGCAGAATGTCAGCTCTCAGCTGGCTGCCATGAACGCTGCAACAGCTCAAGTTGTCACTCTCACCTCTGGTATGTTTATTTGTCTCTAGATGTGTGTGTATAAAGTAGGACCTCTCTTATCCGGCCACCTCGAGACTGAACCCTTCGCTGGATAAACCAACCCATTTTCATATGATAATTTATACCAAATAATAATAAGCAGTTTATAAATATAGTCATCAAAATAACAATACTACAAAATTTATTATATTATCTAAAAATTTCAGTGGAAATGTAATGTAATATAGTCTTTTAACGTGATATATAAATTCCATGTAAAATTCTTATTAAGGAAAACCTTGTTTTATTGTAGTATATCTTTTTTAACTGTAGTGATTTTTGTAATTAACTGCTAGACCTTTTTAAAATCATTCCAAGCCTAATCAAAATTTTACTCCATATTTTTTAGAGGAATGTTAATTAAATCGTTAACGTTGTGTAGAACAAATCCAGCCTATTTTGATCCTTGTATATTTTTATAAAGAAAATGTGAAAAAAATTTGCAGCCCATTGAGTTTTAAATTTAAATATTAAGAGATGTTGCTTTTAGTTATAGGGTAAAGGTATTTATTCTCATGTTCATTGAAATGGTGGATGTTAGCAGTGTTTCTGTGTTGTATAGGGTCGGTAGACGAGGTGGATCACACAGCAGTTGGAGCTGCTATCACAACCATCACCAGCAACTTGCCAGAGATGTCCCGTGGTGTTCGCATGCTCGCAGCACTCATGGATGACGAAGACAACGGGGATAAGTTGCTGGATGCTGCTCGGAAGCTGTGTACCGCCTTCAGCGACCTCTTGCGTGCTGCAGAACCGGAGACCAAGGAGGTACTATCGGCTTGTTACAAGTTCTTGTTATTTAAGTCATATAACAACTACAGTAAACTCTCATATCCGGACTAATGTGGCGACGGCCGATCCAGATGGCTTAAACCCGGATTTGAGAGGGGAATAAAGTATCCGGATATTAAATAAAAAAACATAAAAACTCAAAAAATTACGTAATACAGTACAAAGCAGTACAGTACGTATTACGTGTTTTAATTTTTTAGAGGTGGGTGAGTACTTGAACTTTACTTATGTTCACTGCTGAAAAATATTAAAATACTTTTAGCTAGGCTGAAAAATGTTAATAGTTAAATTACTTTCATATGAAGTAAGATGTATGAAAACACTGTTCCCGTTGATCACAATGCATCCGATTACCAAAAATGACGTCATTGTTGAGTGGTCAATACCGTCCTCTCGGAGGTATTAAGGACAGTCTAACATGAAAATTTTTAATTTTTTTTTAATTTTATATTTTTATTGATTGTCATTCCTCAGAAATTTCTCTTTTCAGTGATGTACAACATTTAATATTTATTTTCCTGAAAAGTCATAAAATATATTAAACAAAACTGGCTTACAGTAGCTTTTTCATCTAATAATCACATATTTTTGTTGATTTCCCGATACTTGTACTTTTTGAACTTCAATGACACATAACTCTAAAACTAATTGAGGTATCACTATGAAAGTTTTACATTACATTTATCATGCTATAAACTAGTTCCTATCATGCGGAAAATATTTTTTCAAATTATGTATATTTATTGATTTAGAAAATAGTTTTGTTAAAAAAAACAAAACTTTTGTAAGCTTTTTTTACTAAATAGTTAAAAAAATGTTGTTGAATTACAAATATAAACTCATGTAAGGAACTAGTAAAAGACCCAATCTTTCAAGTGAAAAAGGTTAAGGCTCAATCTCTTTCCAAAACTGAGTTATGTGTCATTAAGTTAATATTAGCTTCTTATGGAAGTTGGACCAGCCTTGAAGTCTTAGTCATCAGAGTCGATACATCCAAATTTAAATTACCACTGAATCGAATTGCGATATAATGCTTTGAATTGAATCGAATAGAGTTTTTGATGCATTGTACACCCCTAAAACAAAATTAAAGACTGGATGGATTGAAACTGAAAATTTTAAATCTTATTATTGTGATTTGAGAATTTATAATGGATTAACAATGTTAGTACTGAATTGAATTGTTGCTTACTTGTCTCAACAGTACCATTTGTGTTTTTTTCTTCAAGAAATATATTGATAATCATTATAAAATGTTGAATCCTTGAAGAGAGACTTGGCGGGTGTAAAAATCTTATCACATATTTTACTTAATCTATAAGTACTTTTCTATACTATTAAAAAAAATATATTTTTCTTTGAAGTGCAAATACTATTCTCAAATAAAAAAGCGAGTACTCGCTCACTTCTGAAAATTTTCTCAACATATTGTTTACATTCTTTTGATTCGATGTGTTTAACATAGTTCATAGCTTTATTAAACTACAAAATATCTATTGTGAAAATAACTAATATATTTAGTTTAGTACAGTAAATTTAACTCTTGTATTTTACTCTTAACTACTACTGAAACTATAGTTTATTCTAAACTTTCATTTTGTGGTCACTGAATGCAAAGACTTCTTTGTTTCAATAAGTATTGGTTGTTATAGCCAAGACAGTCGCTGCTGAATGCTGCCAGCAGGGTTGGAGAAGCATCTCACCGTGTCTTAACCACTATTGGGGATGAAGACCAGGAAACTCGGGAGATGCAGGACACTCTTCTCGGTAGGTTCACGTCTTATAGGTCTAATAGGTTAAAAGTAGTTTGCTGACGTAATAATTAAGGGAAATTCGTTATTATTACCTGACACTTATTTTTAGACCTTAACCCTTTAACCGCGGCGTAAGTTGGCGCGCCGCAGTTCAGTAGTGCAGGGGTTTTTTTTATTGGAAGGTGCGGATTACTCCCAAGACACTACAGCCGTAGCGGCTTTTTGCGCACCCCTGTGTGGGTTGCAGCATTATCACATAGCGAAAAGCCATTGGTGATTGGCGGGATTTGAACCCGGGACCTTGGGCACCAAAGCCCCGCGCTCTACCCCTAGACCAGCGCGCTCCCTAAGTGCAGGGATTTTTCTCACACCTTGCACATTTAAGACTGCAGAGCATGTAGCTTCCAAAATAAGGTGTTTTGTATATTGTGTATCAATATTTATTATAATATATTGTAATAATTATTACACTAATACACAATTACAGAATATAATTTAATAATGTACATACTTAAAAACTGAACAAATATTTCATTTGATTATGTTCTTTATTGAAATAATTTTACTAATTATTTCCATTTTTCAGTGGACAGGGTTTAGAGTGAGAAATATGTAAACAAACAAAATGACTCTCAGGAATGATTCCTCATAGTTTTTGCCCTCAGCTACTTCCTGTCTATTGTTAGACAGGCTGCCCCCTTTCAAATAATTGATCCCTTGCTCAACTGAGAGATTTGGGATTTCCTTTCTAATTGCAAAACAGCTAAATATCGATATTTTCAATTGTAACAAATTTAATTCAGTCTCGAATAATGTAAGGTTTTATGCCTTTACCTTATATTGTAGAGGTACAGGATGAGGTGCATCATTTCAAATTACAGAAATTTTTGGACAAAAACTTCGAATCATAGAGGTATTTTAACGGCAAAGAATACTGTTAAAATTCTAATTATCAAGGTATTTCAGGAAAACTGTTTGATTTTTAGAGGTAAAATTGACATTGCCAATATAGGAAAGTTAAGGGGAAATAAAAAAAACTGAAATTATCAATTATCCATGAAAGTTAATAAATTTTAATCCTATTATCGGTGTTTTACATAGGGTTAGCCAAAGGTGTGGCAAATACAACAGCAGCTCTGGTCCTGAGAGCCAAGTCTGTGGCTGGAACCATGCCCCAAGACCAGCAAAACACAGTGATCACCGCAGCCACCCAGTGTGCTCTCGCTACATCCCAGCTCGTTGCCTGCGCCAAGGTCAGTGATATTCACAGCATAGTTTCATCATTCTCAGTTCAATGAATAATAATTTAGATACAGTAGTGCTCAAATTAGTTGAAACACCAAAAAAATAACTACAATTTTTATATGATATACAGTATATTAACCACAAAAGCTACAAACAGTATTCTAATAATTAGCACGTTAAGTGCTGCATTTCGTTTGGCGTGTATTGATAAAGTGTGACGTCAAGCACAAAGCAAAAACATTAATCATCAAAGCACGTAATGGCCGAAATGGAGACGATGCACGCCAAAATTTGTTGCAGAACATATACAAATTGGTAATCAGATTAACGTTCTCATTACGAGGCTGAGCTCACACTCAAGCTGGGTTGTTGACATTGGTAGAAGTTGTTGACATTCTGCCTCCAAATATTCAGCTGAAATTGGAACATTTTTAGAATTGCAATAGTAGCTTGGTGAACGAATTGAGGATCTTGGGGGCTATTTATCCAGATGGTGTTTGCAAAATTAACAGTTTTACACTAGAAATACAAAATTTAAGTGATTATGTTTTGTTGAAGGTGGTAGCACCTACACTGCACAGCCCAGCTTGTCAGCAACAGCTGATGTCCGCAGTTAGGGAGGTGGCTCACTCTGTGGAGGCTTTAGTGCAGATTTGCAACGAAAGCTGTCAAGACGAACATTTGCTGAAGGAGTTGAGCAAAGCTGCAGCGGAAGTGACACGCACACTTAACCAGCTTCTCAACCATATCAAGTGAGTTTTCAATTTCATATTGATAATTTATTTTCTTCCTATCTTCAAATTTATATTTTGAATTAAGCTTCTCCTAACTGATGAGCTATCATTAGTAGCCAGGCATAATATCACATTAACACATTCACGCTGAAAAAAATTATAATACTTTCAGCAGAGCTGAAAAATATTAACAGTCAAATTACTTCCATATGAAGTTAGAAATATGAAAACACTTTTCCCGTTGATAAAAATGCATCCGATTCACCCAAAATGATGTTGAGAAATCAAAATCGGCCGCTTGGAGGTATAATTCAAAGTCACAGTCATCAGTAGGGGTGTGCGATGCATCGAAAATATATTGAAATTTCAATGTGGTTCTATTCAATGCATCGAATCTCGGTAATCAAAATCTCGATGCATCGGGTACTCTTCGTATGATCCTTTTGCCATCAGGATCGATATGATCCTATTGGGAAAACTTATACCTAATTCCAGGTTTTGAAACAAATAAATTTATTTCATGTCTATGTTAGTTTGTAATCCAATTTTCCTATTTATTTTGTTATTTGAACTGAATTTTTAAATATGTTCTCAAAATCAAGAAACAAGTCAGCAAAGTTTTTATCACGACAACAGCTAAGACGGTGACAGTTACAATTTGTAATGGAAGTTGTTAATGGTTAAGTATTCCTTCTCAGGACACAACTGAACAAACTCGTAGAAATACCGTAATTCATGGGTTCACTGACTATCTCAACGCATTTATTGAATATAGAAAAAGTAGACCCATTAATCTAGTACAATCTACAATCTACTACATTGTGCATATGTGGTGCACACACTCTTTACTACAGCTGTGACAGTGACGGACTTAACTTCTATCGTCCAATCAGATACACACTGCCTACTACTTAACCAAATCAGCTGCGGTGATGTTATAACTAATCCCACATGCCCTATGTCACAGCCGGTATGTCACTAAGCCTTAATTGGATAATAATCTGTACTCTGGAATGTTAGATTATTTTACTTATAGTGATTCTGAATATTTTACAGACTGAGTGGTCGCGAGAGAGCGAGGGAAAGTATACAGGAGAGTTCAGTGGAGACCATCCTGGTGGCCACAGACAGGCTGTTTGCCTCACAGGGAGATGCTGGTGAAATGGTGCGCCAGGCGAGAGTGCTGGGTCAGGCCACAGCCCAGCTCATTCAAGCCATCAAAGTATGTGTCCGTCCATATATCAACAATTCATTAATTAAACCTAAAGGACGTAGAACTTTAAAACTCAGTACTTAAGTTACCTTTTTCAAATTATCAAATGAAATTAATGATGTATAAAATATATTGTTTCATTGTAAACCTCTAAAATAAAATAATTAGGTTATTACTAATTGCTTAAGCTTTGGCAATTTGTCGACATTGAAACTACATTATCACTTTCTATGTGATTATTGACGAAAGTAAAACCAGAAAACTTGGAGCCAAAGGGAAGGTTTGGGATCAGTATCTCCTCCGGTGACGGAAAGTTAATGTCCAATCATAAATATTGCTTTGGACGGTTTTAAGGTTACATATTAGTGTTACAAGCAATATCTAAATTAGTTATGTGCATAACCCCACCAGGTTGCAATGTGAGGGAGTTCTCTACAAAGAGAACCTCAAGAAAAAGGCTCTTTTTATGGTAGAAGTTTTTGGCTTAGTTTCAAACTTGTCTGAGTACAGTCAACCCCCTCTAATCCGGACACCTCTGGATTGGATCCCTATCCGGATTTTAAAAAATTTGAACCATCCGGTGATTATATATATATATATATATATAAATTACAACCTGTAATAGTTGTACAGTATCTATATAAATTACACTTTAAGACGATTTTAAAGCATGCTTTCCCAAACATTACAGGTTTTTGTTTCCAACTCACTGGATCATCGTTTTTTCTGAAGTTGATAAATTAAATGTGTCACCATAAATAAGAATGAACTTGAAATTAGAAAGCGCCGCAAACTACACCTTTACAAATTTATTTTACAGTATGAAAAAACAGAAGTCTAACTTTATATTAATAAAATTCTCAAACGTATTTACTATAACCTAAGATAATAAAAATCTTAGCTTTACAATACTGTACATATTAAAAGAAATCTGATATTTTTATCTGCTATTTCGCTTAAACTGTCTTCTGGAATGCATAATCACGCCATTTCCTCATAAGCATTACATTCACAGCTGATCTGTTGCTCGACGTAGGTTCTTGACAGTTCTAGTGTTCCTCCCATGCGCATGAGTAAAAAATTCCCACACTGGCATTGCCATTCTCCGCTTCAATGAAGATCCGTGTCGAACACAATTGTAAACTCAACTGATGTTTGTGATGTTATTTATTTATAGTTAGGCCAGAAATAAACTAACACAATCAATCCTGTCGATTTCTGCCATGAGAAACGTGACCACACGCTGATGACTCATTTCCAAGAAGTAGTCCGGACCATCCGAGTCTGGACTGTAAAACATCGATTCACATTTCAATTCCTGTCTGTCTAAAGCATAGGTAGTAATGAGCTAATTTTGATCGAAGGGTGAAGCAGACAAGCAGCCTGATTCAGAAATTCAGCGCAGACTACTAGCGGCAGCCAAGGTGTTGGCAGAGGCGACGGCGCGCATGGTGGAGGCTGCGAGACAGTGTGCTAGTCATCCTCATGACACAACACGTCAGCAGCACTTGCGGCACACGGTGGAGGAGTTGCGTGCCGCGACCACTCTGGCAGCGACACCAGCACTACGCAAGACTCTTGTTACCCGGCTCCAGGTATGTATTGTATGTAATGTATGTGATTGAGGGGATTTGAAATCTGGCCTACAGGAAACACCCCTGTGCGGGTGAACATCAACTAGATAATATATATAAGATGTAACATTCTTGAAGAATTATTAAAGAAAATATGGGTACACTTTTTCGTAAAAGACAAAACACACCTTACGCTGTTGTGAGTGTTTGAATAAATTAGATTTGAAACCCAGTAAAATTAAACACAGTAAAAGTTAAATTGTTGTAAGCCTAGTGAACAGTGTAATCTTATTATTGGTTAAAGACTAATTTTGACAATCCTCCTGATTTGAAATCTCTGCTTGTTTGATATCCGAGGGCTGTAAAAGAAAAATGCACAGAAAATAATAATGTTACTACCAAAAGTTCAGTAAATCTTACATCGTTACACAAGCTTTTCGATGCAATCCTCAAAGAATGCTGCCGCCAGTGAGGACAGGTAAGTCTTGACGGCGTCCTGAAGTTCTCCGCGGTAGCAAAGTGCCCGCCTAACCATGACTTCAGTTCTCGGAACAGGTGATAATCACTCGATGCTAGTTCCGATCTGTATGGTGGATATTCAAAAACTTCCCATTTAAACTTTTTGAGAAAGTCTTTTGTCATGTTGGCACTGTGTGGTTGTCATGGATCAAAACAACACCAGACGAAAGCATTCCTCTGTGTTTGTCTTGCGAGTTAGCCTACGTCTTGGGTCACTGTACAAAGCAGACCTTGAAATGTCTGGAAATTCATCTTACAGTTCGCTAATACTCGTAGTAAACTTTCGTTTTCATCTCACCGCCTGAGCAACATTCTCAATGAAGCCTACAGTGGCAACAGACTTGTGACCTTGTCTACCTTCATCATACATAGATTTCATCAGTCTGTTCGTCCTGCTTTAAATTTTCGACACTATACCCAAATATTGCCACCACTCATAACGTTGTTACCATACACGGTGTTCAATCTGCGATAGATTTCCGCAGCAGTACATCCTTCTGCTTGCAGAAAACGTATTACACTTCGCAACATTTGGCGGGAGCATCGAGCGTAGCGACCATGTTTACACGGACGTAGCTCAGCTACAACTGACTCACTGGAGCTGAAAACAACAGAGGTTGTGGTGGGGGAGCTGCACAATCACATGAAAAGCACAACTGGCCCCTCTCTCTCTACCTCTTACTTGCTTAGGTGGACAATCAGAGGTTGAAAAAAATAAACAGCCCTCATAGTGTGATACGAATGATTTTGTATTATCAGAATTCTAATGTACCTATTATAAGTAAATACATAAAAACCAAACTTTAAATATATCTGAAATGATGGTAATGTGTCAGGGAGCAGCCAAGCAAGCTGCTAGTGCTGCTACTCAATGCATCTCGGCAGCACAGGGAGTCGCAGTGCACAACACCAACAAGGCGGCGCAGGATGAGTTGACAGTGGACTGTCGCAGTCTTGCTGAACACATTCCAGCTCTGGTACAGGGAGTGAAGGGGACCATGGCGCAGCCAGACTCAGCTAATGCTCAGTTGCACCTGATCAGCGCCAGTCACCAGTTTTTGCAGGTAGAGTAATCTACAATTTATTGAGGGTTATTTTTATTTGACTTAAATTTTTTTTTTGTTTACATATCGTGACCAGCAAGGTCGTCCTAGCGATTGGTAGTGTCATTTTTGTTTATTGCATTTCATGTCGTTAATTTATTAAGGTTTAGGCTTTTATGAACTGCCAATAATTTGATTTATAAGTGGATTATAGTTTATTTTTCTATGTAATCTATGTCTAAAGTATGGTAGTATGTCAATGTTTTTTACCCTTAAGTCTACTTTTCTCAACACAAAAGAATAAAAATGCTGTAAAAAAGAATTTTTGAGTAATTTAAGTTAGTAAAAATTAACTTTTAAGGGGTTAAATATACAAGTTATAAATTAGTTTGGGTTAGTTTACCTATTTATTTTTTGATACTCTTAAGATTCATTTGCAATCATTAATTAGAAATAAAGGTGGAAAAAAGAAAACAGTCTGAAAACGTAGGGATCATGAAGGTAGAACTTTTTTCTCAGTTTTAAATCTTTTTCTGCATAATATTTGTCCTTTAATGAATTTCTATAAATTCTTGAATTATTTAGAAGATTTTATCTCAATTTTCCTAAGAATATCATATGTCCTCATTTTATTCTTCTCTTTCCTGGTTGATACCCTGAACTGTTTTCCACATTAATTGTTGGATAAATAAATGGAAAAGTCACGTTGTAGCCAAGTCATCATTGTGTGTTGTGGTTAACTGTTTCTTTAAATAGTCACCAATAATTGTGCAGGCTCAATTACATTGTTAGTAAATTTTGTAGCCTGGTGGCAGAGTGGTTTCAAGCTGCAGAGCAATTGTACCAACTGTAAAGGACCAGGCAGCAGTGATGCAACTGTCCGATGCATCTACAGCGTTCGGTACAGCTCTGAGTGAGCTTCGTTCTGCTGCGGATCGCGCCAAGGAGGCTTGTGGCTCTGTACTGGAACTGGACGCAGCCACTGATATTGTCACTTCTCTCAAGGATGAAACTGTGCAGTTGCTGCATGCTGCAGAAAGGGGACAACTCCGACCTCTACCTGGCGACACGGTAACCACTAACCTTCTACCAATGAACTATAATGTCTTATCATGAATCGCTCTTTAGTTAACCCATTCCTGTCTGAATTTCCGTGAGACGCCCGAGCCCCTCCTGTCTGGATTAATATCGAGTGTTATTCACTACGCTGGAACGCTGGACACTAGTGAAAAATTATAAATACGACGATGAGAAATGAACTAGCACACCTATGGGGAGAAAAAGGACTATGTCAAAATATAAGCAGGCAACGCACATTGTTTGCTCAGAACCACTCAGGATGTACAATGTACGTCTTCAGTCATTTGTCTTGCGAAATGTGAGGACTTGCAATGTACGTCTTTAGACAGGAATGGGTTTTAAGGAAATATTGTATGATACATTAATTTATAGTGGACATTTATAGTAATTAAAAATTAAAATTACAAAATTGAAATTTTTTAAGTAAACTTGATTTACAAAACTAAATATTTTGCTTAGACCTTATAATACAAATTTTTATTGAAGGTTAATCAAAGTTGAAAATATCTACAATTTTTTTAACTAATAAAAAATGTTTAGCATTAATAATACAAACATTTCTAGGCACCGAGAGATGAATTAAAGAAAAATTAGAATCATCCAAGTTCCATTGTATTTTAAGTTTGAGGCCTTATTCAAATGACTTTACTATTTATTCAGGTGGACGCTACCACAGTAGGCAGCGCAGCTAAGAACGTCAATTCAAATATCGCTCAGATGGTGAGTGCAGCGGCACAGGGTAATGAAGTATACACAGCCCTGGCGGCACGCGACACAGCTCACTCGTTGCGCGACCTAACCCACTCGGTACGGGCGGTTGCTGCAGCCACACAGAACAAAGAAACTCAGCAACGGTAAGTCTACACATCTTCTCACTGGTATCATTCTTCTATTTTAAAAAGATATTTTCAACCTAGGAGTGTGAGGAGCGATTTTTCAGTTAAGAGTCGAATAGTTAATAATTTTTTCGAGTGTTGAGTACTTCAAAACTATTAAATTCTAACTTGTGATGCAGTTAAATTGTGATTATCAAGGAATTAAACTACTAAAGAACCTTCGAGTTATCTTCTTTATTAATTTAGTTATGTGTTCTGCATCTGGTTTGGTAAAGTTTGTGTATTAAATTACTTGATTAATTACTCTAAGTTATGAGTACTAAACACACTCAACTAAAATATTAACAAATCAAGGTAAGAGTGCAATAATTATTGATTGAATTTTTCTTAAATGGAAATAAATTTTACTATGTGAAATATAATCTTTATATAGAGTTATTTATTTTATTTTATTTCTTATAATGTAGAAACTTGCAACAGTTTGGTAACAGCTGTTTTTGCTAGCTTTTTTGCTGAAGGATAAGTACCAGATTATTTATTCATTACTGTGGAGATAACGGCAATATTGCTAAAATAGACAGTCAAAGGGGCTATTATTGGGTTTATTTTAATTTGATTTTCCCAGGTAAATAGAATGGTAGAAAGTTGTTCATTGCTTGTATATCCACTTTTTTCATTTGACAATATAAACCACACAATAGGCATTTCTTATTTGTTACACCAATAGTAACAAGATACTTTTCCGATGTTGCAGTCTGGTTGTAACAACAGAAGAGGTGTTGGAAAGGTCATTGATCCTAATTGAAGAAGCTAGGAGAACTCTGCACGATCAGAATAATCTGGATTCTCTCACCCAGGCTGCCAAGAGAGTTACTCAGGTGAATAAAATCAAATAGTAATTTTAGTTATAGTCAAACATCTTTATTCATATATTATGCACAGTGGTAGTATAGTGAATAGTATCTAAAAGTAAATAAAATCAAAATCAAAAAAACACAAAAATGTATGCAAATGTATCATGTAAAAATGTAAGCCCAAAACGCCTACTGTTTACAGCAATTTAAAAGGTTTACATCTATTTGTGGGAGGTAGAAAACTGAAAAACTCAATTCAAAAGAATTATTGCTAAACTTATTATATATACTCATAAGGGTTTTTTGACTTTTGATGGATATTTTTTAAATTTGATTTATTTACTTCCACAATCTATAAACACCTTTCAGGTGCTCATTATGAATCTTAAGTTTTTTACAAAATCCCTATAAGAAAATAAGTTTTTTTAGTACTTTGGATGGTTTGTTTTTACATACTTAGTACTATATAAAAAATAAGGTTTATTATTGATTAATTTATTCTTGACTGGATGGTGGCGTCGTCCTGTAATCCAGCTACTTGGAAGTCACGAATAGTGGATAGTTGTGAGCGATGTTCGGTGGGTGTAGTGTTCTCTTGTGTAGATTAACGTCCACTCTATTAAATACTACATTGATCTGCCAAGTCCATCCTCATAATTAGACCAGTTTGTAATCCAGAGGCATTGGTTTGGATTCCTTGTTCCTTGAACAAGTCAGCCTTAGTCAGTAACAAGACTACAAGATCGTGCCACAATCATCCTACACTCGTTTCTCATTCATACTTGGCTTAAAATAACTACCTTGTGGTAAAGTCGCCATTTCAATAATCCAATCTAATCTAATACCTAAATCTGCTCAGTTTGTGAATGCATCGAGTATAAAAGTCTGATAATTATTTGATCCAAAGGAATCCTACTTATAAACCTCAGTTACCTACCTCCCAATTATCAAATCAGAGTGTTTTAGCACTTTAGCGAATTTAACTGTACCGTACTGTACCAAATTTGTACTGAGAACCGAGGTACAAAACTTTGTACCTTGCCGAACCGTACTGACATGGAAGTTGTTTGTACCACAGAATCCTAAAAATTGAGTGTAACATACTATCTTGTTTTTTAGTCATATATATGTTGTATTTAACCATCGGTCAACAAATGCTGCTCTTTCTTTACATGTAGGCAATCATTTACTCATTTAACATCTTCTTTTGTACCTAGTCTCTCAATGACTGCATCAGTGCTTTGCCCGGCCAACGTGCTGTGGACACAGCCATAGACTCCATCCATGCTGCCTCAGCAGCCCTGGAGCGTGGAGAGTTTCCATCATCAGACAAGTCGTACGGTCAGCTGCAGGCTGAGCTCAACACTGCTGCCGCCAGTGTCAGTGATGCTAGCACGGAGGTTGTGTCAGCTGTGCGCAGCCCTCAACATTTGGAAAGGTATTGAGCACCTACATTAGATCTAGTGTGCTATAGAGAAACTTAGGTCTGATATCACCAAACTTATGAACTCCGACAAAGCTCATTTAACACAGTGCGAGCAGACCATTCGGATCTGTGGGGCATAGTCCCAGCGTGCGAGTAGGACCACTCGGATGCGAGTAGCGGGACTACTTAGTTTAAAATCAAGATGTTGAAACTAGCGATGTAGATTGTGCTGCCACCCGTTGGAAAACTATGGTCAGCTTTGTTATAATGCATTATCCATTTCTGTATGGGTCACCTGGTATTTTCTAATTGGTCCATTTGGTTATGGCGTGGCACATGATGGCCGCGCCATTTTCAGCACCGCACGAGGAATAGCGTATCAGGCACCGCAGCGAATGTGTTAAGCTAACACCGGCATGTAGACTAAAGGATTCTTGAACACGCTAAAAAGCACTGTTGCATATGACAACTATTCAAATTATTTACCATTTGTTAATTTTTTCAATGCTTTATTTTTGAAAAGTGTGATACTGTTTCTCAAATTTAATTGAAATTTAATCGTTAGATGAAGACTTAAATGATTTACCATTTGAAAACTAAGATAATGAATTTGTCATCTGTATCGAGGCGTTGTATCTCTCCAAGTCTCTCTTTTAAAGCACAAACTTCACCACTCAATTTAAGTTTTCAAAATATACAGTTTTCTTAGTTTAGACTTCTATATTGGACCAATTATAATTTAAATCTTAACTGTATGTGTTTCTATATCTGAGAAGACATCACCGTGCTTTCTCTTTTTTTTAGTAAAGTTGTATTTGGTGTCTTCAAAGTTAAATCTCAGCTCGTTGGCAGTCATCAAGAATTTTTAAAAGCAAAAATCTGAATGAGCACTCTAAATTAATACAGCTCATTGGTTATTATATTGCAAATCAAAACTAAACAATTTTAAATGGCCAATGTTTTCTTAACTATATGATCAATGTCCAATAAAATTTAAAAATTTGATACCGTTTGAAATATAATCGCTCTGCTAGGGATAATGTTTCTTACCTTTTCAAAGGGCTTCTGGCAAATTTGGTCATGCTGTGGGTGACATCCTGGGTGTGGGAATGGAGATGGCTGGTCAGACAAAGGACACTGAGGTCAGAGGACAGATGGTGGTATCACTCAAGAATGTCTCGATGGTGTCGTCTAAGCTGTTGGTGACTGCTAAACATGTCGCTGCAGACCCTGCAGCACCCAATGCTAAAAACCAGTTGGCTTCTGCTGCGAGGTAACAATACTATTCTGTTTGCTTGTCATACATAAAATTGAAAAGTTGTCTTTGAGTTGGATCCGTGTCTTAAAATTTGCGTTAATGAAGAATTATTTTTATTTCAAGAGTGATTAAGCCTAGCTTCCTATTGATTAACTATCCAATCAATGAATTATTGGTACTATATATTATTAGTGGTGTACTAAACCTATTTATACTTTAATATTTTAAAGTGGTCATTTTTGAGAAGAGGTATTTCCTGATGGTTTAAATAAAGCTCGGCTCGAACTTAAAATTCCAGGGTTGCTCGCACACCCCTAAAAAAAGTTATGCAGTTTTGTTCAGACCTTCACACTTAATTTAACCCATTCCTGTCTAAGGACGCACATTGTAAGTCCGCGTATTTCGCTAGACAGATGTCTAAAGACCGCACGGCAGTTATGAACAAGCAATGTGCGTTGCCTGCTTATATTTCGACGTAGTTCTTTTTTCCACCCTTAGGTGTGCTTGTTCATTTCTCATCGGATAGATATTGTTGGCGTCCACGCACACTCGTGGTGAACAAGGCTCGGAGGGCCTCAGGCATCGACCGGTCTGTCCGACGGGAATGGGTTAACATACCTTACCTTGCATTCAATATTTAACAAAACCATATTTTTATGTAACAAGTCTGTTTATTATAATGGACATGAGAATGTGTCTCTTAACATATTGAGTGTGGCTAGTTTTTTTTTTATATATAAAGGCCCTAGAGCAATCTAGTTTATTTCAGTTTCTATGACTCAACCATTCTAATTTTGAAATATAGTATATAATGATTTTCTTTTAATCCTCTGTAGCATGAATTTGGTAATTGTAAGAATAAAACTGGTAATTTTCAAACACATAACACCCAAAGCGTTCCAGTGCGCATATAACTATCATCCCTAATATAACGTTTTGTTGTTTTCCTAGGGCGGTGACAGACAGTGTCAACTATCTGGTGGATGTGTGCACGTCAGCTGCCCCTGGTCAGAAGGAGTGTGACAACGCTATCAGGAACATTCAAGCCATGAGGCCTCTTCTGGACAACCCCTCTGAACCCATCAGTGATTCCTCCTACTTTGACTGCCTTGATACAGTCATGGACAAATCCAAAAGCCTCGGTCAGTACCATCATTCTTCAGTTTGATATACAGTTGAACTCCTCAAATCCAAACTAAATGAGGCTGAAGCATGTTCAAATTTAGGAGTGTTTGGATTTCCCGGAAAATAATATTACACACTTATTTCGTCACTGTATTCGCGGTAACGACGGGAGACACGGTGATTGGGATTGGACAGACTTCGTAACTCTGTGTTCGAAAGGACAGGGACCTTGGCGGGTGGATGTAAAGTACATCCCGCGACATGCCATTGTTGCTAGGCGAGCGTGTGCTAAAAATAAGTTGTTAAAAATCACTATCTTCCTTTAAAAAGTCTTAAGTAGGGCTAACATCTGACAATTAAGTTATCTTATAGCATTATAGAGCTTGATCCCCAACAAATATGGTTTAGAAGAGACTGAGGATATTTTACACACAGGAGAAGAATTGAAAACCACAATGGCTCTCATAGCCTGAATTTGGCTTTTTAGCAGGAAAGGTGTTTATGTAAACATTTTTTATACAATTTTCCTGGGGATTAAAGTCTTTACCATGATGAAATTACTTACATGGTCAAGTCAATCACTTAAAATTAATCAGTTAAAATAGTCATTGTATCCTATATCGGGATTAAACCAGCTACTGTATATAGGACTATTGAAATAAGACTGTGCCATGTTTTGTCTTGCGTAATTTATAAACCTCTTAGTAAATTACTCTGTAGCGCAATTTGTTTAAAATTTTTCCTAACTTGTTTTCAACTTAAAAGCCTCTTCTTTCCACTTATCAGGATAGTATTATGAGTGTGTTGAAATATCTTGTGAACATTTGAAAACACCCTAGGAAAATAAATCATTTAGATGTAGCGATGTAGGTGGACTGGTGGAGTCTCAGGTACTTTCAAATTTAATAAATACAATTTATGTAAAAAATGTCATACCTATTTATTTATTTATAATTTGTTGTCTTTCAACTGATTGGTATCTGTGTTGACTTAAGAGTCACTGGTATTGAAAACCAGTTTTGATAACAGACACATCCCTTGAGTTTACCATTGAAATGGTAAAATCAGAGGGGGTAAACTCAACTGATGTTTTTTTATAAAGAAATTATTTTTGGCATTAACAGGTGATGGAATGACCGGTATCGCCAACCATGCTAAACGTTGCCAACACGAGCAGTTTGGAGAATCAGTCCGTGGAGTAAGCGACTCCATCTGCGGGTTGGTAGAGGCCGCAGCCCAAGCAGCTTACCTGCTGGCAGTCAGTGAGCCTAGTAGTGTCGCTGCCAAGCAGGGCCTTGTGGATCAGGCACAGTTCGCACGAGCCTACCAGGCTATCCAGTCAGCGTGTCAGACTCTATCCTCCTCCACTAGCAACCAGCAGCAGGTGACTTTCTTCTTCTGCCTACACCTGCCCATACACTTACACAGTTCACACAATTTCCACAAGCTTACACTTATTCCTTTAATGCAGTCAGTCAACTTCCAGTACTACCGCTTAGATAGAAATAATGAACAACAGCTATTCTATCCTCGTGAATTGAACATAGAAATTGTAAAGTAAACTTAACCCTTACCGTGCGGCTAGCGCTTATACAGAACATATATTGTCACAACGCGGTTAGCACCTGATGCCAGTCATATGGCCACAATTACTGCGATGTACTTTGCAAGTGCATGGCAATGTTGCTTTTGCCTCAACTAGAAAAACCAATATGGTGGCTTTTTTAGAAAATTTAGGTACTGATATCTGTTGCTTGACGACAGTGGCCAGTATTCTTTCGCCCTGAGTCTGCTTTTTTCGCTTATAAACGTGAGTCATTTTTTCACTGTTTTCACTCTCACTAACCTTGTTTGTTGACATTTGTCAATGTGTGTTTATTTTCTATGTGTTTTAGCAGTAAATAGTGTATATGTGTGAATGTTGTTAATATATTGGATTTATAAAGTAATTATTATTAAATTAAATGGCTCATCCAGACGTAAAAATTACTTTTTTTAATACCTCAAAAATATTTTTTTAATCATCGTTCAGTATAAATGTAGCAAATTTCCAACTTCTACTTTATTTAAACTACCTTAATTATAAAAAAAACATTGGGAATATAATATTTTGATTTTTTACACTAATTGAGCATAGATTAAAATTCTTAACTAGCGCTTTAACACGTTCACTGCTAAAATGCATATGCAATAGAGAGTAAGCGCTAAAAATTTAGCGTGTAGAGTGTATGCCAAAAACTTTTTTTATGTTTTTACTCACCATTTGATGTATTTTTATTGAAAACAGTGAAGAAATGCCATCCGAACGAAAATAAACAGCATTTACGGCCATTTTTTTCGCCACAAAAATCGTTGCCGTCCGCACCTGGGGATGTTCTTTTACCTTTTTCCGTATACGTATTTTGTTCTAATATTTTTCAAAAACTCATTAAATCATAAAAATACTACAATAACATAAAAACAGGGAGCGCGCTGGTCTAGGGGTAGAGCGCGGGGCTTTGGTGCCCAAGGTCCCGGGTTCAAATCCCGCCAATCACCAATGGCTTTTCGCTATGTGATAATGCCGCAACCCACACAGGGGTGCGCAAAAAGCCGCTACGGCTGAAGTGCCTTGGGAGAAATCCGCCCCTTTCAGTAAAAAAAAAACAAAAAAAAAACATAAAATCAAACTATTTACAACCCCACCAGCCCACCCTAATTTGATACGTTCATATGTGTCAAGTCATCAAAACGCTTGCGTGTGACACACAATCCCGGCTGGTCCTCAGACTTGGCTCAGTACCAAATGACCCACCCTATTATGGATATTTCTCTTGTTGCATTTGCGGCACATTTTATTTTTAACCGTTTTGCCGCATCTTGCGTTTTTGGTGATTCAAAAAAACAGTATTTACTATATACAAATACACAATGTTTACATAAACATATATTTTCATAGAAACATGTGAATCAAAAACTAGCCCTGCCAAAAATGAAAGAAAGGTACCTCGCCACAAGCGCAATAACAAACACAGGCACTGGAGATGTGCTAGCAGCTCACTGACATATCTAAGCAACAATGGAATAGCGGCGGCGATAGTTGCCGCACGTATTTTATGAGTTATAGATGCTGACACTTTCCATGTGTTGTTTCTAGTGCTATTAATGGTTGGGTTTTGACAGGTACTGTCGGCTGCAACAGTGATTGCCAAGCATACAAGTGCACTGTGCAATGCTTGTCGGGTAGCCAGCTCTAAGACTGCCAACCCTGTGGCCAAACGCCACTTTGTCCAGTCTGCAAAAGATGTTGCCAACTCGACTGCCAATCTGGTGAAGGAAATCAAAGGTACTTGTTATTTGCTACTCAATTTTGTCTTTTATTCGATGTCAGCATTCATAGCAGGAAAGATGAAGCAGACGTGATAAGCATCTTTATAATCATGAATGTAATTATTATTATCCTTGCAAAATATTGCACAGTAGTATCATCTTAGCATGGGCAGGTTACTTACTCTTATTCCCATGGCCATTGGTATCCAAGTAGGGTTTTGGCCTAGCCAACAACTGCTCGCCATCTCTCCTTGTCCTGTAACTTGTCAATTGCTGTTCCTTGTCTGTTGTGCATATGTCTTTTTTCCCACCATTTTCTCTGTGGCCTTCCTGGTGGTCTGTCCCCATTCAGCTGTCCTACTATTTCCCTGATGATCCTTTGTCTCTCCTCAAGACATACCCTGCCCATCTCAAATGTCTAGTTCTAACGTGGGCCGTGATATCATAATTTCTTATATAATATTCCTAATTCTTCGTTATGTCTCGTTCTCCATTCTCCATTTTCACATACCGCACCAAAAATCTTGCTTAAAATTTTAGTTTCAAAAACTATGAGCCTTCTCTCTTCTTTTTAATTCAGTATCCATGTTTCTGCTCCCTTTAACAAAACTGGCCAAATTATTGTGTGTGTGGTAAACTTTTATTTTGCTTTCACGTGATAACATTTTTGAGGTTAGAATTTTGTTACACGCATACATACTTTTATTGGCCTGGTTAATTATATTATTTATTTCTTTTTCTTCACTATTCCTGCTTGGTATTAAGCTTTATTTAAATATTTAGTATTAATATTTATTTATATTATTGAATTAATTAGAGTGTGACGGAAAATTTTATTTATAACTCGGATTGAAAGTCCTATTCCTAACTTTCGCCCTTATTCCCATACATCTGGAAACCACTTATTTCCACCTGTCATGAAATATGATATTTCCGCACGTAATTAAATCTTTGATTACAAATTGAGATAAAGGAAGGGTAACTTTTGGTCACTGAAATGGAACTAGGACAGTGGAAATTGCGAGAGTATTCTACTGTTAAGATTTGATTTTTTAATTTCTTTTAAAAATGAGAAAAGAATATCAAGGTGTTCTTCCAAGTGGTGAGAGTGATTGTTGTGTATGTTTTAGCCCTGGACTTGGACTACTCAGAACGCAACCGCAAGTCATGTTCAGCAGCCACTGTGCCACTCCTGGAGGCAGTGGAGTCACTGGTGACATTCGCGAGCTCCCCGGAGTTCGCCAGCCAGCCAGCTCGTATAAGTGAGGCCGCTCGGGCAGCTCAGCAGCCCATCGTGGAAGCAGGCTGTGCGATCATTGACTCCAGCTGTGTCATGGTCAGTGCTGCCAAGAGTCTAGCCGTTTCACCGAAAGACCCACCTACCTGGCAGCTGTTGGCCAACCAGAGCAAGAGTGTTTCCGACTCCATCAAGAAATTAGTAGCATCTATCAGGTTAATACTCATTTTAAAAATAGTGCATAATTTATGCTATATCAGCGATGTGTCTCTAAAAATACTTCCAAATTTAAGAGAAAATGTCTACCTCATTAAAGTATTAATCCTTCCTTATAATTTAAAACTATTCTTTCTTCAGATTGTTTTTGTGCTGTTGAGTAATAGTCAACAAGATTTAATAATCATTTGAGAAATATGACTTCGCAAATTAAAGTTGTGAAATGTGAGGTACAATAAAGTTTTTTTGATTTCGTGTGTATGACTTAATTTCTCGATATTAGTCAAGTATTGGCAATTAAATAAGTTTTCAACCTGCTCTAGGGACAAAGCACCTGGGCAGAAAGAGTGTGAGGAAGCCATCACCAAGCTCGGCCAGAGGATCACCGAGCTAGACCAAGCAGCTCTGCTAGCCTTGTCACAAAACCTGCCTCCATCCAGGGACAACAGTCTGCAGGGCTTTGCAGAACAAACGGACATCGCTGCTGCAGAACTGTCCGATAGACTAGAGCCCCTACGAGCTGCTGCCAAAGCTGAGGCTGAGAATATTGGCCACACGGTCAGTTCCACTCCATTCTAACCCTTGACAGTCTACTCTAATGAAATCAGTCATAATTATAACTACCTTCTTTCAAATTAAAAGTATATTGTGTGGCTACTGTTTTGCCGATGTAATAAACTGTGGTCTAATTCACTTGCAGGGGTGCATTAGACCTTCATAGGTACATTATCTGGTACCTATCTGTTATCAGATACATCATTTTTTATTTTCTTAGCAAATAAATTACCCTCGATAGCCTACAAGATATGTAATTTGAGAAAGGACCAAGATAGCGTAGTGTCTAAATAACCTAAAAACTTAACATTATTTGAATCATTAAGGAAGAAAGAATCGTAACACGTTCACTGCTGAAAAAAAATTATAATACTTTTAGCGGAGCGGAAAAATGTTATTACTGAAATTACATCCATTTGAAGTAATAAGTATGAAAATGTTCCTGTTGATCAAAATGCATCCGATTCACCAAAAATGACGTCATTGTTGAGCGGTCGATATCGGCCTCTCAGCGGAGGGATGGTTTGGCATGGTCGTCAGGCCGTCCCAGAGTCCTCGTTATAATAACATAGATACTTCCCACCATGCTAACTGGTAATAGTCCTCCTCTGGCAAGATGATAACACTGACAGTTTTGGTCGCCATGCGACGAAAGGCCGAAATCGACCACGCAGCATCTGGGCGCGGAAACAATTGTGTATGCCCGGAGCGACCGTGTTAGGCTGAAAAAACATGAACTGAGTTTCATTTTCATTTTTTAAGAATTAGGATTGAACCATTTTGATTTTTCACAAACAGTATTCTCTGTAACAGGTGGAGAGACTAGTCGTGTACTGCGACCCTCTGACTGCCGGAGCCATTGGAGCAGCCTCCAACATGGTCCACTCCAAGCAGCAGATGGTGTTGCTAGATCAGACCAAGACTGTCATCGAGTGTGCTCAGCAGCTGCTCTATGTCACCAAGGAGTGTGGTGGCAACCCTAAGGTACTAACTCTCCTCACTTTTGTTTAATCATTTGTAGATATGACTTATCTAAGTTATCCAATACTATAATACGAGCAAGGTTTGTATATATATATATTTGCACACGGATCTCGAAAACGACACTAAGGAATTTCATTAAATTTTGGAAATAACTAATTTCCGAGTAGAAAATAAGTTCTAGATAGGTCTAATGTCCAGGAAAATTCGTGTTTTCTTGTAATATTAAGTTTAAAATCTAAAAATTTAACATTACGCTTATGGAGAATAAAATGAAAACAATAAAAACCAAAAATGTTTATAACCGTTTGACAATTCTTGATTTCAAAACAACAATATGTGAATAGAGGTTTTTCATAAATATATATGTATGTAATAAATGTAAAATTATTGGTTACTAAACAATTTGTAAACTTAAGGGTAACATACTGTGCGAAATAAAAGCAGGAAAGAGTATTTCCAAATCTTCCGTGTTTTGATAGAAAACGTATTCGTTGTATTGCTTGAAGCCACTGTAACAAACCAAATAATTGGTGTAAATTAAATTTCTCTTTTGCTTTTCAATCCTCCGTTTCTAACAAAGTCAGTTGATCACAGGCTAATAATAACTGTATGGATAATTCAACAGTAAATAATCTGCTAAAACAATTGAGGTTGGCTAAAAGACGTTAAACGACATTACTCATTTGACAGACGCCGTAGCCGAGTGGTAGCGTGTCGGCCTCAAAAACTTAAGGTCGCGAGTTCCATCCCCACCCCTAGGCGCGATACTTTTTGTTCAGTGCTATATTAATTATGGTGTATTTAATCAATTTTTTTTTAAACCTCATAAATGTTTTCATTGAGTAATACATGTAATTTAATTTTTCTAATTAATTTTTATAATACATGTATTTTTCTATACGAGCAAAGCTCGGTCACCAGGTACTTTTTATACTAAAAGGCTTAAAATTAATTACCCTAGCAACTAATGATAATTATGTATTGATGTTAGATTCAAAAATATACATATCTGAACTAAAAATAATATAATTGAAATGATTTTTTTTTAATTTTAATTTTCACTTCAACAAATGAAGAATAATTTTACTAATGGAAACACATTTAAATTATTACTTAAATTATAGAAAGTGTGTACAAATTTTCATGGGATTTTGACCAAGAATAAAAAGGTTATCATTTGCTTTCATTCACAACAATCAGATGATCAAACAAATACGTTTTATTCATTTCTGGCTATAGCTACGACAAAAATCATCTAGTCAGTTAAAGAAGAAACCAAAGATATCTTAAATGAAATGAGTTAGATTAAAATTTACCAGAGAAGATATACTATATGAAAAACTACTAGCTGACAATTTTTTGACAGTGGTTTTTTGGCGGTACTAGCTACTGACGATATATCGTCAGTCAGGGGATTGTGCTGGTCTAGGGGTAGAGCGTGGGGCTTTGGTGCCTAAGGGCCCGGGTTTAAATCCCGCCAATCACCAATGGCTTTTCGCTATGTGATAATGCCACAACCCACACAGGGGTGCGTAAAAAGCCGCTACGGCTGAAGTGCCTTGGGAGTAATCCGCACCTTCCAATAAAAAAAATATATATATCGTCAGTCAGTCCTCAAAGGGTTGAATGATTTATTAACTAATATATATTGAAGAGTAACCATTATAACAAGATCTGTGTATTGCAGGCAGTTAACATCCACACGGACGTGGACGAGTGTGTGGCTGGGACACGGGAGGCGTTGGCAGAGCTGACAGGCACTCTAGCTGAGCTGGCCACTCAAGCTGGCGTTGTCACAGGACTCATGGATTCCATCTCCCGAGCCATGTCTAGGTATATCAATCTGACAGATTTGATTACGGTGAAAAGTCTTGTCTGAATTTCCTGTTACGAATCTTGATTATAAACCACACTTCGCACTGTAGCTCCAATGCTCTTGCATCATGTCATGCTTATCATTCTTTTAGTAGTATAGGTTGACACGAGAATTGTTGGAAATAAGTATTTGCATATACCATTTGCATGGAAAAAAAATTGTGATCTTAATATTGTAGTTTTCTCAGACAAACAAAGGTCAAAGTGTAAGCCGTTAGTAATTAAAAAGATAAGGGAGATAAGTGCTTGTTTTGTTGAATCCTTATCTA
The DNA here is from genome assembly GCA_023375725.1 of Nephotettix cincticeps. NCBI lineage: Eukaryota > Metazoa > Arthropoda > Insecta > Hemiptera > Cicadellidae > Nephotettix > Nephotettix cincticeps. Next base: position 16,035,586 of record CM041784.1, read on the forward strand.
AATATGTCAGTATTAATATAACAGTAAAAATTTTATTCATAAACTCAAAATATGAGATAGGTAGTCCAAGTAACTTCATTTGCACCAAATGAAGTTATTTTATTTTAATTTTTTTATTTACTCATCCGTAACTGACTATGTTGACAGTGGTAAGGTAGATTTAATTACCTCCAGATGATTTCCTGTTCCGGAGTCTGCACCATAACGAAAACTTTAACAAACTGTTCTGACATGAAAATTGTCTGTACCGTAGACTCATTATTGCATATGTCTACTTGTAAATAATCGTTCACATGACATTAATAATACCTTTTCTGTCGTGTCTAGGGTACCAGATCCTAACACTCCGTTCCAGCGAAGGTCCTTCGTTGTTGATTCTACTGAATCTTTTGTCGACTACCAAACCAGGATGGTAGCTGCCTCCAAAGAGATTGCTCGCCTATCTCAAGAAATGGTGACTACCGTCTTTTTTATTACACATAATGTTTAAAACATAAATCTATATATATATTGAAGCACTCCTTTTTTAATGGGGTTAAAATATTCCCTATGTAATTTTTTTAGACTTATTAGTTTTAAACTATAAAGAACACATGTTACAGCAAGAACTGAAGCATATTTTTATAGAATTTGTAAACGTCTTGGCTCGGTAGTCCATTCTGTAATGTGTGCAACTGTTATTGTCAAAATATTATCATAAAAATAAATTTGAGGTTTTGAACAGTAATTCTATATATACCAATAGATTTCAAAACTAAATAGAATTTAATAAATTAACCAACTTAATCATCAAAACAAAAATGTAGCGCATTATAAATTCTGTAAATTATAATTACACAGGTAAAATGCTTCTCAATGTTTTGAAAACATCTTTTCACCTTTATTTTAGTTAAATTTCAAAATGTTTGTGAGACGTAGCTCACATTTCCTATAAATTTATTGAACTGTTCTTTTAAGATTATTCTTATTCATTGATTTTTCAATCATAGTTTCAAATATTGATTAGCAGATCATCCAAATCAGCAACGAGATGTAAATAGAGCAAACCTATGTCAAAATACCTGTCAAAATCTTGTATCTTATCTTATCCTATTTATAACTTGTATTTTATATGTTGATACGTTCTATTCTATTCCATGTAAGTATATTAAATTAATATTGTACATTCTGAATATATGTTAATTTTAACAAATTAAACAGAATTGTTTTACATTATTTTTTACATTAACTAAACAGAAGTATTTCAAACATATTTCATTAAAATGCTTTTAAATCAAGACTATTGAGGTCACCTAGGTTTTCTGGTTATATTAAACATGAGAAGTGAAAAAGTAGAACTATCCTTTTCATCAACCATATAATTAATAATTATTTTAATCGTTATAGGTTAGTAAATGTGGAAGCAGTCCGAATGCCCTCGGAAACCTGGGAGGAGAGCTAACTCGACAGTACACACAAGTAGCCAATGATTGTGGCGGGGCAGGAGCTAGCTCCAGTAATCCAGAGGTAGGACTACCCATTTCAACTTGTTGTGATCTATTTTTGTAACATTGGATCATGGCCATTGTCTAATAAATGTGTTAATAAATTGAAAAGTGGCCAGTTAATTTCCTGAACCGATTGATCATTGGAAATTGTTATGTGATATGAAATATGTTCATGATCTTAAGTAAATACTTATGATAGGGAACATCAGGTGGAATTAATGACCAAATATGACAGTAATTAATTTTCATCCACTCGTGCAGCCCCATGGAGCAACGGAGCTCGTGCGGCGGTAATTTGCCCCTTACATTTTGTAGGTCTTGACGGTGTTTTTTGTGCAATTGTATATAAACATCTTTGTGCATTTTCTTTAGCCTTCTTTGAGAACTTTATCAATTTGAATTTTTTCCATTGGTTCCTTGAGATTCAAATTATCCAAGTTCCACTGTAAATAAAATATAATGTGAATGAAGATCTTTGGTGTGGTTTTTCCTTTGACTAAAATGATTGTGGGACAGGTGGCAGGCAGGCTGTCGTCTGCTGTTGTGGAGCTGGGTGGGGCATGTATCGAGATAGTGAGATCCGCTGGCATGTGCCAGGCATCACCCGGGGACTCTGTGGCTCAACGGGATGTTGCAGACCATGCCAGAACTGTTTCTGAAAAGGTAAGGTGTCTCTACTGTGCTCGTAATACCAGTAGCACCATGCTCACACCGGACACCGGTGGTTAAGGTGTAGCATTAGCTTGTATCCATCCACTCTTAGATGTTGCTACATCAACATACCAGAACTGTCTCTCAAACTTGTAAAACCAGAAGCATCGTGGGCAGCCATGAATGCTGGAGGCGGAAAAGGCTAATTTTGCAAAATACTGGGGAAATTTCGCATTAATTAAATACATAACTTTTTCAAAATCTAAAATCCACAAGTTATTTATCATTTTACAGATAAAATAAGGAAAATATAATACTTTGAGGGGTTTTGCATAAACCTTTTCCCGATTTTGATATTAAAAAACTATACATTTTGCAAGAGTTCATATATGATCAGCCAAATATCCTTTTTTTACATACACATTTATAAATAGAATTAATCATATTTAAATTCTAAAACAAAAAAATGAACATATTGCTCAGAAAACTCAATAACAGAACGTAAACAATGACACCGGCAAACACAATGCTGACAGTTCAACTGCACAGTACGAAATAACATTATTATTACTAAACAGCTGATGAAAAATTACCTATTTTATGACCTTATTACCTACTATATCATTGAATAGCGATTGCAGTACGAGCTATACTCGCACATTACGTACAATGTGTTGAAGATTCACTTGTTTGTAAAAGTTTACTTTACAGTTTGGATTATTTAAGTGTGAGTATTCTGAGGTCTTTAAGAGAGGAAGTTATTTTTGAACTTAAAAACCATGTTAACCCTAGAAGCATCCACTATATTTTCTTCAGCGTCACCATGATTGTAGGGTTCGCAAGTCTTTTCAATTTTTGGACATAGTTTAGCATTGCTACTGTTATCAGTTAAAATTGTGTACATTGAATAAGCCAACTTAATAAATAAATTAGTCCAATCCATGACTATAGAAAAGGAAACTACTCATTGTGCTTACACAAATTTTGAACTGATACACAGGTATCCAAGGTATTGGCTGCTCTTCAGGCTGGCTCTCGCGGCACCCAGGCTTGCATCAATGCAGCCAGTACTGTGTCCGGCATCATAGGTGACCTTGACACGACCATCATGTTTGCCACTGCGGGGACCCTGCATGCTGAGAATGATGAGGAGAAGTTTGCCGATCACCGCGAGAACATACTCAAGACTGCCAAGGCTCTAGTTGAAGATACAAAGACTCTAGTGGCAGGTATGAATAAGTTTCTTATTTAAAAATAAAATATTGCATAATCAGTTTCAGCTGTAATATTTATTACAGCTGAAAAACCATAATCAGCCATAAACCCAAAAACCAAAGAATAATCCTAAGATAAAAAGAGAAGATAAGATAAACTTAAGAATAAAGTAGCTTTTTCATATTTTTTATGGAATTTTTAACCTTTTATCTCTTTATGTTGTATTTAATTTATCAATAATAGCATGATAAACATGTCACTTGTGCCCAGCTTGAAAAGATAGCAGATTGTTAAAAAAGTTGAAAAAACTAATAGAGTTTACGTAGTTTAATTTTTAAGTTTTTTTTTAATAACTTATTTAAGGCAGAGCTAATAGATATAACAAGAAACTGGGCATGGAGATTCCATCTTATTGAACTATTGAATGAAATGCCTATAAATTTGATGGATGCTGAAAAGTGTAGGTCTGAATTTAAGTAGCATTTTATTTCCTTGGAGTTGAATTATTTAGAATAAATTTAGGGACGAAGGGAGAATTCCGCTAACCTGATACCACAATAATCTTTACTAAGCAATCAAAGTGTTATTTTCTTAAATTAGAATTTGGTTCCATTTTTGGGATTTTAACATCAGGAAACAGATTTGTGTGATGCTGCATTTTGCAGGTGCCGCATCATCGCAGGAGCAGTTGGCCGTGGCGGCACAGAATGCTGTCTCCACGATCGTGCAGTTGGCTGAAGTGGTCAAATATGGAGCTGCTTCCCTTGGCTCTAACAACCCTGAAGCTCAGGTATGTAACGAACCATAAACTAAATTTATAATGTCCCGTAATTTTAAGAAACAGTTACCTAATTATTAAATTATTATTTATTGACTCCCGTCAAAACCCCCATTGAGGTCCATGCCTTTGGTTTCATGCCTTTTTCATATCATTTTTACAGTTTCCGAGGTGGTTCCTCTAAGAAATATGTTTCCTATCTCATAGAGCTCTACAAAAAATTATCAAAGAAATGTAAAATTGTATAGTACGCAGGTCTGCTGCGACGGGGTATTGTGATTTGTTTTAGGCTTTAAAGAACAACATTGTGCAGGTAATGTTGATCAACGCAGTGAAGGATGTCGCATCTGCTCTCGGAGATCTGATTCAAGCTACCAAAGCAGCATCCGGCAAGAAAATCAATGACCCCTCGATGAACCACCTCAAGGAGTCTGCCAAGGTAGGTCTTGGCATGGCAATTAACTCAAACAGCATTTGCATCTTACTCACTTAGTGTTTTAATCTGCTTTTATGGTCTAAACTTCAAGGTTTTTTATTGTCATGTTTAATATCGATTCCTGTGTAATTTTTTTCCCATGTATAGTTATATTTACAAACAAGTGTAGCCTAATCTATAACATATATCAAATTCTTGCATTTAATACTTTTAATAATTTATGATTTCTTATTATTCTCACTATAGCCATAATCACAAATTTTAAATGTGTCCTAAAAATTTATAGAAACAATTTCAAGTAGAGTTATAGCAAATAATTTGAATCAGTCATAATGTAAAGTATATAATTTTATTTTTATTGTAGAATTAACCGTGAAAGACATTTTAATATTTAGTTATTTAATATGTATTTTTCTATAAGTTAACTATCTAACTTAACAAAGAATAATGCTGTACAGTGTAACCTCTTTTAACCGTCACTCTTGGGACTAAGACAATGACGGTTAAAAAAATAGCCAGATAACAGAAATGTTGATATAAAACTAGAGGTGTGGAAATAGTAACAATTTTTTTCGGATCGGATAATTTTTGGATTCAGGTACTTGCAACAACACAGTCTGTTTCACTGGCCAGTCTGCGTGGAACTGAAGTTGAAAGATCACAATTCAAGTATTCGGGTACTCACAACAACACAGTCTGTAACACTGGCTAGTCTGCGTGGAACTGAATTCAACTATTCGGGTACTCACAACAACACAGTCTGTAACATTGGCCAGTCTGCGTGGAACTGAAGTTGAAAGATCACAATTCAAGTATTCGGGTACTCATAACAACACAGTCTGTAACACTGGCCAATCTGCGTGGAACTGAAGTTGAAAGATCACAATTCAAGTATTCGGGTACTCATAACAACACAGTCTGTAACACTGGCCAATCTGCGTGGAAATGAAGTTGAAAGATCACAATTCAAGTATTCGGGTACTCATAACAACACAGTCTGTAACACTGGCCAGTCTGCGTGGAACTGAAGTTGAAAGATCACAATTCAAGTATTCGGGTACTCACAACAACACAGTCTGTAACATTGGCCAGTCTGCGTGGAACTGAAGTTGAAAGATCACAATTCAAGTATTCGGGTACTCACAACAACACAGTCTGTAACATTGGCCAGTCTGCGTGGAACTGAAGTTGAAAGATCACAATTCAAGTATTCGGGTACTCATAACAACACAGTCTGTAACACTGGCCAATCTGCGTGGAAATGAAGTTGAAAGATCATAATTCAAGGAGAACTACATTGCAGTGGTAAAATGACTGCTTATATAAAAATATTAATAACCAACCAAACTTAACACTTTGAGTGCTGACCGTAATATTACAGAACCTTTATAAAATGCTGGGTTTTTTCCTTATATTATAAATTCATAGAATAAAAACCATAAAAAATAAAAAGCTGGTATGTACACGGTTTTGAAGAGTCAAAAATCCTCTTTAATTTGGTATATAATATAAATCGGTTATCCGGATTATCAGTTATCCGGATATTGTCATGCATCAATTAGTCCGGATAATCAATACTCTACTGTATTTCAGTTCAAAACACTGACAAACTAACACAAAAACATTCACTTCCCACATTACATCAGACGACAGTAAACAAACCAAGTTGTTATCGTCTGCTCTTCCAGCTGAGATTTTTTTCAGTTTTCCTCCTTTCAAAGACAGCAAAATGAGAAAAACAATTTTGCTAGAAAAGTAGACAGCATTCTCCAATATTGAGAAGCTCCAAGAAGTTCAAAAAATTCCTGTATGGTAGCGGCAAAATGCAGTACTGAGAAATGTGTATAGAGCACGGCAACCATCGTTGAAGGGTTAATTTATTTTCTGGTTACATTGAAGAAAAAATAAAGTCCAAGTTAATGTTAATTTTAAAAAATGTTGGCTAGTTTATTGTTGAGGTTAAACATGGTTTTTTACCGAGTTGTCTTACTTACTTCTTACAATAGTTGAGAGCCAGGATGTTTATTGTATTGCATGAGCAACATGGTGTGACTAACTGTAGGAAGCCACATTAACCGCAGTCGACCAATCATGTATCCAGGGCTTCTATCTATTTGACTGTCTCTCTCATATCTATCTTTCTCTCTGTCTTCATCGCTATCCCTCCAAGCTATCAAATGTTTCAGCTTGTGTTCAGTGTTATGATTCATTAGTGTCATAACAACTGCTGTGTCTCCATGTCTCTATGAATGTTGAATATTTTGTATTTACTAAATAAAAAATGTTTTTAAGTTCCCAATTAATATTTTCAAAAGTTATTTGTTGAATACATTTTAATGTTTTCAAGTAACTCAATGTGCAAGGGTTTAGAATTTAAAGTATTAAAAAAATTATATTATTCTAAAGAGTATTTCACCCCCCTTTAATAAAAAGATTAATCTTTCAAATTTAGGCCAGGGACACACAGTCATAAAAAATATACGCAGGTGACCTAGAAAGGACAATAGGCTAGCACGTTAAAGACAGGATTCAGACTTCATTGGACAGGGAAATGAAATTTCGTCTGGTTAGAAATTCTTAGGCGTAAAACTTAGAATCCACATTCCACTTTACTAATTAATTGCTGAAATGTGAAAGTGTATTGTTTTGTAGTTAATGTTAAATAGTGTTCATTGGTTGAACATCAATTTATTGAATATTGAAATGAGATATTTAAGTCATTGTGACAATAGAAAATAAAAATCTTTGTTTAATAATTCATTATTGGTGATGATGGATTTATGTTATTTCGATTTTTACAACAGACATTTTCCATAACGATTTTAAGTCAAAGTTTCACGACGTTTCGGGATCTGGAATCTGATCCCGTCCTCAGGCGAGCTAGAACCTAAAACATAACACGATTAGTACATCCAGACTAAGCCAGTATAAAGCTGAAAACCAAAAAGTTTAAAGCAGTCAAAAAACCTACAAAAAATACCATTCATTAACAATTACACACACAATAAACAAAACACGTCTACTCATCACAAAGAAAATTGAATAGGAGTGGGTGTGTCCCCCGGAACCGGAAAAAATGGCAGCGGCAAAAGTGCAAAAAGGCCCCACAGTGTCTTAACAGATTTTTATACATTTAGATATCCTAATGCCTCTTACGAGCAGCCTTACTATGGATTAATATACCATGAGAATTTTGTTTCGGATTTATATTAATACTATTTTACAGATAATTTGTTTTCCCTATAGGCTACCCAAGTCTTTGTTAAGAATTGGCAGCCATAATGGCCAGATTTCAACTGAAGATTGACTAATTTGTTGGTCTGCTAGTTTTATGTACAAAACTTCAGTTAATTTTCTTTTGAAAAAATGGGGTTCCCGGTGTATTATCTTAGCTTCTTCGAAAACTTTGACTTTAAGTGAAACTTTTTTTACTTAAAATCGTTGTAGAAAATGTCTGTAGTAAAAATCTAATTAACAGAAAATAAAAGTTTCAAATCCTTGATTGTCTTTTGAGGTGATTTCAACCATACTGAGGCTCATATTTAACCTCTGATATTACAGTTTTCATATCAATGTTTTAGGAAATTCGTTAGAAGTATTGGGTTTCATCAATTAAAATATTAAATTAATATACCTTTAATTTGACAACTTGTGACAATCTAAAATTAGGGGGTACAAAATCCCTTCTGGGCTAGCTTACGGATACTAAATAAAGTGTTACCACATTCTGTCTTTGGGTCTATGTATGACTGGATACTAGTAGGACCCTAGGTTGATAGTTTTTAGCTGTAATGGGTGATATTATATCTAATGAATACAATTATACAATACCATCATCATTGTATAGACATAACTCTACACATAGGCCAGCCTGAGCTCTATCGCTAATATGAAGATCAAACCTAGTGTACACAACACAAACACTGGTTGAGATTTACAATTTTTATTATGATGTAGATTTTGAGATTTGACTTGGGCTAAGGCATTTGGGGTTTGGGTTAGGCCAAGGCAGTTTGGGTTGGGGTTAGGCCAAGGCAGTTGGAGTTGGGGTTAGGCCAAGGCAGTTGGGGTTGGGGTTAGGCCAAGGCAGTTGGGGTTGGGGTTTGGCCAAGGCAGTTTGGGTTGGGGTTAGGCCAAGGCAGTTGGAGTTGGGGTTAGGCCAAGGCAGTTGGGGTTGGGGTTAGGCCAAGGCAGTTGGAGTGGGGTTAGGCCAAGGCAGTTGGGGTTGGGGTTAGGCCAAGGCAGTTGGGGTTGGGGTTAGGCCAAGGCAGTTGGAGTTGGGGTTAGGCCAAGGCAGTTGGGGTTGGGGTTAGGCCAAGGCAGTTGGAGTTGGGGTTAGGCCAAGGCAGTTGGGGTTGGGGTTAGACCAAGGCAGTTGGAGTTGGGGTTAGGCCAAGGCAGTTGGGGTTGGGGTTAGGCCAAGGCAGTTGGGGTTGGGGCTAGGCCAGTTTTGTAAGTGCTTGAATAACTGTGTGTCCCAAATCTAATATTATTAATAGGCCCTAGTCATTCAGTGATGATTCCAGTTGTTACTAACAGAATTTCTAAATCTAAGAAATAAAAATGATTTTTTTTTCATTTTGTCATATTTATTGACAAGCCATTAACATTTGTTTTAAATTATAAAAAATGACCTTAATAAAACTTGTTAGTGATGATGATATGGTTTGACAAGAGAGAGATAGAGGGAGATTGGGTTTGTTCTGCCTTGCTTGATACGTTCTCATGGTATTCTCCCCAATAGGAACATGATTGGTCGGCTGACGCGCTACAAGAGGAACATCTTATTCGACTTTTAGTCTACCAGAACCTAGATCGTCTGGCTCGTGCAACAATTGATATACCTTCAATTTAGTTTTTTATTTATTTAATTTCATTCATTCATTGTGTATTGTATATTATATTATCATTTAGTTTATCTCATTCTATCCTTAGGAATATTTATTTATCTATACTTTTATATGCTTTATTAATTCTTCTTAGACTCAATGCAGATATTCTGTTTTTTTATGTTGGTATTAATTTTAAAAACATATACATAAATTACTTATTATAAATTAAATAAATGTATATTTTATTAATATTATTAGTACTAGAATGGTTTAACACATTTCTATCACTTAAAAATGCTATCTTAGCATTTTACACTAACTTATAATTATTTACTTCTTGGTGAAAGTATTATATAGAAGTCCAGGAAGTATTAACCGTTATTTCTCTTACAGTGTTCTTTTTTGTTATTATTTAAAATTTAATTTTAATTTACAATAGGAACATCAATACAATACAAAAATCTCAATAGACAGTACTGTAGTCTATTTATGCTCATACTGAATTTAGATCCTTCAAAATTACTTTCATAAGCTGATAATGTCAGATTTAAGTTTGCTTTAACATTTAAACGGTGAGCATTTTTCACAATTACAATTATGTAACAAAAAGATAAGATATAATTTCCATATAATGAGAAGACACCTTGGAACGGTCTCCATGGTTTGATGGAGGACTTGCGACTAAAAGGTCAAGGGTTTAATTCCAGGGTGTGATTCACATTTTTTACAAGAATAATCAAATAAGTGAACAATTATTATTTTTTTCCAACTGATACAATAGTATAATATATACTTGGAACCCCTCAAATCCGAACTAATTAAGCCTGAAGCCTGTTTGGATGTAGGGGTGTTCAGATTTTCCAGGAAATAATATTACTTATAATATATACTATTATAATAATACTGCAGTTATTTCGCAAATGTAATCACAGTAAGCGACAGGAGACGCCGTGATTGGGTTTATACCGACTCAGTGTTGGAAAGGACAGTGACCTTGGCGGGGGGATGTACAGTACGTCCCGTGACATCATTGTTGCTAGGCGAGCACGTGCGAAAAAAAGTTATTCTCCCCCTTCCCCCCACTCTTACTGGGATGCGTCTCGCGCCTATCTACCGTCTAGTTAGCGTTTGTTTACCTGCTGATTAGTGCGTATCGCTAACAGCCGAATGACGTGATATTCATGCGACACTGGTTTGGAATTACGTCCGTGTGAAGATTTTTTTCTCTTTGTTAATGATAACAGACTTTAAGTGAAAACTTGTGTTTGTAAAAATCTTGTATTGTATTTCCTTGTCTCAAACCTTGGTAAATAAATTTGTGTATTTAAATCAGTTTTTTTTAAAATTTCATTTCATTTTATTGTTTTTGTGAGAACGTGTTCAGATTTCTGGGGTTCAGATTTGAGAGGTTCCTCTGTATTTTAAATTCTTAATATAAGTAAGTAAGTTGATTAGATAATTACAAATACCCTGTGGTATAAGCTATTTTTTTAAATACTCAGTTATTTATTTCACCAAGCAATACTCAGCCCCAGGTAATATAATGTATTATAAGATTAACCTACATGATCACATTAACCACTCATAATCAGCCTTGAGACGTCCAAAACTTCTTCTACTCCTTAAAACATCAAAATTTTCACTATATATATACAAGTTTCGGACGTTTACCATCCATCTTCAGTAGTGGCGATATCTATCAGCTGTTATAATTTCAGTGGCTCATTTTTTAATGACTGATTATGAACATGAAATACTTATTACATGAAATTGAGGATTTAAAAAAAACTATGGATGAACCTTTACAATTAAAATAACTCACTTCACCGCAATCCACAACAGTTAAATTGTGTAGGACCAATATTTTACCTATTAAATATACAGTCTTAGCCTTTCAAACCATAATTTATAGTAACATTTGCAGAGTAAATTATTCTATGCTAGCATCTGTTATAATATAATAAAAGACGTAGTATCATTTTTATCTGGTAACTTTCAATTTTTGTACATAAGTACTAATATTTTGATTCCTTTCGTTATGTATTGAACTTAATTAGTTTGTTGAAGGACATCTTCTTTAGTATAGTGATCTCTCGATCAATCAAGAATAATTTAAAAACAATAATTGCTGATTAGGAAACAGAAAAACCTGGTCAGTGTGCGCTGTCTATATATGTTTGGTTTGATAAATGAAAGTAGTGTATGTATTTGCAAAGCAAGATGCATTTGTAATTAAATATTTTAAAATACGTAATTTATTTGGCTGAAGGTGAAGGCATGTTGTTGTGAGCCTTTTGTTTAAAGTCCATACTTTAAAACTTTTAAGTTTTACTTTAAATCTTGTTCGGTGCTTAAAGAATAGTTTATTTATTTATTTTTTTAGTGTTATGTTTTATATCTATTTAGTAGTAATTTTTCTTGAATGTTAATACATTTTAGCTCTTATTTACTATCAATTACATAAGATTGACTTAACATTTTAGTTCAACACTGATTGACAATGTCAAATGCAATAATTGTAAATGGAAATTGGAAATATTTATATGTATATAATAAGGGGAAATTGGATAATTTCGAGATTAACACAAAAGAAAAACTCTGGAGAGTGAGCGAAACTAACAATTTGATGGCTAATGTGCACTCCCATATGTAGAACTCTTCTAGGACTGAAGCAATGTGTAGTAAATTAAAAAAAAATCAAATTAGTGTCACAGCTATATTTGGATTTTACTTAACGTGAATTAGCCATAAGTAATATAGGAAAATTCTAGGCACAATGCAACATATTGTGAATAACTTGACTACTTTTAATCCATGAATTAGATGAGAAGTATCTATCAGAATTTTCTAGAAATAGTAAAATGAAAATTGCAAAAATCAATTCAACTGTAAATTTTCATTTCCTATGATAGTATGGCTTGGGGCTGTACAGACAGGAAAGCCAAAATTACTATATTACTTTTTTTAAACTTCTTTTAGGGTTTTAAATATTTCTATAAACTAGTATTCTCTTTCAAAATTACGAGCAAAATATGGATTTATATGGTTTATAATTTCTAAGAATATTTTAACGAGTGTCAGTTTGAAGAAATAAAGGAATTCCTGTATAGCATTTAAAATACTGTAGGTAGCATAGCAAAACACATTTTTTTACAATAAACAAAATTATTTAAATACCTGCTATTCAATAATCTAGTTTCGGTTCCGAGGAGGCATCATCAGGCGAAACAAGCATGCAGTTCTTACCACTTCACATGAAGTTCGTTGTATTTATTAAAATTTTTCATGATTCACGAAAAAAACAAAGATTAAACAGTGCGCTAATGGACGCAACATAGCTCAACTTAAGTTCGAGTCCATGTGTGTGTCGTGAACAATTTTAATAAATATAACATGTGAAGTGAACTGCATCCTCTTCTCGGAGCCGAAACTAGTTTTTTAAGCAATGAAATGTATTATAGAATAGCAAGTATTTAAACCAATTTTTTGATTGTACACAATAATCCGGAGTCTACCTCATTAAAAATGAAATTTGGTATTTTTGGTAAATCAAAAAACACAATTTTTTCATCATCGTAAGTACAACTATACAAATTTTTTAGTCTCATTTTGGTTTTCTATAAACATTTATAATGTAATTATCCGGTTATCGTTTGAAAACCAAGCAGATCACTTTATTCAAATTGTATTTATGTAAAAGAATTGTTGGTGGAAAGGAATTGTGATGTATTAACGTGTCAAATAGTGTTACTAAATTTTTGTAAGAATATAACTGTTAAAAAAATCATTTAAATGTTATTAGTGTCAGTAAAAAAGATTGTTGGGTATTTCGAATTTCTGCTGTGCCAATTGGTTTTTGGGTAATTGAAATTGTAACCACAATATGTCTTCCGGAGACACGATGTGAATCTAGAATTGAGTAAAAATTTGACCGTGCTCATTATTTAAAGAGTTATGATTAATCATGTTATTTTGTTTGTATCTGCCTAAATTCTATAAATATTTACTTTAAAACCTCCATATTAATTTTTCCATGACAGAAAAAATAATAGTAAACTCACAATTAAATTCTTTTTGAGGATAACAATTTTTTCTTAATTGCTCTACTTGGAATTCAAAATTTGATAACGTTTACTAAGTGGCCTATGATTAATTTTCTATGATATTTGTATTAAGACTCAAATTACAAAATCCTTGTTGAGGCTTAACTGCATACTCACATCTATTGTTCTATGGGGGATGAGAAATTCTTAATTTATTTATCAATATATAACTTATGGTTAAGATTGGAATGCTACATATTAGGATTAAAAATAATTTTTAAAGCGATGGAAATTCGCTGAGCATCTTTCTTCAAACGGGAGTATTTTTAATTTACTTTACAGTGAACATTGCTTCTTAATATTGTCTTTTTAACACTGATACTTTCTTGAATACATTACTAATCTAGTCATTTATTATATTTTACTATTTACTGTCGGTTATGGCAAGTTAATGTTTTATGGATTATTGTCAACATTTTCCATTGCTTATCAGCAAAAGATTCTGATATGTATTAGGGTCTGGAATCTGATCCATCTTGAGGACACTACAAGGGTATAAGAAAAGTTGAAGGTCTGAGCAGGGCCTGGAAACCAGTTTTCTCATAAATAAATGTTCCATGTCTTAAACAGTTCTATAGATTCATCAGTTATTATATTTTTGTTGTTTCCTCAGTGCTCTAATGCAGTGGTTCCTAAACTGTGGGTCGCAACGTAGACACAAAAATAAATTATAATTTAAAAAACAATCAAACAAAATCATTTACTAAACACACACTCAAATAATTTACAAAAACTAAAATTACGATTTATCTTACAGTTAACCTGTTAGCATATGCAATTGTGTTAAAATACATTTTAAATAAAAAAGAACATTAGCTGGGAAGTTAGATAACGCCGTGTCGAACCGGCCGGCACCTGTGTGGCGGCGCGGTGACTAGGTGCTAGTACTATCCTGATCTTGCTAAAGTTGCTATGAAGTTTTTGATGGTGTTTAATGCCTCATACTTACGTGAGCAATCACGTCAACATTGGTGTTTTTGAAAAACAAATACAGAAATCAATGGGTAGTGAAAAATGACTGAAACTGAAAATAATTTCGTCAGTCAGTGCTGACACTGAATCTCTTGTTGAGGAAAACCAGTGCCATAAATCACATTAGTGAATGACCTTTTCAAGTTATTACTTTGTAGCTAAATGGTACTTTACTCGTTTTATATAATCAAAACAAAGCCTAATGATATTTTATTTAGTGTTGTATGTTTCCTGGTAAAGATTAAACACATTTTTATTTTTTACTGTTATTTTTCATCCCATACCATCATTTTTTTGGTTTGTTATTCATCAAATTTTAGTATAGATATATATTATTGAAATCAAAGGAAACAATTAAAACACATGCCACACTTTAGATTTCTAAAGCACTGAAAGGGAAGGTGTTTGAAAGTATCTTAAATACTAGTGGGTCGCGAAATAATGTTTAGGTTGTAGTGGGAGCGGATCAAAAGGGTTTGGGAAGCACTGCTGTAATGTACAGAAGTAATCTTAATTATGTTATTGGTTAATTTCATAATTTTAAACCAAAGTCAGATTCCAAGCCCTAAAATGTTATTTTACTATCAATGAATAGTAAATGTCTGGAATAATACCTCAAATCACATGGTGCTGAAGTTGATAGAAACCCTACATAATGTATTGTTAACCATTTTTGTTTGTTTGTTACTTGTTTATTCAGTTCATTATAGACAGTAACTTTATTAACAATTCATTGGTTCTAACCAATAACAAGTTTCTTGTATAAAATACTTTTTCGATATCCTGAAAGTTCTTTATAATATCTTTTTGGAAAATAATATATGCTGTATTTGTGGGAGGTAGGAATAATATAAAAATTAACAAATTTTAAAAATAGCTATGGGTTGTCAATGTTTAATTAATATTCAAATAAGTATCTACTGGATTTTTAATTTTAAAGCAGTTTTTATTCAATGATTTTGTGTTTTAATATTGGAATGTTTGCTTTTATATTTTATATCGGCTTGCTTATATTATTGAATCATTAATTTTTTTACATTTTTAAAATTGAACTTTAATTATTTGGTATTCATAATATAGTTAAATCAGTTATTTCAAAAACCACCAAAAACATAATCTTTAAATAATCTTTTTTTGTTAGCATTGTAATGTATACTTACATTGTTACAATATATTTGTCGTATGATAATAAGCAGCATTATAAAACGGTAGAAGGAAATAATACTTTAAATTAACCAGGTGACAAATTTTTTTTTCAGTTTTTCTAAAAGTTTAAAAAAGAGTACACGGGTGGTTTCTGAAATAAACAATTCAATTTAAAATTTTATCTTTGATGTTGATAAAAGAAAATAAATGAACAATTGAATTTAGTAGAATATTCTTTATTTTCGAGACAGTATGTATAATCATGTATTGTCATTTATCAATAAATTATGCTTTTGCATCTTGCTTTTTGTTTTTTACCATTATTAAATAAAATAATTACTTTAAAGTGTCAAGAATGGTGTAGTTTTAGTTTTTCTCTTGTCATTGTTCAAAGAATATTTTAGTTGAGTGCAGTGATAACCTTTCGATTGTATTTACAACCATAAAACGACTTGCAGAGCTAACACTAACACGGAGCGAAATCAATTTTTCAGGTTTATGCCATCCTGCCACTTAATCAATGATATGATTTTGTGTTATAAAGTTTATTACTCAGAAGCTCATATAGTAAAATCTGGTTTACCCGTACCAGAATCATTGGGATTCCGGTTTATCTGGATCAGTTAAAAAAATTGAACCAGTCACAATGACAGTTTCAAGGCTATATGTCATATCATTGCCTCATATCTTAACCAATTCCCCTGTGTTTACATACGTCTACAGATAGGCAATGAATTAATAGCAACAGCGTATTGACCTTGAAGCCGAAGAGCCAATGTTGCTTGCCCTGACATTCGGAAAAGTCGTCTTGTTCCTTACCCGCCAATGGATCTTCATCGAAAATTCTGTATTGACTTAAAATAATACGCTCACCGGTAGTTTTTATTTCATAACACATAATTTACACAAAATTATATTCTTTCAAAAAATCTAACTGGAAATGGGCTTGTTTTAAATTGTATGTAATTGAGAATTTTTTACCCTAAATTTCTGCCGCTCGGTTAAATCACCCTCAGTTATAAAACTGAGGTTCTATTGTACTAATATTGAATAATTACCGATGAATACTGAACTCCCAATGGACTGGGGAAGTTTCTAGTAAATTGGAAAAGATAATCCAAAACCATAGTTAAATAGAAACACATAACAATCTTTATATGGCCTACGTTTTACTAAAACATTACAGTAGCGTTTTTAAATAATAATAAACACAAATTAAACTAGTGAAATATATTTCATTTCTGTAGAAAAGTGTAAGAAAACTACAAAAGTTGTGTTATAATCTTTACCTATTATGGCCCTCAAGTGGGTAACAATAAATGTTTCATCATGTTTGCCTACTCTGCCAAAGTTTTACATCACAAGCTGACTTGATTTTACATATTAATTAAAGCAATATGCTATTTAAGAAGAGAGTTTATCACTTCAGAATTTAAACCATTGGAGTAGACACCCGAGTCTGACTCATGGCGCCCAGGGCTGACTGAATGCCGAGAGAGACCATGACTGAAGAACGAGACCATCTCGTTATCGGTTAATACACAGTATTTCTCCACGTAGTTCCAAATTTTCCCAACAGATGTTGTTGCTGTGTCTTTCTAAACCTTATATATTGTTTGTTTCGTATTGTTTTGCTCGTTTGGCCAGCTTGTTGAGTTGTTATTTGGCAATGTTTTGATTTGTCAGCTGATAAACATTGCGGTAGGTCGCCGGTTCTTAAGTTGAGTTTGTTTTATTTCATTTTTCTAAAATACATTTTTACTATAAATGCATGTTTTTTCTATGTAAAGATACTATAAATAAAAATAAAAATGTATGATTCAGATGTTTTAAAAGATGTCAATCAAAATATAATCCCTTATTTGAAAAATCAAAAAAATAAATATTTTTGTTTACTTTGAACATTTTTTGAATGAATCAAAAAAGGTATCTGGAAAATTAATGCTACTTTTTCACATATTACCAGCAAATAAGAAAAAATATACTTATATATAGGCAGTTTTATACAACTTTTTCTAAATACTTTAATATTTTATCATTTTTTGTTATTTTATTTTTTTATAATTTTATTATTATTTTTTTTAATGGGTTAGTTGCTCTATCATTCCAGACAAATCAGACACCCAGGTTGAAATGATGTAAGCATGTGACAAAAATTAAAATCCTGTTTTTCTCCCATTTACCGATTCATAACTCTCTTTTAACCCATAATCTGTAAGGGGTTGGAAAACAATCATAAGAATATAAAAATAACGTGAATGGTAATAACAGGTTTTGCATTATTCCATGTTAGTCTGCTTCACTACCTTTATCAGTACCTGATATTCCTTAACTGATTTTTCAACTCCAAGAATAGAGATGCATTAAAGCTGAGGGAATGAGGGAAAAGGGCCAAGAGGGGAGTTGAAGTGAAGTTTTGGAAATTCAGTTGTACTGTCCCTGATGTGTGAGTGTGTCCTTGTTGTACAACGCAACACAGCTTTGAATCTCATTACAAGCTTGGGTTAACAATAACCTTGTAACCTCCGCCAATAAACCTGAAATTGATTATCAACAACAAAATATCGTTAATATATATATTGCTATCCTAATATCTTAAATAGATCTTATGTAGAAGGGGGTTTACTAAATATAATCTACTCTAGATTACAGGGCAGCTTGACTGGAATCGCAAAAGCTTATTTAATTCATAGATTTACATTGTATGCATTGTATTATGCACAGAATGACATAAATTAAATCTTTTCATTTTATTTAACTCGTTAAGGTTTTGTTTAAAACACAATGAATAATACGTGTTATCTGGCCAAAAGTGGACCAAACATTTACTTTTAATAGTTATTTTCTTTAGAAATATCACAGTTTCCATTAATTAATTTAATCATGCTGAGATGTGTTAGGGGGATGCGGTAAGTCCTATACCGTGCATGTTAAATCTGCTATTTTTGTATACACTTATCTTAGAAACTAATGAAGATAATTGAATGCGATTTTTACCAGCTTTTTCTGTGGTTCCTGAAGCTCACTTTATCACAGGGCTTATACATTTTGATATTTTTAGAGAGTTATAATGTTTATTTAATTATGTTTTTTTCGATATTATATTTTTCTTAAATTACTTTAAAAAAAACTAAGGCTCATAATAAAAAAAAACCATGTGTCAAAATGTGCTTCAGTAACCATGGAAACAGTGGGTGAAGATCTCATTTCATTATCTTTACTGGTTCCTGAGAAAAGTGTACTCAAAGTTTTAAAAAGTGAGTTTTCGGGAAGTCAGCTGATCAATTCAGCTGATTTGCTCATGTAGGCATTTAAACTGATATTTATTACTTATATGAATATCATATAAACTATCATGTGTTATATGTCTAAATGTTTATAAAATGACGCTCTAAAAAGTAGAAGGATACATTTTTTTTTAAATTTCCAAACAGGTCCACTAGTAGTCATTTGACTACGGTGACGGTACTGTTATTATGAGAGGCTGTTGCTTGCAGGTGATGGTGACCAACGTGACTTCTCTGCTAAAGACAGTGAAGGCTGTGGAGGATGAACATACTCGGGGCACCCGAGCGCTCGAGGCTACCATCGAAGCTATTGCTCAGGAAATCCGGGTAAGACAAATAAATGCCAGTATAATTTAGTAATAAATTTATGAGTTTTGTATATTTATTATTTTGTTTGGGAGCGTTTCACAAACCCGAGTTTTCACTACGCCGAGTAAGGCTAAAAATCTAATAAATATCGAAATTTCACTACGCCGAGGTTTCACAAAACCGAGTACGTTATAAAATTCAACTGTTTCACTAAACCGAGTTTCACAAAACCGAGTAAGGGGCTGGGTACCATCCGCTCTAGAAGTGACTGTAGAAGCCTGTGTAGCGTGCAGTATTATGTGCTTTGCAGGCACTCGCTGTCCAGTCGTGTAGTGAACATAACGCGTGACACATAATTTATATTGAAGATTTAATAATAAATAGTTTATAGTTTATATTTTAGTTAATAAAAATAAGTTAATAGGCCAGCTGAGGGAAATCCCTGCTCTGTTTGCCTGTCCAACGAGTCAACCAGGATTTGTAGTCCTTGCAGCCACCCTGCGTTATGCAGAGTGTGTGCCATTGAAATGGTGTCAACGGACATTTCATTAAATGTCACTAGAGCGGACGGATCCTTAGAGGACACGGGAATCCGCCTCCCGCTGTGTTGTCCGATGTGCAGGGCAATAATAGGCCAGTTAATTAGGCGACTGTAGGCCGCCTAGCTAATTAACTGTAGGTGTATAAGGCATAGCTTATTTTTCTTATATTAAACATTTTTTATATAAAGTTTTAAATGTTTTCTTTTAACCTTTCACATTAACATTTTTTACAGCTATGTGTATTTCCAAGATGAATTATTTGAAATGTCTCTTTTACCATTCGAATCAGCTAGAGAATACCCGATTTAGTTTATTACACAGCATAAAATCAAGGCTGTGAGATTACAAAAAATTTGTGTTAGTAATCTTCAGAAAATTTTCTTTAATCAATAACTTATAGCTTATAGCTGGTTCCATAACCAAAATTGGGCGTGCGAGAACGCACTTGCGCGTCGTCAGCATATGGGACGGACGTGAAGTGACGCTTTAAAGCGTAATTCGTAAAAGGTGAGTGGAGCTCACCCTTCGACCATGTGCATAACACATG
The DNA here is from genome assembly GCA_023375725.1 of Nephotettix cincticeps. Classification (NCBI taxonomy): domain Eukaryota; kingdom Metazoa; phylum Arthropoda; class Insecta; order Hemiptera; family Cicadellidae; genus Nephotettix; species Nephotettix cincticeps. The sequence continues at coordinate 16,055,891 of CM041784.1, forward strand.
TGACCTCGACCAACGGCAGGGGTTTTTAAAAACATAAAAAATTACCCAATGAAACAGACACTGATCGCTCCTCATAAAAACTCTTGCTCAGGTATTTTTTGAACCCATACACTATAGTTTGGATATATTTCTGTAAACAAGCACGTTTAAGTTGTGTTAATTGTAGCTATAAAGGTAGTTTATGACTGTGTAGGCACTGCATAGTGTAGAGGTGAACCGAGTGTCTGCGAGTGCTGAGGAGTTGGTCAGATGCACCAAACCTATCACTCTAGCGACGGCCAAGGCAGTGGCGGCAGGTAACAGCTGCAAGCAAGAGGACATCATTGTGGCAGCCAACATGGGTCGCAAGGCTATCTCTGACATGCTAACCATCTGCAAGGTATCATTTACCGTTCACTTTTGCTGTCATTCTAGAAACTGTAATGGGGTTTTAATTTCTTCTTAATGAAAATAGTAAAGGCATTTGAAATTTAAATTGAGTATTTTATACACTAATTTGTCTTATTTTGAAAGCTACTCAAAGTTTCATTGGGCAAATAGTCAAAATCTTTTTAATCACAAGTCACGCTCTCTGAAATATAAAATATAGCTAAGATTAAGAAGGTTCCAGAGTTATATTTGACGCTTAACAAACATTTTTATGACATGATAAAATTGTTGCTATAAGAATGTAAATAATCTTTTTCTTTTGAACTTAAATCTGTGTTATACTGGGAAGAGTTTTTGTCTCAGTAGAACACAAATGTTGGGCCTTGTTACATAGTCATGGTCTACAGTTACATAGTGTTTGAAATCAGGAATAAGTTAAGAAAGAAGAAATTAAGAAAGTTTTGGTAGGCTTATTTTACCTTGGTTTATTGTAAGAAAATCATGCCAGATATTAAAAACAATTCTTTTTGACATTTTTTCATTTTTTTGTTATATTTTTTAATGAACTCAGATATAGGCCTATTTTTATTTTATCCAGGGCGTCACGTATTGTTGAAATAAATTTTTATTTTGATTGTAAATTAATTTTTTAGCATGGAATAAGAAATGTGTACCAAGCAGTTTTATGTCACATAGATTACAAGCATAAGTGTTATTAATGAAATCATATTATCCATGTACTTTTTATTATGAAATCCATTCAAAGTAAAGTTTGGTTTATACAGATCCAAATCGGGTTTTGCAGAAAATATATAAATTACAGTTAAGATGAAATTTTGATCCCAAGCTTGTTCAAAATTTCAGACGCAACCGCAGTATCTTGCTGGACGTGACAAGTGTTACTGACGATGAGTGCGTAGTATGATGAACGCACATTTTGTACATTGGGGACCAAGCGGAGCGCTACAAGATCTTAGCGCATGCGGAAGTGGTCACTGATATTTTAATACTGTACTGTCAAAGTTTAGGTGTTTGTGGTTAGATGTACAGTGGTTGTTTGTTTCAGAATTATTTTTACGGTTAAAGTGCATACTAAAACTGTGGTCATGAATGGTTGTTAAAAGAAAATGGTTGATTTAACGTCAGAAGAGCGTTTTGCTTCCTATCTAAACCTAATAATAATTTTTACTAAAATAAAGACAAAATAAATGTTAAGCACTTGCTATATTTTGTGGCTATGTTGTTCTACAGAGGTTATATGCAGTCTGCATCACTATGGCTATGGTACACGATGTCTATAATCGTATAATTTCAGATTATCCTGATTTTCAGCTATTCATATTGGGATCCCTCCACATTAATCCAGATAAACCAGACTTTACTTTATTTCAAATGCTTACATTTATTACTAGAAATAATCCCTTTGGTCTTGATCTGGACCAATTTCAAGTACTTTTGGTTTGATCTATAGTGGATCGTGGATTCTTATGTCTGTTGACTGTAGGGCAATGCCAACGCAGCAGACAGCGAGGAGCTGCGGCGACGCACCCTGCAGGCCGGACAGGACGTCGCCATGCAGTACCGGGAGCTGTTGCAAGCTGTGCTTCATAGTTTGAGCCGGCCCGGCGCCATCGACGCCAAGCAAGGCCTCCCTCCTATCTCCCGGCGGATTGCTCAGTGTGTCACTGAACTTGTCGCGGTGGCTCAGCTGCTCAAAGGTTTTGCATCCTTTTATAATTTGTTTATTGTCCTCCCAAAATATTGAAACTTAATTCTTTTTTAAGAATGGTTATTATAATTTGTAGAGTTAATTAATTTAAAATTGTAATTTTTTCCTAGTTAGTTCTACGAATTATTAATTCAATTAGCTCTGGAAATTGTTTTGGTGATTTGAGATTAATATTTTGATTTTAATCAATTGATAAATTTTAATTTTGCTTAATGAACAACTTAGTTTGTAAAATACTCAAAGAGCTATATTGTTGGTGTCATAATCTGTCAAAGAATGAAATATTAATCAGATAAAAAAAATCTATTACTTTAGAAGTCCAAGGATCTACTTTTAAAAAACGTGGTTTTTAGCTTCTGTTTGATTGACTTCCCACATAATTATGAAATAATCCATTGCTCCCCTAAGAAATTGAAATGCTACAATATGTTGTTGTTAGAGATAGGAATGAAAGTTGGTTTATTTTCAAAAATGTTTTTTAGGTACAGATTGGGTAGATCCAGACGATCCGACGGTGATAGCGGAGAATGAGTTGTTGGGAGCTGCTGCCTCGATAGATGCAGCTGCCAAGAAGCTGGCTAGCCTCAGACCCCGCAAGTCTGTCACTCAGGTAAACTTGAGACTAATGATGAGTGCATTGAAGTTGTAAGAATACTAAAACAATATACTCTATGATATGTGATATAAATACATGAAGAACCATAAATAGTTTGGTAACATACAAGGGCTGTTTTTTTTTTAACCTCCGATTGGCTGTAAATAAAAGAAAAATGCACAGAAAATAATAATTCCACTAACAAAAGTACAGTAAAGTCTTATTTTTCTACATAATCAGCAAAACAGTTGAGGCACTTGTCATACCGTCACTTAAGATTGTTGATGCCTTCCCCAAAGAATGTTGCCGCCAGTGAGGACAGCTAAGTCTTGACGGCTTCCTGAAGTTCTCTGTTAGTAGCGAAGTGCTGCCCACCTAACCATGACTTCAGTTCTCGAAAAAGGTGATAATCACTTGGTGCTAGGTACGATCTTTATGGTGGATGTTCAAAAACTTTTTGACCCGTTTAAACTTTTTGAGGAGGTCTTTTGTCATGTTGGCACTGTGTGGACGGGCGTTGTCATGTATAAAAACAACACCAGATGAAAGCATTCCCCTGAATTTGTCTTGTGCGCTAGCCTAGGTCTTGATTCACAATTGTGTACAAAGCAGACCTTGAAATGTCTGGAAATTCATCAGATAGTTTGCTAATTGTAAAGCTTCGTTTGCATCTAACCGCCTAATCAACACGCCCAACGAGGCCTTCAGTGGCGAGACTTGTGGTGGGGGAATGCGCAGAACTGGTCCCTCTCTACCTCTTACATGCTTAAATGGACGATAAAAGCTTGGAAAAAACAGCCCTTGTATATCTTGAAGCCAGTGATTTTCCAGAAAATAAAGACCACACCCTTTTCGGCTTATATTATTATTTGAACAATACAAGCAATAAAAAATACTATGGTTGATATGACTGTACCATATTTATTAATGCCCAATAAATAAAATAATAAAAAAGTTAATAATAAAGTATAATAGTAAAATAAGTTTTTCATGACTTTGTACATCTTAGATTTTAGTTTAGTTATAAATCACAATTTTGATCTCTTCACACTAATTTCAATGTTATTATTCTGTTAATTTTTATTTTCCTACATGGTGTCAGAAGAAAGTGATCATCTTTGTTTGAAAATGCAACCAGGCTGGGTTTCCCACCACAAGATATGTTTGATATTCTTGGTTGTTTATTTAATTTCAACCGAGAATCAAACATATTATTGTGGAGGAACCCGATACATCGAGCAACCTGTGTGAAGAAATCATTTGATGCAAGATGTCTGCTGTCCTCATAAGTCATGAAGACAAACTAATATAAAAATTTAATAGCTAAAACTGTATAATTTGTCCTTTGGTCGTAACCTTTGTATCCGTTATGGGATGGTAGTCGAGGAAGGCCTATTAAAGAAGCTGGCAGAATCTGCAGACCTGCTGAATCAAGATGGAGTTATTTAAATCCTTGAAAATGTAATATTTTGAGAATCATAAAAGTAGAACTTGAATTATCTCAGATCTCAAATATATCTTTCAGGTGCTCACTTAAGCCTTTAGGAGCCAGAGCTATTTTTTTTATTTTTTTACATAGGTCTGAATTTTTTTTTAATGCCATGCAAAATAGACCATGTGATATCAGCATTTTTGTAACGGTATATGAAAAGATTTGTACTGAGACCTATTTTTAAGATAACTGAATGATTTTTTTACTAAAATGCTTATAATTAGTTATTATAGCAACTAATAATGATAAATTGGTGTTAGATCGTAAAATATACATTTCCGAACTGCAAATAATATAATAATTGCAATGGATTTTTTTTTAGTTTAACTTTCGACAGATAACAATTGAAGAATTATTTTAAGATTTGAAACACATTTAAATAATTATTTACAGTATAGAGAGTATGTGTTCAAAATTTCGTGGGATTTTTACCAAGAATAAAATTGTTTTCATAGAAAATGTTGATACAATATAAAAATGTTGTTTTCGTTCGCAACAGTAAACAAACAGACGATCATCAATCACATTAATTATTCCTGGCTGTAACAAAAACCATCCAAACAGTAAAAGAGGAAACAAAGACATCTAAAATGAAATGAGTTAGATTAAAACTTGCCAGAGAGCATATACTATATGAAAAACTACTATCTGACGATTTTTCGTCAACAGGGGTTTTCACAGTACTGCTTACTGACAATCCATTGTCAGTGCAGTCTTTTCAGCAGTAACTGTAATGAAAAAATATTGTCTGTCAGTCCTCAAAGGGTTAAAAAATAAATTCCCTAAGCCTAACACAGTTGGAGCTCAGAAAAGAATAATTCCTTACGCTCACAGTCATGGCTGTTGCACATATCCGTGTGCATAATTGTGAAGATCAATGCTGTGGATTTTGAATCAACAACTGTTTGGACATATGGGGGAGGGTTGGTGTCTTCCATTGTAGTTGTTAAAAAAAGTTCTATTCGCTATGAAAATGTTTGTGAAAATTTTAATTTTAAATTGAATTTAACTTCTTCAAATCCAAAGTGTACATTTAACAGAATTATTTTATATTTTATTGTTTTTAAATTTATTCATTGTTACTACCTGAGGTGATAAATATAATTTCCAATGCTGATAGTGCAATTTGATATGATGTGCAAATTGCACTCTTGAAATTATATTTGTAATACAATACTGTTAAGGTGATGAATTTAGATTTATTTTATAATGATTACTCATCTAATTTTAAGTCTTGTGCCACTATCTCTGTAAAAAATTACATTTTATAGAATAAAGAAAGATTAGATTAGATTTGACATATATTTAATTATTTTTAATCGTGAAATGATCTTTAATCATAATATATTTCAATATATTTAAGTTTCTAGTTCATCATATTGATATATAATGTATGCCTGATAATATAAATATACTTTATATATTACTTTATTTGGTTGGTAAATATTTTATTTAGTGACAGAATTTTGTATATTTATACAATTTTTATTTTATCTTTTACATTTTCAATTGTCATGCCAGAAATTGAGGTAATTTTGATTGCAGTTATTTTTCAGTCTTAGGTCTTTCAAATGTTAATATGTTGTGCCTAAATTATTTAGAATTAAATTTCTTATCTCTTTTGTGTTTAAATTTAGCTATCCGTATAAAAAATCAGAAAGTACTATTGATTTTTTTTCGAAACAGAATAGTGTTTAGCTGATTCTTACAGCAATTAAGTTTTCAAGATCTTATTAGAGAGTTAAATGGATAATGAATCCAACTTTTTATATCATAAACATCACCTACTATTTTAGATTAAACAAAACATGTTACAGTTAATTTAATTCAAGTAAGTTTGGAACCCAGATTTATAAGAAACTATTGTTTTCATTTACGACATGGAGAAGTTAATGAAATATGAAAATGTTCAGTTTATACTTGGTAGCAATTAAGGTTATGAAGTTAAAATGGATTTTTTGTGTCAGTGAAAATAAGTTGTGGTATGAGTATTACAATATGTATATTATTACTTTTTGCAGTAAAAAATATTTTATCCATTGACTTACCATCACAGGTGGTTATTCAATTACAGTAGTATTGTGTGTATAACATAAGTAAAGAGCTTTGTCTCCCTCAGAAAAACTATCAAAACTGTAACAAAAATCACTCTCTTATTTTATAATTAAGTAGCTATCTATTTTTATGAACTAAGCAATAAATCATTGAAATTCCATACAAAAGTTGCATCAATACAAATCATATACAGTAGAATCCCTCACAACCGGCCTCGGTTTTAATGGTCCTCGGAATATCTGGCCACTTCCTGGAAGTGGAAGAACTAGCTTCCGCTATTCAATCACTCTCACGGTTTTCGGAGATTACTACTCAGTTGAGTTGAGTCGACTGTATTGGTTTTAAAGGCCGGAGTTCACCAAAAACTAAAACTGCTGACCTAACCTAAAGAGTCACATCATATTTAAGGTTTTTAGTAATGGCATATCTCAATTTTTGTGATCAGTGATCGAGTTAAACTGTTGGTTATCAAGAGCTGGAAAAAGCAGTATTTTTTTCATTCAATAAAAAAAAAGATTTTTTCCAACAAAATAATTAAACCCCTTTATTCAAGTTCTTTCTTCATAAACACTGGACTATTTTTTGGGTTATGCTTAATTGTTCCATGTCATGACATGACAGTTCATTGCCACCTAGATTTACTCTGAGCTCTTGATTTTTTTCGTCAGTGAGTTTAGTGTTAAGTGCTGCAGTATCGTTCAATTTACTAATTAGTTGTGTACAAACAATGAGTGTGTCAAAACATAAAGGAAATATATGGTGACAGTGAAGCAAAAGATAAATATGATCAAAAGTATTAAAGGTGAATCTGTGGGAAAAATGTGTAATGACCTATATGTGGGAAAAAGTATGGTTAGTGACGAAAAAATTGAAAAAAACCTGATTGACGTTAGTAGAGGGATTGAGATTGAAAAGGTTTTGTCTGAGATACTTGAGAAAACCCTTGGAAAATTGTAAACACTTTGTATTGATTTTATGAAAGTGTGTATTTTCCCAAATAACAATCACAGAAGAGTCTTAAACTTTCATAACTATATATATATCAACTGTTTATTATTATTGGATATAAATTATCGTTTTAAAAATAGGTTGGTTTATCCGGCCAAATCGTTAACTGACCAAGTGCTTGGTCCTGAGGTGGCCTGATATGAGGGGTCCTACTGTATAATGATACAAAGATCAACATTTTCTAACAAAAAATGTAACAATATTGTTAGACTTTTATCATTTTTCATTGAGTGTTAAAATAATTTTAGAAGCTGCAGACTCTTAAATGTTTTCAAATATATTTATTTCTCTATTTTAGTATATTTTCTACTCCAGTTGTTTCATATTTAAGAGACCAATGTATAGCAGTTGTGTATGTTTTTCATTACTTCCGCTCATGGTTATCTATCTGTGTACGTGTGTGTCCAAAACATTATGCCTGGAGAAAACATTTGTTATCCTTATATAATATACATAACCATAAACAATGGTTTATTTGTAATTCTTGATGAGCATTGACTGTTGCTTGACAGGAGACAGATGAAAGCCTCAACTTTGATGAGATGATCCTGGAAGCAGCCAAGTCAATTGCTGCGGCAACATCTGCATTGGTCAAGGCTGCCTCCTCTGCACAACGAGAACTTATTGACAATGGCAAGGTAACATCTACTACATTTTAACTTATTATTCTCTATTTTATAGTTACAAGAAATTACATTGAAAACATAAATCAAAATGCTCAATGTGAAAAAGTAATGCATTTGATTATAATCTTGTTAACCCAATGAAGAAAGAAACTAGCAGATTTTCCAGGACCTATTGACAGAAATAAATTGTCATTATTGGCAAAAGCAAAGAGCATTTGGTATATTATGGAATTTTAAAAAATTAAAAAAATAATTACTTTTTGAAACATAATACTCAAGGAGGAATATGGGTATAAATAAGCGGTCAATAAAACTGTTTAAGAGGAATAGAAAACTGAGATATTTAAATGCTAAATATGATGTGATTTTACTACATCTAATGACTTTTTAAACCTCTTAAGCTAATCAACTTGATTCCCTGCCACGTAATATCTTCAAATTTATCTTACAGGTATTAACCCTCCAACCCCGGAATTTTAAAATCCCTTCCTACACCTCCGGACAGCATTATTTTGGGATTTGAACCACGTACTGCCATCAAACCTGAGCTGTAACTGATAACTGTTTTATCTAATCACAATGCAATGTTATCATCTTAAGTCCGTTACAAACTAATGTTTTATTGAAAACATCCAAAATAACCTAGTTCTGGGCAGTACTCACAATGTTAGTTACCATAAAATGTCTCTTTGAAACAAATATTCCATTTTAATTTACTATTACAATACTACACTCCACTGGCAAAACATAAAACACATGTAGAGGTAATAACTAAATACATTTCAGTTCGAAACACGGTCAACTGAAACTAAAATAAAAAACATTGGCTTCCCACATAACATCAGACGATAGTAAACAAACAACCAACCAAGTGGTTTATCTTCTGCTCTTCCAGTTGAGATTTTTTTCAGTTTTCAACCTTTCAAAAACAGTAGAATGACAAAAACAATTATGCTAGAAAAGTAGACAATGTTCTCCAATATTGAGAAGCTCCAAATAGTTAACAAAAATGCAGCACTAACAAATGTGTGTAGAGCACAGCAACCATTGGCAGCGCATGCACAGTACATTAACCAGTGTTGAAGAGTTAATATCTTATCTGCAGTGAGATCACTCCTATTGATGATTTCTTGAGGCTCAAGGATCAAGTAATAGCCCCTATAAAAGTGCATTAAATGTTTAATTTGGTTTATTTTACTTTACACATTTATCCCTCTTATCTCTATTTACTGAAAAAACTAAACCGTTATGTTTTAATAATATAAAGATTCTAATTTTTTAAGAAAAAATGATTTATTCTTGCAGGTGTCGCGGCGACCGCTGACCAGCTCAGATGATGGTCAGTGGTCAGAAGGTTTGATCTCAGCCGCAAGGCTGGTAGCCGCAGCCACCCATTCTCTGGTGGAGTCAGCCAATGCGCTGGTCCAAGGTGTCAGCTCAGAGGAGAAGCTTGTGTCTAGTGCCAAGCAAGTTGCGTCATCTACTGCGCAACTCCTGGTCGCTTGTAAGGTCAAGGCTGACCCTGACAGTGACAACACTAAACGACTTCAGGTAATTTACCTTCATTGCTCTTGTTTATCCTTGAGAAGAATTTTTCATACTTTTTTATCTCTAAAAGAAATTATAAGATGGAGGAAACAAAATTAATGGTTCTTTATGGGATAAATTTTATCTCATCACAGATATACCAGAGTCCCGGTCATCAAAACTAATTGAACCCTGTTGGAATTACCCGGAGGTGCAGTTTAAAGTTCATTAAAAGTACTTAAGTCCATTATTTTAGACCTGAACCGTATATTTAAAGCAATTAACTTGCATTTTATAACAGTTCTCATATCGGGTTGTCCACTCTATATTTTGCCCCAACAGCATTAAGTGTTCCTGCTGAGACATTCAATCCTTCATGTACTCGTCAATAGAAATATAAAACACAACATACACATTTCCACATAAAACAGAACAATGATAAAACAGTGCTATTTGTTGGCCTACTTTATACGTGATTGCAGTCATTACTGCAGATGAACTTGTATGTTTAAAAAATAGTTCTCCAAAAAACGATGATAAAGAGTCGGACCGTGAGAATTGAATCTATTATGATGTACTATGAATGTAGCTAGACATCGCCCTACGTTATCTCGAGCAACAGTGTACTGCTACATCCGAATGCTTGATGTTTATGTTATGAGACGATGGCACAACTTTGTAATGTCTAACAGGATGTCTTTGTTACGTCAAAAGACGAAAATTGAATTCTTATGTTCCAAAAAGTAAATTATTGTAGCCTGTATTACTAACATTGTGTATGTTGTATTTTAAAATTTGTGTAACCGTGCTGTAGATAAAATGTTATGATTGAGATTACATTTCTTCGTTTTTAATTTAAGCTCAGTAACCTTTTCCTCATCAGGTTGTTCGGATTACCGAGACTTTGGTGCAGCTACACCAAATTGTTATACTTTACATAGGAACACTCAGTGATACTGATGACTAAAATTATCAAAGATTACAATACATCATTTCCATTATTAGTTTATTAGTTATTAGTTTATTCCATTATTAGTTTAAGTTTAACTAAATTTGTAATCCCTCCTTACTTTACCTTTGTGTTGTGTCATAGGCTGCTGGCAACGCTGTGAAGCGGGCTACAGACAACCTCGTGCGAGCTGCTCAGCAAGCCATACAACAGGAAGAGGAAAGGAGTCTTGTGTTGAACAGAAGAATGGTTGGTGGCATTGCCCAAGAAATCAATGCCAGGTGTGTTTACATGTTATAAGTCTCCATGTCATATCACTACTGCTCAATCGGCCTTATATATTTCTTAATTATGTTAGCAAATTTAGTTTCTTAATTATTTTATTACAAAGACTAAAATTTGGAAAGTTTCTACAATGTTTCTACCACTTCATCACTATATTTAGTCCATCCAGGACGATTTCATAATATTATAAAGTTACAACTATGAGGGATTTATCTCTATAGTTCTTACAGTCTAGTTTGTCTCCTTATTCATACCACTTTGGTCCACTTATTTATCATTATTACTTTTTGTTATAAGCCTTATTGAAAAATCTAATCTAGAAGAGTTGTTTTTTGGGGGTACCGTCTTGATTTACTCGTGTCAATGAGTGTAAAAATTAGAATTTCAATTATCCTGGGTAATTGGTAGAAGGGGGTCACACAAATGAAAACCATGGTTAATCATATTGGTATAAAAATAACATATTGTGAAAGCAGAAATAGAGTTATTGACCTTCCATTAAACGTACCTAGTTAAATCTGCTTGATGGATGTCATGTGAAACCTTAAGAAAGGAATACCCAATGAATGAAAATGTTAAAATTTTACCTCATGTTAAGTCCGCCTTAAGACATTCACTGCTGAAAAAATTATAATCATTTTAGCGGAGCTGAAAAGTTTTATTAGTGAAATTACTTCTGTATGATAGGAAGTATGAAAACGTTGTTCCCATAGATCAAAATACATCCGATTCACCAAAAATGATGTCATTGTTGAGGGGTCGATATCGGCCCCAGGGACAGGTTGGTGGGGTCGACAGGCCAACCAAGAGTTCAAAATCAAAAGGGCAACTAGAGCTCAAGAGGGCAAGAAGAAAGACTCTTGTACTTTTTTTGGTTATAACATTGATACTTCCCACCATGCTAACCGGCAATAGTCCTCCTCTGGCAAGAGCTGGGATAACACTGACAGTTTTGGTTGCTATACGACGAGAGGCTGAAATCGACCACACAGCATCCGTGCACGGAAACGATTTTGTACGCCTGCAGCGAACATGTGAAGAGATTTTTTTATTTCATTTCTCCCAAAGGTAGAATGGCTGAATTTAGAAGTTACTCCATACCATTATCATGAGGAAAACATCTCTGAGGAAATTAAAAAAAATGAATAAAAATATATTTCTAGCTTTAATTTCAGAAATAAATATTAATCCAATGTTTTTGCAATTTAGATCGGAAGTTTTGAGGATAGAAAGGGAGTTGGAGGAAGCTCGCAGCCGCCTTACAGCCATACGTCAAGCCAAATATAAGCAGAAGGGTGAGAACAGCCCTTCAGATGGAGAACAAGATGGTTTTGACTCATACAACAGGTAAATAAACCCTTAAATTAAAAAAATAAAATTAAATCAACCCATTGGTGACTGAGTTTCAAGATCAAAAACTGCTACCTGGTGCTGACTTTTTTGCTCTAGCCGCTTATGCCTAGGAGCTGGTTCAGGCCCTGTTTAACCACCACTTTCATTGTCAATTTCCTCATTACTTACTTAATTTTCAATAAATTCTTCATTCCCTACATTTTCATCGTCATTATGATGATTATGCATTATGTTTAGATTATGTATAGGTTTCCCGGTAGTCTTTTTTTAACGTTCTGTTTAAAGTGATGACTTTTACGGCCACTTTCATTGAGAATATTTTCAATAAAATCACTTGTAATAATGCGTCATCTCGTGACGCCATCACAACACAGCTGTGTTACATTCAACATAAAACAAAAACAACATTTTTGTACAGACCAAGTAACTAATAGGGCAAAGTGAAATTTTCAAGTATATACTGCTGCCCAACAGAAAACCATGGAACTGCTGAACGAGTACTGTCCGTCTTTAGTCCTGAACGCAACTCGCAATCGGAGACAGATATAGACCTAAATCTTTAATCTTTATCTAAATCTCTTTTTCCATTTTTGGACCTAAATGGGTTTAAAAATTAATTATTTAATTAAAATTAAAATTATGGTTAGTTGATCTATTTCCCCCTAATATAGAGTATATTACGTGTGTTTAAAACTGATACAAGGGTCAAGACTACAAAACAAGATAACTTTGGTCACTAATAAAAAAACTGATAAATTTATATTTTTGTACAATGTTAGTTTGTTTTATCTTTATTTTTATAAGCTTTCCTCCTACCATATAAGCCTATACTTCATTCCAAATAATAAATAATCATTAAAAATTTACGAAATGTCATAATTAACCTGGCTGATCTAGCCAATCTCTAACAGGAGATGAGGTGATTATAACGTCAACAAATATGACAAATGGGTGGTTTATCAGAATGTGTAAGCTATTTTCAAAATGCAAGATATTAAAATTTAGCTATGCTACTCCAATATACATGTTCCTAATAGTATAACAGAGTAGGCCTAATTTTAAAATAAAATTAACTATTTTGACGTCTTTGATTTTTTTTATTATTGTCCTGAACCAAATTATACCATTTCATGGGATTGACCCATATCTATCAAACATTAAAGAACATAGTTAATCCTGCCTTTATCCTGGTACCGATGAACCAGTAATACCATCATTTTTGCATTGGTTTCCCGGTACTTTATCTAAGATTCAGTCATTGTCCAACCAACCAACTTTAGGATCTGACTTATCAAGAGTGGTTTTAAATTTCTTCTTAAGTCCATAACCATTTTTATAACTGTTGTGAGGTTCAGATATAAACTCCAGAATTATAGCTTTCTTTAAATAATCTGTGTGGAATCAGCCTGTGTAGATATCCAAAAAGTATGATCAGATTAAATATCCTTATGTTTAATAGGCATAAAGTAAAGTCCAATTAACATTTCAATTTTCGGGTAGACAGTATAAAACTAGCTTTGAAACTAAAAAAAACCCATAATTTTGTTTGGAATTATCCAGTCCATATGAATTTAGATCCTGAGCAGCCTCTGAATAAAAACTTTGGTACACCTCTAGTTGTGTCATTTCTTTTGGTAAAATGGACTAAGTTTGATTTTAAGAGTTGTGAGAAGAATCCTATAAGAACTTTACATATGTTGTTTCATGAAACAAAAAAGTGTATAGGGTGTTTTATGAAATATTTCAACAAATTTCAGAATTAAATTGTTCTTTACCTATTTAGTAGCCTAAGGCGTTTCCTCCCATTGTTTTCTCCCGCGAGACATTTTTCACATCATTTACAGGTATCAACTTCGCCCACGGTAGTGGGTTCAACATATATAAAACACATGAAACACACATATAATTACAGTTTTACGACCATGTCACACACATCCGCGAAATGATAGGTCACCTATCGCCTGTACAGCAGACTGGAGGGGGGTGACGTCACTAGTGATAGACAACTGCTGCATCAGCTGTTGAATACGTCTCAAAATGTGTATCTAAGACAGGAAAAGGGTGGATTGAACCTTGTGTGGTATCACGTGCCATCTCCTTCTCGGCTAATGAATCATTTCGCGGATGTGTGTGACCATGGTCCTAAAACTGTATATATATATCTGTTTCATGTGTTTAATATATGTTGACATCCACTACCGTGGGCGAAGTTGAGACCTGTACGCGACTGATGATGCATCGTAAATGATGCAAAACGTGTCTCGTAGCAGAAAACAATGATTGACACCTTAGGCTACCAAAAAGGTAAATAATAATTTTAATTTGTTAAATAGGTGTCATGGCTAAGGCTAATACCTACAAAAATTTCAGAAATCGAACACCAACTATACTAAATAGTTTCTTACTATTTCTGTGCAGTAGCAAGCTGGATTCGTCATATGAGTTGTCATCCCCCCAGCACTTTTCATCCCACCAGCAGTTGTCGTCCCACCAGCAGTTGTCATCCCACCAACAGTTGTCGTCCCATCAACAGTTGTCGTCCCACCAACACAATGTTTCTCATGACACCATCAATGGCCAAGACACAGTGCTGAGCCCAGGCACTGGTGGCCGTATGTATGTGAGCAGTGTTGAGAGCCGTTCCAAGGTTTACCCCATCCCAGCCTCGCTCATCACTTCCACATCTCCCAATGTTCGTATTTCATGTATTCCAATATATTATTAGTACATTTTACTATCTGATTTTTTTATTAAAAACTAACTACAAATATCAATGTTTTAGCCCTCCAAGTGCTATGACTTAACTTACTTAGAATTTTTATTTTTAAGCTCCTAAAAACATAAAACATGCTCTCCCCCTTAACCATATAGTCATAAAAGGAGCAAAACAGGTATTCACTGTAATCCCAATTAAGCCTACAAATTTCATCAACTTCCACCCAAGCCGGTCACCGTTGACTTAAGGTGGCCCACTATACCACACATTTGCAAGTCAAATTGGGATCGCTCTTGGTCGGGACTCGAACCCTAGCACTTCCGAATGGCTTAGAGTTTCGTTCGTCAGCGACATGCCCTAGCCACCTCGGCCACTGTGCCTAGTCAGAGAAAACGCTTATTTGGCCATAAAAGCATACTCAAGTGGCAAACTAACAAACTCAAGCAGCAGAACAGGGAACTATACGAGTGGTTGCATGTATTAGTTTGCAGATGGCAGCACCATGATAGTAATTGTTGCCTTTGATAGCGCTATACAATTTCACCTCACTGACATCGCACAGTGCGATGTTACCACTTGCAGAGTTAAACAAATTTGTGTCAATAAAGAATGAAGACAATATAGATTTGCAACACTTTAAGCATTTGACTCCTGTGAGATCACTTACAGATCATTCTATTACAGATATTGTGATGGAAAAAACACAATAAGGTTATTGTTTTTTCTCATCATGAGCTAAATGGGTAAGCCAATATTGTGCCATTAACAAGGCTCAAGAGCTTTTTCCTATGGAAAACCTCGCCCTGCTAATCTAGACTCAATTCTCCTAACCCTCATTCGCTCCCAATCCAGGATGATGTGTTTGGCTGTTTCTGAGCAGCTATTTATTTATTTTTCAGAATCAGAATACTTGGACTTAGAGTACAACCCCATTTCATCCAATTAGTCTATCAAGATGACACTAAATAAGGGACGACTTTTTTCATGGGCTTAGGATGCATCATCAGTACCACCATACTGGATTTTAGTCACACACAAGAATAAGAACCATTTTAATCTTTGCTCTTTATTACTCCTCATTCGATCAACATAAAAAGACAGTTGAGTGACATGGAATAAAATGTTTTATTTTATCAGAACTCATTTAAGAATATTTAAAACATAACTTTGTATATTGATACATTGTTGTTGTGTGCAGGGGTTCTCAATGACAACAGTGGAGAGCAGTGTAGACCACAGTCCACTCTCCACATTGGTGCACAAGACGTCATCCTCCAGCCTCAACGGTCTCTCCTCGCACTCCCATGCAGAGATGACTCAGTCCTTGGAGCAGAAGATGTTCAAGCAGACCTTCACCTCCACACAGACGTCCACCACCAAGTCCTACCGTGTCAATGAGGGCTGACTTCTACCAATTTGTTAAAATACTTCCCTTTCAGTTTGCTATTTCATTGGTGGGTGACACTTGTTAATCAAGAGGTTAGTGATAAATGGTGGGAAACATAAACCTGGATTTCTTTTTATTGTTCCAGTGTCTTCAGAAAAGTTGGGAATCACCAGACACGTCTAAAATACTTTTTTAGGCTTATAGACTTGAATGTTTTTATATTCTTCAAACTTAAATGATAAAATTTCATGTTATGAAATATCGTTAAGTTTTTGGTGAGGTAAATTCATCCTTATTTTGGATTCAGCCTTAAAGATTTCAGAAAGTTTAAAAATGTTATTTCCCACACTGATAGTGTCAGTCATTTAACCACCAAAGCTAACCTCTAAGGCCTTTGTATATTAATATTAATTAAAAGAATCAAATGTAAATTTTGTATTACTCTTTTATTTTGTACTGTTTACTATGTGTACAAAGGTAAATAAATCTCAAGAGTGAGTATAATTATAGGCTAAGGTGATATTAAATTGTCATCTGCACAAAATATATTCCCTACATGTGGGCATTCTGGTGCCCATGCTTACTGTCTATATTGGTGCTTTAAATTTATTAGCCAAAAATACATGTAGCAAACATGAAATGTAAGCCTTCCTTGATAGTTTTAATAAATATTTATCTATTATATTTTATTTTATCGACACTGAGTCATTTTAGTGCCTGTGTGCATATCATATGCCTGATAGTGAGTAAAAGTAGATTAACATAACTAGCCAGCAAATTTTATTTGAATGATAGCTTTAATTAACATTCAGATTTTTCATTGCTAGAGGTGTGCAATTGTAATTGCATTTACTTAATAATATCTGATCCTTATTCCTCATAAGTTTTCATCAATTGTAATATTAACTGTAAAAATCTGATTTCTTAGTTATCTTTCATAACCCACTGAGATGTCTAGTTCTCATCTAATATACATAATATAAATTTTTTTAAACAATTACTTTATATGTCCTACACATAAAGGGGTGCTGAAATATGTCGATATGGCTTAATATAATTATTTAAAGTTTAGTTAGATGTCAAACATTTTGTGAAATCGTTTGGAAAAAACAGATTACTTTTGTTTCAAACTGTTTACCTCCGATGAGAGTCAGGTATGAGGAGGTAATTATTGTTAGTTTAAGCATAAAATAAAGTCTTCCACCAATATATTAATTGCTTTATTTGTTAGAAAGTTGTATCTTTGACTTGTCCTGAAAATGAAAATTGTCTAAATAAATCAATAATAACATTTTAAGCTGTATTCATGCCTCAGCACCCCAGTACATATGTACGTATATAGAAACCATTATAATCATTTACTAAAGCATATTCGTCATGAAATTCATAAATATTTTTATGATGAATTGTCAATGACAAGTTCTTTTAATTTAATGGCCGGCCAGTCACTTTGTTATTTATTTTAATTTTTTTGACGGGCCTCAATGAATTTATTGTGCTAGTTAAGTTTAGAAATCTTAAAATCCCTTGAATGTATATGTACAGTATATTAAACAACCCAAAATAATATCTTTTAAAGTTTTATTTAGTTCAAAGTCAAATTGTTCATCTGACATTGCATGATCGGTGTAAAAAAACCATTGCTTAAATATATTTTTTCTTTGAAAATATTCTGTATTGATGTGTATCTCTAGTCAGAAAAGTTTCAGTAAGTGCAAAATTAATAGTCTTTGAATATCAAATTTAAATATAGTTTGATTTGTTTGTTACTCCAATTGTTTAATTTTTCTAAATAATGTTTATGTTTCATATGACACTAAAATATGTTAATGATATGTTCACTTTATATTCTCAAATGATTTATCATTAGCATTCTCATATAACTTTATTTTATTTTTCTCAGAAAAGTTATTGTAGATTGCATGCTATCCATTTTCAATTGAGATACTTGGAATAACGGATGTTAATGGATCAGTGCTTTGAAACTCCATCCATTTTATTCCTATGGTAAGAACACTTATGATATATATTTTTAGGAAATTATTGATTATTAGAAAATCATACTGTAATAATTAAAATTTTATTATTGTGAAAGTAACTTTTAATGCCTTAAGGAATCAAATCTATGTGATAATTTAACGAAGCGTGTATTATTGCTGTGTAAAATTTAGTTTGAACTGCTGGTTGGAAGTATCAGTTACACATTGTATTTCTTTTAATTGTGTTAACTTTTGAAAAAAATTAACAAAGATAATTAACATTTGAGGTTATAAATAAAAGTTATAACATTTTACTGTCTTATTTTTTCCAATTTTGATTCATTTTAATTTTTGATACACTGGGTCCTTGTTTGCTTGTCCTAGTAAATATGTCGGCCCCTGGATCTGTGGTGTAGTATGTATGAAATGCTGATCCTAAGTACGTTTGCAGCATATGTATGCTTGAACACAGTAGAACCATATCAAGAAATCTGCCTTGTATATGAGCAACTCTCCCCAGATGCTTTCTGACTTAATTATCACTGGTCAGGAGTACAACACGATGTTATTGTTAAGTCTTTTAGGTATACAAAGTGAACTGTTTTCTTACACCTTTGCCATTGTGAGGCAATGTCTAAAAGGCCTTTTTTACTAATTCTAATGTGACTTTTAGGTTCCAGTGACAAGAATACAGGGTTGAGTCTACCGCAAATAGGATGGCCTTATAGCGAAGGTCATTGAAAGGTATAAGAAAGAGAAAGGTGTGACGACACCCCCAGGACTGAACCTTGGTGCAACCAATACTTGCAATCAGAGTTGACGAACTCAAGGCAAACCAATACACAGATTGCTTCTTATTGACTAAATAAAATTCATAAGCTTTAGGGAGTTGTTCTCCTTTCCATATTTATTTAACTTATGCATCAGCCAAATCATGTGATATACAGTCAAAAAGCTCATGAAACACACATGATAGTTGCAATTGGCTTTCTGGCTTCAAAGGAGTCAAAAATGACCTCCACCAGTGATTCAACAGCTGTGAATCAAACACCTTGCCAAGATTGGGGAATCAATACAATTTGTCTGAAGCTCAAGAGACTTCAGTGGGAAAGGCCTTTTATACATCGATACAATGTTAGACCATTCTAAACGGTTTAGGAAAATTCCTTGAAAGATATTAAATTTAACAGAAATCACAGTCAAATTTTGGTTTGTGCTGCTTCTTATTGTTCAGTTACCCAAGGACCAGGTTGCTTTAAAAGAGTTTGAAGCTTTGGTGATTAATTCAACATTAGCCTTCTGGTTATAGCCTCATAACTTAACCCTGTAATCCTTTTTCTATTCAGAGGAATTCATTGCTGATTGAATTTCATGTAAACGAATTGGTTTGACACAAGTTACCTTGTAAAACAGAGTAAACCTTTGATGGTTTCTGGAGCAATAAAGTAATTATTTATTTGTATTTATCTGTGGTCTAAGTGAGAAAAATGCAGATAAAAGAGGCTGCCACCCTCAATAAATATATAAAAAAGGCATAACTATTGGTGAAATAAATTTAACATTTTTCACTATACTAGATGAAGAAATAGGTAAAATCACATTAATACTAAGTTGTATGTGAAGCGTTTTATATGGTCTGACAACAAAACAGTGTATAGAATACACTGTGTAATAATATATTTGATATATAAAATATAGTAAAATTTGTAATATAAACACAGAGAATATAAAGTCAGTAAGTATAATATCACTGATATTTAATTGACTACATTTTATTGTTTGTTAAACAAATAACAATCAATAGAGTGAATATCTAATTCATTTACAATTGTTTTCTTGGAATTAGTTTAATGAACAGCTATGAGCAAAATAATATGTAAAAGTAATAAAAATTGTTTAAACTTTACAATAAGCTCTTCATTGATAAAAAACTAAATTAATACATTTTAAATTTAAGTTCGTTATTTAGTAACTGATAGCAAGAATTATTTTAAGTAATAATATGTAAACTAAACAGTGTGAAAAATATGAAAACTTATTTGACTATTACTTTTGGAATTTCTTTAGCTACCCCTGTACCCTGATAACCTGATTTTATTAATTTTGCTTAGACTAAAATGGCAAACCTTTTGTATACTTGAAGTAAATGAATTTATATAGTAAGAAAACTTAAAACAAAATCATGTACAAGTACTTTCAATAAGTTCACAACGTAGTATATCAATAGCCCAAACGGCAATTTTAAATGGAATTTTGATCAGATTGCAAAAGGGGTCATGTAACCAAAAAAATTTAATATCCATTAAAAATTTTTTAAATACCAAATTTAAACAAAGGAAAATGTTCAACCTTAAACAAAATCATTTGCTTAAGTGAAAAACTTACTGTCATTTTGTCTGTAAAATTATTTACGATAACAAATTGATGTGATAAACCCATTGAATTAGGATTAGGTTGAATAGGCACTTCATTCAGATTGTAATGCTCTTTCATTTCTCTTTGATTGGTAATGACTAATGAAGTCAAGAATTTGTTCAAGAATGAAGAATTTTTATTGTCTTTAACCAAAATTGAAGTTCAAAAAGACAACTAACACAATTAAAGATTTACTAAGATTTTAATTAAATTTTGTATAAACATCATTAGTCATTTGAAAGAATATTTTTGTTTCAAAATTGAAAAAAATATATAAAATTCTAAATACAGGAAATTTAACTTGTTGTTAGAATAGCTCAAATGTTGATCCCAACAAATAGAAAATAATATTGTGAATGCCATTGTAGGTATTTTAATAAATTTATTCATTTTAGTTACCAACCTTCAATCCTGACCATGATTTATATTTTATAGTTTAAGTGAGTTAAAAATAATATGAACGCTACCTGCCTATGTTACAGGTTATGTAAAAAATTGGTTGTGTACATTTAACTACCTTAATATGGGTATTAAAGGCATGTTTTACAATTCAATTAATCTATTCAATCGAACAATTACTACCTAGTATCAAAATTACAAAATTTTTCTGAGAAGAAACATGAAAAAGGGTGTAAAAACACTATGTAAAACAAGTTTTCTTTCATCCGATAAATCATATATGGCTACGCTAATCACTATGACCTTATAAAATATATTTTGAGCTTTTATTTCGACTTATTTCATTAAGTACATTTAAAAATACCTACATAGAATTAAATAGATTCAGTTTTCAGTATAGCTTCAAAGAAATACTAATTATGAAAGCTGAAGATTTTTAAAATCTCATAAGTGTTTTTGATTAATTATGGAACATCTTCCATAAATATGTTAACCAAATTTATAGGAAATAAATGAACAGCTGTCACAAATATATAATGACTAACGAGTCAGCCAGTTCTTTGTATACTTCACTGACAATACATTGCAGTTAAAATATGAATGCAGAGCTGATGTGTTAAGGCAGTTTCCAGACTCTGGGTTACCAGAGAATATGTAATCAACTCTGTTATCCACAATCAAATGTTATAATAAACAAACATTCATAAATGTGTGTATATAAAGGCAGTATGTATGTCCGTCATTAACCTCCAGTTAACATTAATATTTAGGAAATGTTTTGAGGCCTACGCTAATTAAACCCGAGTCCTCATTAATATAGAGGAATAACAAAGATATGAATACACATAAACATCAATTTGACATTTCCTAAAGGCATTTGGAGGGGGCTGAGATTTGCCAGTAGGGGAGACCTTGGAGAGAGCTAGCCTGCAGAGTTTTGAAGTTTGTCTATGAGATCGCTCGGGCAGAAGACTCCCTTCTCCGTCACAATGCCAGTGATCAGTTCCGCTGGGGTAACATCGAATGCAGGGTTCCAACATGCGATACCTGAAAAAAATCAGTAATTCAATTTATAAATTTAGGGTGGATCGATAAAAGGCTTCTTTGTTTGAAATTCATTATTGGTGATGGTGGATTTATATTTAGATTTGTACTACGGACATTTTTTGTCACGATTTTAACTTTTGTTTATTGTTTGTAAGTTTTTTGACTGCTTTAAACTCTTGTTTTCAGCTCTATACCGGCTTTATCCAGATAATGTACTAATCGTGTTATGTTTTAGGTACTAGCTCACCTGAGGACGGGATCTGATTCCAGATCCAGAAAAATGGTGAAAATTTGTTTTACTTAAAATCGTGATAAAAAATGTCCGTAGTAAAAATCGAAATAAAATAAAGGGCTCTTGCACTTTTTTCTCAACAAATTTCTCAACCCTGCTGGGATTTATGCTATCCAATATTTTCATGTATCAAATTCCAAATCTGAAGCACTCTGAGGAGAAACGTTCTGTTTTACTGATGCCATTTCCAACAATTCAATGTAATTGTAAACTATAAAAAAACCTTTTTAGTTTAGTAAGTTAACTGTGTAGGTTTCAACAATGCTAAAATAATCTAAGTAGAGAGTGACAGCCGTTGAAAAGTGATTCACTTGTCAACTGTTTCAAAAATAGGCCCTCAAATATAGCTACTTGCCAACTGACGTAACCACTATAGAGTATAGAAGTGTTGTTTAGTGAAACTGCTGAGTTTGTTCTTGGTACTGACCAGGTGCGGCTATCCTCATGCCGTTCACATGAGTCATTTCCTTCTCAGGCCTCTCTTCAATGACTATCTGTTTTCCACTGGCTACAGTGAAGTCTATTGTTGTAAGTGGAGCAGCTACATAAAATGGAACTCCGTGACGTTTAGCTACGACAGCAATCTGATAAAACAAAAAAATAAATTTGAATGGTTGGTGGAATCAAACAAATATTTCAATAGTTTGAATTCAATCCAAGAGATGGTATCGAACTATAATATGCACACACTTGCACCGTATTACAATAAAATGTAAAAAAGTACATAAATACAGAAGCTACTAATTTTTTAATTTATTAAAACAAGAGCATAGTTCATATCATCATACTAACTAAAATCAATCCCAAAGTCAAATTATTGAAATTATTACCATAGTTAATTGTTGTATTTTGCTCTTTTGACCTGAATTCGTCATAACTTGACAGCAACACCGGTCTGCACAGGCATCTAGCTACACATGTAACCTTTCCTCGCTAAATTTTTGCAAAAAAATTAGATTTTTATTTGTAGTTATTATTATCTTTAACCCTTTGAGGTCGAATAAATTTAATGACAAGTACACCCCAGGAGGTAATTAATTTAGGCTATTTATGCATGGATTTAAACATTCTTATTAGTATAAGTATAGGTGTATGTGCCCAAACTAATAAATGCAATCATGAGGATTTATCTTTAAGTTACTGTTGTAAAATATAAAAATAAATAAACTAAAGAGAAATACTAATATTAACGAAATTAATTAATAAATTAATATTAAACTAATATTACTAATATAACATTGCCGACACTTACTCCACAAGAATCACTATCATAATCATTGTTTAGTAATTCATCTATTTTTTCGTCTGTAACTTTAATCAACAATTGTATAGTTCCCTAGCCGGCTTCTTTATCGCTTTGAAGTTTCCCCAAATATTTTCCTGTGAATCTTCCATTCTGTCTTTTCCACCTGTTTAATTCATTTCTGTCCTTCTATTATTGTGGTCTCGGCTGTGCACAACACTTCTAGGAGAACTACAGTGTTGTAGTATCGCAACTTGGCTTATCGTGAGATATATTTTTTATTGTAATGTCTCCATGTAAATTTGTAATCCTTCTACAGTTTCAGAATCAGACAATCTTTATTCATTATATCACAATTACAGGATCAGAATGGCGTCACACTTAATATCACATATAAATTAATATAAAATAAAGTCCAAATATTCATCAAACGAATAAAAAGCTTTACTAATTATGTAATTTTTCAATTTTCATTTGAAAATATTTATTTCATTGATCTGTTTTATGACCCTGGGTAATTTGTTTAAAAATTTGACTCCAGCGGCAGTTGGTTTTTTACTATAAAACTCCAGGTTGTGTATATTTATGGCTGGGTATTTTTTGTGTTGCCTATTATAGTCATGGTGTGTGCCCAATAATTTCGTAGACATTATTTTCATATCGATAAAAAAAACAGTCCAATACGTAAGACAAGTGCAATGTATTACAGGTCTACATTTGATGTTGCTGTCTTAATTGGCTTTGAGGGATAAATTCCATTATTTATTTTTGTTTCAAGGCATTTGTTCCTTTATAACAATGGATGACCTAATTTTTCCAAGTAGGCCTACCAAGAGATTGCACGGCAAAGTGTTGTTTCCCTTCCAAGAAGTCAAAAAATCCCTTTGCGTAATGGCAGGCAGTTGCGTACAATCACTCGCCCAAGACTAAGTGTGTCACGGGCAGTAACTATAATTTGCAGGGGCGAGGATGGAATTTATGCATTAAACTTCGCCTGTCACTGTTGCTAAGCTAATTTGTTTTTGCAGATTGGGGATAAGCCGCAGCGTGATTACCTTGCAAATAATCGGGAGTCTACAGTATACATATTTGTGCATTATACAATTTATTTTTGTTAATTTAATTCAGCCTACAAAGTTTTGTGTATTCTAACTCTTATCTTTATACTTGGAAATTTTATGTTATTTTCTTGGCAAATAAAGAAACCTACCTGATAGGTGCCAATCTTATTCGCAGTATCCCCATTGGCTGCTACCCTGTCTGCACCGACAACAACTGCCGAGATACGGCGTGTGCGCATCAATGCTGCCACAGCGCTGTCACAGATCAATGTTGATGGAATTTTTTCATGGACTAGCTCATAAGCTGTGAGACGTGCACCCTGGTTGTACGGTCGTGTTTCAGTGCAGTACACATGTTCTGAACAAATTGAAACATAAAATAGTAATTTTTATGTCTTTTAGCAAATAAGAATCTACATATTTCTTTCTTAAAACCATGTCATTTGTTTCCGTTTCAATTCTTGGCTAGTTGCCATTGAGATCCCCTAAATTCTATTTAAATGATTGTTATTCTACATATTTAATAATGTGACATTGATAATGCTGATGAAATGAAATATGGTACCGTCGTCCTGTAATCCAGCTACTTGGAGATCATGAATTGTGGATAGTTATGAGCAATGGTCGGTGGGTGTAGTGTTCTATTGTGTGGATCAACGTCTGCACTATTGAATACTGCATTAATTCGCTAGGACCATCCTCATAATAGACCAGTTCGTAATTCAGAAGCAGTGGTTCAGACTTCATGTTAAACTGTAGGTCCCTTAGTTTCCATCGGATGTTGGGCTATTAATTAACAGTCATGTCTAAGGAACATGTCAGCTCAGTAACAAGACTACAAGATCGCGCCACAATCATCTTGCACTCAATCCTCATTTATACTTGGCTTAAAATACCTACTTCGTGGTAGGGTCGCCATTTCAATAATCTAATTTAATGATTATTTAAGAGGTGAAGTCAGTACTAACACATCCTCTCTACCACTTAACCTCAAACAAACAAAACTTGTGTAGAACCTCCAACGGTTTACTATTTGACCCCTTGTGGTTTATCCTTTTTGGCACTTTTGCCGACTTTTATTAAAAGATTCACATATATATTATATAATAGTAACAATACAGTAACTATATCATATTTTATACCATTTTAATCTAAATTAAATTATCTGTAAGAAAATAGTAATACCTTTTATCTTTATTTTGGTTTTTATGAGTGCATCCACTTGACATTGATAAAAAAAATTGTCAAACAATTTCTCAAAGTTCGCTCCCCCACAAAGCACAGCAAATAAAAACCAGTCATAAACTAAATATAGCAGAGTTTTTCAAAATTTAATAAAAAAATAGAAATATACATTTTTACACACTTAAATCACAGCTATCCATTTTAAAATTGTAAAATTAACAACATACAAATGAGACAGAAGACAAAGAACTCTTGACTCATAGAGTAAGCAACCCGGGACAGACCTCAGCGGAAAGCGTATAACCTGTAGATTACAATGATACTATATTCAATGTAGTTTGAACCAAAAGTGTATTTGCACCATTGCTTTTAATAAAAGCTTTTCTACCGTCGATTAATCAACGATAAACCTTTCGAGGGTTAGCTAAGATATCAAAACTAAGAAGTAAATAATGCCTTAAAATAAAATTTAAAAAATACTCCATTCTCTCAATCACTAAATCACTGTCACCCCAGCTCCCACCCCGACAATGATACACATCACCCGACACCATCCCAACCTAAAATGAGACATCACCTCTGTCCCACACGAATATTAGGGAAGAAGCTGCTTCATGAATCACCTGTAATCATCATTGTGTAGTAGTTTATACGTCCGGACGCTTCTCGACCAGGTAGCTCAGACAGTAGCCTTCAGCACTGAATTATTGCAAAACCCGAGTTTGAATTCTGAATGACAAAGTTAAACTTTTTAATGTGATCGTGAAGAAATTTTGCTGTCTGTAAAATCTTGCCTCTAGCTCCTCCGCAAGCATCCATTGAAATCAATCTTACAACATTTTACTATAATCTTTTTTTTACTAGGCCGACTTGTTAGTACAATTTAGTTACGTGAAAATTTTAATGGTGATAAATAAGTTATTCTACAATTAATTGTTTCGCCAATGTCTGAATTTAAGAGTCAGGATAGTTTTAACTATTGAATTGTTATTAACGTATTAGAATATAAAGTGTCTATTCGCTATTTGGGTGTCTAAATGTACATACTGATACTCGGGTTGGGTTTGGTTTAGTTCATGGTATAATGATAAACGATACCATCAACAATTTCAGTAAACAATGAACCTCTACTGTTCTTGGTTTATAATTTATCTAAGAAAAAAATCTGTTTCCCTAAGAAATATTGACGTTATGTGGGACGGTAACAGCATACGTTGAATATATACTTTAGTTTTATGTAGAATATTACGTATAATACGGTTTAATATTTGCACTTTTCAAATTAACTTAAAATTATAATCTAACAAAAAAATATAAATTTGTAATATAATACAATAATGAAATATTTTAATAATAAAACCACAAATGAATCATTTATATCAGCGTATGGCAGACGACTTCCGACTCAACAGTAAACAAACAAACGCTGTCAGCTACTCTATTTTTTCATAGTCATTTATCAAAAAATTTTAAGGTCGTACCTGGTCAAATTTAGACCGTTAATATCTAACGGCGGATTCCACTCTAACGGCGAGTGTTGAAATCAGATTTCGTCAGTCACAGGGCTATCTACAGTTAAAACTAGCTTAACGGCAGTTTCAGTTTTAGGTGAAATCGGGCCTAAGTCACTTGAACACTGTCACATTGCTCGGGGAAATGAGCCCGAGATCCTGCAGAGGTGACCGAAAATTCCCGAGTAGTTTTGAGTCTACACTGCACTTGCCATTCAGTCAGTTCAGTCCAGTCCACTCCTCTGCCGTCTTGCCTGCTTCATCACAAACACTTAGATTAGGGAGCTTGTGCAACAACGTATTGTTGCTAACCCTTTAACTGCAATATTTAACCGTTAATTCATTTAAAAGATGTTTCATAGTTACATAATTACGGTTATTAGCAATACTAATATTTTTACTAACACTAATAAAGCAGTTTACCGAATTCCTGTTCAAAACTGTATTATATTAACAATTCCTGTACATTTCCTGGTGAAACAACATTACCGTACAATTCCCCATCTCCCTTGATTCCCGGTCGCTGCACACCCTGCGACCATGTTTCAAATCTATATTAATATAAATATAAATTGGAAAAAGTTGTATGCAGTACATCAATAACTTTAGATTGTATGAATTTAAATATAAGCATTACTAAGCAAAACCAGTTTTTTATAACAATTCCCTAACCCCAAAACCTAACGAACTTTAAGTCTACATTGTATTAAGTTCAGGAGTTTCTACTTATGTTTCATTAACTTATACTTATACTACACTTTATTTTATACTTGAATTTCTAAACTTTTAAAATGTTAAGTAACTTTATGAAAACAATTTAAAAATATTTTACATTATTGTCTCTGAAAATACATCTAGATTGTGAAATATGAGTATGGGAGTGTTTGAACTGACCAATCTTGTCCCGAGCATGGAGTGAGCGTATGATCCCGAGTGCAGTGCCATAAGCTGATGTTGCTAAGGAGCCCGTATTGCAGTGGGTCAGCACTCGTATCAGCCCATCACTCGCCTGTTGCGCTAGGATGGCATCTGCACCAGCTTCCCCAATGGCTTTATTGTCTGCCAGATCTTTCTTTGGCATCTCCTCAATGGCTTGAATAAACCTTTGATAGTTTAAAAAGATCATTATTAATTTTAAATCCATTTATATATATATATAACTTATAGACATGGTATATTTTATCCGAGTGAATGAAAAAGTTTGAAAGGTTGAACTATATAGTATTGAAATTTTCTACAGAATTTCAACTATACACTGTGTATACAACGTTACAGGTCTGCTGTAGACATGCTGTATAAATGAATATCATTGACGATAAAATGAAAAATGTTTAAAAAAACCAATTTTGTTGATTTTTTTCAGTCATACTATTACAGTCATGTGCAAATTAATCTGAACAGCATGCTAAATTTGCGTTATTAGTGTTGGCACCCTACAGATGTGTTTGTATTATTTTCACATGTGATTTCATTGTTGAAACATATCCTGCGACACATTTAAAAATTATATTTGTGTTTTTAATTATTTATTTTTGTTATTACCTTGGTTCTTAGTTTTTAAACATTTTGAAAACAATGCCCTGTTTTCCAACATGACCTTGTTACGCTTCCAAGGCAGTAAGGCAATTTATGGATGAACAAGGTAATTTATGCTTGGAGTGGCCTTGGAAACTCACCAGACCTGAATTCCATAGAAAATCTCTGGGCAATTCTGAAGAAAAAAATTGAGGAAGAAGGATTGCACAACAAAAGAGAAAATTATTTCGTTACTTATTCAAGTTTGGTTCCGAGACCCTGAGGTACCAGAAATGTGCAAAAAGGTAGTAGACTCAATGCCAAAATGACTTAAAATGCTTATTCAAACAAAAGAAGGTCACACTAATTACTAAATTGTATATTTTTGCCAGAAACTATATAATTAAACTAATAAACGTAAAGTTAACTGGAGTTTGTTTTGTTCAGATTAATTTGCACATGGCTGTGAGTCATACGTATTAAGATTTTCATCTTCTATATTGAAACTTTTGAAGTTAGTCTCAGCTTTAGGACCCATTGTGAGAATTAGTGTATTTTTTAAAGTTTCATCAGATTCTAAGGGCAGTTTTGAAGCAGACCCATGTCTTTTGAATGTTCGGACCAAATTTTCTTTTCCGGGTCAACTAAAGACAAGGGTTGCGGAACCTTTATATTTAAATTCTTTCAAATCTGTATTGAACAACTGTAATAAGCTTGGAACAGTAGAACCTCGCTAATCCGTCACCTGCAGGACCGGGGGTATGGTCGGAACAACAAAAAGGTTGGATTATCAGAGGAACTCGTTAACATAAAAACAAACTTAAACTGTATTTCGAACAAAGAATATTGCATCAAGATTTTATAAAAAGCTACTGTACTGATGAACGCTACAGAAAGCCTAAAAACATTGAATAAATTAATTATTTAATAACAATAACGTACAAAAAGTGTCCATTATGTACTTAAAGAGTATGCTGTAGTGACAAGAAAGCATAACACTACAATACTGTACGTGGCCTAGGTACAGTTGCTGCATCATGTAGCCTAGACGTCACACTTCACACTTTGGTTTCTTTAAAGTTTTCCGACGTTTTAGTCCTCTTTCGTCTTTAACTAACATAGCATGACTTTCAATATGTTTTCTATTTTTTCGCCAGTCTTTAATGGTTGTAATACCCACCCTAATTTCACTAGCGATTTTTTGAACATACTCACCTAGCACGTTTAATTTCTCGGCTATGGATAGGGTTACATGCTTCCGTTTTGCACCAGACATTATATACAGTACAGTTGGCACTTGATAATCCGACACTTATGGGACCGAGAGTGTGTCGGATTACCGGAAACGTCGGATTTCTTAAAAACTTATATTTCTTGCACAACCCTAACTGTAGAATTAAGAAAAGTATACTGATGTTCATTATTAAGTACTTTAATTCTATTAATAGTTCAAATAAACAATTTACAAAGTCTTTTTTTACAGAAAACTACTTAATGAATACAAAATACTGTATGACATTTATCTATAAACATAACTAATACACAACGCACACATAACATAACTATAAAACAGTTATAACGTATAGGCATAACGTGAAACATAACCTACATTATATATTCAATAAGGCCTACCTGTATTAACACTTTGCACATAAATTCTGAATTGAATACTGTCAGTAACAAAGTAAGCAACGCTCTTTACTACGCACTAATTTATTATACTCAACAAGGTAAGGAACTAACGGACCAGAAGACGCAAGAATCCTGTCATAACACGAATAAAATTTCTGTACTGTACAGATGCCCGTTGCGGCGTCGGACTACCAAGTGTGTCGGACTGTCAAGTGTCGGATTATCAAGTGTCAACTGAACGTTTGTTCAAAACACTTGTTTACTGTACCGAACGTTTCACAAACTACATTTTAAAAAAATACTGCAACTATACTATTTTACGCCAGCTCCTACACTACTAACCGCATCAAGTGTTGTTGCTACTCTGACTGAAATACACACTCACGATGTCACCTGTCGATGCGTCATCAACAGGTTTCAACTTGAACGGAGTTACGAAGTAAACAAATGCTGTAAATTTCCGCTAGTGTGGTCGGACTAAGCAAGGAGAATGACGCCGAGGCCGAATTAGCGGAAGTCTGTTGTGCCGACGGGCACGGTCGGACCAACCGAGGAGTCGGACCATCGGAGGTTTGACTATCGAGGTTCTACTGTACTTATTGAAACTAATTTTAGTTTCTCAAAATCCTCTTGCCTTTGTTTTCTCTCCAGTACATTTTTACAAACTATGACAAGTAAAACACTTGGTAAAACAAGAATAAAAATTTCAATACTTTCTTAGAACATAAATAATCGAAATAGAAATAAAATTAATATATGATTTTACAACCACATGACGTATCAAGATCAAACTGATCAACTGATTTTTGCAGGGGATCAGAACAGAAACATCAAGTGTCAAGAATTCAGTAGTTAAACCAATTTTTTTTACAATCAATAAAAATTATAGTACATTTTACTAAACAATGGGGCTAATACTTGTAATTTTAATGTCAGATCAGATGAAACATAGTTGGCCTAATAGTGGGTCTGTTGACGAGTACAAGAAACCTTTGTTGGTGTATAATTCTCTTCAGTAAATTGTTGATGAAAATAGAAGAAATTCCTTTTTGGGTTCTCTTATAATATATATCTTAACCTCTTAAAAGTCCACGAACGCACTGGTGCATCTACAGCATAGCCATATCTACATAACACAGCCAAATCTTTAGAGACCTTAATAAAGAATAAAATTTTTGGTGATAAGAAAATGTTTACTTAAGGTATAATACTCACTTAGCCTTCATCTGATCGGAATCAACAGATTCGTCTTTATCTAACTCATTGACAAGATTTATCAGTTGATCTGCCGCCGTCTTCATGTTGACAGCAGTGGGTCTAGCAGACACTAAATAGTTGAGTTTTCCCTCGATCTCACGACGCAGTCTTTTTTTCTCTACTGGTAACTCTCGTTGCAACTCGACAGCCAGGCTGAGGCATCCCACAATGGCTATAGCTGGAGCACCTCGCACCTGTAATAAACCATTTAGTAGTGAGTTAAAGGGCATGT
This sequence comes from Nephotettix cincticeps, assembly GCA_023375725.1. NCBI lineage: Eukaryota > Metazoa > Arthropoda > Insecta > Hemiptera > Cicadellidae > Nephotettix > Nephotettix cincticeps. The sequence continues at coordinate 16,087,750 of CM041784.1, forward strand.
CCAAAGTCATAATCTAAGATTCCTTACTTTTCATAGAAGTTGTTTAGGCACCTGCATATAAGTATAAGTAATTCAACAGTTACTGTAAATGGCAACTAGTTTCAGCCCAAAAATTAGGCAAATCTTCATACAAGATGTCAAATATAGCTTCACAGGAAGATTGTCAAGAGTAGGCCTATGACCTATACCAAAGGCTTATTTAGAAGTAAAATAAGCAATAAAGGAAAGAAATTTGGCAAAAATAGAAATGGACAAGGTTAAACAAAGTTCTGATGACAGAGACTAAATAATATTAAACCTTTATTGTCGGATAGGTGTTTTAAAGATTGTCCTCTCAGGTCGGATGGGCCACTTTACTGTCCACAACTGTTTCCATGGCAGCTCGGTTACTACACTAACCTTAATGTCTTATGAGGTCGGAACGGCCACTTTTGTGGCTATGGCCACAAATTATTTTTTGCCATAGTAATCGGATGGTTATTAAAAATGTATATATATTACAAATAGTTTGTAATATAGCCACCAAAGTGGCTCATCTGACCTCAGACACCAAACAAACCAAAGTTGATACGAGCTACCTGAGAAAGTAGCAGCTGCCACAATTGTGGCCCACCCCACCAGAGAAGATAAAGCATCTTCAGCCAACTTAGAACTGGTACAGAAATCATGAAGGCCATTCAAGTGGCCCATTCGACCTCAGACACCAAACAAAACCAAAGTTGATCCGAGCTGCTTGAGAAAGTAGCAGCTGCTACATTTGTGGCCCACCCGACCAGAGAAGACAAAGCATCTTCAGCCAACTTAGAGCTGGTGCAGAAATCATAAAGGCCATTCAAGTGGCCCATCCGACCTCAAAGAGTTAACAGCCAAGTGTGCATTGGTGCTGACAGAAAAAAATAAGTTTAAAAATACTGATAGCAGAAGGAAAGGAAAGATGTTGGAATGAATTTAATCAGAGGCTTTAAACGTTAGTCTACAAGGTCATAAAAAGAAAAATATAAATCTTTTGAAAGTATCAAAGCACTTGAAAAATATGCTGGTGTCCTCGGAGCCAAAGAGAATGAGATTATAGAATCAATGAAAAACTGCTAAGTTAATTACTGGATGGAGAATCAGAAAATATTGAAGACATCCTAACAGAAGAAATACAACACAACAGAAGAATAGTTTTAAGTCAATGAAATATGAATCTTTCGGAATAAATTAAGTAAATGCTGATATAATCAGGCTCAGCAATGACAGGAGCATAAGAATCACAGGTAGACGGTAGGACACTAAGTTGGATGTCGGGACGACAGTTGTCAGGGGATCGGAAGGGAGGTAGAACTTTCTTTATTTCCCTTAATTATTTCATTTTACTTATTTATTATTATTTTACTTACTTATTTCATTTACTTCCCAAAAAAAAACAACCTTCTAAACAAATTTTTAGAAAAATATCATTTAATACAGTAGAAAAAAATGATAACCATATAGAAAGAATAGTCTCAAATATTATATCAGACATGAATGTAATAACATAGCTTAGATGGGTGAAAAATGGCTCAATGTTAGGTCTACCCCAAAAAGATGAGCAAGAAAAGTTTTTCAAGTTTTGTCAAATGACAATGTCAAGTGACTGAGACCTTTATACCAAAAATACCAATAAAAACCACAACACCATACAAAATACCATAATACCAAAAAAAGTTCTTCCATCTGGAAATATGCAAAGGTCAACGTAAATATTAAAAATAATTTAAAAGCCACTCAAAAACTGAATAATTGAAAAAAGCAATTAAAATACTCATTTTCAAAATGAGTATAATATATATCTAAAAGATTTTTTTTCTTGTAAGGTCCATTGGACCACTTCAGTCAAATAATAAATATCTCATCTTCTCGCCCTTAATCGTACCCTCTCCCAGTACTGCTTCATTCTCTGGGACAGGGCAGCCCACTCAGCATCTGAAATAATTCGGTTTGGCATTCTACGGACAATTTCTTTGAATCTGATGTTATAAATTATTATCTCTTTTAGCTTATTTGATTTTGTTGTTAGATCATCCAAAGTAAGGTTCAATTCCTCCAAGTCCTTTTTGACCTCCCGAATCCACACCGGACCAGTTCTGAGTTCCCACATGTACTCAACTAATTTTCTCAGGATATGTCCAAGAAAGAAAATTCTCTTCTTACGAATTGTATCAGTAACTGGTTTAATGGTTTTATATACTTCTCTGGTTGGTAATACTCTCCAGGAACCATCTATGAATATTTTTTTACCAATACATGTTCTGAAAAATCTTCTTTCCAAAGTCTACACCTTTTTGACCCTATTTTTCTGACTGAGCTTTGCCAAGGTCTCGCTGCAGTAGGTGATTTCTGGCTGCACTACTGTTTTGTAGTGCCTTATTTTGGTGCCAATGGACAACAAATTTTTGTTGTATGTATCTCAGGTACATTTTTGGACTTTGAAGAGCTTTTTGGAACGCTCTTCCCAAGTATAACGCTCGTTTCCATTACAATTAATGATTTCTACAAGATACTTGAAATTTTCTACAATTTCCAAACTGTTGCCATTCATCTGCACCTTTCTTATCACCAATGGATTAATGGCCATGATTTTAGTCTTTGCGTAGGAGTTTTTAAGACCAGTTTTTGCAGCTAAAATCTCTAGGCTTGTTATTTGCATCCTTAATTGTCCCATACTTTCTCCCAGAAGAGCGAGATCATCTGCAAAACCTAGGCAGCTCACCTCAATCTTTTCTTGCTGTTTCTTTCCCAATTTTATGGTTTTTGGTTTTTTTATGTTCTTTTAGTTTTTTTATTATTTTTATTATTTGTTTTTTTTATTTTTAGTTTTTAATATAAATCTAAAAGATTTATATCAAAAACTTTTCTTACCATTGTAATTGGACGTGTTACACTATACAGTATATATTATTTTTTTATGACCAATAAATGGCTTTTTCAGTTTAATTCAGTCTAGGTTGGCTGTAGCTATTCTTTTTTATGATTTTTATCATTCAAGTAATTTACAATATTTTAGTAGGTATATAATAAAAAAACAAATTACAAATTACAACATCAATATATTACTTAGCTCATAATTCTTATTATCTTGTGTTAATTTGCTACGATAATAAATCACAATTGTGTAATCTATAAAATATCAAAATTTACTTAAACACAACTAAGGTTGAAGCATGTAAACCTCCCATATCAGAGTCATAAACAGTAAGTTTATGGATCAGTGGATACTGTGAGTTCCACTAACACTCACGACTCAAGATTCGTTTTATTTGTCACGAATAAAATATTTTCAGTTAATATTAGTGGCTAAAATAATTGATTTGTGATGAAAAAACATAACCTGAGCCTTATCCCTGCCTTTGAGACTTATTGTTAGTCGTTATATTTTGATATACCGGTATATCATTTCATTAATAGTCATTTATATTTTTATTTTAGTTAAACAAACTTTCTTCTAGAAAAAATTTTAAAATATATTGTAAAAAAGATGTTACCCTTCATGAAACATATAAAATCTTTTAGTGTAAAAAAACCTGAAGCCTACTTAAAAAAAGAAAATATCTAGGGCTATTAATAAAACAAAATGTACTATTTATTTTTTTATTTGATTTTTTTGTGTTATATAAGGGTCATCTTATAAGTAAATACAATTTCTTAAGTTATACTTTCTTATATCCGCGTGTCTGGCAGAACGGTCTAAAAATGGCACAAAATTTTTGCTCAGGTAAGATCAGCACTGTAAAAAAAATCCTCCTGTTGCCATGATGCACTCAGTAATTAAAGAGCTAGTTAAGCTCAGATCTAGGGTTAACCAGGGTCAACAAGGGATCTAGGATCTAGGGATCTAGTAATAGGTCGGTCTAGCAGACAGATAACGTATGTTCAAAAACATTCATATTCAAACTTTTTGAACATAAATTAAATTATTTAAGTCTTAAATTTAAAAATAAGTGTAGAAATAAACTCAAAGATTCAAACATTTTTTACTACCGTTCAATGTATAAATACAATGGGCAAAGTCAACATATAAAATAGAACAATTAAAGAACTTAACAGAAGTGTAAACAAAATATGGCTACTTAGACCTTCAATCATATTTCCTACATTTTTTTCTTTTCAGATATGTTCTATCCTACACATATCAGAGTGTTCAAATAGGTCTATTATCAGGGAAAAATTCAAAAATATAATTTAAAAAATAAACTTACAAATACTTAAAATAATTTAAAAAACCAGATGTTATGCTGGCCAGCAATAGACACCCGCTCTCAGTGTCGGTGTCTATAACGACAAAGACACTACATCCATAGAGAGGATGTCCACGCATGTGCGAGAAACCCACGTTAACAATTAGGTTCCTTAGATGTCATTGGCTATAGGACTACTAATTAACCTACCATCGGTCCCCCTGTTGTGGCATCTAACAAAACCATATGCTCTACAGAAAATTTGTTTAATCCTAAGTCTATCACCCCAGGACTCAGTAAATGCCTCAAGGACAATGTGCCACACATGTTTCGCATCATAAGTTAGTGTTATTCACATCCTGTGGTCACCAGTGGGGAGGGGAGAAGTAAAACACGCATGGTCCGTTAGTCTATCTATTTACGTTATCTATTTACAAGACCAATTACATCAGTCCAGTTGCTAGCCGATATCTATAATCGAGACCACTAGCGTTAGTGTTTGATGATATATATGTATGTTTTTAGACCGATTTGTGTTTTGTACATAGTTGTTACTTACTTAGAAAAGTGTTTAGAACTTGTAGAATAATGATCTACAATTCCTTGAAATGTCAAAGAAAGTAGACGACAATATTATTTTTAGTTGGATAGAGGAAGAGGATAGTTTTAATTCTGAACATCAAGAAAAAAATCAATTAACACCGTTGCGACAAAACCAATTGCAAAGAGCACAAGGAAGAAACCTAGTGGCCTTCTGGTTCCACAATTGCAGCGCTCAAGAAAACTAATTATGTAAATATGTTGTAAATATTTATAATTACTAAATTGAAACCCAATTTACATTTCCGTTCTTTATTATAAAATTAAAAATATTCAATAACTAATTCCGACTTATTTATGACTCCAGATAACTATAAAATTTTTTTAAATTTTGTCTAAAAATATTATTTAATCTTGTGTATTATTTTAACAACACTTTAAGGCTACCATATATATTTTTACACGTTTAGGCTACCATATAGGCTATATAATTATAAATATACAGTAATAATAATGTCTAACTAAAGGTATAAGTTCATAAAAAAATCAAATCTAAGGAAAACGCAGTGTTAGATGCGCTATACTATACCCTTGACCGATAGGGTTGGGCAGAATGACGGGACCGATGGTGGGTTAGCAGACATAAGGAACATGCCAGCATTAATCAGGAACAAGACTACAAGATCGCGCCACAATCGTCTTGCACTCATGTCTAATTAATACTTGGCTTAAAATAACTACCTAGAACGCTATTTCAGAAAAGGAATTTCTCTAAAAATTATCTCTAAAAACCCCAAATATTCTTCTTTTCAGTTGCATGTTTTATTAGTTACTTAGTAGTTAAGGTAGACCTATAGTTGATTTGGTGTTCATATATATATTAATCTATTTTGATGTTAAAAAATAAATTAATTAGGGCGTCCAAAGTTAAAAGAAAAATTACTTTACAGAGTTATTATAGTAGCAATTAGCCTAGTAAATTTATTAACTTATTGGTCATTAAATTTCTGTACCTTATAAAATCAAAAAGTTTATCTATTCTTAATTTAGGCCTATATTTTGATTGATTTTGAGAGATTTTATTATTCATAGCTAGTTTTATTTTTACAGGAATAAAGTATAAGTTAATTTGATTCAAATTCAATATTGCAGGAGATAGGAATTTTTGCTTTACACTTATATAATGGAAATACTCTTAGGAAAACAGTTTTAAGCTTCATTTTATCCGAATTGTTATGAAATGGAGATTCAATTTGGAGTTTGTCAAAAGAGATTTTATTACAAGTAAAGGCATATTTTGACTACCATACTGGGAAATAAAAGTCCCTACTCTGCATCAAAATTCCGGTTACTCATTGAAGGTCGATAATATAAATAATATAAATTGTTTAACAATGAGTGTTGTGTCAACTAACTTATTAGTTAGTACAGTAGTACTCCTTAGCCTATTTAGTATTAGTAGTAGTAGTTAGTTATTAGTTGTGTGGACTAACTTATTTCTTTCTATAACAAGGGGGCTATAATTCACTTTAGACTATGAATACAATCAGCGCCTAACTGTCCAGTTACTTTGCTAATAACAATTGTAGGATTTACTGCAACCATGAATCTATAAAACTAACCTATTTCATACATACACATAATAAAAACCCATAACTTTGCTCTATGATTGGTAGACCCTATTGGTGACCAACTAACATAGAGAGGCAATGATCACCACTTAATATGATTTTTTGATAATCATATTGGGCTATTGGTTTACCTAACAATTCTAGTATTAGTTATTAATGATAATTTATAGATTTCCATCCGGTAAAACAGATCCACTAACCTGCATCGTATGTATGGCCTTCCAACCATCTTCTACACCATTTATAAAAATATATTTAGACTCCATGGGTAGAAGTAATTGATCTAGGATTTTCAGTTCACCATTCTGATATTTTATAGCTTCTAGAGTCATTGTTAATATGATGCTATAAATTTAACCTAGTAAACAAACACGTGTCATCTTCATCTACAAAACGTTAAGGGGTCTCTCAATTGTTGCTAACACCGGTAACCTCAACCCTACTAAGTCGCCCTTTCGTTGTGGTGTTGCCTTGCCTTCTGTCTGACTTGACTGACGTATGCCGTATGCCATTTTGCCATTGCCTTGCCTGAGCCAATGACTCCAGGTCAAAAAATTAAAATTCCCCACTTTACAACACTAAAATCTCCGCTAAAAATACCCAAGATTCAAGATTTTATTCAGCCATTAAGTTTACAAAACAATAGGCCAAGTCACTAACCTAAATATAAAATAGAACATAAATACACGAGTCTCTTGACTAACAAATGAGTTCAAAGAATTGAGTCCAAGTAAAAGTCCATGCAATATCAAACATAGGCTACATGCTACAAAAGCAACACTACTACAAAGTCACTCCATGCACAAAATAATGAAACAAATTTATATCAGACGCATACATCATTGGTGACTCTCTACATACTTTTCATATCGGCCTCCCAAAACTCATGTACGTTGTAAAAAGGATTTGCCACCAGCCATGCTTTCAATATCCTTTTGAAACTATTCATTGTTTTTGCCTGATAAGTAGAGGTATGCGGTTGTACATCCTAATACCTAAAACAGTAAAACACTTTAAAGATTTATCCAGTCTAACTCTAACTCGATGTACATTTGTGCTAGATCTTGTTTTATGGTAATTGACATTACCGTTCAGAACATGATCAGCCTCCTGACTCTTGGTTTCCATCAAACATTGGTATATATATATATATATATATATATATATATATATATATATATATATATATATATATATATATATATACATTGTAAACCGACATTATGCCATGCTGTACAAGCATGGTCTACAGTGATCAAGCTGCCTGGCTCCAGACAGGACCCTAACAGCTCTTTTCTGCAACAGCAAAACTTTTGTACGGCAGGTGAGTGCCCCCAGAGCCTTGTGCCATACTGAATGTGGGTTTGAAAAAACGCAACAAGGCGGACAAATTAATACGTTATGTCCGTTTTTAATCGCCGAAGCAGGTAGATGACTTTGCCAAGCCTACAACAAAGTGAAACAATGTGAAAAGTCCAGTTTAGCCGAGGGCCCAGTGTAAAGCCAAGCAGCTTCACAGATGTATCATACCCTACATCTCTGGACAGGCTAAAAGTAATTTCCTGAGTTTTGGCATCATTCAGACACAACCTATTACGGAACGAAAAAGCAACTACTTTCAATAGTTCTTTAACATCCACCCTGGAAACAAAATAATCTGAGTGGCTGGGAAAGAGGGTGGTGTCATCAGCGTAAAATAGCACATTACCAGCTATTTTGTGATACAAATAATTTATTGATACACAGTACTATAAATAAGAATGGGCCTAGTATGGAGCCCTGTGGGACACCATACTTTACATTCAGAGAAGCAGAGTTTTTCCCGTTCCAAGACACAACTTGGGATCTCCCTGAGAGGTTTGACTGCAGAATTGACAGAGCATCTCCCCTCACCCAATACCTTTCAAGTTTAGATAACAAAAGGCTGTGTGAGAGACAGTCAAAAGCACGAGATAAATCGCTCAATAAGACAGAAGTTGAGCTTTTTTCTTCAAAAGATTTTAGTACTTCTTGTACGAGGGTGTCCACAGCCTGGACTGTGGACTTTCCCTCTACGAAAACCAAATTGGGTGGGGACAAGAAGATGATACTCTTCAAAATAGTTGTACAATTGTTCCAACATTACAGTTTCAATAATCTTGGCAAAGATTGAAATTATAGAGATGGGCATATAACTTGATACATTGTTTTATTGTTACACCCTTCTTGTAAGTAGGAACAGTCTTGCTGATTTTCAGGGTTCCCACTGGCAAAGAGGAATTAACAACATAAGCTATAATTGGAGCAATCACAAATATAATTTTTTTGACAAATCAACTGTCATATCATAAAAATCCTTACTTTTAGATGATTTAAAATTTCTTACTATATTAACTACATTATCCGTACTGACAGGAGACCAGCAGGTAAAGTTAAATGGAATAAGAGGAACAGATTCATGGCTGTTTGTCAATGGGATGGGTTTGCCAAGGGAGAGGTTATTGGGACGAGCTCTGGTGGCATCAATCGATAACTATTCTCCAGTGACCTCAAGTTTGTGCTGCCTCCTAGTGGACATAAGTAAAACCATTGATTATAAATAGAAGGTTCTTCTATCATCTATGGTAAAAATACTCGAGCAATTTTAAAGACTGCTCTTTCCATAACCATAGAACTGGGACTGTAATTCCCGTTTACTAGACTAGACTGTACTTCCTGTCCTAGTCAAATTCAAACTCACCACGCTGAATGGCTGCGACTGTGAGCTGTATATGCGGACTACAAAGTAGAATATGCCATTACTCTTTTATTTTTACCTTTACCTTTTCAATATATTGAATACAATACTGCACATGATGTAATTATTTTTATTACATACTAATTTTTAATACTAATTTTTACCCCTGGAAAATCATAGTTTTTAGCTGCAGTGAGTAATAAGTCTCATTACATTAACAGTGGACATAAAAAACTGAAATTTTTGTTTCACTACAGGTATATAACATAGGAAAATGATAACTGGGTATATTTATTAGTCTATAATTAGGTCTATGGTCACATAAGAATATAAAAATGGTAAATGAAATTTGTTTATCTCAGCTTCTGTTTCAAAAGGCGTACCATGCTCCTGATTCCAATCCTGCAAATTATAGGCATCTGACCTATACTTGTCTTCACTTCCAGAGGGGAATAATAAAATAGATAACGATTCAATAGACCCAAAATTATTATCTAGTTATAATCAGAATCAGGCCTATGATTAGGCCTACTTTCAACTGCAAAATCAGACATCAATCATCACCACTATAAATGAAATAGGCTCATCTAAAAGTCTCTTAGGTCACAAGACCTATCCTTATGATTGTCACCCATAACCAGTGTCCCGCTGCCGCCTTGCCTGGACCCAGAGGGGTTACCCCTATCTCACAAGCAAGCTCTTTAATGGGCTCCCTCTGGAAGTGCACAAGCTGGACCTAAACATTAAAAAAAAAGGTTAAGGGTCTATTTGGAGAATAGGCCCCTCTACTCATTCAGTGATTTGAGTGACACACCACTTCTCGAATCTCTATGACACTGCCATCTTAGCCTAGTTTTAGTGTAGATATTTTATATCTTATTTTTGACGCAATCTGTCTAACAATGTTGGTCAATGATGAAGAATACAAGTATCAAGTAAGTATCAAGTTAGTTCAAAAACACCTCTTATACTTTTTATTATTAGTTTATTGGCGATTTGAAATTAAATCTTAAAATAAACATATCTTTGAAACACGAAACACATCGGTCCTAACCTATTAACACAATTTTAAAATGTTTTTTTATCTAAAATAATCAGGACACCTATAAACTGTTAACTTAAACCCCCATTTGCAGTAAAGCAACAATGTCTACAAACATTACAACGACGACGCGGCAGCTGTCAGCAGCCGACAACACAAGCGAAATAGACGAACAATCAATCAATAATATCTATAGGATTTATTCCAAACAGAAACCAAATTATAGATAAGTTATATAACACAATTTAAGAAGCATTAAAGTTACGAGGTTGGGCGGGAGGGTAAGTCTGCTATTTGTGCTGTATTGCTAGGTAGGTATATATATACATAGTTTATAATATATACATTTACCTAAAAATGGGATGCGCGAAAAGTGGGAATTTCAGAATCAAGTAGTGGGGTTTCCATTTCTTAAAGGTGGTGACACTGTGTACAACGTGTCATCATTGTTTATAAACAGAAGTTCTTCTATCATCTATGGTGTCATACAACGTCCGTGGTGGCATATATCGGTACTAAAAGCTTCTCAGACGCTACCTAGGTCCGTATATCGATTACTACATCGATAGTGCGACGCTCTTATTTATCCTGTGTGTGTATATAATATGTAATGACAGTGTACGCAAGGGACTGGATTCTCGGGAGGGGAAAAACATTGATTGGTCCTTCATCCGCCCCACATTTAAAAATCCCATAGCGTGGCTTGTAGGGTATTGAGGGGTGTACTCTAGGACATGGAACACAAGGCAAACCCCTCACTATTTTTGTTTAATTTTATCTATTTTTTTTTGGTGGGCCCATTTTTGTGCATAGCTACGAGAACCTTCCGCCAGGTTTCGGCACTGCCACCGCGGCTTGCATCTACACCGCAAGGGCGCATCTACCGCCGAGGGGCAACAATTTGAGACCCCAGGAGTGCTGAAACCGCTTGCCCCAATTCCACCAGGGTTGGCCGAAGGTCTCGTTGCTTGCTTTTATTTTTCCTAAACCTTTAACTTCATGCCTTAACTTAATGCCTAAGGATGCATTGCGATAGGATATTCCAAGCCAGCTAATATTTATCCCCCCGGAGCAAAATTGTTGACCATCTCAATGTTTTGCCTGACTTTTCCCTATGGGGTATTCAAGTGGGTGCCTGTAGTGGTCCCTATGCAAACGGTCGCTTGTAGGGGGAAGGGTTTATGCCTTCTCAATTCCCTAATCTAATTTGAATCGAGTGATTCACTAAAGATAGACAGGTCCCTACTGTAGGCGGCTCACTGGTACCAAGGTATGGGTATGGTCGGTTAGTGTGTTAGTGGGTCCTAATTAAATTGTTACCACTGCGGGCGATTGACTCTGGATAGAGGGTACGTTTATTGTGGTTTGAGCCATTTATTCTGCCCTCATCCATTATTCCATCCCGGAGCGCACGATGACATATTATGCCTTTAATAATTTTAAGCATGTAACAAGTATAATTGACCAGACGATGTTCATATACTCTGAGATACGTTTGCTTATTTTTTTATTTAGGACGGGGAGAGAGAGAGAAGGAGAAATTTTTTCCCGTAAAATATTTATTCGTATCATTTGGCTCAAAATGTGAAACGCCCTATCATTTAAATGAATTCCGTCCCTCCGCGTGGAATTACGATATAATGTGTGAAACAATTCGCCAGCATTTTGCAAAGTTATTGGCATGCGCAAAAAAACTGTGCATATTGTTGTTGTGCAGTCGAGGTAGTGGGGGAATATCCAGGATGATGAGAAGTTGCGGATTGCATAACTGCCTGATAAGCCGCACCAGTGCTCGAAACCGGTTACACAAGTCAACAAATGTAATTCCTTTTAATACATAATTGGTTCCTAAAACAGTAGCATTGGCGTTTGAGAATTTAATTCATGTTTTACGGTTTTGAAGTAACGCTTCATGTCTAATAACGTAAATCCCGGTATGGTTATATTGACTGGTTTATGCTAAAGCCATAATTACGATGACTGGCATAGTTAAAATAACTTTGAAACCTTTTCATTTGCGAATCGCCGATCAAATTGACTTTCAGCATGCTTTAAAAATTCTAACAAATATAATTGTAATTTATATAAATGTAATAACTTAAAGATCAAGTTAGAATTTCGCTGGGAGGGGCCGAGAATTGATAAGGGCTACGACAGTTTTCTGGATTGTAAAGAGCGGCATATTCAATTAATCTGATGGACATACTTTAAGACTATTAATAATTTTGATATAATAGTATTTTAATTGTCATCTTAATACCTAACCAAAATTATCAGCAAGGTAAATCAAATGGAGTTGCCCATTCAATAAACTAAATTCACCATTACAATCCATTCATTTAATCATTTTGTAAATTTAAATGCACATTATCTGTACTGGGTTCCGTTTCGAATTGTAATAAGTAACAATAAAGCCGGATTTCTTGTAACGTGGGGGAAACATGGTGCTAATAAACATAGATTATTGGTATAGACATAACTTATTCTATTTATAATATGAGGAAACTCGACACACAATTATTCCATTCATTAAAATGTGATATAGACCAATATTAATAAATAACTAAAACTAAAATAACTGATTTAATTGAATGTGATCTAGAAACTGACTAAACTAACAGTGATCAAAACTTATTAACCTGAACTATTAAAATTATCTATTGACGAAAAGGGAACTCAACTGAACTTATTTGAACTAGTAATTGCTAATATGATTGCCAATTATTATGCTATACCGTAATAACATCTAAATTATAATAACTTATGGTTCTGCAGGACATATAATTATGAATTACATAATAAAATCTAGTAGATACAAGGCTGAAAGTTTTTAGCTGAACAATTTAAAATATAATACATTTCTCACGTGAAGGTGCACAAGGTGTAAGGTATTGCCCTGGCGAGCACAACGATAAGATAATAATTTGTTGTAAATGTATAGATGAATCAATTTGGATTCTAGATGCGTGAATTTATAATTTCAAAAAAATTATCGTACAAACCTAAGCGACAAAAAACATGAAACAATATCATCTACAACAAACTATGATCTATTAACCAATGTAACCCCCTGAAATTTAACTCTTTAAACCAGTACCTGACTTAGACCCATATAAATATTTTTATTCACATAAATATTGCGATATCCCTACAAAATTTAACCCAAAAGTAGTTACGGTTGATAGTTGATTAAAAATAGTTGCACGGTAGGCTACGTTGCCACGTGGCTTCGGCTCCTGTCCTTGCATGCCGTCATGCGTGCAACGGTGCTGCATGTTTTAAGCTTTAATTTTCTGACTAATTTAATAATTCTAGTAATTTTTAAAAATGATTTGCGGTTGGGAGGGACACTAAACTTGTTCCGCTCTGCTACCAATCTGCGACGGGTCCTACCCTATCCCGAGGATTCTTCCTTGGATCAACCTAATGTTCTTAGTCCCCCCCAATTACAATTACTGTACCTCAATTTTAATTATTTTAATTTTTATCAATTATTTAATTATGTTTTCCCGCGGCCATATCCCGTTAGCCCTTACCCTCAGGTCCCGAAATCCCCCCCTTAATTTAGCGACTCACCCCGACATGATGTGTGACACCTCTTGGACCATGGCGACGACTCCGTCGCCATGGTCCAAGACCAAGACCCTTGGTTCTTGGAGCCTACTCCTGTGACTTTTAACTATTTACTTACCATACCCTAATCTGTCGGCCTGTTCCACGGGGCCGCAATAGAACAGAGCATTTTACATATCACAAAAAATACATTGGGCTTTACATCTAGTTCTTCTATCACCTATGGTAGAAGACATTCCGCTCTTCACGATTGAGGAGTTGGAGACCTCTGTTCTTTCCTTGAAGAGCAACAAGGCTCCTGGTCCAGATTGGATTCCTAGCGAGGCTCTGAAGTAGATTTTTGCAATTAATCCCGGACTGCTGCTGAGAATGTACAATGCTTGCTTGATGGAAGGGGTGTTCTCGACAAACTGGAAAATGCCAGGCTTGTACTTTTCAGTAATGGTTAACGCCTGGATGGCCGATCATGGTCTTTCGCTGGCTCTGAGCAAGACAGAGATCGTGATACGAACTAATACCCCCGTCGCAGCAGACCTGCGTACTCAGCGAATTTCCAAATCAATAATTTAAAAATAATATATGACAAGTTAAAAAAAATATGTCAATAAACATGAGAATGATTTGCCTATTCTCCATAAGGTTAACATGGCAAAGAGTGTGCAGGTTTGCCGCTGTGAGGAACACTGAAATTAGGCATTTCTACCATAAATAATTTTTATCTTAACATTTATACCAACTTTCATCAACATCTGTCCATAAATAAATGAGTTTACCTATTCCCTATATGATTATTATGGGAAAAGAGTATGCAGGTTTGCTGCCATGATAAACACATAAACTATGATTTTTAAGCATAAATGGATAGATCTCAAGTACATGAAGCTAAATATCAAGTTTTATCCAAAAATATTCATTAATATGGGAAATATTAATTTTTCCCTATCCTCCATAAGATTAACATTGGAGCCCCACAATACAACGTACTGTGTTTAGATTTTTTAATATCTCGGTAACCGTAGGAGATAGAGAAAAACTTTTAGGAGCTTAACTGTGTAGTTTTTTAAGCTGATTCTAATGGTGAAATATAAAATTAGAAATTTTTAAAAATTACAAGTGAAAAACGCAAAAACCCCTATTTTGGGGTACAAAACCCCCCCAAACTACCCGTTCCCATTGACCGATATGTCTGGTTTACGAACTCGTCTGAGCACTTGTAGGAATACATGTCTCGACCAAATTTGGTCTTGATTGGACCATTTTTACGAGAGTTATCGTGTTCACAGACACATATATATACATATATATATATATATATATATATATATATATATATATATATATATATATATATATATATAAATTTTAACGACTATTGTTTTTTGACTCTGGGCACCTAAAGAAGAAAAAATAACATGGTCCCGGGCTTAAGTCTCACCATGAGACCTACGGTAATAGCTTCTTCCCTATGGGAAATTCGCTAAAAAGAGGATCAACACGATCGTCCCGCTGCAAGTAGGAAGGGAAGTGGTCTGGACAACGCGTGCCGCCAAGTACCTCGGAGTCATGGTGGACAATAATAGACTAAGCTGGAGAGACCAGATCTTCCGTACGGCGGACAAGGCTTCTAAGGTGGTCTCTTACCTTAGTAGGCTGATGGCCAATGTCGGGGATCCTCGGTCGAGCAGAAAACGTCTCTTGATGTCCGCAGTCTAGTCGGTGGTCCTTTATAGGGCAGAGGTCTGGACAGACTCTCTCACCAAGGACATCTACCGGTTGCAACTCGCCCGGGTTCAGCGTGAAGCTACGCTCCAGGTGCGTTCTGCATATCGTACAGTATCCAAGCCTGCCGTCCTGGTTGTCGCTGGAGACATTCCTGTCAAACTTTTGGCAGGGGAGAGGAAGGTGACTTATCGGAGGCAAGGCGGGATCGACAAGGATGCTGCAAGGTCTGAAGATCGCTCCCGAATCTTCCAGCGGTGGCAACATAGCTGGGAGCACGATGCCCGAGAACGATGGACTGCGCGACTCATATAGCAGGTCCAACCGTGGGTAGAACGGCGGCATGGCGAAGTGGATTACTTCCTCACTCAGTTTCTGACAGGCCACGGCTATTTCAAGTCGTACCTGTATCGAATGGGCAAACCCGGTTCACCGGATTGCACTTACTGCCCGGGTGTTCCCGACGATGCGGAGCACACTTTCTTCCGCTGCCCCCGTTGGGAAAGGCCCCGCCTGGAGGCTGCACGGAAACCTGGTGTTTTCTCGGTGGACAAGACATTCTGCGACAAGATCATTGAGGACGAGGGAAACTGGGATTGTTTGTCACAGTTCGTCCGGGGCGTCCTTCTAGAGAAGAAAAACGATCTGGACCGCGAAGAGGCCAGATCACCTAAAAAGAGTGCCTGGACATATGCCCAGGTACTCTCCATATGGAGTGAGCTCCAAGGGCGTAAGCCAAATTTAGGCCCAGCCTGTTATAATGTGACAAACAGTTCCAGGTTAGAAATCTAAAGAGTAAAGGGGGGTTAGTGGGTAGCCCCGCTTCATAGGGGAGTCCCACACTATACAGGCTGGCTATTTGTGTGCTTAAAGCATGTCTTCCGCCTCTCCCTAAAAAAACAATTTAAGTTCAAGGTTTGCTAAAATTTAACGAACCACTGAAAAAATCTGATTACTTATTGAAACGAAAAAAACAATGTTGTTTACAATAATCTTTATTCTTAAAATGGAATATTGGACATAATTTTATCTTTAAAATTGAGGATAATATCGGCCACCGCGCGAAGTGGTTTTTTGATTTTTGATGAGGGTAGGGAACCCTCTTAACAAAATATTCACATTACTGATGTATGCATATGATCAAAATGCATTACGTCTTTTCCTCATAAGCTTAACACGTATAAACTTTACAGGCCTTAGCTCTTTAAACTTTAGTAGGGCTTAGTCCTAAGGTTAAATACAACACTAAATATGTCCAGAGCTCACTGAGAGCAGAGACGAATCCACTATAGCAAAAGATCATTAAAATCGGTCCAGCGGTTCTCGAGTGAAATGTTGTAAGTAACACGACTTTGTTTGATATATTAGATATTATTTCACTATTAATACATTATATTGTAATATATTGCTTTCTTCTATTAAACATTACTACCTCCACAAAACAAGACAACGTGATCAAATTGACAGTATATGAACTGAGCTAGCGCAGTGTAGCCAATGATTGTTGGAAATTGGCTTAGAATGGGACAAGCGCCTTTTCGTGCGTTTGCATAGACACAATAACCATATAGTTTACCGTGTCAAAAACATGTCACAGTGTTTTTGACAAGGACGATAAACTCAGCGACGGACGTCAGGTAAATGTACACTGCAGTATTTATACTACAAAACGCACAACAGTACGTTTTACGTTCGTTTTTAGTAGTCCGTACGAAAACGAATTCTTAAAAGGGCTCTTGGACAACAAGACGCGACGCAGCGCAATTTAATTGTCCCGAGACGCGACACGCGTGGTTCTGTGGCAGAGACACGGTATGACGCATCCCGCGCCTCGAGTCCCACTAGTTCTGTGTTTATTTAAACTTCTTTAAACTTTAAATGTTTAAATGCTTCTTATGTAGACTGGTTTCGTGGGACAAAATTATTAATGTAATTAAGATTTGCTGCGAAATTAGCTGCGACAGGGGTATTTAAATTTATTATCTTTTCATATAGATAAATGTTTTAGCCCAACAGAGATAGTCAGTTTTAATACTTAACAATTATTCAGAACCACCAATTATTGTAATTGCAATCGTGGTTGATTCATTAAAAACCAATGGTGTAAGTGCAATTGGTATACTGAACATATTTCCCGCTATTTTTTTAAAATATTTATTATTGAAATCAACTGTTGAAAGAATTACCAAAACGCGTATTTATTATCGGGTCTTCCTTTGCATGTGTTTAGCAGTGGCGTAGATACGGGGGGGGGAAGGCGGATATATATCCTCCTTATAACGATCTCCTTTACTAATAATTTCAAAACAAAATATCCTGTAATACCGCAACGGAATAACAAATAATAGAAAAAGCAGTGCGTTGATGTTACTGTATATTGCATGTTGAAATACAGTTTAAGAGAGAAATCGAATTAGAAGATCTTCCCCGACTGGTCTCATGGTCATTCTTGCCGCCATCAAAGTCGCTCAGCCGCAAAATCTTATTAATTAAACTGTAAACCTAAACAGTTGAGATCTTGACGTTTGTGATGTATGACGTATTATCTCATATAATTTCCGAACCCTCTACGTTTTGTGTTCGGCATTCGTGTTTTTGTCTAATTTTCATTTGTTTCATTATAATAAATAGCGTAAACACAAAAAGTAGTGTAAATTGCATCTAAAAGAAACGCCGAAAGTGATTAATTAAAGTCGCGGTGACTTTGTTCATGCCAAGACAGCACTAGATTATTGTGGTATTGATAACGATGGGGAAAGAATGTTTGTACGGCCCACCCAGATACAGCTAGAATAAATTGTCTAATTGTAGTTCCAAGAAGTAATAGAGCATTGAAAATATATATTCGATATAAATTAAATTATCAATGATATAAGGGAAAAAATTAATTTTGTGAAAATTTTAACGAAGTTTTGAATAAATCTTTTAACTACGTGTCATTGATATTTCGTCTGTTTGAAAAATAGGTTAGGGATCTTTGGGAATTTTTTTTATCACGATTAATTTTTTCCACGTAAACGATTTAGAAATTTAGTAACATTGAAATAAAACATTAACAGAAAATGTAATGACATTTTCAGTATACAGTATATTAGAATGCTCTACTAAACCAACTTTGTTAGTGATATCAGATAGGAACGGAATATAAAGAGTTATTAGAGAGATTATACATAGATAAATGAATTTACTATCCGTTCATCTATGGTGATATCATTTTCCATTTAGCCTGAGAAATTTCGATTTAAAAAAATGCTCTTTGTCGTAGTCAAGGAAACTGCACTAGACTACTCCACACTGAAACAAGCGTAGAATACGCAGAAATAGCACAACATAAATAGATTACAGTATATGTTGTGAATCAAAAATAAATATAATCACTCAATCAGCATTCATATTTATGAATAAACATGTAATAATATAATAGAATTTATTTTCCTCCTAATTCACCTAAAACACAACTATGTTTATCGAATCCTTGGGTTCTTCCACCCGTGGCCTACCTCTTTTGGGTCAGGGCATTTCCTCATTGGCCACTGGCAGAGAAGATTTTCTTATCTTCCCTCATGAATAATAAAGTTTTCAGAAAATGTGTACAAATAAGGAGGTTATATCAATTTAGTTATTCTCCATAAGATTAACATGGGGATTGACTATGTAAGTTTGATGATATAAGATTTCAGTTAAAAGTATTAAAGTATTAAATCCACGAATCTTTAGATCCAAAAAACAATCCTATCATTTTACTAACTTATATAAATAGGGCACATAAATTATAGTTTTGGACCAACTATTCTATACCTTTTCAGCGCAATTCAACTCTGAGAAATCCGTGGCTGAAAAAAGGAAAGAAAGAAAAACACTATGTAACACTGGGCAATCACAAAAATAGTGAACAACAAGGCTTCTTGAATACAAATTTTAGTCCACCCAAGTGGCAAATAAGAAAATAATAAAGCTCAGACAATGGAACGCTAATGCGCATGCGCGAGCTGAGAATTCAAACTTTTAAACGGTCGAAGTTACCAACGGTTTTAAACTCATTCTGTAGTTCGGTGTAGGTGTGTTACGTCTTGCAGTATTATTTTATTCCTGTCTAAGATCACCATGGGAGAAAGTCGTGGACCAGCGTGAGTACTTTTCAAAAACTTACCTTATTTTTTCTTGTTGCCTAAAGATTGTTACTGGAAAACAGTTCTTTAATGATACACGATCTTTGGTCTGAATCAGTCTTTGAGCTCGCTGTGGGTATTCATTTAAAATAACATTCAAGTCTACGACCTTTCAAACAATCTTTCATTAGAACGTATTACTTTGCTATTTAAAACTAAAGAGCTATTTTACTAGCTCAAATTCAAATGCACATATCAAAATAAATTTAAAGTAAAAATAAGGTTCTCCATTTAGGTTTATAAAAATTGCAGTGTTAAAAGTGAGGATTAGTTTTAAGTCATATCTGGGATCTGAAACTCACCCCCTCCTATACCTTCAAGCCTACCTTCCACTGTCTGACTGACTGGTTTGGAGAAAGGCTGTAGCAGTAGTTTTGCCTTGGTAGACCTAAACCAAACATCATGTTATGCCGGAGACTTTCTAGCCTGTGCACACTCTCACGTTATAAATTTTGTCAATGATTCTTGTTCTAGTTATTGTCTATATCACACCAGGGAATATTTTTTAAGTATATATTCATAATGGCTTAACCGAGTTGTTTTTAAAACATCAAATACATTGTCTGCTAGTCTCAATTTCGACTATCAGTTTCAATGAGACCTAGTAGGCCTACTCGAGAATGCAAAATATGATTTCAACATGTAGATCTAATATGAAAAAAGATACGAAGAAACAGAAATCCATAACAATTTGTTAAAAACCATTTCTAAAGTCCATCTGGTTGATACTTGTCCTGACTGTTATAACTTGTAAATTTTTAGAAATAGCCTATACTAGCGGTACCCGGTGGACGTTGCTACACCAAAATTGAGATTTTTAAGACAAATAAAGCTATTCTAATCACAGCTGTTAGTTTTGAAAACATTAAATTTATAAAATCCGACACTGCGCCGTTTAATGACCTGTGGGTTAGAGCCCTTTGTTATATTCATTTCAATTCAATTCTAGTAGCCTAAATCGAATTACATTACACTAATTCATAATTGAATAAACTTGTTTGTTTACATTGTGTTGTTAACATTTAAACAAATAAATGACAGTTTAAAGAAACTTTAAAATTATTTAATCGCAGCTGTTAATTTTGTAAACGCTAAATTCATAAGACCAACCAACAACAACCAAACATTCCACCCTTTATACCCTCTATGTCGAACCCCTTTGGCCATATTATTTTGAATCCAAACCATTCCCAATCCCCCTTGAATACACACAAACAATTTCATCAGAAATGGTCCTGCCGATTCATACATACAGAAGATTTATATATATTTAAATATTAAGATAGACCCTAGCCTATGATAAATATCACCGCATTGTGATGTGAAATGTGCGGATCTCATATAAATACCCTTTTCCCATATAATACTAGGGTATTTTACTGAATGTTTAAAAAAATCATGAGTTTCTATTTATTATTTAAACTTCATGTGGTATTTACTTGCTATGCTATATGTTTTATCAATACCATGCTTACTACTCCTGTGGTAGAATATTTTAAGCACCTTAAATAAAAAATGTGTTAGATAAGGATTTTGGTGTTTATAAGAGTATTGGCATTTTTTCAACTGTTGAATTAGAGGATAGCCCGATAGGGCCTACTTTCTTGCTTTGAACTTAACTTTAGTAATAAAATCATTGCTAACACAACAATACACAACACAACATGTATGTTGTGTTATAATTAAACACAATGGCTTTATTGTTACCCTATCAGCCCTTCCCCAATTTTCAACACCATAACTTAATTTTGGATCAATAAGAGACTGGGACGGTGGCGACGTCCTGTAATCCAGCTACTTGGAGGTCACGAATTGTGGATAGTTGTGAGAGATGGTCGGTGGATGTAGTGTTCTCTTGTGTGGATTAACGTCCGCACTATTGAATACTACGTTAATCCACAAATACCAGCCTCATAATTAGACCAATTCGTAATTCAGAGGCTGTGGTTCGGATTCCACGTTAAACTGTAGGTCCATTAGTTGCCATCGGCTGTTGGGCTATTAATTAACAGTCCTGTCTAAGGAACATGTCAGCCTTAGTCAGTAACAAGACTACAAGATCGCGCCACAATCATCCTACATTCATTCCTCATTCATACTTGGCTTAAAATACCTACCTGGGTAGGTCGCCATTTCAGTTAAAAGTAAAAAGTAAGTAAAGCGGAATAAAGCATTCACATTGTATTTTCATTGATTATATACTTAGCAAGAAATAAGATGATTTTATATTTTTTGGATATCATTTTGAAGTTGCATTGTATGCTTTATCCATGACAGGACAGGATGTGAGGTTTCCAAATATGTTCTATTGTTCTATATATGGTGCGATATTTAGTTTCGTAACGAAGACAAGATATTGCAAATGAGATATGTAATTTTAACTAGAAAACTTGATAATCAGGCAATACTTAACTATTAAGAGTCCATTGAGAATGCCCTTAGATTTCTTTTTAAGAGAAGTTTAAAACATTTATCAAAACAAATCTATTACTAAAAAATAAATACAAAATCATGATTTTTTCTTAGAAAAATTGCACATCTACTATATTTAATAATGTCGAAAAGAAAATATTGTTAGGGGCTTATGCGTTGATGTAAAATATTAATATGTGTAAATTTTATAACTACAGGCCAAAGTATCAAGATTGGAAGTTTTTCATAAGTCAAGTATGCCAACTTGGTATGGATAATACCTTTAAACTTGCAGAACATATATACGGTAATACTTCACATGAGGCAACTCATGAGTTCGCTGATGAACTGGAAGCCCAATCTAAGGTATGTAGTATCCAGTAGTTAATCTTAATAATATTTTATCCCTACAAATATAGATACAGCAGACTCCTGATTATGTGAGCTAATTGGGACTAAATTCACCTCGGGTGCGTGAAAACTTGGATAAAAGTTGATGATGTCCGGTGTAACTGGATGAAATCGATCGCCAATTTAACAATTTTTGTACATATTTACCATTTTTTCATAATTACAATTTAAGTGTAAATATATTAAGTAGTGTTGGAAGACGTGAGTTTTTACTTCATCCTATATTTAATATTTGAATTTCATCTCAAGCTTCTTCAAAATTTCAGACACAACCACATAACCTTGCTGGATGCGTCAAGTGTTACTAACGAATGTGTACCGTGATATATTGGGCGTATGCTCTGTATTTTGGGGGTGTTTCCAAGCAAAGCGCTACAAGCACTTAGCGCATGCAGGAGCGGTCACATATGACATTTCAATACTGAACTTTCAAAACGTAGCTGTTTGATTTTGAGGTTAAATGTACGAGAACTTGGTGCATGGGGGAACTGTCGCTATTTGACAACTCAATTCTGAACTGACTCAGTGTACCTAGGCGTTTGTTGTAAGATATACGGTCGTTGTTTTGGAATTAATTTTTACTGTCAAAAGTGCACACTGAATCTGTGGTCCCTAGTGGTTGTAAAAGGTTAGAAGTTTGTGTTACCATCAGAAGAGGGTTTTATTTCCTACCTTAAACTGATAATAATAACTTTTTAACTTTTAATAGAATTAAAAACAAATTTTAACATGTTAAACGCTTGCGATATTGTTGTACAGAGGTTATATGCAGTCTGTGGCACTAATATTGGAGGCGCTAATCACGACTATTGTTAGTTAGATGTGGATATCTATACAGTAGCCTATATTTTTAGTTTAGTTACGGATCATCCGGATTTTTGACTATCTGGATCGGGACCCCGCCACATTAATCCAGATAAACTGGACCTTACTTTAATTATTTGCGTTTGGACTATCACAGATTAATACGTTGTAATCATAGCCTCTTTTCATGTACTGCACTTGACTACATTCAAAGGCTGAGTTGCTGCTTACAGAGCCTGCTTCATAATATAATGGTTTGTTCAAATCCGTATTGCGTTTGTTCATTGAATCATGAATCTGAGAAATGAAATGTGGTTTTTTCAGAAAAAAAATTACATAAGCCTAATATCAAAATCATATCACTGAACCTTCATCCACTGTCAGTTAAAAATACCTTAACCCGGGATGACTCGGTGTCGGTCTAAACGAATGGGTTGGTACTATTTTCAGGAAAACTTGTACGTAGTGGGTGTCGGCAGTATTCAACGCCACTGTACCTCATGCACCTCTTTCTAGGAATGGCCTGAATCACTTCCCACCCTCCCCCTTTCATAGATTCAGTGTTAATTGCTTTCACATAAAGCACTGGTCAGTTCGACCGTATGTGAGTGACGGAGACAGTCTGTTAACGGTTTGTTCGACTGTGAGTGAGTGACTGCACTAGTCAAATTGTAGTTTTTATGAAATTGTTTTAGTGTTTCAACTATATTTTATTTGTGCTCTGTGGTTACTAATATTATAAAAAGTATGTAATAAATAACAATATTTTCTTCTGTTTCTAAATTGTTGCTTCATTTAGTGGTTTTTGACTCTCGATTACATAAGTTGCAATTTCACAAGTAAAATATTAACTCTCTTATTATTTATTTTGCTACTTATGTTGTATTTTATTGACTTTTTAAGTTTTTCTTTTATGTATAAACATATTTTGTACTAATAATGTGCAGTAACATTTACATTTTAAGTATATTTATTTACTTATTTTTTTCTTACTTTGTTCAGTATAAAAATTTTAAAATATTTTATTTTATTGATATAGATATATGTAGCCTATTTATTAATGTATTTTTCCATACATTTTGTTGTTATTTATCAAAATAAACCATTGTTATGACAAAAAATAGCTGTTTCATTAATCCCGGTTATAAAGGCCTTGAGTGAGTCTTCACAATTTCAATTTAAAGTGAGTCCTCCCGAGTTAATTGATTGGGTCCCTGTCTTACAAAATTATTTTGTGATAGCAATCTTTTTTTACTCACATCAAAGTTCTAGACTTTCCCTACGGTGGTTATAATCTATAACTGGACGTTAATCCTTTGAGTGCTAAAAATTTTCATGTTATTCGCATATTTAAACAATTCTCCACACCAAACAAACTTAGGTCGGCCCTCCGCCACTGAACCACAAATTTGCAAACCAAATTGGGATTGTGCATGGTCGTAAATCAAACCTGAGCACTTCCGAATGACTTCCAATGTTCACTTATCAGTGAACGGCTTAAACCTCTCGACCATCAGTGCAGTCAGATAAAGCGCTTAATTGGCTATAAAGCATAGCGGCAAAACGTAGATCTACATTAGTTAGATCCATGCTCGGCACAAGGTGGCAGTTCAGGCCCCCCGCAAGAGAACAGATTAACCAGTTAATAAATTGTGGATTGTCGATAACATGCCACTTTATTTTTCAGGATAGAAACTAACAATGATATTTCAATGCACTCAAAGGGTTAAATTACAATAATCTGTTGCTGAAGGTTACTAATCTATGTTTGTATATCTGGCATTTAACAGTTTATATACAAAAAATCATTTTTATTGAAACTGTACTGTCTGACAGGAATTCTGGGAGAAAAAAATCACTGCACTTGAGGATTTAAGAGATGATTACGTTAAGAAAATTGATGAAGCGGGGCAAAGAGCAATAAAATTGGAAAGAGTGAGTATGCACATTTCACTTTATCAAAATATTAATTATCACTGGTACGTGACAATTCAGGTCTGGGTTCAATTCAGACTCACAGACCGCCTTTTTCAAAAAACATTTAAAATGATTTTTTACTTTTGGAAATCATTTTATCAATCTAATAAGTTATTTGAAATGTTAAATATATAATTAATGTTAAATTAAGTTTATTGAGTACATATACAGTAGAACTTGGATAATTCGAACCTCAAGGGACCAGAAAAAAATTCGAATTATCCAAAAATTCGAATTAGAAAAGTTTATGCAAGTGGTTGAAATAAACAATCAAACATCATGTTTTAACATTGTATATTAAAAAGTTAGGTTAATGAAGATATTATTGATTAAAAATCCTAATTTTTGTTAAACGTCAATAATGTATTTGGAGGGATCCCGAAACTAGCTATTACAAACTTTTTCAAATCCCTTCTCTACCTCCTTGATCGCCGCTATTTATTCTTGCAACGTCAGAGATTTGTAGGTTCGCTTTGACGAAGCCATCATACACACGACGAGTTAACATGAAAGCAGACGACGGAACAAACCACCACCATACACACAGATGTCAATGTTGTGATTTATGAGCAATAGTCTAGCTAAAAATAGTCTGAGGACAGGAAGCCCGAACGTCGTTTCCTGGAAAATTGTCGTTTCCTGGAAAATCGCACACAATAACTTGTTCACTTATACACACACTATAGATTTCCGCTGTAAAAACTTCGAATTATCCAAAATATTATTTGAATTAACCAAGATATTTTAACATTGTTTTTATATAAAATTCTAGGGACCAAGACAAAATTTCGAAATAAAGAAGTTTTCGAATTACAGAAGTTCGAATTATCCAAGTCCCACTGTAATAGATATATTAAATTTAAAAAAAACCTGTTCATGGTGAAATCTGATGAAAAATGTAATCATTTTCTAAAGCCATAATAACGTAATGATAAATATGACAAAATGTTTAGTTATTGGTATTTTTCCATTCCATAGAATATGAAGAGTATACAAAAAAGATAGGCCTACTTTAAAAAAATGTATTATCATTCAAATTGTGACAGCTGTTTTACAACTAATTTCAGCTTATAACATAGATCTTCTACATTCATTGCAAACTTTGGTTTTACACTCGAGGCAAATTGTATTTTCATCAATAACAAATGTAAGCTGTTTTTCTTATCTTCTTCGAATCGCATGTGTAGTATGTCTTTCTTTTACTTAGTCTCACCAACAGTGTCGGGTTTAGGATTTTATACTCCCAGTACTCGACGGATGCATGCTCGAAAGTTGATACGTCAGCCTCGTGTTCTGCAAACGTCGCTAAAATTGTGGTTTCTCCATCCAAGTGAATCCAATTCACTTCAAAAAGCATCTTTTTACCAGTCTTCAAACATCTCTTCGAAATCTGAGTTCAAAAGACACACACAAGACTATGGGCCGAGCCATGAATCTATCGCGTACTGTCCTGGGTTTGGTCTCACAGACCGCTGACTATAAAACAAATTTATAAATACTGTATCTATAAATATTACGACCGAAAGGCAAGTGACAATAGGGATCGGTTTCGGTAGTGGGGAGTGACAACTACCTAGTAAGGCTGGGGTCATCGTCTTTTGAAACCCTTAAATTCAAATAAATAAATAACTCAAGCGGTCTGTGAGACCGCACCCAGGATGTTAAGGGTTAAAATAGGCTTTTTATTTTGTAACAAATATTGTATTATGTCAAGTAAAATAATTTTTTTATTAGGCTATATTGTGTAATGTATAACAAATATTATTTATGGTCACTGTCATTTACTTGTTCTGTTTTTTTATTTTATAATAAACAAGTCTTAAGTTGATGATCTCAAAACATCAAACAATTTGAATTAAAATATTTTAATTGAGAAATTAAAAAACAATACAGATAGGCCTACAGATTAAAAATACTCTTAGCGTATAACATTACCAGTACTTTTTTTGTTTTTTATTACACTTGAAAACATCTCAAGAATTTAATTTATACTTAGATTTGACAATCTGGATTTTAAACTCTGCAACACGTAATCTTTTACGAACAGTGCTTCACTGATAAAATAAAAATAAATATTACAGTAGAATTTTAATGATCCGAGGTAATTGAGACCAAGGCCATGGGCTTTGGATATGGATAAACTCGGATAAAGGAAATGTCTCCATTAGGATAAAAAGTAAATTTAATTAAACTTCTTTGTTTAATATATTTTGCTGGTTACTGGAAATTTCAAATAAAGAAGTGTTAGTATTTAGAACATTGTTTGACTACACCCAAAATGATTAGACATAATACATAAATAGATTTAAATTCATCACAGAATCAGAATCATCTATCTTGTGTAATTCAGGCTTTAGGTTTGGTGCCTCAAGTAGAAGAAATATCAAACACTATTTCTTTGATCCAAATCCATAAACAGCTATCAACACTGCTTGAACAATATGAAGAAATTAGGAGGAATCGTGTCGAGGAATACTCCATTCTACAGCATGAGGTAGTCCTTAGAACTATTTCTTGAGTAAAATTAAGTATGAAATATGTTAATGGGTAGTTTGGATTTTCCAATATCAGAGATTTTATTTTATGATTTTTGAAAAAATTTCCTGAAATTTGAAATACAGTCAAGCCTTGATATAACGAATCTGAAGGGACCGAATAAAAATAGGCTTATATCAAGGAATATGTTACATTGAGGTTTGTTAAATTGAGATTAGGTCAGCTAAGATTGCACTATATTGAGATTCTCAGATCTTCTTGTTAACCTCCATAAACCCTATATACAGGGGTTTATGAACCATAATCCATTGAAATGACAGGGTGGCCACTCAACCGGGATTAAGCCAGGAATACTAAAAATTTGGTATGGATACGGGAAAATTACTTCATGTCTAATTTTTATACTAAGCTAAATTGTTTTCTTTTAATTTTAGCTAATATTATAATTATATTAGTTTACAAAGGGTTATTTTTTGCCGCGAGAACACTGACAACTATATTCGGCAGGTTGTTTACGTGTACATACAACGTTGACGCAAGACAATGGCAAAGGGTGAAGTAGGGGTAGATGCGGTGAGAGAAGCTCGGGCAAGGCCGTATCCAAAAATAGATTTATGTGTCACTATTGTCTCTAATGAAACACCTGCTCTGACCATGACACGTTTGTCGTCCATTTTACTATTCCTTAGTATACGTCAGCTAGAATGTGGTTGTGCTAGACTTTGAATGTGCCATCTCCACCTATAAAATAGGCAAGACATAAGAAGCTATAAGCTCAACAGTACTCAGGTATGTATACCTTCAGAATTCTTCGCACATGTCTTTTCTCGTTGAAGCAACCAGAGTACTGTTGAAAGCAACCATTGATTTGAAAACAGAATTTATTTGGAAACAACTAAATATTTACGTGAAGTTGCAAATTTGAATCCAAACTTATTCAAAACACCACTATTATAGATCTAAATTGAGAGTTTCTAATATTTTCTTATCTAGTTGGTATTTGAAGTAATCCAGTTGGCATATTTTTTACTTAGATTACCTTTGTAACGAAATAAACGAGAGGACACGGCTGAGCGGAATAAAATAAATACCGGCTTGTGATTTAATTTTGATGTGAAATATGAAATGCAGGGTATTTCTGACCTACGTCTTCGTGAGGCCGAGTCAGGGCAGTAGGTAGTAGACCGAAGAGGGGGAGGGAGAACTCTACTGAGCCTGTCCCGTGTTGAGGAGGGTAGGGAGGGGTGAGTAAACAAAACGACAGAGGTCACTGAGAAATAAAAACAACGCAACACAGTAATTCTGCGGCTGCGCATCGACCAGTCGATTATGAGTCACCACCTCCCTTCCACCCATGTTAGTAACATGCGACCAGACGGTCACTCACACCGTTTCATGTTCAAATACAGTAGAACTTGGATAATTCGAACCTCAAGGAACCAGAAAAAAATTCGAATTATCCAAAAATTTGAATTAGAAAAGTTTATGCAAGTGGTTGAAATAAACAATCAAACATCAGGTTTTAACATTGTACATTAAAAAAGTTAGGATAATGAAGATATTATTGATTAAAAATCCTAATTTTTGTTAAACGTCAATAATGTGTTTGGAGGGATCCCGAAACTAGCTACTGTATTACAAACTTTTTCAAATCCCTTCCCTACCTCCTTGATCGCCGCTATTTATTCTTGCAACGTCAGAGATTTGTAGGTTCGACGAGGTAGCTTTGACGAAGCCATCATACACACGACGTGTTAACATGAAAGCAGACGACGAATATCGGAACAAACCACCACCGATGATACACACAGATGTCAATGTTGTGATTTATGTTATGAGCAGTAATGGACTAGCGAGTGGGGTGGGCACGTTGATCTAGCTAAAAATAGTCTGAGGACAGGAAGCCCGAACGTCGTTTCCTGGAAAATCGCACACAATGTCTTGTTCACTTACACACACTATAGATTTCCGCTGTAAAAACTTCGAATTATCCAAAATATTATTCGAATTAACCAAGATATTTTAACATTGTTTTTGTACAAAATTCTAGGGACCAAGACAAAATTTCGAATTAAAGAAGTTTTCGAATTACAGAAGTTCGAATTATCCAAGTTCCACTGTACATATAATTTATTTTCAATAATATTATCATGGCCACGCCAAGTATTTATAAAAGCTAATTTTAACGGGTTCCTCCGAAAAAGTCTTGAACTTTTGAACTTGCTTGGAATTGTTTTTATGTTAATGAGTATAAAATTACTAAACCTATGTACGAAAAGTCATCAAATATAATTTTGTAAAGTACATTATAATATCAAAAAGAAAACATCAAATAACTGTACTGATTATATTTTAAATGATGGGAACATTAACACAACCAAAACAAAAAATTCAACTTACGCCCACCACAGGATCAAAACAGTGGCTGGTGGTTACACCAAGCTTCATCGCAGCGCCATAGTGGTGAATAATAGCAAAATTGTTTGTACAGTATTAATAAAGTCAGTTTCATAATAATATTGTTTTTTTGAGCTTATTACGGAATCAAGTCAAATTTACTACTTTAAAATGATATACATTTCATTATTCTAGAAGTGATATTACTATTTACAAGTTACAAGCTCGGCTGTCAAACGTCTCTAAAAATGAAGTTTTAATCATAAAATAAGCTCAGAAATCACTCTACGTAGCGAAAATCAATACACTCAATAAAAAAGCAAAGACAATTTATGATCCTCTAAACCATTGGTGGTACTAATATAAACTTTCTATGGGAAAAAATATTAGATTACATTACCCGTCTAGGTACATTTGAACAAAGGCTATTTCCTGACTTTTATTAATTTTGATACCAGTATGTCATCGCCCGTAAATTTTGTTGGTCAAATTGAATATTTTCAGGTAAAAAATACAGTTAAGTAATGTTTTACTTATAAATATGAAAGATTAGAAATTTATATTTCTTATGGTGTATAATTTGTTGCATTTTACCAGCATCTTTATAATTAACTAGCTGAACCGGTGAACTTCGTACCGATATTAATTAAACATTTGATTTTAAATCATAAAACATAGTCACAAAACTTCCCTCTGAGAAATATTATATTTATAAAGTACTGTAATTAGATACCATTGAGTACTTACTATTTTATGCTTGCTTCTTTGGCTTGCTCATTTGTTCAAATAAAAACAGTTGCTGTTTGTTTATATCTTAAAAGGCAAGATACATATGTTGGAATCCAAAACAAAATTATTTCTCCATAAGATTAACATGGGAACTTTGAAGGCGTATAGGGTAGAGATTTATGGGAAAATCGTCACAAAAACTATTAGACTTTCCTATTTTAGACCTAAAGAACCAGTATACCAAATTTCAGCCTCCTAGGTAATCGGGAAGTGGGATAATTACTGATGAGTGAGTGAGGGCTTTGAATTTTATATATACAGATAACATAATTATTAATAGTTAGAAAGTATTTTCTAACAATATTGTTTTATATTACAAATATACTTCCTAGTGACTAAAACTAGTAAAATTTAGTTTCATAGGTAATTAAATCTTTCTCTGCAGCAGACAACACAAAGGCTTCTGTCCCTATCAACCAACGTTACATTCCTTATCTGCTTTCTCTGTTTTCTTTATAATATTTGTTGTACTGTATGTATGTATATATTTTCTTTTTATATGTAATATATATGAATTAGTCTTAAGTCTACGTCCGTTATGAGATTTTACTGGGAAATTTGAAAATTGGTTTCAGTGGCCACCCTGTTATCGCTCCGAACTTTTAGATAATTCCCAGGACCGAGATATCCCACGGCTGCACAGGTGGCTTTATTTTGATATTTTTTTGTTTCATGATGTCCAACTAATGAACAACGTTTTTATCTGCTATCAGGCTTTCGTTTAGCAAAAAGCTGTGCGAGGTTTGTGTAGTTAAGAGTGAACAGTATGTGCCGTTAATTTTGTTAATTTTATTAATTACCATTCGTGATTCGTTTCAAAGTTACCAGATTTTATAAGATGAAACTGATGATAATTTACAACTTTAATAAAAAATTATTTTAGGGGTGTCTTAACCAAACAAAACATCCTAGATTTATAAAAACAGTAATCCCTGGAGTGATCCAGGTCATGGATGTGTTATGCACAGTCCAAAAGGGAAATTTAAAAATATTTGTTGAATCAAAGAATTAGTTATATCAAGGTTGATTTCACAAAGTTTTGACTGTATCTGGGTATCTAAGATTTAAAATATTTCAATTTTTTCAGAACGAAGAGCTTTGTTCAGTTTTGGATTTGAAAGGAGATGGCAGCAGTTTTACTCAGTCTGTCAGTCTGACTGATGAAGACTATATTCCCACCTCTGATGACATTAACAAGCTTAAGAAAAGCATTGAAGACTTAAAAAAAATGAAGGTGAGAACTTGTATTCTTTTTTTAATTTTTTTTGCTTGTGAATTATATGAATACAAATAAATACAAATGCTTTATTGCCATTGACCACAGTACAGTGAAATAGGCATAGTCACAATTCAGTTGTAAAGAAATTTGCAATTAAAAATCTTAAATTATTACAGTATTCTATAAAATTAATTAGACAAAATATTTTATACAAAAGGAAATCTAAATTAAAAAACTAAGTCAACCTCACAACTTAAGAATTCGTCAGTGGAATAAAAAGGATTGTCTGATAGCCACTGCAAAATTTTCTTCCTAAAAATATTAAAAGATGCAATTCGAGCAGACTCATCTAGTTTGTTATAAAATTTAATACAGTTTACACAGCTTAAATTTCACAGGCTCTGTGAGAAGATCCAAATTTAGTCAGCCTGTGTTGTGGTATGTTAATTTTAGATTTATTTCGTGTATTATGGCTGTGAATTTCTTCTCTAGTGATAAATAAATTTAAATGCGTTTTTGAATATGAAATATGTATAAATTTATTTTGGTTAAAATTTTTGTTTGCATAAAGAGTGGTCTGCAATGGTCCAAAAAGCCAGCTCCACACAGAGTTCTGATGACTCTTTTGAACTATCAAAATGTCATGTACCGCCGATGAATGACCCCAGAGAATAAGCCCATATGAATATGATATGATATGATAAACAAAATAGTTCAATATGTAATTATATCTCAGTATATTGGTATGATAAGCTTCGTATTTGTTTTTAGTCCCATAAAGTTGTCTACCTACTTGGAAACCCTGTAATATCTGGAAATCAGAGAATTATACCCAACCTGTAAAAGTTAGGGAATGTTGTAAAAAGTTAGAAAAGGCCAGAAAATATCCTATTTCGTACTGGACATTCAGTTATGGCACTCGAAATCAGTTTAAAAAGAACAATGATTAAAAGACTAGAGAGTTACGGTGAAAATTGGAATTTAACTGTAAATCTCGACAAATCGAAGGTTATTGTGTTTAGAAAGGGAGGAATATTAGGAGTAAATGATAAGTTCTGGTTTTAAAGGGGAGGCCATTGAAATCGTAAGCAAATATAAATACTTAGGTATCGTTCTCACATCGTCCGGATCGTGGCAGCAACATTTCAAAGAAAGAGTGTTGTCTGCAAATTTAGCAATAAATACAGTCTGGGGAAATATTATTGGCAACAATAAAATCCCGCTTAGTACGAAATTCATCTGTTTTAACGCCGTAATTAAATCAATAATATGTTACGGGGCGCAAGTGTGAGGATATCAAATGTTTAGCGAAGTCGAATCTGTTTTAAAGCTATTTTTGAGGAAGTTGTTTCGTTTACCGTTCAACACTCCAGAATACGTTTATTATTTAGAATCAGGAATTGGGAGAATTTATGAATTTATGTTAGGTCTAAATTATAGCTATCTACTGAAAATTCTAACAGGCCTGAAAATCGCTTACCACTAACTTATATTATACTACTTATATTAAGTACTCCCTACTTATATTAAGTAGGGAGATAATTGCGAAAAAATTGTCATGGTGTCGGGAATGGAAGAGACTGGGTTAAAAATTTAGCATTGATTTGTCAGAGTTTAATTGTAACGTCGAAAACATAGATATTTTTCAACATTTTAACTGTGTGGTGGAAGGGGAAAGGTCAGCGTGGCACGCATACTGTGTAGGTAGGGCTCGGACATCGGTTTATAATTCGGGTTATGCAACACTTGACCTTGAACCTGTGATGACAAACATCCCTGACATCGGAGTCATTTCGTGGGCTATCAAGGCTAGGGCGGAACTCATACATTTAAATTACAAACCTTGGGCAAGGGATGGGGAGGGTTTATGCAGCTTACAGGAGAGGGAGACTATCTATCATTTTGTAGCAGTATGTCCCGTACTTGCTGGTTTTCGTTGGGCTTGGTTTGGAACCCCTAATTTGAATAAAACGGAATACGAACAAATTTTAAATGGGAGGGATTGGCGTAGGTTATCTGGGTTCTTGAGGCAAGCTTGGAGTTACAGATGGTCCTTAATTCATGAATTTAACTTTTTAAATTAGTTGGGGCAACAGGTATGAACAAATATTTTATGCAGGACACATTAACACTACACATTTGCTCTAAGGTATTTTTAGTATTGGTTTTATAATAATTTTATGCCAACCCAGCAGACGGCTCTTTCAATAGCCATTGCTGTATGTGCTAGAAGAAAAAATATCTGTTTCGTTTTTACAAAAATGATTGTAAATTTTATTATGCATGAATAAAGCACTTTTTCATTCATTCATTCATTCATTCATTATGGTACTCGACAGGTTTCTTCTCAATCTTACTTCCTTTAGGTAACAATGTTAAATTCAAAAATTGCTGTGATGTTTTGAAAGGGCATGATAGTGTCTAGCACTATCTGATGATCAGAATTTAAATTTTTACTTTTTACTTGATGGATAAATCATATTGCAGCTATTGCTAAAAATCAGCTTCACAAAAACTATTACTGACATATTCCAGAAAGGTATAATACCATTTAACCCATTCCCGTCTAATGACGTACATTGTAGAGTGTAACTAATATTGCTAGAAAGTGGAGATATAGCAGACTCTTACAAAAAACCCTCACCATGACGAGCCCTACTCTTACATTCTCGTAAAGATCAAACCTTTATTGATGAATAAATTTCCATTTAACAACAGAACAGTCATAATTTTTAGTGACTGCCCAAAAATTAATATAACCTCGCATAGTTCAAGGACTCACGGAAGCAGAGTTTAAATACTACTTAAAAATAATAGGAGGTGTCGCACCAACTTACCATAACCAAAGCTAAAACATAACCATAACGAATAATAAAGAGCTGTATTAATGGAGTAATTAACAAAAAGAGTAAATTATGAAGTCTGTAGAAGATAGCCCTTGAAGGAAATGGTCACTTCTTATATATCACAAGCATGATAGGGAAAATAAAGCTTTTACTTATGACCAGAAATTAAGTATGAATCAAATGGAAACCCACCCAACAAGTACAGTAGAGCGTTGAAAATCGGGACATCAAAAATCCGGAATGTCAAAAATCCGAACTAATCCAGAGCACTATATTTTAAAGTTTTGCGGGAGAAACTGCCAGCACGGAGCGGATGGTGAGGGGCGCACCGAGCAAGGGAATGACCTTCAGCGTCTCTATTTTTAACTCTTTTACTCGGCCTTATTCCCTATCCCCAGCCCCAATATTATTGTTCCGTCATCTGTCATTGCCAGTAGCGTTCAGTTATCAGTACGGATTCAGTTACGTCTTGTAGTTTGATTAGTTTACTGTGCATTTACATTATGTAAACATAATGTAAAAAGCGTTAAAAACATTATGTAAACATAGTGTAAAAAACATCATTTGGTTTAATTTAACAGTATTCTATAACTTCACTATTAATACTGTAATCCTAATTATATGTTCAATAAGTATTTGTAGATTATGTTCGAAAATCTGGACAAATCGATAATTCGAACTACCTGCGGTTTAGATTTTCGGTTCGGGTAGCGAATTTTCGACGCTCAACTGTAGATGAAGAAAAAAATATTTATGGAAAACAATTGATTTCTCCTAAGAAAACAGCAACACAGTTTCTCCTAAGAAACAACAATTTTGAAGTGATTGGTATTTAAATTGGCGCTCAAGTAACAATAACAAATTTTTGCAACAAAATGCAACATTTTTGGAAAACGTTGAAGTTAGACATTAAAAATTTTACAACATTGGTACGAACCACAGTAAAATTCTCATTTTATACTTTGAAGAACTATTTGTACAACAATTGTGTAAAGTATTCTAAATTTTTTGTTACAATATTCTTTGTGTTTAAGCAATTCACAATACTAAAAATGTAAATTTTAAATATATTTCCTTATTGCAGATTAAATACTAAAAATTCTGTAAACATTTTCCACTTGCAACAGCTAGACTGCTTTGAAGTAGGGTGCGCTCATGGTCATGGTGTTTTTCAAACAAAAAAGTGTTCTGTATAGTTTTGGATAAAGCCTATTGCAACAAGCAGGAAAGCAATACTGATAGAATCAGGGACTGTATGAGCTGTAATTTGGAGGCCTCTGGCAGCAGGCTTTCTATACAGACCTCTAAGAACTTTATTATGTGCGGCCACTTGAGTGGCTTGCGACTCCTCAGTTGCTGTGGCTAGGGGTGGCGTGGTCCCTCAGTGTAAATAATGTCGTCGTCGAGTGAAGAAGGCTATTTCTTTTGCTTATACTCAAGCTCCAGAAACTAAGGAGAAACAAGAGTATTTTGGTCCATCCATTTCGTAGATAGAGACCATCAAAAGGGCTATTTTACAGCCTTTAATGACCTAAGAGAGGAAGAAAATAGGTTTTTTTTCAATGATTTCGAATGTCAAGACGCTCTTTTGACAATTTTTTCAAAAAAGTGGTAAAGTGGTACGGCGACTTATCCGTATTTCACAAGAGAGTAAATAATTTCATTTCAGCAAAGGAGGGGCTAGCACTTGCCCTAAGTAATCTTGGCATAATAGCTATAATCTCTTAATATCATTCTATACTTCTTTATCAGCCTATTTACATATGTCAAAAAGGTTAAACTTAGTTTTTTTTACTTTGTGGTCACAAAACAAAATAAATACACATTAAATTTTTAAACTTTTAATAAATCATAGAATTAGAACAGAAAATTTCAAAGATAATTATATTGAATATAAAATGTGTAGATTACTAGCTCTTATAAAAGTGTAACAAATAAGCTAAGGACTCATATTAATGCTCGGACTAGTGCCGGGGAGGGGGGGGGTGCGTTGTGGTCCGCGACTGGCTTCACATAATAAGCTCCATATGACAACATGGCCCGCTAAAAGTGGCTTTTGAGCAGGCGCGGTCGCGAGCTACTTGAGTGACTGCATCATAATGCTCTAAGCCCTCCCAGCACTCGTAGGGAGGCATGTGTGATATGATCTTTGAAAGTGAGATTTTTGTCAAGAATTTATACTCCTAGGTATTCTTTGTGATGCCCTACAATTGGTCACTGTTTGGTCAAGTGTTGTCTGCCCATGGAAATCTTTGAATTACTGTAATATGAATTTTCTATCAGATATGCTTCTTTATTGATTAACTTTAACACTAATTTCACAGGAAGAACTGATTGACGATTTTGAAGATACGAAAAAGAAACTTAAACAGCTACTGTTAGAATGTGTCATTGCACCCTTAACGAAAGAAGAACGATTTGCGTGTGGAATTGCGGAGCTTGAAATTACTAAGGCAAACCTAACAAGAATGAGGGTAACTATTACATTAATTAGAATAGTTAATTCATATAGTTTATTAACCCCCTTGGGGTAGACAAACGAGTCTCACTCGTGACACCAAGCGCGGACTGATGTCAAGAGACAGATTCGTAGTTGGTAAATACACAGTATTTCCCTAAGTAATTCCAACTTTTCCCAACAGATGGTGTTGCTATGACCTTCAGAAATATTGTATAAATATTGTTTTGCTTATTTGGTTAACCTGTTGAGTTGTCATTTTGCAATGTTTTGATTTGTCAGCTAATAGTCACAGCGGTAGTTTAGTGGTTCATGAGTTTGTGTGCTTATTATTTTATCTTTCTAAAAAACTTTTTTACAGTGCATGGTTTTTATTTTCTATACAAAAATACTATGATGGAAATGTATGATTCAAGTGGTCTTAATCCTCCAAGTGTCAATAGTAATTTTTCCAAGGTTGTAGTGATTTAAGTGGTTGTGTAGAACTGCATATACGAGGGGGTACCCAAAAGTAACCAGAATTAGTCTGCCAAGGTCGGAGTTTTGGTAGTACGGGTGAGCGCCACTAGGGCGTGTCTAGAGCAACTCTTTGCCAGATCAGTCCCGTGTGGGTCGTTGATCTAGCTCATTCTGTTCGTCTGTAGCGTCATTTTTTGCTGTAGCTGTTGCTTCGTTTTTTATGATGGCAAGAACAACGCGCCGCTGTTTTTGTGACTGGTTTTGTCGATTTAAAAATGGCGACCTTTCGATTGATGACAAACCTCGTTCCGGACGTCCATCAACTGCCCGAATTGATGAAAATATAAAAAAATGCGAGAGCTTGTGCTCACAGACCGTCGACAGACAATTGATCAACTGTCAGAAATTTGTGCAATAACTTGGAGCTCGGTTCAGCGAACTTTAACTGATGATTTAGGAATGAGACTCATTGCTGCCAAATCTGTTCCTTGGGCTCTGACTGAGAATCAAAAATCGTGTCGAGTAAAACATGTCATGAACTGAAAGAACAGCTCAGAATCGATCCAGATTACCTTTCAAAGGTTACTGGTGATGAATCATGGAAAAACAAAATTTCACAGCAGCGCGTTGTTCACTTAAACTTACCATCATAAAAAACGAAGCAACAGTGAAACAGCTATAGCAAAAAATGACGCTACAGACGAACAGAATGTGTTAGATCAACGACCCACACAGGGACTGAACTGGCAATGAGTTGCACTAGACATGCCTTAGTGGCGCTCACCCGTACTACCAAAGCTCCGACCTTGGCAGACAAATTCCAGTTACTTTTGGGTACCCCCTCGTAGATACAGTAGAACTTTGATTATTCACGGTAATCAGGGGGAGAGACGGCACAAATAACTGAAAACACGGTTAATTAGAACGACGAAAATAATTCAAAGTATTCATGAAAAAACACCCTAGTTTATTAATACATTGTTAGTTGTCCGCACGCTTTAAACAGATCTTCGTCACTGATAACTTCGAATACAGGCAGCTCGTTATCGCATGTAACTCATTATCTGACATTTTTACAAAAACTATACACAACTTGAGACAAATTTAATTAAAAATGTTACAAAACATAGACAAACACATGAATTGAGACACTAGTTCAAAACTGTAACTCATCAACAGAATAATCAAAAGTGACAACTAAAAAATCAACCCAGCCCTTATTCAAACAAAACAGGGGTGAGGGGAGAGTTGATGACTCATAGACTTCGGACAGTCTCATTCCTTATCTCTCTTCCTTTGTCCGTCTTCTCTCTCCCCCCCACACACACGTACAGTATCTATTGCATGTGTCGTCATGGCCATGGGCCAATCAGTTGGCCCTTGTGTTGTGTTGTGAACAGCCGTGTAATAAAGAAATATTGATAGCCTGGCGCTTGTTTATTTCTTCAGAATGAAGATTGATATTTAATTTTTCGTTGTAGTTCGTGGTTATCTTCTCTAATACCCAGAATATTTTCTGTAAAATATTATAACATTAGTATAGAGTACTATTATCACATATTTGAAATTGAAAAAAGTTTTCATGAGAAAGTTGACATTGAAAAACTTCTTTTAAAATAATAATCTTTTGCTATTTTTGGACCCCGGTTAACCCGCCGC
Source organism: Nephotettix cincticeps (assembly GCA_023375725.1). Lineage (NCBI taxonomy): Eukaryota > Metazoa > Arthropoda > Insecta > Hemiptera > Cicadellidae > Nephotettix > Nephotettix cincticeps. Next base: position 16,127,266 of record CM041784.1, read on the forward strand.
CTGTTTGAACCGCGTCCTGACAATCAAGGTTCTACTGTATTTCTGTGTAAACCTGTTAATTAAAAAAATAATAGTAAATTTTTTTTAATTTAAATTTTAGGCTACAAATCACATGAAATAAAAAAAAAATCAAGTTAGCCATTATGTTCCAAAATTTAATAAATTAAAAATATATATATATATATATATACATATGTTATACAGTAAAACTTGGATAATTCTAACCTCAAGGGACCTCAAGGGAAAAATTCGAATTATCCAAAAATTCGAATTAGAAAAGTTTTTGCAAGTGGTTGAAATAAACAGTAAAACATCATGTTTTAACATTGTATATTAAAAAAGTTAGGTTAATGAAGATATTATTGATTAATAATCCTATTTTTTTTATGTCGATATTGTGTTTGGAGGGATCTCGAAAATTTAGCTTTTTCAAACTTTTTCTTAAATCCCTTCTCTACCTCCTTGATTGCCGCTATTTATTCTTGCAACGTCAGAGATTTGTGGTTCGCTTTGACAAAGCGAACCAGTTCATACACACGACGTGTTAACATGAACGCAGACGAAGTTACAAATGCCAACACAAAACAAAGACGACAAATATTGGAACAGACCACCATCAATGATACACACGCTACTGAACTGCGCCAGCGCTGTGTAGTAACAGACTAGACATGTCTATGTTGTGATTTATGAGCAGTAGAGGATTGGTGTGGGGGAAGGGTATCATGTGACCAGCAGGTGTAAGTGCTATGAGAAGGGTTTTATCATGTGACCAGCAGGTGTAAGTGCTATGAGAAGGGTTGGCGGGGGGTGGGCATGTTGATCTAACTAAAAATAGTCTGCGGACAGGAAGCCTGAACGTCGTTTCCTGGAAAATTGTACACAATGACTTGTTCACTTTGTAGATTTTGGCTGTAAAAACTTCGAATTATCCAAAAAATTATTCAAACTAACCAGGATATTTTAACATTGTTTTTATATAAAATTCTAGGAACCAAGTCAAAACTTCGAAATAAAGAAGTTTTCGAATTACAGAAGTTCGAATTATCCATGTTCCACTGTAATTTATTAGAAGAATAAAAATCTAAGGCAAATAATGAATGTGGGCAACACCGTATCCAACAAAAGCCGGGAGACAGACCGATAGGTTGCACAAATTGCATCGACATATAAATTTGTGACAACAGACATTTGGAAAACCAAGACATATAAAAATATAGAATGGCTTATTGGCTTTCCGACAATATATAATTTTTATGTCTTTGGCCAGTTTTCGATTTATAATGTTCTTTAAAGCGAATGCTTGTACATTGGCGAAAATATCGCCGATGACCCTTAAGTAATGGCGGCATCGGCGATAATTTCGCCAATCGACGCTTGAAGGGTTAAAGAATATTCTAATAAAAATATAACCCCTACTTTAAAAGATTAAAATATTGATTAATTTGTAATATTATTAGGGTAATTGATATTTTTTTAATTTAATGAAAATAGTTTTTAGAAAATTACTGCAAAATACTGATAGGTAAAATTAAACATCTCAACTTTATTATAGTACAGTAGAACCTCGATTAACCGTCACCCTTTTAACCGTCAGTCTCTATTAACCGCCACCCCGCTAGCGCCAAAAAAATATGTTTCGGCGTTAGCGACGAGATGAGTACTGATGACTGTACTGCACACCTGTAATGTGCGTCAGTCATTGGCGGCAATGGTGGTGGCCCAGCTGGTTAATCCTTTACACTGTCATCTGCATTCCACTGCTACTATTTGATTTCAGTTCAGTATGGTGCGTGGCTACAGTGAACCGAAGTTATTGCCGATATCGAGTGCAATGCTTACTAGTGTTTTACGTGCTTTTCCGTTTATTTTTGACAGTGCTGTTTATACATAATGCTCTTCCGTTATGGCTGAGAAATGGGAACGTGTAGTTTTTGGAGTCGACAATAAACAATAAATTATTAAACGCTGGTGCTTCTTCTCAGAAAAATTAGAAACATGAACGCCTGAAAAGCTTGACGAAGAAAGATACAAAAGAAAATGACGGATTTTTTTAAAAACTATACCAGTTAAGTGTAAGTTTTGGGCTTAAAAGTATGTACATGTACATGTACAGTTGATATTTCATTGTTTTATTAATAAAATATTTTAATAAAGTATTTTACACTTGAACTGGCCTAGTTTTGTTTTTTCTCATTAAAAATAAATTCACATTAAGTACTGCCCAGCAATCATGAAAATTAATTAGGACTTAAAATGGCGCCGATATAGCATGCAAGGCAGTGAATTGCGATGTTGCCATGCCAAACACTGACTAGGGGCTAAGTTGTCTCGGCGCTATTATTATTTCTGTCATCCGTCTATTCGGTTATCTGTCATGGTCTCGGTCCCGAGGGTGACGGTAAATCAAGGTTCTACTGTAATGAAATACCGAACTGTATGGTTATGGAAATGTGATTTGGTCCAATTTACTGTCTAACATATCAATCTGTACCACCCTATCCCATCTTTGCCTCCAGTTATCACAACCCGGGTATCCTGGCATGGAGAATTAGTTTATGTTCGCTGTTAAATATTCGGTATTTTATTTATGAAAATCGTTTACAAACTGTTACATTTAAAGTTAAAAGTTTTAAGTGTAGTTTCTTTATGGGAAGGATCCAAACGTAAAGGCACCTGACGTCAGGGACTACCTTACCACGGAGTCCATGCACTGGCGACTCAAGCAGTCTGGTCTCTGCCGCTCACCCGTTCACCTCAGTTAAGTCAATTTTTCTCTTTAACGCATTATGCGTAGCAATGTCTCAATGCTTTTATTTTAATTTCATTTAATTAATTTATTCGTTCCATCATTAAAAAATATAAAGCACAATATAAATACAGTATAAAATTAATGTATATATATAACAAATTTAATTTTTCTCTATATGGTAAAAAAATAATTTTTCAGTGAAAATGAAAATAATAAACTAATTTTCACTTCAATAGAAACAAATGAACGTTTATTTAAACGGCTCTATAAATCTCAATTAATGGTATAAATAGTTTCATCATACACGTCATGTATTGAACATAAAAAACCAACAACACTAGTCCTCAATACTGGAAGACTAGTCCTAGTCTTCTTTGGCGTTACAGCTATAGATTGATAGTCCACCATCTTCATACACTGTCAGTTATTGGTCATAGAGAGCAACATTAGTCCTCGTTCGTGTTACAATTATAGATGTACAGTCCACCATCTTCATACACGTCAGGTATTGGTCATGAAGAGCAATACTAGTCTTCGTTGGTGTTACAGTTATATATGTACAAGCCACCATCTTGATACACGTCATGTATTGGTCATAAAGAGCAACACTAGTCCTCATTCGTGTTACACTTATAGATGGACAGTCCACCATCTTCATACACGTCAGGTATTTGTCGTTAAACTGAAGTGTTGTTTTTTGGAAAAAATTCTGAAGCCAATGCGTTCACTTCATCAATCTTAACTGCTTTTGGGTTCAGCACTTGGTTCACAGGGAACAAGGATGGACTTTGCGCTACCGGCTGTGGGTAGGTCCATGGTATACCGTTGACTTGATGAAAAGTCCGTCTAATGTAAGGCCAGGCAGTGGTGAGACCAACTTGCGAAAGGATGATCGGTGGCGGACATACTCCGTATGCAGGGTACGGCAGTGGTACTACTTTGAGTCCACCATCTTCATACACAGTCAGGTATTGGTCATGAAGAGCAATACTAGTCTTCGTTGGTGTTACAGTTATATATGTACAAGCCACCATCTTGATACACGTCATGTATTGGTCATGAAGAGCAATACTAGTCCTCGTTCGTGTTACACTTATAGATGGACAGTCCACCATCTTCATACATGTCAGGTATTTGTGGCTGAACTGAAATGTTGTTTTTTGGAAAAAATTCTGGAGCCATTGCGTTCACTTCATCAATCTTAACTGCTTTTGGGTCCAGCACTTGGTTCACAGGGAACAAGGATGGACTTTGCGCTACCGGCTGTGGGTAGGTCCATGGTATACCGTTGACTTGATGAAAAGTCCGTTTTATGTAAGGCCAGGCAGTGGTGAGACCAACTTGCGAAAGGATGATCGGTGGCGGACATACTCCGTATGCAGGGTATGGCAGTGGTACTACTTTGAGTCCACCATCTTCATACACAGTCAGGTATTGGTCATGAAGAGCAATACTAGTCTTCGTTGGTGTTACAGTTATATATTTACAAGCCACCATCTTGATACACGTCATGTATTGGTCATGAAGAGCAATACTAGTCCTCGTTCGTGTTACACTTATAGATGGACGGTCCACCATCTTCATACATGTCAGGTATTTGTGGCTGAACTGAAATGTTTTTTGGAAAAAATTCTGAAGCCAATGCGTTCACTTCATCAATCTTAACTGCTTTTGGGTTCAGCACTTGGTTCACAGGGAACAAGGATGGACTTTGCGCTACCGGCTGTGGGTAGGTCCATGGTATACCGTTGACTTGATGAAAAGTCCGTTTTATGTAAGGCCAGGCAGTGGTGAGACCAACTTGCGAAAGGATGATCGGTGGCGGACATACTCCGTATGCAGGGTACGGCAGTGGTACTACTTTGAGTCAACCATCTTCATACACGTCAGGTATTGGTCATGAAGAGCAATACTAGTCTTCGTTGGTGTTACAGTTATATATTTACAAGCCACCATCTTCATACACGTCAGGTATTGGTCATGAAGAGCAATACTAGTCCTCGTTCGTGTTACACTTATAGATGGACAGTCCACCATCTTCATACACTGTCAGGTATTTGTGGCGCAACATTGAATCCCCTGAAGTGTGCTTACAATTATTTTTTGTTCGTCTTAAAAATTCTGAAGCCAATGCGTTCACTTCATCAATCTTAACTGCTTTTGGGTTCAGCACTTGGTTCACAGGGAACAAGGATGGACTTTGCGCTACCGGCTGTGGGTAGGTCCATGGTATACCGTTGACTTGATGAAAAGTCCGTTTTATGTAAGGCCAGGCAGTGTTGAGACCAACTTGCGAAAGGATGATCGGTGGCGGACATACTCCGTATGCAGGGTATGGCAGTGGTACTACTTTGAGTCCACCATCTTCATACACAGTCAGGTATTGGTCATGAAGAGCAATACTAGTCTTCGTTGGTGTTACAGTTATATATGTACAAGCCACCATCTTGATACACGTCATGTATTGGTCATGAAGAGCAATACTAGTCCTCGTTCGTGTTACACTTATAGATGGACAGTCCACCATCTTCATACATGTCAGGTATTTGTGGCTGAACCGAAATGTTGTTTTTTGGAAAAAATTCTGGAGCCATTGCGTTCACTTCATTAATCTTAACTGCTTTTGGGTCCAGCACTTGGTTCACAGGGAACAAGGATGGACTTTGCGCTACCGGCTGTGGGTAGGTCCATGGTATACCGTTGACTTGATGAAAAGTCCGTTTTATGTAAGCCCAGGCAGTGTTGAGACCAACTTGCGAAAGGATGATCGGTGGCGGACATACTCCGTATGCAGGGTATGGCAGTGGTACTACTTTGAGTCCACCATCTTCATACACAGTCAGGTATTGGTCATGAAGAGCAATACTAGTCTTCGTTGGTGTTACAGTTATATATGTACAAGCCACCATCTTGATACACGTCATGTATTGGTCATGAAGAGCAACACTAGTCCTCATTAGTGTTACACTTATAGATGGACAGTCCACCATCTTCATACACATCAGGTATTTGTGGCTGAACTGAAATGTTGTTTTTTGGAAAAATTCTGAAGCCAATGCGTTCACTTCATTAATCTTAACTGCTTTTGGGTCCAGCACTTGGTTCACAGGGAACAAGGATGGACTTTGCGCTACCGGCTGTGGGTAGGTCCATGGTATACCGTTGACTTGATGAAAAGTCCGTTTTATGTAAGCCCAGGCAGTGTTGAGACCAACTTGCGAAAGGATGATCGGTGGCGGACATACTCCGTATGCAGGGTATGGCAGTGGTACTACTTTGAGTCCACCATCTTCATACACAGTCAGGTATTGGTCATGAAGAGCAATACTAGTCTTCGTTGGTGTTACAGTTATATATGTACAAGCCACCATCTTGATACACGTCATGTATTGGTCATAAAGAGCAACACTAGTCCTCATTAGTGTTACACTTATAGATGGACAGTCCACCATCTTCATACACATCAGGTATTTGTGGTTGAATTGAAGTGTTATTTTTTGGAAAAAATTCTGGAGCCATTGCGTTCACTTCATTAATCTTAACTGCTTTTGGGTCCAGCACTTGGTTCACAGGGAACAAGGATGGACTTTGCGCTACCGGCTGTGGGTAGGTCCATGGTATACCGTTGACTTGATGAAAAGTCCGTTTTATGTAAGCCCAGGCAGTGTTGAGACCAACTTGCGAAAGGATGATCGGTGGCGGACATACTCCGTATGCAGGGTATGGCAGTGGTACTACTTTGAGTCCACCATCTTCATACACAGTCAGGTATTGGTCATGAAGAGCAATACTAGTCTTCGTTGGTGTTACAGTTATATATGTACAAGCCACCATCTTGATACACGTCATGTATTGGTCATGAAGAGCAATACTAGTCCTCGTTCGTGTTACACTTATAGATGGACAGTCTTCATACATATATTTGTTGTGAACTGGTTGTTTTTTTGGAAAAAATTCTGAAGCCAATGCGTTCACTTCATCAATCTTAACTGCTTTTGGGTTCAGCACTTGGTTCACAGGGAACAAGGATGGACTTTGCGCTCCGGCTGTGGGTCCATTATATCCATGACTTGATGAAAACCGTTGAAAAAAAAAAGTCCAAAACCCACAGACTCAACACAAAGGTATGAGGGGAGGGCATACTCACCTATGTGTCATCTTACTAGTCTTCGTTGTCACAGGTCTGATACACGTACTTTAGTCATAAAGAGCATAAACAACACACACTTAGTGTTACACTATGCAGTCCACCATCTTCATACACACAATGTGGTGAATTGAAGTGTTTTTTTTAAAAAATTCTGAGCCAAAGTTATTAAACTGAACCAAATCACAAAAATGGACTTTTTGGGTAGGTCCATGGTATAACCGTTGACTTGATGAAAAGTCCGTTTTATGTAAGGCCAACTTGCGAAGACAATGCGAATGTATGGAAGGAATACACAACAGGGTATGAGAGCTATACAGTCACCATCAACCAAACACCAGTCATGAAGAGCAATACTATTCGTGGTGTACATAGATAGTTACACAGCAAACACCACACACGTCATCTATTGGTGTTGTTATAGATGGGACAACAAATCTTCATACATGTGGTTGAATTGAAGTGTTATTTTTTAAAAAAAACTGCGTTCACTTCATCAATCTTAACTGCTTTTGGGTTCAGCACTGGTTCACAGGGGGACTTGCGCTACGATGGGGCCGTGGTATACCGTTGACTTGATGAAAAAAGGGGCAGTGTTGAGACCAACTTGCGAAAAAGGATGATCGGTGGCACATACTCCGTATGCAACTACACCACCATACACATCTTCAGTAGGTATTGGTCATGAAGAGCAATAGTCTTGTTACAGTTATATATGTACAAGCCACCATCTTGATACACGTCATGTATTGGTCATAAAGAGCAACACTAGTCCTCATTAGTGTTACACTTATAGATGGACAGTCCACCATCTTCATACACATCAGGTATTTGTGGTTGAATTGAAGTGTTATTTTTTGGAAAAAATTCTGGAGCCATTGCGTTCACTTCATTAATCTTAACTGCTTTTGGGTCCAGCACTTGGTTCACAGGGAACAAGGATGGACTTTGCGCTACCGGCTGTGGGTAGGTCCATGGTATACCGTTGACTTGATGAAAAGTCCGCCTAATGTAAGGCCAGGCAGTGGTGAGACCAACTTGCGAAAGGATGATCGGTGGCGGACATACTCCGTATGCAGGGTACGGCAGTGGTACTACTTTGAGTCCACCATCTTCATACACAGTCAGGTATTGGTCATGAAGAGCAATACTAGTCTTCGTTGGTGTTACAGTTATATATGTACAAGCCACCATCTTGATACACGTCATGTATTGGTCATAAAGAGCAACACTAGTCCTCATTAGTGTTACACTTATAGATGGACAGTCCACCATCTTCATACACATCAGGTATTTGTGGTTGAATTGAAGTGTTATTTTTTGGAAAAAATTCTGGAGCCATTGCGTTCACTTCATTAATCTTAACTGCTTTTGGGTCCAGCACTTGGTTCACAGGGAACAAGGATGGACTTTGCGCTACCGGCTGTGGGTAGGTCCATGGTATACCGTTGACTTGATGAAAAGTCCGTTTTATGTAAGCCCAGGCAGTGTTGAGACCAACTTGCGAAAGGATGATCGGTGGCGGACATACTCCGTATGCAGGGTATGGCAGTGGTACTACTTTGAGTCCACCATCTTCATACACAGTCAGGTATTGGTCATGAAGAGCAATACTAGTCTTCGTTGGTGTTACAGTTATATATGTACAAGCCACCATCTTGATACACGTCATGTATTGGTCATGAAGAGCAATACTAGTCCTCGTTCGTGTTACACTTATAGATGGACAGTCCACCATCTTCATACATGTCAGGTATTTGTGGTTGAACTGAAGTGTTGTTTTTTGGAAAAAATTCTGGAGCCATTGCGTTCACTTCATCAATCTTAACTGCTTTTGGGTCCAGCACTTGGTTCACAGGGAACAAGGATGGACTTTGCGCTACCGGCTGTGGGTAGGTCCATGGTATACCGTTGACTTGATGAAAAGTCCGTTTTATGTAAGGCCAGGCAGTGTTGAGACCAACTTGCGAAAGGATGATCGGTGGCGGACATACTCCGTATGCAGGGTATGGCAGTGGTACTACTTTGAGTCCACCATCTTCATACACAGTCAGGTATTGGTCATGAAGAGCAATACTAGTCTTCGTTGGTGTTACAGTTATATATGTACAAGCCACCATCTTGATACACGTCATGTATTGGTCATAAAGAGCAACACTAGTCCTCATTAGTGTTACACTTATAGATGGACAGTCCACCATCTTCATACACATCAGGTATTTGTGGTTGAATTGAAGTGTTATTTTTTGGAAAAAATTCTGGAGCCATTGCGTTCACTTCATTAATCTTAACTGCTTTTGGGTTCAGCACTTGGTTCACAGGGAACAAGGATGGACTTTGCGCTACCGGCTGTGGGTAGGTCCATGGTATACCGTTGACTTGATGAAAAGTCCGCCTAATGTAAGGCCAGGCAGTGGTGAGACCAACTTGCGAAAGGATGATCGGTGGCGGACATACTCCGTATGCAGGGTATGGCAGTGGTACTACTTTGAGTCCACCATCTTCATACACAGTCAGGTATTGGTCATGAAGAGCAATACTAGTCTTCGTTGGTGTTACAGTTATATATGTACAAGCCACCATCTTGATACACGTCATGTATTGGTCATAAAGAGCAACACTAGTCCTCATTAGTGTTACACTTATAGATGGACAGTCCACCATCTTCATACACATCAGGTATTTGTGGCTGAACCGAAATGTTGTTTTTTGGAAAAAATTCTGGAGCCATTGCGTTCACTTCATTAATCTTAACTGCTTTTGGGTCCAGCACTTGGTTCACAGGGAACAAGGATGGACTTTGCGCTACCGGCTGTGGGTAGGTCCATGGTATACCGTTGACTTGATGAAAAGTCCGTTTTATGTAAGCCCAGGCAGTGTTGAGACCAACTTGCGAAAGGATGATCGGTGGCGGACATACTCCGTATGCAGGGTATGGCAGTGGTACTACTTTGAGTCCACCATCTTCATACACAGTCAGGTATTGGTCATGAAGAGCAATACTAGTCTTCGTTGGTGTTACAGTTATATATGTACAAGCCACCATCTTGATACACGTCATGTATTGGTCATGAAGAGCAATACTAGTCCTCGTTCGTGTTACACTTATAGATGGACAGTCCACCATCTTCATACATGTCAGGTATTTGTGGCTGAACCGAAATGTTTTTTTTTTGGAAAAAATTCTGAAGCCAATGCGTTCACTTCATCAATCTTAACTGCTTTTGGGTTCAGCACTTGGTTCACAGGGAACAAGGATGGACTTTGCGCTACCGGCTGTGGGTAGGTCCATGGTATACCGTTGACTTGATGAAAAGTCCGTTTTATGTAAGGCCAGGCAGTGTTGAGACCAACTTGCGAAAGGATGATCGGTGGCGGACATACTCCGTATGCAGGGTATGGCAGTGGTACTACTTTGAGTCCACCATCTTCATACACAGTCAGGTATTGGTCATGAAGAGCAATACTAGTCTTCGTTGGTGTTACAGTTATATATGTACAAGCCACCATCTTGATACACGTCATGTATTGGTCATGAAGAGCAATACTAGTCCTCATTAGTGTTACACTTATAGATGGACAGTCCACCATCTTCATACACATCAGGTATTTGTGGTTGAATTGAAGTGTTATTTTTTGGAAAAAATTCTGGAGCCATTGCGTTCACTTCATTAATCTTAACTGCTTTTGGGTCCAGCACTTGGTTCACAGGGAACAAGGATGGACTTTGCGCTACCGGCTGTGGGTAGGTCCATGGTATACCGTTGACTTGATGAAAAGTCCGTTTTATGTAAGCCCAGGCAGTGTTGAGACCAACTTGCGAAAGGATGATCGGTGGCGGACATACTCCGTATGCAGGGTATGGCAGTGGTACTACTTTGAGTCCACCATCTTCATACACAGTCAGGTATTGGTCATGAAGAGCAATACTAGTCTTCGTTGGTGTTACAGTTATATATGTACAAGCCACCATCTTGATACACGTCATGTATTGGTCATGAAGAGCAATACTAGTCCTCGTTCGTGTTACACTTATAGATGGACAGTCCACCATCTTCATACACATCAGGTATTTGTGGTTGAATTGAAGTGTTATTTTTTGGAAAAAATTCTGAAGCCAATGCGTTCACTTCATCAATCTTAACTGCTTTTGGGTTCAGCACTTGGTTCACAGGGAACAAGGATGGACTTTGCGCTACCGGCTGTGGGTAGGTCCATGGTATACCATTGACTTGATGAAAAGTCCGTTTTATGTAAGGCCAGGCAGTGTTGAGACCAACTTGCGAAAGGATGATCGGTGGCGGACATACTCCGTATGCAGGGTATGGCAGTGGTACTACTTTGAGTCCACCATCTTCATACACAGTCAGGTATTGGTCATGAAGAGCAATACTAGTCTTCGTTGGTGTTACAGTTATATATGTACAAGCCACCATCTTGATACACGTCATGTATTGGTCATGAAAGAGCAATACTAGTCCTCGTTCGTGTTAACACTTATAGATGGACAGTCCACCATCTTCATACATGTCAGGTATTTGTGGCTGAACTGAAATGTTGTTTTTTTGGAAAAAAAATTCTGAAGCCATTGCGTTCACTTCATTAATCTTAACTGCTTTTGGGTCCAGCACTTGGTTCACAGGGAACAAGGATGGACTTTGCGCTACCGGCTGTGGGTAGGTCCATGGTATACCGTTGACTTGATGAAAAGTCCGTTTTATGTAAGCCCAGGCAGTGTTGAGACCAACTTGCGAAAGGATGATCGGTGGCGGACATACTCCGTATGCAGGGTATGGCAGTGGTACTACTACTTTGAGTCCACCATCTTCATACACAGTCAGGTATTGGTCATGAAGAGCAATACTAGTCTTCGTTGGTGTTACAGTTATATATGTACAAGCCACCATCTTGATACACGTCATGTATTGGTCATGAAGAGCAATACTAGTCCTCGTTCGTGTTACACTTATAGATGGACAGTCCACCATCTTCATACACATCAGGTATTTGTGGTTGAATTGAAGTGTTATTTTTTTGGAAAAAATTCTGAAGCCACGCGTTCACTTCATCAATCTTAACTGCTTTTGGGTTCAGCACTTGGTTCACAGGGAACAAGGATGGACTTTGCGCTACCGGCTGTGGGTAGGTCCATGGTATACCGTTGACTTGATGAAAAGTCCGTTTTATGTAAGGCCAGGCAGTGTTGAGACCAACTTGCGAAAGGATGATCGGTGGCGGACATACTCCGTATGCAGGGTATGGCAGTGGTACTACTTTGAGTCCACCATCTTCATACACAGTCAGGTATTGGTCATGAAGAGCAATACTAGTCTTCGTTGGTGTTACAGTTATATATGTACAAGCCACCATCTTGATACACGTCATGTATTGGTCATAAAGAGCAACACTAGTCCTCATTAGTGTTACACTTATAGATGGACAGTCCACCATCTTCATACACATCAGGTATTTGTGGTTGAATTGAAGTGTTATTTTTTGGAAAAAATTCTGGAGCCATTGCGTTCACTTCATTAATCTTAACTGCTTTTGGGTCCAGCACTTGGTTCACAGGGAACAAGGATGGACTTTGCGCTACCGGCTGTGGGTAGGTCCATGGTATACCGTTGACTTGATGAAAAGTCCGTTTTATGTAAGGCCAGGCAGTGTTGAGACCAACTTGCGAAAGGATGATCGGTGGCGGACATACTCCGTATGCAGGGTATGGCAGTGGTACTACTTTGAGTCCACCATCTTCATACACAGTCAGGTATTGGTCATGAAGAGCAATACTAGTCTTCGTTGGTGTTACAGTTATATATGTACAAGCCACCATCTTGATACACGTCATGTATTGGTCATGAAGAGCAATACTAGTCCTCGTTCGTGTTACACTTATAGATGGACAGTCCACCATCTTCATACATGTCAGGTATTTGTGGCTGAACTGAAATGTTGTTTTTTGGAAAAATTCTGAAGCCAATGCGTTCACTTCATCAATCTTAACTGCTTTTGGGTTCAGCACTTGGTTCACAGGGAACAAGGATGGACTTTGCGCTACCGGCTGTGGGTAGGTCCATGGTATACCGTTGACTTGATGAAAAGTCCGTCTAATGTAAGGCCAGGCAGTGGTGAGACCAACTTGCGAAAGGATGATCGGTGGCGGACATACTCCGTATGCAGGGTACGGCAGTGGTACTACTTTGAGTCCACCATCTTCATACACAGTCAGGTATTGGTCATGAAGAGCAATACTAGTCTTCGTTGGTGTTACAGTTATATATGTACAAGCCACCATCTTGATACACGTCATGTATTGGTCATAAAGAGCAACACTAGTCCTCATTAGTGTTACACTTATAGATGGACAGTCCACCATCTTCATACACATCAGGTATTTGTGGTTGAATTGAAGTGTTATTTTTTGGAAAAAATTCTGAAGCCAATGCGTTCACTTCATCAATCTTAACTGCTTTTGGGTTCAGCACTTGGTTCACAGGGAACAAGGATGGACTTTGCGCTACCGGCTGTGGGTAGGTCCATGGTATACCGTTGACTTGATGAAAAGTCCGTTTTATGTAAGGCCAGGCAGTGTTGAGACCAACTTGCGAAAGGATGATCGGTGGCGGACATACTCCGTATGCAGGGTATGGCAGTGGTACTACTTTGAGTCCACCATCTTCATACACAGTCAGGTATTGGTCATGAAGAGCAATACTAGTCTTCGTTGGTGTTACAGTTATATATGTACAAGCCACCATCTTGATACACGTCATGTATTGGTCATGAAGAGCAATACTAGTCCTCGTTCGTGTTACACTTATAGATGGACAGTCCACCATCTTCATACATGTCAGGTATTTGTGGCTGAACCGAAATGTTGTTTTTTGGAAAAAATTCTGAAGCCAATGCGTTCACTTCATCAATCTTAACTGCTTTTGGGTTCAGCACTTGGTTCACAGGGAACAAGGATGGACTTTGCGCTACCGGCTGTGGGTAGGTCCATGGTATACCGTTGACTTGATGAAAAGTCCGTCTAATGTAAGGCCAGGCAGTGGTGAGACCAACTTGCGAAAGGATGATCGGTGGCGGACATACTCCGTATGCAGGGTATGGCAGTGGTACTACTTTGAGTCCACCATCTTCATACACAGTCAGGTATTGGTCATGAAGAGCAATACTAGTCTTCGTTGGTGTTACAGTTATATATGTACAAGCCACCATCTTGATACACGTCATGTATTGGTCATGAAGAGCAATACTAGTCCTCGTTCGTGTTACACTTATAGATGGACAGTCCACCATCTTTATACACATCAGGTATTTGTGGTTGAACTGAAATGTTGTTTTTTGGAAAAAATTCTGAAGCCAATGCGTTCACTTCATCAATCTTAACTGCTTTTGGGTTCAGCACTTGGTTCACAGGGAACAAGGATGGACTTTGCGCTACCGGCTGTGGGTAGGTCCATGGTATACCGTTGACTTGATGAAAAGTCCGTTTTATGTAAGGCCAGGCAGTGTTGAGACCAACTTGCGAAAGGATGATCGGTGGCGGACATACTCCGTATGCAGGGTATGGCAGTGGTACTACTTTGAGTCCACCATCTTCATACACAGTCAGGTATTGGTCATGAAGAGCAATACTAGTCTTCGTTGGTGTTACAGTTATATATGTACAAGCCACCATCTTGATACACGTCATGTATTGGTCATAAAGAGCAACACTAGTCCTCGTTCGTGTTACACTTATAGATGGACAGTCCACCATCTTCATACATGTCAGGTATTTGTGGCTGAACCGAAATGTTGTTTTTTGGAAAAAATTCTGAAGCCAATGCGTTCACTTCATCAATCTTAACTGCTTTTGGGTTCAGCACTTGGTTCACAGGGAACAAGGATGGACTTTGCGCTACCGGCTGTGGGTAGGTCCATGGTATACCGTTGACTTGATGAAAAGTCCGCCTAATGTAAGGCCAGGCAGTGGTGAGACCAACTTGCGAAAGGATGATCGGTGGCGGACATACTCCGTATGCAGGGTACGGCAGTGGTACTACTTTGAGTCCACCATCTTCATACACAGTCAGGTATTGGTCATGAAGAGCAATACTAGTCTTCGTTGGTGTTACAGTTATATATGTACAAGCCACCATCTTGATACACGTCATGTATTGGTCATGAAGAGCAATACTAGTCCTCGTTCGTGTTACACTTATAGATGGACAGTCCACCATCTTCATACATGTCAGGTATTTGTGGCTGAACCGAAATGTTGTTTTTTGGAAAAAATTCTGAAGCCAATGCGTTCACTTCATCAATCTTAACTGCTTTTGGGTTCAGCACTTGGTTCACAGGGAACAAGGATGGACTTTGCGCTACCGGCTGTGGGTAGGTCCATGGTATACCGTTGACTTGATGAAAAGTCCGTTTTATGTAAGGCCAGGCAGTGTTGAGACCAACTTGCGAAAGGATGATCGGTGGCGGACATACTCCGTATGCAGGGTATGGCAGTGGTACTACTTTGAGTCCACCATCTTCATACACAGTCAGGTATTGGTCATGAAGAGCAATACTAGTCTTCGTTGGTGTTACACTTATATGTACAAGCCACCATCTTGATACACGTCATGTATTGGTCATTAAGAGCAACACTAGTCCTCATTAGTGTTACACTTTATAGATGGACAGTCCACCATCTTCATACACATCAGGTATTTGTGGTTGAATTTGAAGTGTTGTTTTTTGGAAAAATTCTGAAGCCAATGCGTTCACTTCATCAATCTTAACTGCTTTTGGGTTCAGCACTTGGTTCACAGGGAACAAGGATGGACTTTGCGCTACCGGCTGTGGGTAGGTCCATGGTATACCGTTGACTTGATGAAAAGTCCGCCTAATGTAAGGCCAGGCAGTGGTGAGACCAACTTGCGAAAGGATGATCGGTGGCGGACATACTCCGTATGCAGGGTATGGCAGTGGTACTACTTTGAGTCCACCATCTTCATACACAGTCAGGTATTGGTCATGAAGAGCAATACTAGTCTTCGTTGGTGTTACAGTTATATATGTACAAGCCACCATCTTGATACACGTCATGTATTGGTCATGAAGAGCAATACTAGTCCTCATTAGTGTTACACTTATAGATGGACAGTCCACCATCTTCATACACATCAGGTATTTGTGGTTGAATTTGAAGTGTTGTCGGAGTTTTTTGGGAAAAAATTCTGGAGCCATTGCGTTCACTTCATTAATCTTAACTGCTTTTGGGTCCAGCACTTGGTTCACAGGGAACAAGGATGGACTTTGCGCTACCGGCTGTGGGTAGGTCCATGGTATACCGTTGACTTGATGAAAAGTCCGTTTTATGTAAGGCCAGGCAGTGTTGAGACCAACTTGCGAAAGGATGATCGGTGGCGGACATACTCCGTATGCAGGGTATGGCAGTGGTACTACTTTGAGTCCACCATCTTCATACACAGTCAGGTATTGGTCATGAAGAGCAATACTAGTCTTCGTTGGTGTTACAGTTATATATGTACAAGCCACCATCTTGATACACGTCATGTATTGGTCATGAAGAGCAATACTAGTCCTCGTTCGTGTTACACTTATAGATGGACAGTCCACCATCTTCATACATGTCAGGTATTTGTGGCTGAACCGAAATGTTGTTTTTTGGAAAAAATTCTGAAGCCAATGCGTTCACTTCGTCAATCTTAACTGCTTTTGGGTTCAGCACTTGGTTCACAGGGAACAAGGATGGACTTTGCGCTACCGGCTGTGGGTAGGTCCATGGTATACCGTTGACTTGATGAAAAGACCGTTTTATGTAAGGCCAGGGAGTGTTGAGACCAACTTGCGAAAGGATGATCGGTGGCGGACATACTCCGTATGCAGGGTATGGCAGTGGTACTACTTTGAGTCCACCATCTTCATACACAGTCAGGTATTGGTCATGAAGAGCAATACTAGTCTTCGTTGGTGTTACAGTTATATATGTACAAGCCACCATCTTGATACACGTCATGTATTGGTCATAAAGAGCAACACTAGTCCTCATTAGTGTTACACTTATAGATGGACAGTCCACCATCTTCATACACATCAGGTATTTGTGGTTGAATTGAAGTGTTATTTTTTGGAAAAAATTCTGGAGCCATGCGTTCACTTCATCAATCTTAACTGCTTTTGGGTCCAGCACTTGGTTCACAGGGAACAAGGATGGACTTTGCGCTACCGGCTGTGGGTAGGTCCATGGTATACCGTTGACTTGATGAAAAGTCCGTTTTATGTAAGCCCAGGCAGTGTTGAGACCAACTTGCGAAAGGATGATCGGTGGCGGACATACTCCGTATGCAGGGTATGGCAGTGGTACTACTTTGAGTCCACCATCTTCATACACAGTCAGGTATTGGTCATGAAGAGCAATACTAGTCTTCGTTGGTGTTACAGTTATATATGTACAAGCCACCATCTTGATACACGTCATGTATTGGTCATGAAGAGCAATACTAGTCCTCGTTCGTGTTACACTTATAGATGGACAGTCCACCATCTTCATACATGTCAGGTATTTGTGGCTGAAATAATAAAAAACCGAAATGTTGTTTTTTGGAAAAAATTCTGAAGCCAATGCGTTCACTTCGTCAATCTTAACTGCTTTTGGGTTCAGCACATTGGTTCACAGGGAACAAGGATGGACTTTGCGCTACCGGCTGTGGGTAGGTCCATGGTAATAAAGTACCGTTTGACTTGATGAAAAAGTCCCTAATTAAGGCCAGGCAGTTATGCCGAAAGGATAACGTTGGGCGGACAATAGCTCCCGAAATCCAGGGAATGGCAGTGTTGAGAACCAACTTGGTATTGGTCGAAACTATTTCCTCGTTTCGTGTTATGATGGGACATTCCAACCATCACTACATACATGTCATGTATTTTGGCGGACATGTTTTTTTTGGAAAAAAATTCTTCCGTATGCAGGGTATGGGTTCAGCACTGGTACAGGGAACAAGGATGTACTTTGCGCTACTGCGGGCGTTGAGTCCAATGGTATGACCATCTTCAATTACACAGTCAGGTATTGGTCATGAAGAGCAATACTAGTCTTCGTTGGTGTTACAGTTATTAATGTACATATGTACAAAGCCACCATTGTTGTTTACTTGATACACCACTTATCTTCATACACGTCATTGTATGAAGTGTTGTTTTTTGGAAAAAATTCTGGAGCCATTGGTCATTAATCTTAACTGCTTTTGGGTCCAGCACTTGGTTCACGGGGAAAACAAGAGCAATACTAATATACCGTTGACTTGATGAAAAGTCCGTATAATGTAAGGCCTGTTGAGACGTTCGTGTTACACTATGGCAGTATACTTTGAGTCCACATCTTCATTCACAGATGGAAGTGCAATAATAGTCTTCGTTGGTGTTACAGTCCACCATCTTCATACATGTCAGGTATTTGTGGCTGAGGTATTGGTCATGAAGAGCAATACTAGTCTTCGTTGGTGTTACAGTTATATATGTACAAGCCACCATCTTCATACACAGTCAGGTATTGGTCATGAAGAGCAATACTAGTCTTCGTTGGTGTTACACTTATAGATGGACAGTCCACCATCTTCATACATGTCAGGTATTTGTGGCTGAACCGAAATGTTGTTTTTTGGAAAAAATTCTGAAGCCAATGCGTTCACTTCATCAATCTTAACTGCTTTTGGGTTCAGCACTTGGTTCACAGGGAACAAGGATGGACTTTGCGCTACCGGCTGTGGGTAGGTCCATGGTATACCGTTGACTTGATGAAAAGTCCGTTTTATGTAAGCCCAGGCAGTGTTGAGACCAACTTGCGAAAGGATGATCGGTGGCGGACATACTCCGTATGCAGGGTATGGCAGTGGTACTACTTTGAGTCCACCATCTTCATACACAGTCAGGTATTGGTCATGAAGAGCAATACTAGTCTTCGTTGGTGTTACAGTTATATATGTACAAGCCACCATCTTGATACACGTCATGTATTGGTCATAAAGAGCAACACTAGTCCTCATTAGTGTTACACTTATAGATGGACAGTCCACCATCTTCATACATGTCAGGTATTTGTGGCTGAACCGAAATGTTGTTTTTTGGAAAAAATTCTGAAGCCAATGCGTTCACTTCATCAATCTTAACTGCTTTTGGGTTCAGCACTTGGTTCACAGGGAACAAGGATGGACTTTGCGCTACCGGCTGTGGGTAGGTCCATGGTATACCGTTGACTTGATGAAAAGTCCGTTTTATGTAAGGCCAGGCAGTGTTGAGACCAACTTGCGAAAGGATGATCGGTGGCGGACATACTCCGTATGCAGGGTATGGCAGTGGTACTACTTTGAGTCCACCATCTTCATACACAGTCAGGTATTGGTCATGAAGAGCAATACTAGTCTTCGTTGGTGTTACAGTTATATATGTACAAGCCACCATCTTGATACACGTCATGTATTGGTCATGAAGAGCAATACTAGTCCTCGTTCGTGTTACACTTATAGATGGACAGTCCACCATCTTCATACATGTCAGGTATTTGTGGCTGAACCGAAATGTTGTTTTTTGGAAAAAATTCTGAAGCCAATGCGTTCACTTCATCAATCTTAACTGCTTTTGGGTTCAGCACTTGGTTCACAGGGAACAAGGATGGACTTTGCGCTACCGGCTGTGGGTAGGTCCATGGTATACCGTTGACTTGATGAAAAGTCCGTTTTATGTAAGGCCAGGCAGTGTTGAGACCAACTTGCGAAAGGATGATCGGTGGCGGACATACTCCGTATGCAGGGTATGGCAGTGGTACTACTTTGAGTCCACCATCTTCATACACAGTCAGGTATTGGTCATGAAGAGCAATACTAGTCTTCGTTGGTGTTACAGTTATATATGTACAAGCCACCATCTTGATACACGTCATGTATTGGTCATGAAGAGCAATACTAGTCCTCGTTCGTGTTACACTTATAGATGGACAGTCCACCATCTTCATACATGTCAGGTATTTGTGGCTGAACTGAAATGTTGTTTTTTGGAAAAAATTCTGAAGCCAATGCGTTCACTTCATCAATCTTAACTGCTTTTGGGTTCAGCACTTGGTTCACAGGGAACAAGGATGGACTTTGCGCTACCGGCTGTGGGTAGGTCCATGGTATACCGTTGACTTGATGAAAAGTCCGTCTAATGTAAGGCCAGGCAGTGGTGAGACCAACTTGCGAAAGGATGATCGGTGGCGGACATACTCCGTATGCAGGGTACGGCAGTGGTACTACTTTGAGTCCACCATCTTCTTACACGTCATCTAATTCAGGTCATGAAGAGCTTGGTATTCGTGGTGTGTATATACAAGACATCACTTGTGGTTTGTAAATAGCATATGAAGATCACTAGGACTAGTGTATCAGAAGTGAAATTTCTAGTTAATACTGATGTATGTGGAATAGACACATAGAGAGGCACATATTAATATGATAACTGCAGTATTCAAGATGTTTCATATATACAAGGTATGAACTTAGTGAGGCCTATCATTACTATGGGTGCGTTCCATGGTAGAACAGTTGAAGCATGAAAAGCCAAAGTAGAGAGGCTGGCATGTGTTATCATTACAGGAGCTATGAGATCTGTCATACTGCTGCCTGGAGGTGATCTTGAATCTGACCAATACACTTTGTGGTTGAGAGAGCAGCAACACTTGCTTACATGGAGAAGACTGTATTTGACACTTTACACAATTCGCGGGGAGCTATTGCCAGGTAAAGGTGAAGGAAACAATACATTCCATGGTAAGAAAAGTATATTTGAAAGGAAATTCATGTGGATAGGTAAACTAGCTGGACGGGAAAACTAAATTCTCAATCAGGTCATCAGGTGGTCATGATCTCCAAGACTAGGAGGGGATGTGTAGTTTTTGGTAGATCAAATCTGAATCATACAGCATATCAGCAATCAAGGCTTCTGGTGTTACACTTTTAACAGAGGAACTTGAAAAGGAGATTGTGATCTGTCAGATAGCCAGGCTGCCATTGGAGCCTTGAGTCCAGTTAGATCCATGTTTGGGACTGTCGGAGAAGTCTAGTCATTAAGAACAACAAGTCACTACTTTGTATGGGCACCAAGTGTCCAGGGAATGATGGAGACAAACTGGCTAGGGTAGGGGCAGCCAGTTTGTTGGACGGATTGTCCACCTTTTTCAAAAAGAAATTAAAGGAGAAAGAGAAGGAAGCCGAGGGAACTGGACGCTCATCCATGCATACAGTAGGAAATGTCAGTATAATATAAGAATCTGAGACCATGATCGGTTAAGACATCTAGTCCACATTTCATATACACTGTAGGTATTGGTCATGAGCAGATGGCATTATAATTCTGAATGCCGCTTCTTCGCCAATCTGAGGAAACAAGACACCTATTCTTGAGTGTACAGATATCAGAAGAGCGCCAGAATCTTGAACACACGTCGTATAGGATTTTAAAGTTAGAACCCTCGTTATACACTTATAGATTGGACTGAACATTTTTGGAAAAAATTCTGAGCACAATAGATCTCATAGGTCTGCAATCTTTTGGTTCAAGTATTACAAAGGATAGACTTTGCGCTACCGGCTGTGGGTAGGTCCAAGGTACACCGTTGACTGGATGAAAAGTCCGTCTAATGTAAGGCCAGGCAGTGGTGAGACCAACTTGCAAAGGGATGATCGGTGACGGACATACTCCGTATGCAGGGTACGGCAGTGGTACTACTTTCAGTCCACCGTCTTCATACACAGTCAGGTATTGGTCATGAAGAACAATACTAGTCTATGTTGTTATGAGTTTTAAATTTCACGATGAAAACATTTGATAACGTCATGTATTTCACAAAGAAGGTGTCACTAGTCTCTAGTGTAATTATTATATTCCAATGATGCTGTACACCTAGTCAGGTTGGTCACTCAAAAAATATATTAGGTTATTGAGTTGAGATAATTTTACAGTCCTTAATTTTATTTTAAGCTGTATACATGTTAGAACATAGTTTATACTTTATTACGTGTCTAAGTAATATGTTCACGTAATACATATACGGTTATACGCGTCTGTTATTGTCAAGTTAAATGTATTATGTTATCAGTCTGTTCAAATGTTTGTTATATTTCCAGCTCACAGTAGACAAATATAATAAAGTAAAAGATGACATGGTAGCAGATGCAGAATATCGTCGAGATCAAATTAGAAGTCTTTCAAAAAAACTTGGTATGGATCAAGACGAAATCGCCAAGTTCCTGTCAGAACATAGCGGCTATTCACAGCCAATAATCAACAAAGTAAGTACTGCTAAACTATTTTGAGAATAAATTATAGAAAAATTGGGTTATAACAGGTGATTTTTTCACTTTATACCAGAATGTCATATTACCCTTTGACATTGTTTTTTATAAGTCTTTTTTGCAGGTAAGGTGGGGCTCTAATTTACAATTACCTAAAACTAACTTATATATATATATATATACACACACATATATATATCACTTTCGGGACTTCTATAGAGGTTCAGTTCCATTTTGATGGGTGGCTTAGCTTGTGAATGGGTCATGGTTCATCATTTATTTATTTTAAGTTTCCGTGTAGAACGGACAATGTCAAAATAATAGGTTAATGTTTCAATAAATTCATTATACAAATTAATAACAGTTTTTGCACAGTAAAAAGAGTTCCAGTTTTCCCTACTTAACCAAATTTTGAGCTACCTAACGTTATTTTCAAAAAAATTTCTACCAACCAAATAATTTACCACCTAAATACATGGTTCCATATGAGAAATGTACCCATCATATTTGTCAAGGCAAATCCCTGAATGTTCATTTAATCTGGTTGGAAAGTTTTCCAGAATGTTTAGGTCATAATTAAAAAGAATGTCACGGAAGGTATTGAAATAGTTTTCATGGATAATAGAGTCAAAATAAAATCACCTGCAATCATTAATTGTCAGGTATTTTTATTAAAAGAATTTTGTGCATAAGAGAGATGGGGTTGAACAAGTGAAAAGTGTTGTACTTTTTCTACAATTACCTCAAAAAATCTGAGTACTTCCTGAGTGAGTGCAATAATTGAACTAAGACAGAATCTATTTTTAAGGAAGATTTTGTACAATGATAATAAAAATAAAAAAATTGGTCAAAATGTAGTGCCAGCCTAGTTTCTAACAAGTTTTCTCAAGTTTCATGTTCTGCGGTTTAATTAATTGACTCATTACATGAAATATTGTCATACCTATCTATATGGGGTCTCTACCACTACTATATTAGGCCTATGTTCAACGCTAGGTTACTGAGAGTTTGAATTTAACTTCTTGATCATTTTTTCACTGAAATTTGGAAGTAGTTCCCCAAAATGTTAGGCCATGACTCTGTAAAATGTACATGAGAATTCATTCAGATCAAAAAGTGGTTGGAAACTTCACAGGGGAGAAGACCTCTGTGATAACCAACAATAAGTAAACTCCTGATCCGAACTCCAGCCATGTATCAAGAGTCTTTCAAAAAAATTAACAAAAGGAAGTGAGATACTTACCTGGACCAGGTCGTGTAAAAGTAAGGACAATATATAAAAGGAAAATAATCATTCAGAATTCTAAATCAAAATAGGATTTCTCAAAGTCCTTTAATGGCAAATTTTTAAAAATCGACACCTATTTGATTTAGAAGGGCCGAAGCACACTTAGGATAATTCAAGTCCCGGTTATACTAAAACCTATTAGGCATTAGGGGAGAGGGGGAAGGCAAGAACACTAGAACTATGAGGAAAATAGATCATTACTCACTTTCCCCTAGTTTATTAGTAAGTTAGTTATCCAAACACTGTAAGGCACAACGATTTTACAAGTTCAAACTTTGATGAAAGTCCGTCTTGTAAGAGTGTCAGACTAAAATGATCGATATTACACTCGATATCAGATTCCGTGAATCGATGCGATTCGATTCGATACAACACGACAAACACACAACACATCTGTAAAACAGAAATCATATAAGAGATAATAAAAAACCATGGAATTGAAAAAATATATATTATTAGACTTTTCACTAAATTTTACAGTTCATAATTTGTTTTTATAACTTTCAACAAAAGATTTGTGTTAAGGTATTTTATCTAGTATTTAATATCAATAAAGCAAGTTCGCTAAAAGATTTCCAAGATTCGCTAAAATTTTTAATATTAATATGTATATTAGCCTTGATGAGATAAACAGAATTATTTTAAAATTGATTCTTAATGTAAAAATATATTACATATCTATTATAAACTACTAAATTAAATAATATTGTATGACAAAAACAAATATATCTCTAGTTTTAAAATTTTGATACATTTCAAAATTCTTTGTATAGTTTTTAAATATAACATATCTAACAAATTTGGAAATGAAAAAAAAATAAAGAAATTACTAGAGGAAATGAGTAGTATTGTAGTGAAAAATATAAATAAAAATTCAAAAAGTAATTATATAGAAATATACAAGTAAACTGTTATTTAAAAAAATAGTTTTAGTATCATCCATTTCAAATGGTTAGTTTCTAATCAAATTCATATTTTAAATTGAAAAATATATAACTTTTAATAATGAAGTTAGTTGTGGTTAATATTTATTTAAAACTATTTAATCATTTTTTATTTAAAAGTAAATTTCTTAATTAATTAAACACACACAACTTAATTGAGCTTATTTACTAAATCACCTCAGATTAATGATTATTTAAAGACATAAAACTCAATTTTCTAGTTCATACTATGTTGAGAAATGTAAGTATTTGACGAAAAACAAAATAATAAGTCGCTCATAAATTCAAATATCAACAAATTGCACAGCAAAAAGAGTTTTTTCCCTACTTTTTTCTGACCACCTGTCCACACGTTATTTTTAACAAAAAATTTACACCATTTAAATAGATCACCAATTTAATGTTTTTATTCATGGTATATAAAAACATTTAATATGTACATTATAATAGGCAATCCCTGAATAATGTTCAAATACTCAAGGTTTAGTTTAGTTGGAATTAATATTATTAAAAAAAATATGGATCACTTGCTTCGTAAGAAATGCAATTGAATAGTTTTCTGGATGAAAAAGGAGCCATATTAAAACTAAATTAAACAAACTTGATTTAAATAAATACATTCAATTGGTTGTTAATATTTTTTGATGTATTTTTTGTGGTTACTATTGATGTTGTTGTTCACAAATACCTAACCATACAAACTCCCATTAAATTGTAATGTCATGTCATGTCCTAATTGTCTGAAAACTTCTCTGACTTGTTTGTCAATTTTTGAGAAAGGATTTAAAATCAGTTTGAATAACAAATAGAAATTGGATTGCACATAGACAATAAATAAATTTGTTTCAAACCTGAAAATCGGTATAAATATGCCAGGTTATTAAATCACATCATTATCACTATCTATTTATTACTCTGTATCGACGCGATTATGCATCGAATCGAATCGTATCGATTTAAATTTTTTTGTATCTTCTTGGTTCACTGAATCTTTTGAAGTATCGTTAACACCACCAAAATGTTACGGCCATGACTTTCTGCCCCTAAATGTACATGAGTATATTCATTCAAGATATTCATCACGTGGTGGCATTTTCGTTGCACAGGCAGATTTACTTTTATGTTCCTCTTTTGTGTTCATTTCCTTTTAACTACAAAGAACTCCAATTATAACTCCGACGACGATCCGATCCGAATCATTAAAAAATTGAAAAAACTAGTGTAAGTGGTTAAATAAGTTTTTCCTGAATGATTCACCTGACCATTGACGCGTACGGGTGAACATGTAATTGTAAGCAATATTTAAATTTAAAAATGTGATCATGTTACATTATAAAAAAAATAGTGCAATATCAAAGAACATAGCTATTTTCTTTTAATGGCAATTATTCTAGTTCATTTCTCATTTATGATTAATGAAGTGTCCCTTCAATTTTCGGATTTATTTTACTATATCACTTAGTAAACCATGAACATTATTACTGCAACGATAATTAGTCCTACCAACCATTACAATGATAAAAAATATGATTCAAAGTACTCACGTAAAAACACCCTAGTTTATTAGTACATCGTTAGTTATCCAAACACTTGAGGAATTTCGTTAAAACTGTTATTCTTGAAAGAAATCTGTTTTGCTGATCTATTTTTGTTTTTTTTTACTTGTTTTGTTTATAATTCAGAAATTGCGTCAACATATTACTCAATCGTCTAGTTGATGTGATTCATGGTAAAATACGGGAAGTAGCGTTATGATTGTGCGGCGCTGTGCGCTGTAGGGCGGTGAATCGCTAGTCGCTCTTTCTTCCTCCGCTCTCTCGTCTTCCCTTTTTCGCTATCTCTTCGCACTAATAAGCGGGCAGTTCGTTATCTCATACAAACCATTCTGTTACATTTTGTTCGTCCACTTCCTCACCTCCCGGGACTCTATTAGACATGTTTGCCAACTGAGCGGCTGTTATTTCGTCGTCATCGAACCCGATGAAGTCGCTTTGTCAGGAAATATCATGTCAGGAAATATTTTTTCCATGAACGAAATAAGGTCGTTTGTTTAACTCTGTCCCACGCGAAACAACACTCGTAGATATCATCCAGGAGTGTGAAAGACTTTAAAAATGTCCTAAGGTCTTCCTCCTCCTCGATAAATTTTCTTAATACAGCGGTTCTGTAGATTTTCTTGAGACTGGCTATCACCCCCTAGTTCATTGACTGAATTAGAGCAGTAACGTTAGGCGGTAAGTATTTGACAAAAATGTTGCCATCATCGCTCTTGAGTGTTAACTCCGGGGGACGAGATGGTGCATTGACAAGCAGAAGTACAGCTTTTTCGGGAAGCCCGTTCAACTTCAAGAAGTCCCGAACTTGTGGTACAATTTTTTTGTGAAACCAGTCTTTAAATATAGGCTGATTCATCCAGCCTTTGATCTGGTTGAAATAATGAACTGGCAAGTTTTTTGCTACAGTCCCTTTAAAAAATCGGGGATTTTTGGCTTTTCCAATCACCACAGGTTTTAGTTTGTGTGTCCCTGCGGCATTGGAACACGTCATGATTGTTATGAGTTCCTTACTAGATTTGTGGCCAGGGGCACTCTTCTCCTTTTCGAAGGCCAAAGTCTTTGTTGACAAACATTTCCAGTAAAGACCGGATTCATCCACGTTGTATATTTGCTCTGGAAGGAGGTTGCTATTACAAAAAAGTTAACTCCTCACAAAACTCCTTTGCGTTATCTTTATTCCCACCTTAAGCCTCTCCTTGAATTGCCAACTCCTGAATTCCGTGTCTCTGTTTGAAACGATATAGCCAACCAGATGAGGCATCAAACTTTCCCTCGATCCCTAGAGCTTCAAAAAGGAATTTTGCCTTCTCCGAGCAAATTATACCGTTTATGGGATTTCCCAATGCCCGCTGTTGAGAAAACCAATCCAGCATTACTGTGTCTAAGTCATCATAAGTTGATTTTTTCATCGTTTTACGTTTTTTCAACGCAGAAGTCGAGTCCGCAGAAGATGCAAATTCCAACAGTTCCTCCCTCTTTTTGATTATATCCCGTACCGTTTGTTCCCCAACGTTATATTTATCAGCTAATGATTTAACAGAGTTACCCTTTCCGACATTTTCAATAATTTCCAGTTTCTGTTGGATTGAAAGCACTACACGTTTTCTCTTTTTATCTGACATTTTTACAAAGACTACTTGGAAAAAATTTAATTAAAAATATTACAACACAGACAAACAGTTAAATTGAAATGATAGATTTAAATTAAATGAATTAAAACACTACTTGCAAACTGTAACTCGCCAAAAGATTGATCTAAACTGACAGGTGAATAAAATATCAAGTCACCTTTTGTTGAAAACAATGGTGAGGGGAGGGTTGATGACTCATCGACTTCTGGCAGTCTGCTTTTGTCTCTTCCTTCGTCCGTCTTCTCTCTCCCCGCCCACTCAAATGCGCAGTAACTAATGCGCAATACAGTGCATGAAAACCGCATGTCGTCATGGCTACGGGCCAATCAGATACTGAGTTGCGTTGTATAAAGAACAGCCGGGTAATGAAGAGAGATTGATAATCTGGCGCCTGCCTATGTCGTCAGAATGTAGATCGATATTTTATTTTTATTTTAAGTTCGTGAATATTTTCTGTAAAATATTATAATAATGTTCAGATTGTTACAAAACTAACTATGACCTTATTATAGAGTATTTTGTAACATTTTTGTTAAAAAAAATAACAATTTTTGGCCAGTTTTGGACCCCGGTTAACCCGTCGCCCGGTTGATCTGCCTCCGGTTAATCTAGGTTCTACTGTACCTAATTAAAAAATATTGTAATTGTTTTAGCTCAATGACAAGATTGCTATCATGAAAGAAGAACGGCAAACCAATTTAAAGGAACTTATTGCCAAAAGCCGAGAAGTCCTCACTGAATGGTGGAATAGGTAAGTTAAGTTTATACTCAAATGTAAAGTTGTCCCTTAACCAAACGGCTGATAGACCGGATTTATAAAAAGGCGGGGCTCTCTTTAGCATTCCAAATCAGAATGAGAAATATATAATGATAAGATGATTTATTTTAACACTCCGGTGCTCGCGTGGATTACTGGAACGCGAGCGGTCGCGTGGAGTGCACCTGCACTCCACTTGTTTTTGTTGTTTTTCTTAATTAGTATGAATTGTTTTGACGATGTATTGGTATTTTATGTTGAATAGACACATATAACACAAAATTGATGTGATTGGTGATGTTAAAAACTACATAATTTAGACCAAAAAATCATTTTGCAAATTGTACAATACAATAAATAAATATTGGTGAATGGAAAGGAATAATTTTTCAAACAACGCAATGAACCCCAAAACCAAGTATGACAATATACTTTGACAAATGCACCTAATTAGCACGTTCTGCACACACACTTTTCAAATGATCAAGGTATACTCATTTGTTACACTTGAAAATTTTGCAAATTTTACAAAAACATTAATAAATATTGCTGCAGGAAAGAGTTATTTAAAAATGGTTAAGAATAGTTATTTAAATAACGCAATATTATCTATTTCAAGTTCATCAAGGTGTTCGTCACTTATGACACTCTCATCATCTTCCGTTTCAGCTAACCAACACCATAACTGTTCTTGGTTGTCCATTGTTCATTCATTAGTTAATACATGCGCACACTATACATTTTTCATATAAAAATAATGTCAACTACGTGAAATAAAATCCACAACATATGTCACTCCGTGGAAAAATTCGGAACACGGATACTCGTGCGGAGTGCACCTGCACTCCAGTCGTGCGACACCACGGGAAAAAATCAATAGAAAATTAGTTTAGCCCGAATTGGTAGCTGTCATCATACTGGCAGGTTCCAGGGGTGTCAGAGGGAAGGTAGATGACTGCTCAAGGTCACGAATGCTGTCAATTGCGTTTTATGAACAAAACAACATGACTGGAGTGCCATTGCACTCCACGCGAGCACCGGAGTGTTAATAAGTTGAAACTAACAGTAATGATGTAATATGACAATATAAATCATATGTTTTTAATTTAATACTTATATATTTACTATAACAGTCCTCCCTTCCTATTTCAAAGTGGCCTCGTAAAATTAATCTTCCTTCTCACTAAATCGTTGTGGAAGTCTGGTTTGCCTATTAGATTTCCCTAACAGTTGAGACTTCTTGAGAGTTCTTGCTCGAATCTCTAGGTTATAAATAGCCCAAGAAACTGCACAATTTACTATATTAAAGCTCTGCTCTATCTACAATGGTTACCAACATATTAAAAAATCAAAACACAGTAGTACGCTGTACTTTGGGGCTCCAATAGAGGATAAGGACAAGTTAATATTTCATTCATTAACCTATATTTTTTTATGAAATTTGATATTTAGCTTCACGTGGTTGAGATCAATCCATTTATGCTTAAAAATCCAAGTTTATGTTTTTATCACAGCAGCTCTTTTCCCATGTTTATCATATTGAGAATTGGAAAAATTGGAAATTATGGACAATGTTGATAAAAATTTTGTGTATGATCAAATTAAAAATTGTTTATTGTAGGCCTAATAATACTTACTTCCAGTGTTACTCACAGCAGCAATCCTGCATACCCTCTTTTAATCTTGTAGAGAATATGCAAACTCTCTTATTTATTGCCAAATATCTATCAAACTTGTCGTTTATTAATATTGTCGTACTATTGATTTGGAATTCGCTGTCTGCTGCGACGGGGGTGTTTTGCTTTACTATTTTAGTTTTGTATTTAGTTGGAGTGATAAAGTCTAATGTAAAATTCGTGTTATTTAATGGCCAAGATCTGGATTCTTGATGTATAAAATTAAGTTAGGTAGGGCCCATTTAATTTTGTGAGACTATGTTTCTTTATTTTCTAATTTACAGATGCTGGTACTCTCAGACACAGCGAGATGAATTTAAATATTTCAATACAGACCAGATTAAGGAGGAAGTTCTTGAATTTCATGAATATGAAATAGAATTGTTGGAGCTGTTCTACAATCAACATAGGTAAGTAAGTTTTTTATTTATAAATTACGTAAAGGAATCTTTTTTTAAGTTATATAATGTGCATTTCTGAGATAAGGTGAAATTTACAGTTGATGGGTATTGTTTTAGTAGGCCTATATGGAGGTTAAAATTTCACAAAAGAAATAAATCCAAAGTTATTTTTAAAAATTTTTGATTTCCTTGGTAACGAGGGGGTGACTGGAGATGGCCTATAATTTGTTCCCGTAAGATCTGAATAAAGTTTTCGGACATTATTTATAATAAGTATACTATCATATTTACTGCTGAAAGTGTTAATATATTCCTGTTCATCAAACTATCTCAGATTCACTAAATCATAGTCAGCACTCTGATAAACTATTTTCAATTCCGCCTTAAGTTGTTCCCAAGAAGATATCCTACGACAAGCTGAGCGATACCAAATAAGCGCATTACCACCAAACAACCTCTAGCCTTACTAAGTTCCTCTGCCCTTTCTATAAAAGATGCAATGCTTTGACTTCCCTCGCCATCATACTTCAAGTTCCACTCGTAAACTGGGTCAGTTTTATTAAATGCAGAACAATTTCCAATTTGAATTCGTTTGGTTGATTGCTGTTTCATAGGTGAAGGTTGAGTGTTAGTTACTGGTAAGCCCATTCATGTTGATAAAGGCTTCATCAAGCTTTGATTCAGTTGAGGAACAAAGTCATTGTCTAGACTTGATGATAAGGTGAGATGATCAGAAGGTCCAGACGATTCAATATTCCTAAAATCCTTGGACGGCGATTTTCCTTCTCAGACACCAGTTCAGTTTTATCTTCATCAACTCCTAATTTAATTGAACCTTTAAGTTCTTTAAATTTATCAATGAGGTCTTTAAAATCACGAAGTACTTTCTTCTGTTTATCCTCCAGTTCAGTGTCAGATGTCGCAGGTATAGGGATTCTCTCAACTCGCCCGTACCAATGCCATAACCTAGCTTGAATACGCTTATATTCATTATCTTCTATATTTCCTTTATAGTTGCTCACCAGTTGATTTGATTAAGTTCAAAGAAATACTGTTCTTCAAAAGGGTTTAGTTGTGTGACAATTTGATCATCAGCCTTCACATTTTTAGAAAAACAGGTACCGTAGTTAACTTTTCCCTCAATAGCAACACCTCTAGTTTTCAACTCATATTCTACCTCGACTCGGAGCAAATGATGCAAACTCTTATTGATAGTTGAGACCAAGTTCCATAACGGAATGCTGCTCATTGTTAAAGTCTATATTTCCAAAATGAACTGAATAAATAATACACCATAGAGACAAGTATTTACATGTATAACACAAGACAAAACAAAGTTCAGTCAGCCACACATATTATAAACAAATTATATTATATTACCTTCAAGGTAATATTTCAATTCAGAAAAAAATCCAAGTGCCAACTGACTTTCAAGGTCATATAAACAGGCCTAATCCATATGTGTGAAAGAACAAACGTTGGTTTTCACAAACATCAGAGAAACTAAGATGTAGTGTGAAGGGACGGTAAGAATTCCCAACTGGCGGAACAAGGGACGACAGTTAAATACCTTCTTGCTGCCTTGTGATCCTGGTGTTGCCCTTACTGGATGACGCGTATCTCAACACTTAAAGTGCCATGTCGAATCCCTAATATAACTTGAAACTTTTTCATCAACACATAAATTGTCACGTCAAGTCTAGATTTACTTGACTCTCTCTTTCTTAATAATTTGTTTCAATTTTTTTATGATTCTTTTAACTTTATTGTTAATCACGACCCTAGCTGTGGTTTGGATTTGGTGGCTTGGTGGTTTGGAAAAATTAAACTTCTCCTTTGTGTTTTTCAACCTCATTCCAAAACTAATCAAAATCAGTTAGAACTACTCATCTGACAATCTTCCAAAAATCAGCCCAAATATCTGAGGTCGGTTAAGTAAACCTAAATGACGAGGCTGATAAGTACGGCTGCTGTGGCTCATTGGTAGCGAGAAACATCTAGTCTACAGACTCGGGTTTGATTCGAAATTAAATATTTTATTGCCGTTCGTCATAGAAAATGAAATAGGCTAAGTCAAATTTAGGTCACAACTCCAGTCTTGAGGCTTCATGCATAGGCTAACATTCATATTATTTATGAATTGTATCACAGACTTATGATATGATTATAAAAATAACAATGCATATAAATAATAAATACAAAAACAATTACCGTACTGTAGTTATATATTAAGAAATATCATAGATAAAAGTCATCCTTTTTAAAGCTAAATAAATAACAATAATCACCAAGTGGGGCATGATTTTTAAGCAAATTAGTTAATAAATTATTTTTGTTAACTGCTTGATTAATATACACTTTTTTATAATTATTAATTTCAACTAATCTGTTTATATATTTCACTGAATAAAGCTTAAATTGGCAGCCCTTAGTAAGGAACAGAATTGTGAAAAAGGAAATTTTAAGACCCAAAATATTTGTTGAGGAAGTAATAAACGTGACTTAAAAGGTTGTTTCAGCAGCCATATATTGTCCATTTATATTTTATTTTATTTCACTCAAAGTAGTAGCTGGATAATAAGTCATCACCCCTAGTGTACATGTAAGTCTTAGGCAGGTACTGGTACAACAGAAAACTTACTCGGTCAATAAAATCAATAAAATGGTAGGCCTACCCATCCAATCCTAGAATTGACATGTACAATATAACAAAAATGTTATAGTGGAGGGTTGGGTGACATTTTTCATGATAAAAACCTGTTTTTTCCTATCTGTAGGAAAATATTTTCGCTGGCCAATAAACATGAAGAACTTTGGGAGCGCTTGCTACACCTTGAAGACCTTAGTAATGACAAAGACCGCCTTTTCAAAAATCGGGGAGGCTGTCTTCTGCAGGAGGAACGGGAAAGGAAAGTTATCCAAAAGGTAAAAATTTAGTTATAATTTCATATTTCAAGAAGAAAGGAAATTTTAAAAATATCAAGAATGTTTTTATTTAGGTATAGAATAGAAAAAAGCTGAAGATTTCTATCCTCAGCAATAAAAAATATAACCCCCTTTGATTCAAGGTATAGTGTGTGAGTAAATTTCTTTGAGTAATTTTTCTTAGTGGTAAAGATTTGGACTTCTAAATTAAATTTGCATCATAAAGTGTAACAAAAATGATAAAAAAGAAAAAACTCAATCACAGGTTGGTGTGTTTGGTGTCAAAAGGTGTTTGGCCATAAATTAATTTTTAAAAAAATTTATTTTATGAATGGAAAAAATAAAATTTGAAATATCTCTCTGTATTTTATTGTTTGAGAATACAGTAACTGAGTTATGAGTTGTGAAAGCAGCAAGTTTGTCAAATAAAGTTACAACTTCAGGAGAAAACCCGTTCATTCGATTTCGGTGTCAATATGTATTTCAGTGTCTATAAATTAGCTTAATATCATAGTTATATTTTTTCCAATAATTTGAAAACAAAAAAAGTAATTTATCTAAAAAATTCACCAAAATTTTAACAACTATTTTGAGTGGGTGAATGTACTTTAAAATTAAAATTTATTGGGGTCAATATCTTTTTCCGTTTGCCCTGTGAACCCTTGAATTACTGTAATATGAATAGATACAGTAGAGCGTCACTAATCCAAACCAATTGGGGCTGGCCCGGACAACCTACATAGGTAGTTTGGATTATCGATTTTCCGTATTTTCGAACATAATATACAAAAACCTCTTGAACACATAATTAGGCCTACAGTTTTAATAGCAAAGTTCTAGAATACAGTTAAATGAAACAAAATAATGTTTTTTATACTTACGTGTTTTAAATGTGCATTACTGATAATTTGTTTCTCAGAAAAAATGTAAGGAAGCAAACAAATTCACAATGTGTACTATATCACAATATACAATACTGTGAAATTGTTCTATTGTACATCAAAAAAGGTGCTAATCTTAGGTTGTGTTAGTTTTAATTTAAGTTTCCTGGCAGCTAAGACCTTCGCTGAAGTGGACTTCCGATGTTTAGTTTGTTTTCAAAAAAATCCCTTTGAATAATGGCCAAGCAGCTGTTCAGAGAGTCCTGTAGGAATGTCTTCAGGGAGATGGGGATTCTTACTCTGGCTAGTCTGTACATACTTGAAACAACTCCATTCTGAAAATTTAAGTGCATACCCATTCAAGGTGCATGTACATACCACACGAGAGGTAGAGAGTTGTACAGACTATACCAGAACAGATACAGAGCTGCTATGAACCTGCAGTCTCAAGCTGAGGGCAAGCTCTTAAACAAGCTCCCTGAAGACATCAGGCTGGAGGAGATTCAGGAGTCGCCTTCAGCGCTTCTTGGTTCAGCGAGAGTTTTACCATGAGGGCGAATTCATGGACCACACAGGGTAGGGTGACTGTGCCCCTGGGGCGAAACCATGTAGGTTAGATATCCATGTATAAGCATGTCACCTAATTGTGTTATGTGTTAATATTGTGTACCTAATGATGTTTGCCACACAATTGTATACTATTGTATTATGGCAATAAAGGAATTGTTATCATTATTCATTCCAACGATTATGGATTCATCAATAACGGAAGCAACAGCTGACATTGGCTGCGTTCGTACAATGACATCACTTTCTAACGCTGCAAAACTAACAACAAAAATATTGGGGGCGGGGGATAAGGGATAAGGCTGAGCCACCAAGATAAAAATAGACACGCTGAAGGTCATTCACCTGGTTCGCCCCTCATCTCCTGCAAAATTTTAAAATATGGTGCTGCAAAAACCTGTGTAGTGGTTCGGATTTTTGATGCTCTATTGCCTTCCTTGCGCTTCCTGTTACGATATGAAGACATAACACGCTCCATTGCGGGGCTACCTTCTGACCAAATAGCTGTAATTAAAGGAACAAACCTTTATCAGTTAGGGTTTTTTTAATTTGAATACTTTATAACTAAACATTACCTTATTTTCAGAAACTGCCTGAGATCAAATCTCAGTTGATAGCAGCACTGGACGAGTATAAGAAACAAACTGGAAAAGACTTCATGCAGTTTGGGGAACCATTGAAACAGAAGATAATAATGAAGGAGGAGATGAGAGAATTCACGAAACATAAGGAAAGGATGCAGCGAGTATGTTTTGTAGCCTTTTAACCTCCCGTTTATCAATGTGATAAGTTTTAAATACTGTGGAATTATAATATTTTTTATTTGACCAGTGTCTAAATATCAATAATAAAATTTCAAAAGAACTAAAGAGATGGATTTTAATTATGGTTTGATTAGTGTTTGATTAACCCTAAACTATTAAAGTCTAAAATTTTGTAGTATTAGGCATCTTGGTTAAAAAACAAAGAATATGTGTAATGACATTACGAATATACTTCACAATTTTTGAACTTTGGGAAAACATTTATAAAAAAGAACAAAACAAAAAAATGGTAGCTGATTTTTAAATTGACACACTTGTAGACAATAACTAGAGGGTTGGCGCTACTGGTGCGGTTATCAGCAGGTGAAGGTCTCGTAGACCCTCGGTTTACATGACGAATGTTTAATTCTAAGCTATAAAAATTACGGATTCAATTGCTATCTTTAGTGATAACATAGTTATAAAACCCTTGTAGTTAGTCAAGAACAAAAGTCATACAACTTTGACTATTATGAAATGCAGCTTATTTGCTATTTTTAGGTACTGTAATATTTTTTGGCAATTGCACTTGAAGGTTTTCAGACCAAACAGTCTTACAGATACTATCCTATAATTATATGTTATTTTTATTTCTTTCAGAAAATTGCAAATGCAGAAAATGTGATTGCAGAATCACATTTGGGAGTCAAAATACCTGCAGGAGTAAAAAGGAAGGCAGTGATGACTCCTACTTCAAAAAATTCTAAACCTTTTAAAACAATGAGATATGATGCAATGTCTCCATCAACATCGACTATTTCATCAAAATCTGCTGCCTCATCTTGTGTCTCGACTTATGTGAGTATTGCAGAAGCTTTTCCTCTATTTTCAATTTCAACCCTTCCTGGACAGGCGAATTTGTGACATAGGATGGGAGAATTTAGAGGAAGAAAATAAACAACATTTTTTCATTATTTGTGTTAATGTTGTGCTTCAATACATGCCAGTCTGTCTGGAGAGAATATAGAGGATATATACGCTTTCCGACAGGAACATTAAAAACCATAAGCGGAAATATCGGCTACATGTCCTTTATTGCCAATGACTTTGGCAGATATATCCGCCACCCGTCCGGGAAGGATTAACAGTAGGGCTTGTAACAGATCATTTTTTCTCTTAGTTATTTTTTTAGGGGGGTTTTTTATTATTTTTTTATTTTTTGTGGAAATAGGTTTGTATTATCGACCGTTTTCTGTAAAACTTTTATAAAATGCCCTCAATTAAGAGCCGTAAAACATAAACCAACATGGTCATGGATTCAAATACCTTGTGTATTTAAGAACAGTGACTATAGATATGTAATTTTATATTTTTTAATGCATACATTTTGTTATGCTATTTAAAGTTAGCCCTTAAAGAGCTACTGAAAATCACACTCTTAGGTTGAAAAAAATCAAAATTATATTTTCTCAATGTTCTTTTCAGATTTGGGAGCTTGAATAAAGTAGAAAACAGAAATATGCTTCATTTTTATCCATTGAACAAATTTAACACTATTTTTCAGGTATCTAAAAGTTATTTTTGCAAAAAATTCTGAGCGCTTGATGTACAACTTGTAGGCTTACATAAATGGTAAAATAAATGAAAAATTACTGATTCTAATCATGAAAACAGCGAGAAGAAACATGTTAATAAAGTAAAAAGATATTATGTACATTACCACTAAGCATAGTTTTGCATCGTCTGGATGAGGCATGTTTCACTTTATATTTTATTATTTAGAATCACAAACATTCACACTACATTATCTGTTTACTTCTAACACTACACAACAAAAATAAACACACGTTAATGGATGTCGACAAACAACGATTGGAACAGTAAATACAGCTGGTCGTAGTCGCGTGTTAATTTTCTTGTCAAAAGCAGTACGGGAGCTCTAGAATACAGGCCACACACAGTCACATAACATCTAATTTCAGTTACTAGAAAATCCAACAAAGCTGCCATATTGGTTTTGTAAGTTCATGAAGGTTAAAGCAACATTACCATGCACGATATTAGTTGTTTCGCGAACTACAGCGCAGTAAATGTGACGAAATGACTGAAAGTTAATAAACTCGGTTTCCGCGCCGTGTGACCCTACTGTGGTGCGAGAAATCTCGTCAGCCGCCCGGTGAGGGTTAGTAAATTGTTTAAATTTATCAATACCTTTTTTTTCCCCTCGGCTTATGTTACTTGTCAACCTGAACTGAAGGTGAAATTTTCTGCTTCTATCACACAGAAGTGAAAAATCTCTGGCCATCAGGAAGAAGTGTACCATTTTCTGTTTACTACGGATTGTAGTCATGGTCAAACTAACCGGTTTCAAGCATCTATGAATTAATTAATAGCTTTTCTGGTTGGTAAGCCAAATTAGAAGAATTCAATCACTATTATGACATTTTGTAACTCTCATTATCTGTGTTAATATCCCAATAAAATATCAATATTTGGAATTATTGTGAGTTTTTGTTTATTCAAGCTTATTTTTTTATCATTTTGGTTTTTTTTTACATCACCCAAAGAACCCACTCAAAAACGTTTGGTATCACCTTTGGGGGGGGGGAGATTACGTTTCCGAACAAATTCTAACAATTATTTGTTAAATTGGATCTTAAAATAAACAAAAAAAATTTAGTATTCGACTTAAGGGAGAAAGTATGTGTCAGTCCACTGATACCGTTTATTAAAGTTATTTATTTGCCATTTTATTTAAATTCATTTTATTTTGCATCTAAATCTGATTTTTTTGGATTCATTTAGTCTAAAAGAAGTCTTGTAGGGGGCAAACCTAATAAAAGGATGAAGATTGAAAGTGAGAAGAAACCCAAATTCATCCTATATATTTGAGGAGCAAACAACTGAGGCCAGGGAGAGCTGGGGTGAGGAAGGGCAAAGTCCACCTGAGAACCGGACTATTATGTTATGAAACGGACTATGACGCTTATGTCGTTGGATATTTACACAACCCGACTCCCTTCATATAGTAGGTGCCCTTCCGCTCAAATAAAGCCCGAGATGTGTCGTGTTGAACCCACCCAACCACTCAGGTTCACACAATTACCTAAAGTTATCCAAATTTTCAGGTATCTGCAGACAAATCAAATTCAATCAAATTGATCAAATTTGATCAAATTGATTTAAAGGTTTGTAGTTTGAATCCCTCGAGGAATCAATTAATTATAATTTGAATGCTTTTTCTTTGAATTATTAGAAAGTCTTGTGTTCTGATTGAGTGTCCATAATTTTATCTTGTTTTTATTTTTATTTTATCTATATATTGAAACCATATAATTTATTTACAGGTTGTAAAGGAGGCTGAAAAAAAGCCATCTAATGCAAAACAACATTTGAGAGAAGAAAAGACGTTATGTTTACGTACACCAAGGGCCAGAAAACCATTGGCCAGCACGCCAAAAGATGGTAGTTTGTCATATGAATCTTTTATTCAGGTGGGCTTGTGAACTTGTTTGTGTATCGGGGGTTGTGGGATAATTATGTGTTTTCAAAACAATATAAGAGACAAAATACTAGAGGTAAGAGGTATGCGGATAATAAATGCTTTTCGAATCGGGTAGCTCATGTGGAAAAATTAATACTGGGCCAGAATTCTGGACAGCTTCAAAATTGGCAAGACCTGCCCAGATCTCCTGTATGCCAGTATGTTTGGTTTATGTTACATTACTTATATATTATTGTTACTAGTATTGTAAATTTTCTAAAGTTTACTTTGGTTTTTATTTTCCTGAATACATTTTATTTCTTATTAACACCTATTGATTTCTCATTGACAATCTTTTCAACCAAAGTACTTATCATATATAAGAAGAAAAAATAAGAAGAAATGCTGAATAACTTATTTCTTATATATTGTGTACAAAATTACAGTACTTAATTATTTATATTTAAGTATTATAATTATTTATTTTAATTATAATTATTTTGGACTTTAATTTCATTGAATACATTTGGTTCCTTTTTCAAATACAGTAATTTAAGTAATTACAGTATATCTGGGCTGGCGCTGAGACCTAGTACTCCAATACTGGTCAGTTTCTGGCCTAAATATAGACAGGTTCTGGTTCTGGCCAGTACTGGGCAGACCTCACCAGAATCTGGTCCAGAAAATGTTTTCCACAGGGGAGCTCAAGTTGACTTCTAATCTCGATCAGATAGCTCAAGTTTGGATCGGATAATTAGTGTTCGGATACGGATACTCGCAATAAGCAGAATCAAAAATCACATATCTCTATAAACCCCAATTTTCATGTTATATCTATAACATCTACAGTATTAGCTTATTTTCTCTTTGGATATTTACTTAACCACAAGATTCACAATTAATTAGACCAGACCATCCTTACCACACAAGATAAATAAAAACAATGTACTGTCTAGAATTTTTTGCAAAATATCCTACATAATTCTAACCCTTAACCTCAATACAAAAATTTAGAAACAATTTTAGTAAATGTTTAATTAAGTTTGGTTTATTAATACAAAAAATCTTTAACAAGTCAATGGTAAACTAACTTTCACATTATTTTTGCATAAATTATTTCAATAGACACAAAAATCCTTAGATTTCTCAATAGATAAAATCATTAAAAAATGCCAATTGAGTTTATAAACTCAAAATAAAAGATTAAAGGTGACAGATTCTGAGAGTTAGACCTACAAAATGAAAATTTAGGGTTATTTTTTAAAGAATTAAATGAATTATGAAAGAAATGCTTTATTAATCATAACCTTAATCGCCAGAAAAACTCAAATAAAATTCATACTATGTTATTCTGTATTAAAACGTTTTCAATTTAAATATCAAATCAACCAGATTCTTTTAATCCACAAATATATTAAATTAAAAAAAAAACATTAGGAAAACAAAAATCATTAGTATCATTGAATGGACGAATTTACAAAATCCTAAATAATTTAAAAAAATAATGAGTTGCCAATTATTAACTTAATAATTAATTATTTCAATTCAAGTAAAGACAAACAACAAAGAAGAATAAACGAGACAAAGAACTATGAATCCACAATCAGAAGGTTCAGACGACTCATCGACATCGGCAACGAGTGTTTCTGGCTACCGCGCGATACAATACCCGTGAAGTTATAGTGCCGGTGTTATGTAAGTTGTGATTATCTGGTTTTTGTAACTTATTTATTTGAAAACTTGTCAGTTATAAACTAGCGATGCATTAGAGAATCTCCATCAAACTGAAAATTTTGAACTAAAAAAAGTGGAATAACGAAAATGGTCAAATGTTGTGTATTTGACATCCCTGAAATGCATTACTCAAAACTGGCAAGTTTGTTAATGCGATTGAGAAGAATAGTCAATTGCCCTTTTTTTACAATTTTTTTCTGTTTTTACAAATTTTTGCGGTTTTACAATACTGTACAGTACAAACTCAATTAATCGCCACCCTTGCTACTGTCAACTCTATTACCTGACACAATTGTTTCTAAATAACGTGCACCGTGCGAAGATGACTGACTATTTTCAAATGAGAGGTTATTTCAGTGTTTCACTGTAAGAACATTTGTCTGGACATTAAATTTTGTACAGTATGTAAGTAATGTACTGTAATATAAATATTAATATACAGGTTCAATTTATAACACAACATTTTTTAACTTCCTTACTCCGCAATGGTGTTTTTGCTATCTGTCCATTCACTTAGTCGTCATTGTGTCGGTTCCGAGGGTGATGTTTGAAAGAGGGCCCACTGTATATATGACGTGTTAGGTATATTTTTATGGAAAAATTTAGGCTAACACATCTTCTAATGTCATGTCTTTGTACTTGTGTTTGTATTTCTGGCTTTTAACCCTTGAACCGACGAGCGTCTCGATCGCGATCCATTTACCGGCAACGTCGCAACACATTATCTT
Source organism: Nephotettix cincticeps (assembly GCA_023375725.1). Lineage (NCBI taxonomy): Eukaryota > Metazoa > Arthropoda > Insecta > Hemiptera > Cicadellidae > Nephotettix > Nephotettix cincticeps. Next base: position 16,168,809 of record CM041784.1, read on the forward strand.
GCCTATTATTTCTTGTGTTTGTACAACTATATAAAACATGTTTTCATATTCATATGTTATATATCATTCTGTTCAGGTTGAGTCGGACTATTTTATGCATATATAGTGATATTATTTTCTTGTTGTAGATATTTATATTGGCAGCATTGAAAATGTCAATATTTCCGCTAACAGAACTATGCATTTTTCGAGCGTTGTTGTTTGTGGCATATATAATAGAAAATATTATGAACTGGAAATTACTGCATTTTTTTAAATATGATTTTTTCTAGGAACATCCATCCCTTGAACTAAAGATACAGTAATTACTTTGTGTACACAATACAAATAGCAACATAATTTAGTATTTAACTTTGTATAACATTACCACTTCAAGACCACATGGGTTGCACGATGTATGTGTTCGGTTGTGGCTCTTGCGATGTGTCATGGTTCATGTATGACTTGTCCTAGGTCAGGTGGGTTCACTGATAACTAGTCCTAGATCATGTGGGTTCACTGAAAACTTGTCCTAGGTCATGTGGGTTCACCGGTAACTTGTCCTGGGTTCATGTGGGTTCACTTATACTTGTTACTTTTAATGGAAACTTACCTTATGTACTATAATTTATGTTTTGGATGATTTCAGATTGTTAGTCATAAATTTCAATTCCTGTCTGTTGTTTGTCGTGTATTTTTTTGTAAACATTTAACATTAATAAAATTAACATTGGGCTTATTGATATTAAAATTAAATCCAACTGTGAGAAAAATCAAAAATTCAAAAAATCTAGAACTTTTTATTATTTTGCTTATGTGTAAACAAGAATGATGAAATTGTAGAATTTCATCATCACCAGTTACCAGCCCTGGTCATTTTAACTTATATATTTCTCTTTGGGATTTCCTCCGTTTTACAACCTATGCTTGCATTTAAGACCAAAAGAGGAAGTCTTGAATGTAAGCACAGGTTGCAGGCTTACCTCCTCATATTGAACAAGTTCAATTACTAAACTCTCTTATCAGCATGGTTATTTGCTGTCTCACTAATTGACATTGTATTCTAAAGTTAAACTAGCTAAAAATCAATACCACAAACTAATGTTGTCTACCACGAAACTAAAAAAGTTGTTGAATAGTTGAAAAGTCAAGAGCTCAAAGATAACTGGAGAAACCCCAATAGACAAGATAGGATGAGCTAAAAAAATGTTAGTGGGAAAACCCACCGTTTAAACTTTCAAAACATATCGTAAATTTAAAGATTTAAAAATACATAAATAATGCCTCAATGGCTTTATTATGAATTATTCCATTAATTCACTAATTCAATATTCAATTAAAACAATTTTAATTTATCTCAAGTCCAGTCAAAATCTCTTTATTATCTCGTCATTAAGACAAGTATAGATCTAATACAAACTTTTTTATATAAATTAAATAACACTATAATGACTACATTAACTAAACTCGAATTAACTTATATTTGTTTGGTTTAAAAGATTAAAAGCTGAAGAATGTATAATTAAATTTTATTGTTGTAATGTGTTGTAATATATGTGTGTTATGTGTATATATTTGTGTAACATACATAGAATTACAATTTCAGGACTGTTACCATGGCACCAGAAGAATTACAATTTGCCAAAGTCTTGTAGTTATTTTGTTCTTCTATTGATATTTAAAACGTATTTGCATTGAGAATCACTTGTAGCACTATGCCTGATTCTATATATTTTTAAATTTCACTGATTCTAATCAACAATAAAGTGAATTTTACTTAGTTGACTTAACTCATTACTTTTTCAATCTCGTTTTTATGATGTTAGAAAACCGCTTTTGGGTTCTAGATAAAATATCACAATATTTTCCAAAAATAACAATTATTCATTTTGCTGAGCTCATTGAGCATTTGGGCCAACTATTGTGTTTAAATATGTAGTGTTGAAAATTTTTTTCAATATTAGAGGCAATGATTTTTTGTTTTTTAGGATATCCACAGAACTCAGACAGAAAAAATGATGTTATCTTTGTTGATAACCCAATTTACAATTACACAAATCAGAATTTATCATTTGTTTTAATCCCATTTTCCCTAACGTAACTTCCCCACAAAAGTGAGAACAGATTAAATTCTACATTTAAATAATGGAAAAACTAACTAGGCCTGCACATTGTGCTTGTAAAAAATACTTAAATTACAGATATATTGAAACATGACTCTTCTTTAGTTAATACTTTACTCACTGTCCCTAGAATTATCAATGTTGATAATTTGGACCCTAAAAATGGCAATTGAATGTAAAATTGTCGGGCCATAAATTCCCAAAAACAACATTGTATTTCCATAAGGAAATACGGCTAAGATCCATTTGTCGTTACGGGGTCTAAAAGTATAGCTTCAAGGTCACAGGTGCCTCTTCTTAGGTGGGTCTGATGCATAGTTCAATGGAGTCATGATTCGTTGTTTTGTATATTATGGTATTCTAACGTGCACTGCACAATGACACCTACGTGTTTTAATTAGTAATACCGCCCTAGCAGTCTTTAATCGATAGCTCATATTATGTAATAGGACCAGAAACATGGACGTTTTACGTAAAACACTTAAAGACTTTTCTTTCACAAAAGAAAAACATATATATCACTACAAATAAACAAAAAATCACAATACCTCACATTCACAGATTCAGGTTTGTTTTGTTAAGTTTTAAGTATTTATATTCACTTTTTTTGGTTTGGTGTTTGTGGATCCAATCACAGCGAAAATTGACAATATTTTCAATATAAATTATGTTGTAGTATAATGTGCATAAAAAAGACAAATTACTTGCAAATGATGCCATACAATGTAAAAAAAGTATTGGAAATTCTTAGAGCTTCCATATAAAACATTTATAATTGATATTTTGAGAGAATTTGAGGTTTTATTATTTAATTAAAAATTTATAAGCTAAAACATTTGAAAATCCTGCAGGACCATATTGAAAAGTCCAAGTCCCTGGCGCACAACTCGACAAGAAACAATGAACAGCAAAGAGTACTGCGTCCAAGGAAGCCTAGCCAATCTGGAGCAGAACATGATAAACACAAGACTCCTAAAACCCCAAATATGACAAGAACTCCCAACACGACCACAAGAACTCCCAACATGACCACAAGAACCCCTAAAACAACTTCGAGAACCCCAGGCAGGACATTACCGAAAACTCCATCAAGGATCCCCTTCAGAATCCCAACGGGATCGAAAATTCCTAGCCAAGTTCCCTTGATCAGCCCGCGACAACCTTTGCCACCAAAATCAAAAAAACTACCTATAATTTTTTGAAATTTCATGTCATGTACCATGTTTGTTGATATTTAAAGCACAATTTTATGGATTTTAAAACATGTTTTTACTGTATGTACTTTAATTTTTCGTTGCTAACAAATTTTGTTACTTCAATGTTAAGAGAAAAACTAATGTAATCACACTAGTGTTAATAGTTATGTTACCTAAGCTCCTTTGATTTATTTAAGTCAACGTGAACACAAATTATTTTAAAGAATGAATGAGAATGGTCAAATTAATACTTTTTATAGCGGCCAGAAATAGGCATTAAAAACAATTTTGGTTATTTTGCAAATACACTTAGTGCCTTAGTAAGTTAGTATGTTAGTTACTCGTTTTACTGTTGATCAGAAATGACTTCTGTATGCTAAACTGAAGTGATAGATTTTATGTATCTTTGACATTGTATGTTTTATGTGTCTTTGACATTGTATGTTTTATGTGTCTTTGACATTTAATTTTCACCCATTTTGTACACGGTAACATTTGTATTTTGAAAAATATAGGATCCAAGAGGAATGAAAAGTAGATTAAATAATGCTTTTGATGAATTCAAAAAAATGTTCTATGTGAAGGACCTATGTACCTCATAAGTGTGGCTATGTAAATCCTTTGATTGATTTATGTTGCAAGATGTGTCTCAATTTTTCACTTTTCATATTACACTATCTTTTTTTATAATTCACTGATTCTGCAGTATTATGTAAAAATTCCTGTATATAATAGAATAGAGTTGTTACCTGTTTTGTAAAACAAATTTTATATATAAAATAAATTTAAGTAAAGAAATTCTTTGAGGTCAGTATTTTTACCTGAAAGTCCATATTAGAAGTATAGATATAATAATCTGATAAAATATAAGAACAGAATAACTTACATGTGTTTTAGTTTGTCCTCTTGGATTCCGCTCACCATAATTACTTTTCCTTTGGGGTGTTGTCTGAAGTAAACGACTATCTATAAACAGAAACATAAAAATTGAAAATTTGAGTTTGTGATTATAAAAAGTGTTTTACTTTTGACAACTCACCAACAGATACCGATTTATGTTTAGTGTGGCTTAAGAGGATAAATTAAATAATAAAATTCATTACAAAGCTGCAAAGTGGTTGTTTCCGGGCCACGATTAAGTTTATATGCGAGGCGTGGAATTCGATCAAGGCACGGAATAACACTTTTAATACGGGTTATAAATGATATTTTTCATTACACTGTAATCTTATTTAGAGAACTAATTAAGTAATATAATTTTTCAAACAGACCTTTACTTGCACATGTGATTCCCCAGTACCGGTACAATGGCAACAGTAATATTGGTTTTTCAGCTAATTTCAATTTTTACAACCTTCACTGGCAGTATTGTTAAAGCTACTAGCACTGATTGCATCTAGTGTCAGAAATCGTAACTAAATACTAGTGTGGGTAACATCTCCAGCTGATTTTCCCAGTCTCGGCCGAGGAAAATATTACTATCTGTAGCCGCAACCAACGTTGAAAGCAGCTTGTTTCAGTACAGTGTAATGAAAATAAATAATCAATTACCTCACAAAAAACGTGTTTAAATGAGCTTATCTTTGTTTTGTATTGAGGTAGGTAAGGCTGTTCAAGCTCCTCAGTGTAGAAATGTTTTAAACATAAGTAAAATTATCAATGTCTAATGTGTACACACAAGAAAACTAAAAATATTCCACTGTTTGAATATTTTATTTCTTTAAAGAAGTGTCTTGAGTCTTATGGGATAACTAATGTTAATGAAAGTGTTATGATCAGGGAATAAATATAGATGTCTGATATGTTTGTTTGTTCGTATTACACTTTTTAGGCTGCTTTAAAATACAAACTTTAACAAAAGTAATTACATTAACCGGGTTTTTGCCAGAAAATCACCTTCAAGGTGTGTATCTATCTTCAAATTTTAACCTAGTAATTCTTTAATTACACTTTTTACAAAAGTTGGACATATTTAAAGTTAATAATGAATTTATTTTTTCTTAAAAAAATTATAAAATATAACATGAACAGATATTAACTGGTCAGTGTTACCAGTAGTGTGGCCAGTGAAATAAAAAATAACGAATAATAAACAAAGCAATTGTTCAGCCTAGCATTTACTTAAAAGCTACTTATGTCACCTACTCAGGCAATAACCCGTGTGTACAATAACAAAATACCCCCGTCGCAGCAGACCTGCGTACTCAGCGAATTTCCAAATCAATAACAATATATAACAGGTTTGATCAATATCCGTACTAAATAAGCGAGTTTCACTTTTCTCCATAAGTTTAACATGGAAAAGAGTAAGCAGATCTGCTGCTGTGAGGAACGCTGAAAGCGGGATTTTTACAATAAAATATCTTTATTTAAACCATATACCAAGTTTATAAATATCTATCCATGGATAAATGAGTCTGCCTATTCCTCATAAGACTGACATGGGAAAAGAGTATGCAGGTTAGCTGCCATGATAAACACATAAACTATGATCACCACACAGATAGATAGTGATAACCACTATCAGTATCACTACCAGTATGATAGTGGTGATCACCACTATGATGTGGTTGACTATGGTCAACCACATTAGGCTAAATATTAAGTTTCATCCAAAAATATACATTGATAAGTGAAATATTAGTTTTCCTTATCCTCCATAAGATAAACATTGGGAGCCTCAAAATACAACATACTGTGTCTAGATGTTTTTATATCTCGGTAACAGTTGGAGATAGAGCAAAACTTTTAAGAATTAAATTGTGTAGTTTTTGAAGCTGATTCTAATGGTGAAAGATAACGTTTACACATTTTTTAAATTACAACACAAAAAACCCCTTTTTTTGAGTACAAACTACCCGTTCCGATTGACCTAAATGTCTGGATTACAAATTCGCCCAAGCAAATGTAGGAATACACGTCTCTACAAAATTTTGTCTTGATCGGACCATTTTTACGAGAGTTATCGTGTTCACAGACATATATATACATGTATATATATATATATAAATTTTAACAACTATTGTTTTTGGCCTCTGGGCACATAAAGACGAAAAAATAACATGGTCTTGGGTTTAAGTCTTACCATCAGACCTCCGGTAATAGCTTCTTCCCTATGGGAAATTCGCTAAAAGATGGTTAATTGCTAAAAAATTAGTCATGGGAAATGAAATGAAAAATACTTTAAAGAATATTAATTATAAAAGTGTAACGATTAAAAATAGAGAAAAAGCCAGATGATTGAGTTTCAGCAAAAATGCTGTAAAGTCATAAATATTGAAAAAAGTGTTTAAATAAAAATCATTTTACTTTTAGAAGTTTACAATTATTATTTACAATTCTTGTACTATAAGCCGGGTTGAAGTTTTCTCTGCTAATGCTTAAAAAAAAATAGTTGATCATAATTGCAATGGATAACAAATCTAATAATACTAATAAATTTTTAAAAGTACTCATATTTTCAGAGAAGACTTGATATAACAATAGTTTATATGAGCATCTATGTCTCATATTTTTCTGTTTTCACTAATCAAAATATTCACTATATGTATATGCAAATTCATGATCAATGAAATACCTTATGGATAAAGGTTATTGTCAAATTGAACAACTCAAATATAGTATTTTTCACTAAATTTTAAAACTTCCTTTACTCATAAATACTAATCCATTATATAATATAGTCAATAAAATTAATTAAAATTTTTATTTTTATTTAGAGATTCAAACTGGTTCAGAAGTAACTTCAGTATTAAATTCAATCATTAAAACCAATGCACATTTAATATGGAAACATTTAACTTATATGTTATAAAACTACTTAGACTCTTTGGAAGTCCTTTCAGATATTTTTAAAAATTAAAAACAAATGTAAGTCAAATGTTCTTGTAGTCTAAGCTTTCTTATGAGTAGCCTTATATTGATTCAAACCTCCTGCATTGTACACAGCAGTGCACGATGCAAGAGGCAACATTCCTATAGTAACATGTAAACAATCCAGTATCACCTACAAAAACAGATGTAAAATTTCTATTTGTTTCAAACTCATTTATGACTAGGAATTTCTAGGATAGGACATATATGAAGTTTTGTATTTTCAATACTAGCAAATGGCTACCGAAAGTGTTTTAGCTTCAAGAGACACTTTGGTTAAATACAGTAACCCTGTGATTGTTTCTAAACACCCTGAAAAGCCACTTACACCTGTCTTGGTAAGATTACACTCCACGTTTTATAGGGATATTTTGGGCTTTATTCTAAATGAGGAAATATTATAGTGAGTTATAGACTTAGTTAAGAATGTTAAGAAATTTTTAATGTTTTTGAGAAACAAAAATTAATTTATTTGGTCTAAGAGTGCTTAAATTTACTGTTATGTAAAGGCTTCCCTTAGCAATCTAGTTGTTTTTCCTATAATCTATTTTGAAATCAAACCATCTAGGAAGCTGGGGGATTTGATCATTGAGTTTTTTAACTCATGATAAAATTTCAAAATTGATTGTAGGAAAATTCCTCTACATTGCTAAAGTGAGTCTTTCAATAAATTAAAAAAGTCACATAATTATGTGAGATATTCATAAGGTGTTTGATTATTGGCTTACTTCTAAAAGACAGGCTGAAAAATAATACCGTTATACAATATTCTTTGCAATTTAAAAACAATGAAATTTTAGTATAGCGTTTTAGGGTTTCTTTAGGTTAAAAAAAAAATTACCTATAGTAATTATAGTGATATTATCATAAAAATATCAAAAAAAATTGTTAAACAATCCCATCAATAAAAAAATTAGTAGTGGCCTCTATCTCAGTATTATTTTACTGTTACAATTTACTGCAAAGAATTTGTGATTTTGGAGTAAAAGTTAAAAAAGTATTGATTGACAAAATTATGAAATAATATAATAGTATTTATATTATAATACTAAAAATGTTACTATCCATAATGCACCTTAAACAGTGTAGTTATATTCTCAGTAATCAACAATTGGTGATTGTTGAATATTGATGTTTTGGAGGAATTGTGATAAAGACCATGATTATTACATGCATAAAGTACCCTAAGCTGTTTTATTTTCCACAAAATAGAATCACAAAGTAAGACTATGAATCGGAGAATATAAAATATTCATCTAAAAATAACTTTAAGAGTAAAATAGTCAAATCTCTCTAAAAAAACCTACTATGTATTCTCTAGCAGGAAAAATCTCCAGGAATTAAAAACGGAACTTATTTTTCTTAGTTTTCCAAGAGCAAGGATTCAAGTGTATTGATATTCCCTAAGCTTTAATCTATAGTAATTGTAGGGGTTACCAGGAACAGCTGCTCAAAAACCCTCAGATATTGGAATACCACCAACTGAGAAGACAAAGTCAACAGAAGAGGTTCTCAATTGCATTCTTCCCCCAAGGGAATGGGAAGAAAATGGACAGTTATGGAGGCAGACTGTGAGTAAAAACTCCCAATTTGATCAGCTTGGGAACATTTAAATGGGTCCATGAAAAACATTGAAACTGGTTGTTTCAACACTGATAGAATTAATGACACAGAGGTATTTTTTTTATAACTATTTATTCAAAAAAATAATTTTGGAAATATTCAAATACTAGTACGTAATATTATTGAAATATGGCTCACTGAAAAAATGCAAGTTAAGAATGAAGGTATAGGCTTTATTTATCTGTTCTCATAAAGCTGAAGATATTGAAAAATTCTCAAAAATTAGAATTTGTTATGTTAAGCTTAAAAATATTGTATTGAGTAATAGCTATAAAATTCATTGATATTAACTACATTGTATGACTTTTACTCATGTTTATGAGTTGAAGGAAATCTCAATGGAATATAAAACAATACTGTACTTAAAATTTGAAACAGTGAGATTGATAGATATTACATGAATTAGGAAATACAGAAATTGAACCGTCAATGTTTTAGGCCGGCTGGTAAAACTCGTCTCTTTCAAGAGGAAGGGAAGAGCAGACTTCAATGCTGGCTTGTTATGGCGGACAGGGCTCATGCACACTAGTGCTATTTGCTACCACCCATTTTGATGATGACCTTTTAAAGGTCTCGTTGATCACTTAAAATAAATATTTGACCCCCAGAGTAAAACTTTTACTATAATAAATGATTATAAAACAAACAACTACAACTACTGTTTTATAGAATCCAAAGTACCTCTTTTATTTGTGTTGCCCGCTGAATGCAGATCAAAGAATTTTAGATTTACCAGAGCTGTGGTCTACCTTTTCTTTGATATCTGAAAAGTAAAATTTTATGTCATTTAATAAGGTTTCTAGTGAACCAGCAACTCGAGAGGATGTTAAAAAGTTGGGAGAACAACTAGATACAGGTCTTCAGCAGCAACAGGCACGTGAGACTGGCATTTGCCCTGTCCGCAGAAGACTTTTCAATCAATGTTTTGGTAATTAATATATTTTTGTAATAACTTATATTAATACACACAGTGTAAATAAGAGTTCATGGATCATTTTTATTTTGTGGGATCATATTATAGTCAGCCTGACATTACAACTAACCATAGTTTTGTAAAATTGATTGAGTTTAAAAGTTATAAAATTTTATTCTATTTTTACAATCATTACATTATTAAATGTAATGATTAAACTATTAAAACGATGAATATCATTGGTAAGCTCTCTTTCGTGTTCACAGTGATTGGATGGCACCTACGGGGGACAGCCAGGGGGACATAAAATGGGCCATGGTATCATAACGTTTTCTGAGCCATTGGGCCATAAAGCCCAGTAATTTGAAAATCTTAAAGATAAGCACAGGTTGATATGGACATTAAATTAAAGATCTTAATTAGTATTTTAATTTAGACAACAATATCATAACTTGATCGCAAAAGGTTGATTCAAAACAAAATGGCGGCGATTTGAAAATTGAAGTTTATGCATTTCAAACCGCTATAATTTAGCTTTCGAAAATCCTTTTGAGATTAGGTTCCAGATATGGTATTTGAATTGAAAAGACCTACAATTTAATACCAAATTTCACTCATACTGCTCATTAACCCTTTCACAAGTGTGCTTAAAGTACACTGCTTAAGTACACTGCTGTAGTGTACTTAAAGTGCATTTGCAAACAAAATAACAAAAATAACCTCTTTTAATAATACAGTAATTAGAAGAAGACATATTTTATAATTGTTACGCTTATTTGTATTCAATAAACAAGTTTTTGTAAAAAATTTTGTTTTTTTATTTTACACTTTTAGGGACCACCTATAGGGCACATCCAACCACTTTGTACACATAAAAGTAGCTTACTATTACCAATAATGTTATGTCAAATTTGGTTGTGATATCTCTTTTCGTTTCAAAGTTATAAAGTCATCCTATGATTTAAATAGTCACCTGTACATAGTGATCATGATTTTGATGTGTATATACTTGCTCTATGATAAAATATAAGATCTTACTTTTCATTAATTTGTTTTATAGATGAACTGATTCGAGAAGTGACAGTAAACTGTTGTGAGCGAGGATTACTTCTGCTCAGAGTCAGAGATGAAATGAAGATGGCAATGGCTGCTTATCAAACCCTCTACGAAAGCAGCATTGCTTTTGGTATCCGCAAAGCATTGCAGGTGTCTATCAAAACCAATCTTAGCTGCAAGACTAATTTTATAAGTGCACAAATGATAGCCTATATAGACATACTCATGCCACAGCAGTGAAAGTGTTGAGAGACTTAATCTTAATCAGATAAATTTATTTACTCTTACTCCTGTGACCATTGAAAACCTAGATGGTTTTTGGCCTTACCAACCATATGTGTCCAAACTCCTCTGTCTTCTGCCAGTTCCAAATCTGCTCCCATTCTTCTTAGGTCTTTCATCACCTCATCTACCCACTGCATTCTTGGCCTTCCTAATAGTCTTCTGCCCTCTGGTGTACCTCTAAGCACCATCTCCCTCTCACTACGGTTAATATGGCCCAGCCATCTTAACCTCCTACTCTTATTTACTTTCACAATATCTGCTTCACTATATTGTTTTTTTATTTCCTTATTTTATCCCCCATGTATCTCCTTCTTTTATAGGAGCAAAAAATCCTGCTCAAAATTTTGTTTTGAAAGGTAATAAGGTTCTTTAAGAATTTGTTGGGAAAAGATCAAGTTTCTGACCCATATAGCAGTACAGGTTTCACTGTAGTCCTATACATTCTCATGTTAGTGATTTTGATAGCAGTTTGCTTTTTAATAGCTTTATTAGACTCCAGTACGATCTTTCTGCTGCTGTTAGTCTGCTCTGAATTTCTATCTTTTCTCTATTATTATTTGTGATCATTAATCCTATATACTTAAAAATACTCGTTTTTTGGAACTTGTAATTTAATACTTTTAATTGGTCTTCCTCATCATTTTGCCTACTTATTTTCATGTAGAGGGTTTTATTTTCATTTTTTTAAATCTACTTTTCTTGTTTCTTGAATTAGTTCTTCTGTAAGCACTTAAAACTGCTTCAATCAATCAAATCAGATAAAACTGCTTCAAAAAGAGAGTATAATATATGTGATTCCTCATGTGATTGCTAAACTATTTGAATGCAATCCTCATATTAAAGTGAAATCGATATATTTACATTATATTATATATAAGTTATTATATTAAATTATAAGTTATATTGTGTTACTTTATATATGCCATACAAAATGGTTTCGTAAAGCTATTAAACTGAGCCAATTAATTAAATTATTTAGGCTGAACAAGGGAAATCTGATATGGAAGAGGCAATAGCTGAGCTTAGGGACGTAAAGGAAGATTTGGAGAGGCAAGTGGTGGAACTGAGGGCCAAAGCCGAACAAGTGGAAAGAAGAGCAACAGAGCTGAGGCAAGCAGAGGAGAAGAAACATGCAGAGGAAATAGACTTCCTAAAGAAGACCAACCAGCAACTTAAGGTAACTAGAAAACTACGATAACAAAAATAATAATAAATAAAACTATTAAATTGTACAGTTTAATGGATTTAACTTATTAAGGACTTGTAATTATTTTGCCTTGTATCAATCACAGAAAGGAATTATTGAGTTAATAACAACAGCCATTATTGACTGGGATGACTCTAAGGGGGGCAGTAGGGGCAATTGCCCCTTCCGAGACTATTGATTATTTTTTCAATCGTGATATTTCAAAAATAAAAATTATCAGAAGTTAAAAAGAATTAATTACGAAAATCGAGGTGACGTTAAAGTTTAAAACCGTTTAAGTATCCTCTCTAGATAGATTTGTCATTATTTCATGCGTGATAAATAACATTAAATATATATTGGTTTTATAATCTTGTAAACTGCTAAAAAATTAAGTTTTGACGTTGGTTGTGCCTTAGAGGGTGGTTGGTAATACCTCATAACTTCATATCTAAAGTAAGTTTCTATATTTTTCTAAATTAAATTAATTATATTCTTGTCTTCTCTTTGGTTTACCTTCAATGTCTCTAAAATAATGCATTAGTTATAGCTGGAAAATTTAACACAGCACCTATGTGTAAATTATTTTTATCAAATTTTTTGGTTAGGAGAGGTGAGTACCCCAAACTCCACCCCCTTGTGCCCCCTCCGAGAATAGATACTGGAGCCACCTCCTGATTGTTGGGATCAAATGGCCAAGTAATATAGTCAAACTCGAATGTCAAACTAATGAACCTTATATTCCATTATATTTGAGTGTTATAATGGTATTATACATTTATTGTTTTCCAGGAAAATTAATAACTCTATTTTTTACATTTAAAAGCTTATAGTTTTTGTACCATAATTTTTTACAGATATGTGGGTGGTGTCATTGTATTTTAGGTTTTTAATGGTTTTAAGGGTTAACTGCCCAAGTGTACACTTGTACCAAACTTCTTAATCGTACCACCGATGTGGTCTCGGGCTAGTTAAATTGACGCATTGACAGATAGACGGATATACAGACATCAGTGCGTAACCAACTTTTTGGGATTCAGGGAACCACACAAAGAATATATATTGACTCTCAACTCAAATTCAAAATTTCTGGCTGAAGCAATACTTTCTCCATGTAATATGTATAGGGGGAGTATAAATAAAAACTGGTCAGAAATAATGTAGTGGATGTATGTAATGATCCGCTGACAACCCTCCACAAGTCCACTATACCGTAACTGATCTGACTGTTAACTAAATTGATGTATGAACTCGATAATTAGTATTTGACACTCTAAATCGTGGAACCGTGGTAATTCACAATCAACAAATTAAGTCACTTGGCTGATGAAGGTAATCTAAATATTTTTACTAATATTTATAAAGTGGAAGGATCTTCGACCACAAATATTATTTCTCTTGTCTGATAAATGAATAAATGAAAATGATAAATAAATGATAAATGAATAATTTCTCAACGTATAAGTTTTTTTTTAAATCAGAGTACTTTTTAAAAATAACAATGTAGGTCTAATAACAGATGTTTTGTTTCTAGGCTCAACTAGAAGGCATTATTGCACCAAAGAAATGAAAGGAAGACTGAAAACAAGGGAAAATAAGCAATCTTTATTATTGGATATTTGTTGTTACATTTCCTGCCAGCCTCATTTAATTTACGTTTGCCATTAATTTCATAACTTTGTTCTATCAATAATTCACGGTTTTCAGATTCAGACTAATAATAAAAGCGAGTTTTGGAAACATATCATGAAATATTTTTGCTATACCATATTATGTTATTTAGATTTTTATTACAGCCATTTTCCATAACGATAAATAAAACCAAATTTCTGGACACTAGAATCTGATCCCGTCTTCATGTGAACAGGAACCTATAACATGATTACGAGGTTAGTACATAATTTATAATCCCGACAAAGCTGGTATAAAACTGAAAACAAAAATGTTTACAGTAATAAAAAAACTTAAAAAATAACAAGCAACAATCGTCACATACAGAAGACACACGCTATTGGATGCCAATTTTCTGGTAAATTAGACAAACCACATTTAAAAATCGTTATAGCCTGCTTTAATATCTGAGGAAACACCCCCTCAGACAATGATGCATTTAGTAATTTGGGAAGGAGAAAAGAAATTACTTTCGCACAGTGTCCAACTACATTATGCGTTATGCCATCGCAACCGGACAAATTTGAATTTTTTAGCGAATTTCTCATAGGGAAGAAGCTATTACCGTAGGTCTGATGGTAATACTTAAGCCCGGGACCATGTTATTTTTTCGTCTTTAAGTGCCCAGAGGCCAAAAACAATAGTTGTTAAAATTTATATATATATATATGTCTGTGAACACGATAACTCTCGTAAAAATGGTCCGATCAAGACCAAATTTGGTAGAGACGTGTATTGCTACATTTGCTCAAACGAGTTCGTAATCAGTAAATCGAACCTGGTAGTTTGAGGGAAGGTTTCTATCCCGAAAATGGGTTTTTTGCGTTTTTCCCATCTAATATTTGAAAATTTCAAATTTTATCTTTCAACATTAGGATCAGCTTAAAAATACACATTTAACATTAAACACAATTTAAACAAATAAAAATTTAATTATTAAAATTTTTATTATATTAAAAATTTTTTTATAAATTTAAGATTTCTCTCTTTAAATCTCCTCCCCTAATCACATGACTAAATTTTATGTCACAATGCAGTAATTAAATGTTTAGGGAATTGAAAAATTGGTATAAGTTACATTTTTTATTTTGTAAAAAATAACCAAGAAAAAATCCTTTTACAATTCAATAACATATTTACCCTTATTGGTGGATTGAGTTGAACTTTCTACGAAATGAATTGTTCGACATATATGGTTAACGTGATGAAAACACTAAACACTCAAACATGAGAGCAAAGAACAGTCGGAATGGCAGCTTTTCTGAAACCAGAATTGACAATAATTAATTCCGGTAAAAATATGAGTCAGAATGCCTGTGCACGCAGGTGCACTCTGGTCGCTTCCGCTTCCGTTCACGTGAGTGTGGAAATAAAAGTTCGCCAACAATCTGACTCAGGAAAGCAGCGGACACACCCTTAAGTCCATAATGCAAGCTTGTTTTCTGAGACAGATTGTCGGCGTCTATGAAGGTAACGAAAGTGTCCATTATGCACCTTCGGGCCGACTTCCTGCCCGCAGGCAGTATGACTCATATTTTTACCGGAATGAATTGTTCCTAGCCATCAATTAATTGTAAACAAGATAAAATAGTTGTTTTCAAAATATTAGCAACATTAAATCTTAAACGTATTTGATAATATTATTTAATTGTTTATTACATATTTCCTTCTTACAAAATAACAAATATATCTCTCACGCAAGTATATTTATTTATCTCAACGTGACAGTTTTATAGTAATTAGCCCAGTTTTTGATCATCATGTTTTCAATTTTTGACAGAATAAAATAAAAGGTATCCAGGTCCATCCTGAAACACTCAAAATACTTACCTTCTTCTTCAAGAAGCTGGGGGAAAAGATCCATGGGATGTATTTCCACCCACTTATGAATGGTGTGTTACAACCGCTTACAACCTGCTTGCATTATGGCCACCACACCGGAGTCCGAGTCCATACACTATAGGCGCCAAAAGACTGAATCTGACTACCAGCGTGGACGTACCCTAACCTTAGAGTTTCGTATAAGGCACATTTATTGAGAACGACTATTGGTAAAATTAATAAATGATTATTTTATGAAAGTGAAATTAATACTGACGGTAAATCAATTCATTGTTTTAAACAAAACACAACACTAAAACATCACAAATAGTTTTCTTTATAGAGGTTAACAACTTATAGATTAGGCTCTCTATTGGCATATGTTTATCTTTAAAATAAAACACATGAGCAAAGACCTGCGTACTCAGCTTTTCTGAAATCAGAATTGATAATAATAATATTGACAAGTATTTATAAAAATCTGTCATAAACATGAAATTATTCTGCCTATTCTCCATAGATTAAATGGGAAAAGTGTGCAGGTCTGCTGTGAGAAACACTGGAGTACATTTATACCATCTTTTTATTTTTAACATTTATACAAATTTCATCAAAATCTGTTCATAAATAAAGGGGTTTGCCCTCCATATGATTACGGGGAAATGCATTTGCTGCCATGATAGCCATAAACTATGTAAGATAAAATAGTTGTTTCAAAATATGAAGCAAATATAAAATTTTTAAACGTATTGGTTAATAATATATTAATTTTTTTACTTTCCTCCAAAGATTAACATTACAAAATACAACGTACTGTGTTTAGATTTTTTATATCTCAACGTTGGAGATAGAGTTTTAAGGAACTTAATTATGCAGTTTTTTAAGCATGATTCTAAGGGTGAAAATAAAATTTGAATTTTAAAAAATTACGTGTGTAAAAGATGCAAAAAAACCACCATTTGAATGGGTGTACAAAACCCGCTACCCTGCTTGCATTATGGCCACCACACCGGAGTCCGAGTCCATACACTATAGGCGAGCATTTGTAGGACTACACGTCTCTACCAAATTTGGTTTGATCGGCACATTTATTACGAGACATATTCGTGTAAAAATATATTTATATTTATATATAAAAAATTTTAACGACTATTGTTATTGTTTTAAAAGAAAACACTAAACATCTAAGTCTTATGAGGTTACGGCAATAGCTTCTTCCCTATGGGAAATTCGCTAAAATTGAGTAGAACCTCACTGATTCGAAAACCTCTATAACTAGTAGATTTTATATGTTCCCGTGAGAAAACCTCTAATAGGCTATTCGAACAAATATATTCCTATAATTCGAAGTAATTTGACGCATAATTTAGCCATTAAAATTTTAAGTCTCTAGAATTCGAATACCAGGTTTGCGTTTACATAACCGGATGTTTTTATGATAACAACAAGTGAAGTTTGGGTATCACGACTCTTCGTACCTTTGTGGAGCAGCCAAGAGATGCAGCGAATTTCCTATGGAAAAGTGAGCTATTCACATGACCCGCATGGTGACAATAAAACTCGGGACTATGATAGAAGTTCATAACATAACCCCCTGAACATGTTTGGGGGGTAGTCATTAAACATTGTATATAGAAACAAATTCGTTTCTATTTGTTGGGCAACGCAAACGTACTACATTAACTTCACTTTTGGGGGAGGTTGTACCCCAAAAATGGGGTTTCAATACCTACAGTATACTTTTTGAAAAAATCTAATTTTCCTTTCCACCATTAAATTCAACTAAAAAAACGACACAATTAAGTATTTTTAATCATGTCTTTAAGTCAATTGGTTACTGAAACATTCAAAATGGTAAACAAAGTTCATTGTGCAATGTTATTCTTATGGAGAATAGCAAAAAATCAATAACTCACGTAAATATTCGTCCAAAATTTGGTATGAAAGTCCATCTAGTTAAGTTTTATCAATACATCCATGAACCCCAAAAACGTCAATATCAGCTATCATTATTCTATCAATATCATTTGATATTGATATCAAATAATATTTTGAAAAATTTTTATAATTTCTCACAGTTTAATGACAAAAAGCTTTTTATTCACGTTAATTTATTTTCGTGATCATACAATCTAAAACACAATCTAAAGTCTTATTGAGGGCCGTAGATTACTCCAAGGAATATAAAAATTAATCTTACGAGTACTTAATAAAACAGAGTAAAAATTATGAAATAATTTAAACAAAAACAAAAGAGCCAATTTTCTTCTTCTAGTTAAAAGAGAATCAAAAGAAAATAAATGTCTCAAAACAACAGTTGACAGTTGCCTATTGCATGGAACTATATATAATATATTAATATTATATAACAAATCCATATATGGAATTATACTAATAGTCTATTGTGCACTTTATTCAAGCACTTACAAGCTGACTATCACACTTTTGTTAAAAGCTCAGTGGTCAGCGACACTCTTATCTGTTAGATTCCCTAGGTTTTTTTTTTTTTAATTTTTTCTGGAATGCTTACTTTCTAGTTTCTATACATACTAATTTTTGTTTAATTACTTCATCCATGTTAATTTTCATGTTTCAGTGTTGGGCCAGTATTTTATTTAATTGACAATCTTATTAAATAAACAATGTATAATGTTGATATTAAAAACATAATAAATCCATATTATTTTATCATTATTATTTACAACATAGTGTTTTAAATCTGCAAATATTGAATCCTGCATTTACTCAAGAGAATTACAAGAACCACATATATTCAAGATACAATTCTTAGATTGCTTTTAATCATAACAAAAGATTGAAACCTGTATAGCAGCAAGTTTGGAAGGAAAGATGAGTAGATTGATGGATTTGATAAGAGGATCAAGGTTCGAGTACCTGACTTGATATAGCTCAACAGACATGCACAGACCTTCACTTCAGGACTGCCATTGCTGGATACCACACACAACAGGATGAGAGGGTGAGTTTTTGAAATATCAACTTTCTTGTACTTTGTCTACCAAGTTATTTAAAAAAGAATATTTAATATTAAACGTTTATGAAAAATATTTAAAAAATAATCATATATTTGAACTTAGGCCTATAATTAAGTTATGAACATGGTTCTTAAATCTCAATCAAACCATTTAGGATATATTTAAAATGTAAAAATAACTCAAAATTTGTGTAATTAATTATTGAAAGAATGAAGTGTTATTGTGTATTGTTTATATTTTTACATTGGTAAAAAATAATTTACACCTCAATAATATTTGGAAAACTTCTGACTTTCACTGTGAGGCAGCAAACAATCCAACATGTTGTGAAAGTTCCCTTATTAACTTCCTACCCACTGTTTTGCTTTTCTAGTCTTGCCTTGCCATTTTGGTTGTATGTATGATTATGGTTTGTATAATTTAAAAATGTTTTTTGGAAAGTGTAAAATATTTTGTAGGAAATAATTTTTCTTGAGTTTATTTACAATAAATAACTAACATATAGTTAAAATAATACTATTGATGAAGCAGAATTTTTACTTCTGAACATGTCTAGACTAAATATTTTTAGTCTTCATTTTAAATGACAAAATCCGAAAAATAATAACCTACTACTAACATGAATGGTTAAAATATACTTCATATACAATATATATTATAATTATATTTTTATAAAAAAATATTATATTATATTATTTTATATAAAATAAACATACTTTTGTTTATTCAATTTATTTGGTGGTTTATTGTAAATTATTTATTCAATTTATAATTTAGATTTGTGGCCTTTCAAATAAAAAAATTAAAAGTAAAAATTACACCACTATTGTCCATATTCTGCGGTGCAAATAATAAATTGCAAATTTTTTTGTTCTTCTATTCAATATTGTTCTTATAGTATATTTTGCCACTTCCTGCATCACCATTTCATGAAAGGAAAGATTGATAAAATACTATGGTTATCATGCTATACGTTTGAATCTGAATAAAATTGTCTAGTTTATTGAATGACAAAAAATTCTTTAGGATTTTTAAATTCACCTTCGAATTACATAACAGGAGTGTAAGGGTGTCATTCCTACTAAGACTGTCATCGCGAAGTAGTTACTTTGTGCCAATCTGTAAAACAGACTCGAAACCCTCGGTTAAAAATTAAAGCCCTAAAACATCTGTAAGTATTGTAAATTGAACACCCAAACAGGTTACAGTTATTTTTTCAACTGAGATCAACAAAACTGTGAGAAACCTTTTTCATGCAAATTATCCGTTAACAATTGATCTGGACCTTCCGGTGTTCATATCATTCGAGGGCGGTTAATATTAATTTGTAATAAAAATATTAATAATTTAGTCTCCAGTAACATTTCTGGACGCACAAAATTAAAATAATAATTTACCCATTATTATCATGAAAAATAATAATCATGATCATCAAGAAAGATTATTTCCTACAGAATGTTTGACATTAAAAATATATTTAATAAGGATTTGGAAATAACCTTCCATAAAAAATATAGAAACGTTGTTACTCTATTTCGGTTATTAAATATTGGAACAATTAAGTAATAGAGAGATGATCCCAGAGGTGCTGTAGGATCCAAGAGATATTTAAAGTTGAGGATTTAAGATTGACAAACAAGTAGTTTCACTAACGTTCTTGGAAATATTCCATTTTTAGATGTACAGGGTCTGTGAACTGACATAACTTTCTCCCTCAAGAAGTAACTGAACTCCATGAAATATCTTTCAGAATAAATACTTTCTACATGGATTAATTATAGGGGAAATACTCCCTATTGTCCCCCATTAATGTACAGGCAGCAAATTTCAGCCAAATTTTATTAGGTAATGTCATAAACTATATTCTGACCAAGAGGAGAAGTGATGAGAAAGTATATATTTTTTATACCCATAAAAATAACATTTAGCAAATCAAAACAACTTTCTAAGATTTTCTGGTACTTTAGTTTATTATTAACTGTAAATGTCTGTTACTCAGTAGTCATTTTATAAAAGTTATAGTAATAAAAATTTCTAAATTATTTAGTTTTTTAGTCGGGTTTAATGGTGATACAAAAATCAAAATAAGCACAAGAGTAGTTAATTATGTTGGCAGAAAACCCCAAAAATATATTTTTGACATTTAATTGTCCATAACGCTGTCATGTTCACAGACAGGAATTGAGGAGTACATTTTTATATGGGAAAATACTTTAGAACTAACATTCCAAATCCTATGAGCAATTTCTGAAAACTTATGATTTCTCTTCTTTCAGCGAATTTCCCATATGGTAGAAGCTATTACCGTAGGTCTCATGGCAAGACTTAAGCCCGGGACCATGATATTTTTCGTCTTTAGATGCCCAGAGGCCAAAAATAACAGTAGTTAATATATATATATATATATGTCTGTGAACACAATAACTCCTGTAAAAATGGTCCAATCGAAACCAAATTTGGTAGAGATGTGTATTCCTACATTTGCTTGGATGAGTTAGTAAACCAGACTTATTGGTCAATCGGAACGGGTAGTTTGGGTGGGGGTTTTGTACTAAAAAATTGGGTTTTTGCGTTTTTCATATGTAATTAAAAAAATATTTAAATTTTATCTTTCACATTAGAATCAGCCTAAAAACGATACAATTTAGTTCATTTCTTTAAGTTTTTCTCTACCTCCAACGGTTACCGAGATATTAAAAAATCTAAACACTGTATGTTATATTTTGGGGCTCTAATAAATAACTTATGGAATCTCAATAAAATCTTATGGAGGATAAAGAAAGATTAATATTCCACTTATCAATCAAAATTTTTTGATTAAACTTGGTATTTACCTTCATGTGGTTGAGATTTTATGCTTCAAATACTTAAAAATCATAGTTAATGTGTTTATCATGGCAGCTAACCTGCATACTCTATTCCCATGTTAATCATATAGGAAATATGCAAACTCCTTTATTTATGGAAAGATGTTTATGAACACTTATAAAGTTAAAAAATAGAGTCATCAGTGTTGTATTTGGTGTTATCATACACAGACACCAAAACACACACACAGCAAAATACAAAAAGACAGTAAAACTAAAAAATATGAGCTATTGAGGTTAAGTTCAGAAATATCACTATTTTTACATAGGCACAGTGAGCTGTAAATGTAACAAATAAATCCTCAATAACTCATTTGTTATTTATCTGATACTTAGAAGTTAAAGTGTAATTTCATTTGTCTTTCACATGTAAGGTGAAGATGTAAATATGTATTTCGTATAAATGAAAATATTTCTATGTATCTTGTAAAATTTACTATTTTTTATGATTTTTAGGAAATTTAAAATACTTTAAAATGACATCCGTATTAAAATAAATAAAGTTTGAACAATTGTGTTGTTTAACAAAATTATGTATATATTATGTATGTAATTATGTAATGAGTCAAGTGAAAACTATAACACACTCTCAGATTAGAAACAGAAGAGGGACAATGCTAATGGTATATAGGTCATCTAATTTTAGTTTGGATTAATATCCTAAGGTTATCTTAGGGAGTTAGAAAGTCCTAGACTCATCCTTATCATTTTCAATATCTGAACTGTTATTTTTAGACTTTATAGAAATTTACAATTAGTTGAAATAAATAATACTTTTTTAGTTTATTATAACAGATCTGGTATATTGAAAAAGAGTAAAGAAATTAAACTGACTTCTAATTCAACTGACCTCTTGTACAGTTTTGGAATTATAAATTTGACTATTTAAATAAAATTACTGAATAAAATAATTTATTGAAACTAGATTAACTATAAATGTCCTGATATTTGAGTAAGCACATGTTTTTATGAAAATAATTTTGACATCGTCATAAATGCATGTTCTTATAAATTCACAGTGAATATTGTACAAGTTTTTTGTTAGTGGAAATTCCTTTCTCAAAATATTATATGTATGGAGATATGAAGGTTGTGTATAATTTTCTATTTTTCAAAAAAAGTTATATTACAAATTTTTATAATGGAGTTTTAGGAAATAGATCCGAGGATAAAGTATCTTAGTCTAATTAATTTTATTACTCATCACTGTAAATTTTGTCATGTAAATTACTGCTTAAGTTCTTGTAGGTTTAATAAGCAGTTACGTTTTCAAGGATAATTAATTATAGTACAGTTGTAGTTTTCCAGCGTTAAAAAAAATAAATAAATAAACTTATGAGTATTTATAAGATATTTGCAAACAATTAAAGTTACTTTAATTAATAGCAGTTAAGTTAAATAAACATATTATTTTATCCTACAGAAAACAAAATTATTCTTAATGACAGTACAAAAACAAATTCAAAACTTCTTGAGGGGATTGGACTGCTTTCCCCACATTAGAGTAAATTGATTTTAAAATACAGTTAGGCTTTGAAATAACAAAAAATAACATTTTGAATCTATATATAACTTATATTTGTTAATTAAATTTATGCCGATATGTGGTTCCATATGTACCTTCATAAGTTTGTTTTATAATTATTATCCACAACAGAGTATGGGCGGAGTTAAAGGTCATTTGATGGGGGCTATGGAATACCCCCTTTTTCAAAGGGGTCCAAGAAATGAATGCTTGAAAAATACAAGCAAAAAAGTACTTTTTTTTGCAATCACATTTTTCTTTCAGTATCTTTTCAGTAAGAAGAAAATTACTGATTTAGATAATTACAATTTAGGATCCGGTAACAATTGCAACGTTGATATTAAAGTGGCAGTGGTCGTAATATTTATTATTGTACTAAAATATGTATTTGTGTTTTACCCCTTATATATAATTTATATTTAGTTTGTATACTGCTTGTTCCTTTACGAATGTTAAAGCTCAATTTTCATTGGCTATTAACGATAAAAATATACATATTTACCAAAAGGCTACAGGGGGGGGGCAATACCCCCTCATATGCAATGAGGGGGCATATGAGGGGGATATTTCGCATGCATATTTCGTTTTGCATATGCCCTTAACTCCGCCCATGTAACATAGGTATTTTTTACCGAGCCAAGTAGTAAATATTTTACAAAACAAACATATTTTACTTGATTCTGTAGATGAGATAAACTGGTAATTTTCTTCAAAATGTTATTAATGAAAATATAAAATGTTTTAAGAAGGGGGAGTCTAATGACTTCATCAGGTGTGGTAATTTAAAAGTAAGAATACCAAATGGTACTAAAATTGTAAAAAAAGACTGATGGATATCCTGGTCCGTCCAAAAATTTACTTTCAAAAAATAGAGTGCAGAATAAGGGAATATCTGTTAATTTTGTAGATAAAAAAGACAATTTCGTTTAAGAAGAGTTGTGATTCTATGAGGTACTAATGTATAACAGAAAGATGCGTCCAAGAATAAGAAGCTCTTGTTAGCACAGTTTGTGATTAGTGGTCCAGAATAAGTCATTCCTCTGTCTATCCTCCAAGCAGCACTAGTGAGGCAAAACAAATAAAAAGCAAACAAATATAAAAGCAAAACAAATATAGAATTCATTTATAAAACATGTTTCTTCTAAAAAGTAAAATTAGGATTGCATAATCAAAAATATCATAAAATTATTTTATCATCGATCTTTACATAATTTATTCGTTGATTTTTTATCATTTATTGATATTTACTCATGGGATGGGATATTTTTAGCAAAGTTAGTAGTGATCCGGCACAGTATAAGGGGAACCAAAACTACAAAGTGTTATTGGCAACACTGAAATACAAACCAGCGACAAAACTCTAGAGATTTAATCCAGACTTATTATTTTATCTAACAACTTATAATTGCATCATAAGTTTTTGCTATTTTTTAATTAAAATATTGACAGCTATTTTTTTAATTCAGCTAATAATAAAACCTTTAACCATTTAGATATCTAACATGTTTCAAGTAGTGCAATTATCTTATAAATCACTATAATCAAATTTTAATAAAGAGCTTGTTGCTGCACCTTTTAATTTTTCATAGATTATGTACATTCAGAAATAATAGCTTAATTAAATTAGTTTTGAGAGGTGAATCATCTTATCATATCTCTGTGAGGCAACTTATCACCAAAGTATTAACAAAACGATATTTTAAATGGAGATAATTCAGAATGTTAATTATAGGATTAAACACCAGAAATTCAAGTTCTATGTGATATCCCAAAACACTTGATTATTTTTACAGATTACATATGAATACAAGTTTTATTCTGTTCACATACCATACCTATACGAAAACTTATTAATATTGAAAGATATTATCTTTTTTCTAACAAACCATTTGGGTTTAAGCCCAATAAAGTACCTATTATTTAATTAGTTGATAGTTGGTTCCTCTGTAGTTAGTTTTAGATCTTTTGATATGTCAAAAGCCATTGGCACTGTTAACCATAGCTTACTGGAAAAGAGTTAAATTTTTATAGATTTGATTTAAGTTCAGTTAGCACGATTATGTTATATTTGAGAGATAGACAACAGTTTGTTTATGAGGATGTTGTAAAATCTAGAGAAAGCCTCGTATTTTATGGGGTACCCCAAGGTTTGATTTTAGGTCCAATCCATTTTAATATTTACATCAATGACTTGTAATATTGATGACAATACCAAGGACTTAATTTTATTTGCTAATGAAGTTGGACTAAGAACAAATAGTTTGTCAATTCAACTCTCTCATGGAACAATCAAGTAGAAACACTGATCAGGAAAATGGCCAAAAGGTATATATGTTTGTTGCATAGACTTAGTGCAGCTGTCAGCCCAAATATTTAACTCAATGTGTACTACACTCAAATAAAAAATATTATTAGTTATTTTGCCCCCCCCCCTGAGGTAACAAACTCTATGGTCATAAACTGCTTATCTTGCAGAAGAAAGCAGTTAGGAAAGTCCATAATTTACCTCATAGAACACGATGCAAAACATTATTTAAAAAATTAGGAGTCCTAACAAACAAATTTAGAGAGCTTCTACTGTATATTTATTTAGCGTTCCCACACTGGAAAATTTTCCATTACACTAGTGGTGATCTCCATTTAATATTCTGGTTTGTCCAGCAATTTTGTTTTTCTGTATGTGATTATATTATGTTATATGGTTGCCATTTGTTTGTCAGGTTCCGCAATCTCGTGGTGCTTGGTGTTTTACTAGTCACTCTACTCTTGGTTATTGACACCATAGATGCTGGGAAGAAGCAAGGAAAGAAGTAAGAGTATAGCTAACTATTTTGCTACAAAATTACCAACGTACATGTTCATGATAGATTTAGATTGACATTTTAAATGTGTAAAATAAATAACTATAAATAAAATAACAAATATAATTTAAAGTAATTTACTGGCAATTTTCAACTTATAATAATGATGGTAATATGAAAAATAAAAATTATAGTGAAACATCACAAGTGAATCAAAATACGCTTTGGTTATAGAGATTATATCAAATGTAAGTTTACCACAAAATGTTTTGAATATCTGGTATTGCTTCATATTTATGTTTAAGGATTTTATAATTGAAATATCTTTGCACTTGTTGATGCCCCTAAAACCGTGCTTGGTCCTGACCAATTAATAGAGAAACCAGTGAATAATTGTGATTACTGATTACTATTCCTTTAGAGTTTAGGAGAAGTATAAAAAAAACTTCATAGAAACACCCAGTTAATATACACACAGAAATACACCCTCATAGAAATTATGAGGTTGTATAGTAAACATCTTTACCTCCAAAAATGCATAACTGACTTTAAAAAACAAATAATATCTATTACTAAATCAATAATTAATTTTATTGAGATATAAAATAAAGGTGTCATCTAATAAAAATTAAAAACCCCAAGGGAGATAAATCTCCCTTGGGTTAAAAGAAATTTGAATAACGACTACTTGTTACCATATTGTTGTATAATGCATGGGAATTATTATCCATGACAATAGTCAGCCACAATTTCAGGAGTCCAATGTATGAATTAAGTATTTATAACTACAAGTTAACCTGAAGAGTTTTAAAAATGTGCACCAAATAACAAGATGCAATGCAATGAAAGGTACTTTCTCAACGTGAATTTGTTATTGACAATAGAGTCATTAGTTGATAAAATATATTTTTTACTTGATTTTACATAAAAATTTAGTACAATGTTTGAGTATTTATAAATCCACATCAGTGGAAGGAACTGAACTGTATTGCCTTCCAGAAGTCAGTTTCTGTTTCTGAACAGGCTGAATAAAAGTATATCACAAGTGTTTATGTTATGTGTTAAACCCTGTATTACATTTTGGAAAAAATATGATTGAAATTGTTTCAGGTTAAATTATAAATTTATGATCTTCTTTCAGGAAAGAACTGGAAACAGAGGAATTGTATGATGAAGAGAATTCTAAATTCACCAGTAAAAACAAAAAATTAGAGGACATTAAATATGATAAATTAAAAAAGAGTGCATCACAAAGAACTGAAAAGTATAAAGAGGAAAACCAATATGTGAGCAAAGGTTCGTTTGAATCAAAGAAGTCTGACTCAAAGAAAAACTTGAAGTTTGCATCTCAAGGAAAAAAATACACAGAAAACGAAAAGATAAAAACTGCAAAGTATTTAAAAAAGAAATCTCAAATTTTAAAAGAGACACCTATTGAAAAGTTTGATTCAAGTAAAGTAAAAGGAAAGAAAACCAAACCACAGTACTTGCGATCAGAAAATATTGACAAAATAGTCAAAACTGTAAAGAAAACAACACAAAAGAAACTTGTTGAAGAAAACAAAAAAGATGAGAAAATCATGGGTGAGAAGCTGGACAAAGTGAAGAGTGAAGAGTTTTTTTCGATAGAAGATAATGTTAATGGTTTCCCGAAGAAAAGGAAATATAAATTGATAGAAGATGTTGTACAGGAAGATGTAGAGTATGAAGAACAAGAAGAAAATGAATCAGAGGAAGAGCCAGAGTTAGAAGACCAAGTGTACATTAACATTGAAAGTGAAGAAATGACAGAGAAAAAGAAATACATGGAAAATCCAATGTTTTACATATACAAAACATCATCAAAGCATTCTCCCATTGCTGAGGTAGAACTGAATGATGAGTTTGATGAAGACTACAGTTTCAATGATACTGAAGAACCCGAGAAAGTAAATTACAATCAAGGATCATTTTTAAGAGCTGATAGTTACAGTTCAAAGCATTCTGAGCCAGAGGTGGAAAGTTGTCAAAGATCGTCCGAAAATACAAACTTGGAGGGGGCAAAGAAAATTACGTTATATGTAGTGGAGGAGGAAATAGATGGTAAAGTGGTAAAGAAGGTGGTTCCTGATGAGGATGGTGTTACTATGTGTGAAGTTGCTGATATTTTAAACGAAACTTACTTCAATGAAGAGTAGTTTTAGAAAAGGTTAAGGAAATTTATTGTAATATTTGGACTATCAAGCTCCCAGCTTTTTTGGTTTTACCAAAAAACCACTGTAGTTCTTCACAAGCATGTTACCATGTTATTAAGTTGAGACATATTGTGATAAATACAAATTTTGCACATTATTTTTGTTTTATTGCAGCATGTAGAGTGATATTTAACACAAAGGTAAAACAAATGCTGTATGATAACCATTAAAAAACCTAAGTTAAACCGTGAGGTGTAAATCTATGATTGAAGGTTAGTAAAATAATTTCCTTAAAATTAAATTTTTTATCAAATTGTATTAGTGCACATCCATAGTGATGTCTTACTCTGTAAAAGTTAAGCATCTTCCCAATAATTCCTGAGTTTGATTCACATATTTTTTTGTATTTTATATAACCTTATTTATTAGTAAAATTCAATATTGTTTCCAGTGATAAGCAAATTAATAGATACTCATATCTCCATTTCAGAACCCTATTATGCATGTGTTTTTAAACTAACAATAGAAAAATGAACGTTTCATAATACATAGGAGGAGCAAATGAAATGAGTGTGTTAAGACACTGTTTTCATCATTTTCCACTGTTTCATTGTTGACCAATGTATTTAAGAATATCCGTTTGAAAACGCTTGTATAAAAGGGCTCTTTTTTTGAGATTGACCTTTTTTGCCCGAAGTATGAAACAGAAATAGTGCTTAACGCAGTTCCAGCCTGCTCTACACACAGGTGTAAAGCTACAGAGCTTTGGTTGGCATAGCCCAACATGAATCTCAAATCTATGTAGGCAGGAAAATTACAAAATAAGAACAGTTTTTAGTTTATCATTTTTGAGCCTCTTAAAAAAGATAATTGTTAAGGAAATTATACATGATGATGTTATTTTATTGGGACTTATATTTTTTTTTGAAGAGAAATGCTATTATGTACCATCAGGGAGGAAAACAGCATACGCCCTGGTGTGTGGGACTTGCAACCACTAGAACTCTCCACTCATGTGGGACTTTTGTTACTTTACAATGAAATGACAACATGACAATAGTTTACATAAACTGAGATTGAAAACTAATTAAAGCATTACTTAAAAAGGATCTGTTATCAGTTAAAGTTATAATTAGTTGGATTCTCATATTAGATTAGATTATTGAAATGGTAAACTACCCAGGTAGGTATTTTAAGCCAATTATGAATGAGAAATGAGTGTAGGATACTGTGGCGTGATCTTGTTGTCTTGTTACTGACTAAGGCTTACATGTTCCTTAGACAGGACTGTTAATTAATAGCCCAAGAGCCGATGGCAACTAAGGGACCTACAGTTTAATGTGGAATCCGAACAGCCTCTGAATTATGAACTAGTCTAATTATGAGGATGGTCTTTGTGGATTAACGTAGTATTCAATAGGGCGGACATTAATCCACTCAAGAGAACACTACACCCACCGACCATCGTTTACAACTATCCACAATTTGTGACCTCCAAGTAGCTGGATTACAGGATGTCATATATTTGAAACAAGTGACTGTTACTGAAGTATGGCAAAAGGATGATAATAAGTTCTGCACATTTATAAAATAACTATTTTGTAATTTAAACAGTCTTTTTACAAAAAATAAAATAGTAACGAAATAAGTATGTTGAAGGAGAGCTATTTATATTTAAAACTAATATTTAACTGTTCATTTTAACATAATATCTTACATCTAAAATATGTGCCTTTAACAATCAATAGATTGTATTACTTTTTCCAGTATTTGTTGTTACAAAGTTAAAAATGTAACGTACTTAAAAACAATTCATGGACTTTGATTTAACAAATCATTTCATAACCAAACCAATCCTCGTTCTTAATTTTGCTTTTCTTTTAAGCACACATTTTCATCAATAATACTTAATTTTGCTTTTTTAACTGTTCACTCATTGCTAACTTCATTTAAAAACAGTGCTTAATCACAATTATTGATATCTCTAATGATGGTTAGCAAGTTTTAATGAAATTAAATGAACATTATTAAAAAGTATCTCGTTGAAAAAAATTTTAGAAATTATTAATTTTTTAAAATTATTTCGTTGAAGTAATTTTAAAAAATCTAATATTTATCACAGGTACTTTTCTATTGAGGCTCCTGAATAATATTTTACCTTTTATACATTTATAAGATATCCCATTCATCCAAAATTGGTTTAATGTACTAACTAGACAAATGTAAACAGACATATATTCTGGTTTAACTAAAACCTGTGGTCCGTTGTATGAAAATTTCTAGAAATTTTATGCAGTACTCAAAAATACCGTTCGATGGATTGCACAAATTAAAGAAAATTCAAGGAATTAGAATCAGCATCGCACTGTATTAGAACACTAACTCATTTTTCATCTGCTTTTTATAACATTCAACCGTAAATTCAATGTTTTGTTTAGAGTGATATTGTGGAAGGCCTCAAATGCGAACTAATTGGAGCTGAAGCCTATTCGGATTTCCCGGGAAATAATATTACACACTTATTTTGTTACTGTATTCATGGTAAGCAATAGGAGACATGGCAATTTGGGCTGGTGACTCAGTGTTTGAAAAGACAGTGACCTTGGCGGGTGGATGTATGTCCTGTGACATGTCATTGTTGCTAGACAAGCCTGTGCTAAAAATAAGTCACAATTTTAATATGAAAAATGTCTAAATGATTAGGTTCCCCTTTCCATGAGGAACATGATA
Source organism: Nephotettix cincticeps (assembly GCA_023375725.1). Lineage (NCBI taxonomy): Eukaryota > Metazoa > Arthropoda > Insecta > Hemiptera > Cicadellidae > Nephotettix > Nephotettix cincticeps. The sequence goes on from CM041784.1 coordinate 16,199,628, forward strand.
GTACAAATGTTATAAACTATATCAGCACAGTATACTGCAACTAAAATACAAATTAAATTCTCAATAATAAATAACATTGATGCTATTTAACAATTTCTATAAAATGTGGCTTTAAGGAGAACAGTCGTAATCTGAATAAAATATACTGCATTGTGAAGTAATTTAGAAAAAGATATTCCTAAAAGTAACATTGTTGAATCAGTCAGACCTAAGCAAGACCCGATGAAGTGGAGGGAGAGAGTGAATGCTAGGAAGTGTTTTCATCCTGGAAGCTGTCCTGCATTTCGATCTCGTAGGTGGGGGGGCTGGAAAGAGGGGCGAATACCTCAAACAGCGGTCGACTGTGTTCCATCATGCTATTGGTTGCTGGATCATCCACTGGGATAGGTGCCTTTGCATTGTCAAATCCTGCCACTGAATCCGGAGCTCCTGGAACAGTTAAAAATAAATTGGAATGGATTTACACATAGCATGATACAATGAACTTTGATAATTAAAATTCTTCTCAAGTTCTGACTTTTTGCTCGGCTCTAAGGCTTTTATTACAATACTAATCTTATTTAGATTTTTACCACGGACATGTGAGCTAGTACCTAAAACATAACACGATTAGTACAAAATCCGGACAAAGCTAGTATAATGCTGAAAACAAAAAAAGTTTAAAGCAGTCAAAAAACTTACAAACAATACCAGTTTCAGTTTTTTTTAATCCTGGTGACGGGTGGACGTGATTTTCGTGTCTTATGTGCGTAATTGTTAGTGGATGGTATTGTTTGCCAGTTTTTTGACTGCTTTAAACTTAATAAAGCAATAAGCTTTGTGCATGCGATAAAATAAAGCAAACTGAAATTGAAATATTAGTAAAAAAGTTGGAGGGCTTTAACCCTTTGAGGACCAGAGTCATTTTATATAGGTCTGAAATTTTTTTAATGCCATGAGTCGGTATGCTATGAGAAAAAGACTATGTGAAATCATAACTTTTGTAATGGTTTTTAAAAAGGTTTGTATTGTGACCAATTTTTAAGATATATTAATGTTTTTTTACTAAAATGCTTACAGTTAGTTACCCTAGCAACTAATAACAATATATTGAGGTTAGATTTTAAAATATTAATGTCTGACCTGCAAATAATATAATAATTGAAATGGATTTTCTTTTTTAAATTTAACATTCCACAGATAACAAATAAAGAATAATTTTAGTATAGGAAACACATTAAAATTACAGTATTACTTATAATATATAGTTTGTGTACAAATTTTCATGGGAGTTTGACCAAGAATAAAAATGTCATAGAAAATGTTCAGAAAACATGTTGTTTTCGTTCACTACATAAAAAAACACATTATTTATTTCTGGTTGTAGCTACAGCAACAAAAACCATCCAGACAGTAAAAGAGGAAACCAAAGAAATCTAAAATGAAATGAGTTATATTTAAATGTGCCAGAGAGCATATACTATATAAAAAAACTACTAACTGACGATACTTTGACGATACTCCGCGTGATATTTCACAGTACTAGCTACTGACGACACATTATCAGTCAGTCCTCTAACGATTAAGGTGAGGTTGTTGAGGGACTTGGAGAACCGGTAGATATCCAGGGTTGGTGTGACACTCTAATCTTCTTGTGACACTTAAATCTTCATAGTAATAGCCTTCCCCAAAAGAACAAGCCTCATGCTGTGCATACCTGCAAATGGCGGTGTGGTTTCCATCAGCTGCTCTATAACATACGAGAGCATCGTGATGCTAAAGCTGTCGTCTCTACGTAGTCCCAGAGCCTTGTGAAATGTATCCACTGCTTCGGTGAGACTTCCTTGAAGAGACTGAACAAACCCGATGCAAGCAAGAGTACTAGCATTCTGTGGCGAGAGCACTAGTGCCTGTTTAACAAAATGATTACAAAATCACTCATTGCCAGCCAATGTCAACAATAGCAACTTTGAGAGAAAATATATAAATCACTTATTATTAGGGGTCTGCGGTGCACCGAAAAAATCGGTACGGTACGGTTCCAGCCTTGTACCGAACCTCGGTACGGTACAAGAATTTTTTCGGTACAAGTTCGTTACGGTACAAATAAGTAAAAATTAAGTCACTATCCAGTATAGGTTGCCATCAAATATAACTGTGGAACAACTCCCGCCGAAAACATTGAATAAAACCCGACCGTTAAAGGCTTTATATTCTACAAGTACTGTAATATAGAATTACAACACTGCCCAGATGTACGGCAAATACTGAACGTAAGAAAGACTGACTCATAGCGTGTTGGTGAATGATAATTTAAAACAGCCTCACCAGGAAAACAGGCACCCAGCCATCTTCCTGCCAGCTCTTTTCAATAGTAATATGTAGAAATTTGATACAATACACCAAAATGGTCCTATTAGTACTCATACACGTACCAAGTTTGAAGTTGGTACCTCAAGTGGTTTTAAATTATAGTAAGTTATGTAAAAAACACAAACACAACAGACAGAAAATGGAGCGAGATAGGCCATATGTTCACAGGACATTTTTGGTTTGTTTTGACCTCAGGAACAATATCCAAAAGAGTTTTGGTGTATTTTAGATACACACTGTGTATATATATATATATATATAACATTTATAACAACTATTTTTTTGGTCTCTAGGCACCTCGAAACAAAAACCAAACATCGTCCCAGGCTTTGGTCATGCCTTAAGACCTACGGTAATAGCCTATTCCTTTTGGCGGTATTCCTTTTGGTAAATTCGCTAAAAAGGACTGAAACTAAAGAAAAATTATGGAAATATCTGATAGTTCAGACCCACCTGTTGATGATACCTCAACGCCTCGTCAAACTTCTTCAGCTTTCGACACGTATGGCCCAGATTGTTCAACAGAGGTTCCCACTTCTCAGCGATTATCGATTGGTTGATTTCATGAACTTGAGACAATGCTGTGAGGAAATGTTTCTCGGCCATGTTATATCTGAAAGTATAAAATACTTGAGACTAAGAATAACTACCTCAGGACTTTTAAAGAATCAGGCCTTTTTCTGAAACATTCCCATCCAAATGGTTTCCTAACCCTTAAAAGATTAATCAATAAAATATCTCTGTAAAAAAAATATAAGCTGAGCAAATCCTTATATTAGTGTAGTGGTTCTTCAAATTTTTGCTCAAATAAATTCTTGCCACACAGCACATAATTTTATTAGAACTTGACTTGTCTTAGGCTTGAGCGTTATGAGTTTGAAGGGGGAGTGTAATTAAAACATTCACAATATGTCTCATAAATGTATAACTGAAAAAATTATATACAATTTATTTGTTTTTAATTCACTAAATTCCCAACTATAGTTTTTTTCATATTTGAAAAAAGAATGCTAGAAAATATTTTATTAGACATTGTTTTTTCACCATCAATTAAGTTTAGTGATTAATACTTAAAATAAAATTAAATAAAAAGTAACTAAAATACTAACTCTTGGTTTTGGAAAGCGATAATGCCCATCTCATGGATAACAAATGGATCATGAGGAGCAATGGACTGAGCCTGTGTAAAGAACCTCTCAGCGAGCCTAATATTGTTGGTCAAGCCACACTCCAGGCCAATGTACAGGAGAGGCAGGTGGCACCTGTAACATGACATCCATGTATTGAGCCTGTGTAAAGAACCTCTCAGCGAGCCTAATATTGTTGGTCAAGCCACACTCCAGGCCAATGTACAGGAGAGGCAGGTGGCACCTGTAACATGACATCCATGTATTGAGCCTGTGTAAAGAACCTCTCAGCGAGCCTAATATTGTTGGTCAAGCCACACTCCAGGCCAATGTACAGGAGAGGCAGGTGGCACCTGTAACATGACATCCATGTATTGAGCCTGTGTAAAGAACCTCTCAGCGAGCCTAATATTGTTGGTCAAAACCACACTCCAGGCCAATGTACAGGAGAGGCAGGTGGCACCTGTAACATGACATCTATGTATTGAGACTGTGTAAAGAACCTCTCAGCGAGCCTAATATTGTTGGTCAAGCCACACTCCAGGCCAATGTACAGGAGAGGCAGGTGGCACCTGTAACATGACATCCATGTATTGAGCCTGTGTAAAGAACCTCTCAGCGAGCCTAATATTGTTGGTCAAACCACACTCCAGGCCAATGTACAGGAGAGGCAGGTGGCACCTGTAACATGACATCCTTGTATTGAGCCTGTGTAAAGAACCTCTCAGCGAGCCTAATATTGTTGGTCAAGCCACACTCCAGGCCAATGTACAGGAGAGGCAGGTGGCACCTGTAACATGACATCCATGTATTGAGCCTGTGTAAAGAACCTCTCAGCGAGCCTAATATTGTTGGTCAAGCCACACTCCAGGCGAATGTACAGAGAGGCAGGTGGCACAAAAATATGTATACATTAGACATAGAATTTGAATTAAAATGTGTCTATGACTTTGTAAATGAATAAAATGATTCTAACTATTCTGATTATTATTTTTAAAATGATCTGACTATTGGGAGTGAAATCTGGATCTCTGTCCGTGTTGTCAAAGCTTAAACTTGACTACTCATCACTCCCACTTAAATCATTCATTGAAATATTACTGTCATGTATTAACACTCTAAGAATTGTTTTATCATTGACAGGTGAACATAATGCTTCTTTAGGCTACAAAAGAAACCAGACAAACAATAATAATAACCTCAAATTGCTTGGGGCTTCCAGCTAACTAATCAAGTAAACAAACAATAGACTTGATACAGACTGCAGTAAAAAGTACCTACAATAGAATTTCAACATCAATATTTATATTTAATTTAATCTTTATAGCCTAAACACAAATATAACATGAATATGAAAAATAAAAAAAATGTTGAAATTATTTTAAACATCGATATAGTTGGACACTGGCTCTTCTTGCATCCTTTGCCGACGTCCGTGTATACGAACGTTGGCACTAAAAGCGCTAATGAGATTAAAAAATTATCTACAGCTATAAAGCTTTGGGCATTTAATAATGGATCAAAACGTAACACTTTATTACCCTTTCATTAGTTTAGTCGCTGAGAAGTAGGCAGCCATAGCCTGATCGTGCTCATTTTCCGCTGCGAATGAGTGACCATAGGCCAGCCAAGCAGGCCCAAACAACCGGTCCAATGATGTGGCTTTTCCCAGATACCTCCTGGCTGGATCCCGCTTTCCTATAAGTTACCAATAGGGTTGTCCTTTTTAGAAACATTCAGTAAAATGAAATCAAATTATCTTTATTTATCTTTGCACAAGAGTACATTAAATAGTGCCACATTAAACTATCAAAAGATTATTGAAAAATGTTTTTATTTACTTCCCTGTGGAAAATAGGTTAGATCATGGATATGTCTAAAGGGAATTAAACAGCTGTTTTTATTCTTATCCTATTGGGGTCCAAAGGCGGACAATGTCCGTCTCTTTACATTACATGAATTAAAATTAATTCAAAACAAATTTAAAATTTTTTTAAAAACCGTAACCCCCCCATTTAACCACTAACCATAAAAGCAAAACAGGTGTCCACTGAAATCCCTATTAAGCCTACAAATGCCGTCAACTTACACCCAAGCCTGTCACCGTTTATTTAAGGTGGGCCCTCCCCCCTTTATACCACACATTTGCAAGCCAAATTGGGATTCCTCATGGTCGGGATTCGAACCCTAGCACTTCTGAAAGGCCTCACCGTTTCACTCGCTGAGATCGTCAGTAACGGTCTCGGCTACACGTGCTTAGTGTAACAGAGCGCTCAGTTGGCTGTAAAACGTGCTCTAGCGGCAAAATATTGAACTCTGTGAGATATTTCCGAGATTCGATCATAGGGGTAGCACGGAATGTAGTACAAAGTCTTTGATAGATGTCACTGCTCAATGGGTTACGTTAGTCGTCGAACAGAGCACTTGTTTTCTCAAAACATCGGATAAAAAAATTCGGACCTGAATTGGTTAAAAATTCAATACAATAGCTCTAGTAGTTTCTATGGAAACCTGTTTCAAATATTTATTTTACAAGTTACAAACACCTCCCCCAGAGCTAAGACATATCCATGTCAAAAAAAACATACCAAAGCAACAAAACGAAAACGACGTACGAAACCCTTCCAGTGAATATACAGCCCTCTTAATGAGAAACTCCTTCAACGGCCTCTTAAATAAAGAAATTTCATGCATCTTCTTAATATCCCTTAGAATGTATTTTTAAAATTTTAAACCTGAATGCAAAGTGGATTTAGTGAAAAATTCTATATTATGTTTTGGAAATACTTTTTCATGTTTCCGTCTTGAATAGAGTGAGTGATAATCGGCACCACTTTCAAGTTCACCACTAAAATCACTCACGCAACACATAACACACTGGAGCATATATAAGCTGTCAACTGTTAAAATGGTTAAATCTGCAAACGATTTTTTTACAGAAATATCTTGCCTAAAGTTCAGCATTATTGTTATTGCTTTTATTGAAGTTTTAAAATGTTTTTTTTAGGTTTTGGATTGCAGTCCCTCTATATACACTTATTCCATATGCAATGCGAGATTGTATGAAAGCAAAAAAGTATAATTTTTAAAACAGGCAAACTACAATAAAACATGTAGGGCACAAATCAGTTCATACAATGTTTGTTTGAACTTGCCAAGATGATACTGACTAAGAGTCATACAACTAATCTCAAACCAAATTACCTGTTTGTACATAAAAAACTAAAACATAATCAAACTAAACCTAAAAAAACGTCCCTGTCACAAAACACACAAACATGTACAGAAAATATAAACAATGCACATATAACAGTAAACTGTTTCCTCTACCCATTTTAATTGTTTAACTAAGATAATGATACAAGATAAAAACTGTAAATAATTAAAGTGTAATTTAATTATCATATATAATCATATATATACATAATAGGCATACCTGTTAAAAAGTAATAGCATCCTACAGCAAACCAAGACACAGCTCTGTCTGGCATTAAGTCCACTAAATCATGTGCCAGGTAGAATAATTCTAAAACAAAAGGCATAATTAAATCATTGCCCATGAAATTGAAAGTATTCTTACTATGGTTGTTAGTTTCATTATATAATGCATACATACAGTCATTTATTGTAGGGAAGTTTTGTCTGGAGAAATTATGATTATATAATCAAACGACTAGTTCAATAAAAAGCCATGAGTTATTGCAAGATATCATTGTAGACTAAGGTACAAGAATGTTTTCTGAGTAGGCCCAACTACAATATTGCAGAATTCTAACAAGAACCACACTTATTCAAACCTTAATTAATGGACTATGGCCAAATATACCCTTTGCACCCTCTTTAGATTGAAGAATAAATTCCCTTTCTTCAAGACTGTGGTGAGGAATTAAAATGTGAAGTAAGTAACTGAAATGAAGATTTCATGTGTACCATTATCCTTTAATTTATGTAAAATTTTAAGTGTAATATCAACAAATGAAGTTACATTTTCGTTAAGATGCATTATTTTTTTGTACACTACTGTTGAGTAAACTAAACACAAAACTCTTGATTGATAAATTGAGAGTTCAGAGTAAATCAAGGTGACAAAGAACTGTCAAGACATAGGGCTAATGTGAACACGTAAACATAACCGAAAAAAAATAGTTTAGTGTTTATAAAGAGATAACTTTTACGAACAATGAATAAAGGAGTCTGATTATTTTGGTAGAAAAAATTGTTTGTAAGTTTTAATGCAAAAAAATACAGATGCTCTCTCCAGCAGAGATAACAATGAGTCGCCAACAGTTTCACTATCATTGATCACATAACTAGAGATGTGGCATTACTAAAAACCTTGTAGGATAACCTCTTTACGTTGTCTCTTTAAGTCAGGTCGACGGTTTTAGTTTTTGGTGAAATCTTGAAACTCTAGTTACTTCTTGTTAATGAGACTTCAGCGCGTTTCTCATGGCATAAATCGACAGGATTGGACGTGTTTGTTTATTTCCGGTCAGAAATAAACAATCACAATCAGTTCAGTTTACAATAATTGTGTTCAATACAGATCATCAGTGAAGCGGGAAATGGCAACATCGGTGTGGGAATTTTGACTCATGCGGATAGGAGATTTTTATTCATCTTAGGTTACAGTAAATACGTTTGAGATAATTTTATTAATATGAGAGTTCTGTTTTTCTTCATACTGTAAAATAAATTTGTAAAGGTTCAATTTGCGGTGCTTTATAATTTCATCTTCATTCCTATTTATGGTGACACATTTAATTTATCAACGTCACAAAAACTACGATTTAGTTGGAAACAAAAACCTGACATGTTTGAGAAAGTATGCTTTAAAATTTATGTGGATTTATGTAGCTGCTGTACACTAATACAGGTTGTAATTTATTTATATATTTAACCGCCGGATGGTCCGGAATTTTTTTAATCCGGACAGGAGTCCGGTCACGAGGTGTCCGGATTAGAGGGAGTCGACTGTACAAGAATCTCAACTGAGTAGTAAATCTCCGTAAATAGTGAGAGCAAATATTATGAACAGAATATCTTTAGCCAATTTATACCCCTATAACAATTTTTTTAAGGTATAATTGATTAGATTTTTTTATTTTAATATTGAACAATTTAACCCTATAAAAGTACCGTATTTTGCGTGAAAATAGTATTGATGTTTTAAAACGTCTTTTTAATGGTTTCGCAAAAAGGAGTAGCGACGTTTTAAAACGTCATTTGATGAAATGTGTCGAAATACATATATATATATATATATATATATATATATTATATGACACAGATTGATTCATAAGCTATAAATATATAATTAAAGACACATAGATACACGGAACATGTGTATTGGTGTATTCGGTACGTTGCGGGTAATCTGCGGAGGGTTTCTTAGGCGGGGTGGTCGCGGCGGGAAGTTTCGGCGGAAAAAGTGGCAGCACGGCATGAAGTTTTATTAGACCTGTTAGTTATTAGTACTGAAGGTTCAGCGGGTAATAAAAGTGAAAGCGTTCTACACTCCCCTATTATTGACGCCTGTATCTCATTCGTTTGCTAAACATCACTCGGTGCTTTCTTTAGTTACTTTGATTGAAGATTTGAAAATTGAACAAAGTTCTAAAATGTTTAGTTTATGGCATTTTGAACCTAAAACACGTTTCTAACTATATTTACTCCATGTTGCAATTTAATTTATTGAAAAAAATTACTCTTTTGAGCTTTCACTCTTACTCCTTAACAGCTCTCAAATAATGACGTTTTAAAACGTCGTTACTCCTTAAAGGAGTAATGGCGTGTGTTGTTTTTATTATCTAAACCACCACACCCCATTACCAATTAGTTTGGATAATGGACTCTACACAAAAAAACCTCTAACTAATAATAAATAATTAATACTAACTATTGATTTTTTTCAACTCCACCAGACAACTGATATGTATAGGTAAGCAAGTTGTGTGGTACGGATCCTTCTTCAAAATACTGAAATAAAAAATAAACATCAATGAGCAATTAAGACCAAATGAAATATCACATCACATTTCATAATGATTTTTGGGTTCTGGTTTTCCAATATTCTTAAAATCAACTTCCTACTCAGAATTTTATGAATTCCTGGTTCAATAGTTCAATATGGGAGCGAAGAAATAAGCAAGGAGTATAGTATATATTGAATTTAATAATTCACCATATTTTTGAATCCCAGTGATACAAACTAATTGGGACCGAACCACAGCAAGCAGCTACCATTAAAATTACATGAAAATGCTATACTGTGATGTAATTACAGAGGAACCTCGATAACTCGAATAAAGGGGAAACAGGAAAACTTCGAATTATCTAGCATTTCAAATAAAAGAGGTTTGATTTATCAAGGTTGAGTTTCCCTCAAATTCGATTTATAGAGGTTCAATTCAGTGCGAGCAATGAATACAGTGAGGAGTTCGGTCGCTTTCAAATTAATAGTGTTTTGTACATTGTGCATCAATGTTAATTACATATTGCAATGGTTATTACAGTAATACACAATTACAGAATGAAATTTAATAATGTACAAATTTAAATATTGAATAAATATTTTATTTAAGTTCCTTCTTATTGAACTTTATTGTTCCTTCTCTAACTCTACTTTTAACGGCCATTTATCAGTGGACAAGGTTTACAGTGGGAAATACATGTAAATACATATATGTAAACAAACAAACTAACTCATTAGTGGGAACGATCCCTGATAGATTAGGACTCAACTATTTCCTGCCTATTTTTAGACAGGTCTATTTTTAGGAATTTCCTGTCTAATTGCAAAGCAATTAAATACAGACTTTTAAACCATAACAAATTTAATTTGATTTTGAATAATCCAGAGTCTAAGGTATCTTTACCTCGAATTGTAGAGGTGCAGCAATTGCCTCATTTAAAATTACAGAGGTTTTTGGGCAAAAACTTTGAATAATCAACATATTTTTTGAGAACTATTTGATTTGTAGAGGTAAAATTAACATTGCAAAGATAGGGTAGTTCACGGGAATAAAAAAACCCAATTAACAAGGATTTTGAATTATTTAGGTTTCACTTATGGAGGTTCCACTGTATCTGGAAGATAAACGCAAAATCCTACAGTGCTTTGTGCTTTGAGGTTGGCTAATGTGCTATAGAATTTCGGTCCACCCCGCCCCACCACATTTAAGCATAGTACTGTTTAAAGAAAGCTTTTTGGAAAATTCATAGTCAATTTAAGACAGAGCACGTACTCCTCAGTGAGTATATAGCATTGTCTGTAGGCACAGGCGTAGTAAAGATGCTCAGCTCGCGCTACTTCCATGTCCAGATTCTCCGAGAGGCGAGGGTGAGGCAAAGAGGGCGGAAACTCAGGAACCCGCTGGTACTTGTTGAGGAGAACTTCGTAGACAACAGGTAACAAATCATGATCTCCACTCTGCTCCTTGAATGGAAGAGATGACAGAAGTTCTTTCTCTGGAAATGTTATCGGATAAGAATTGTTACTGTCAATTGTAAATGTGTATTAAAAATATTTTCATTAAGCTTGACAGCATAAAAGGAACTCAGAATAAAAAAGAAGTCAAGTCAAAAACAAAATCCCAAAATTAATAATAAATATTTTTCAGACAGTATAGTAACAGAAATAAGTTATATGAAATCATAATAAGTAAGAAGGCAGTGATTTCATTCTGTTGGGGATATAACTTTATTTAAACATGAATATATCTTTTAATGTTGCAATATGACCATAGTAAAGAAGTTGAAACTAAAATCTGTAAAAATCTGGATTGTTATAACATGTTACCGGTACACCATGAAACTTGGCATGAGATATATAAAAACATGCTATTAATGCAATTAACCCTTAAAGCGCTACTGAAAATCACACTCCCCGCTCATTTAGGTTGAAAAAATCAAAATTATATTTTCCCAATGTTCTTTTAGGATTTAGGTAGCTTGAATGAAGTAGAAAACAGAAATATGCTTCATTTTTATTTATTGAACATTTTGACAATATTTTTCAGGAATTTAAAAATTATTACTGCAAAAATTTTGAGCGCGTAATTCACAACTTGTAGGATGCATAAATGGTGAAATAAATGAAAATTACTGATTATATTAGCTTGAATAAAGTAGAAAAAAGAATAATGTTTTATTTGTATTAAAAAAAAATTAACAATATTTTTTATGTAATCTAAAAAGTTATTTTCACAAAAAATTTTGAGCGCTTGATATGATAAAATTAGTAGGCTTATATAAATGATGTAAAATTACTGATGCTAAACATGCAAAGAACAAACAACCAAACAAAGAAAAGATATATGTAAATAAAAAAATGTTGTACATCACCACTAAGCATAATTTTGCATAGTGTGGTATGCCTCGAAACAGTCAGCAGGATGAAGGGCGGGGTTAGATTCACATGTTTTGCAATAGTAAATTGTATCCCTCCTCACTCCCTTCTTGGAACACACAACACATCTTGCTCCCCTCTCTTTTTTTCCAATGAAGTGCTGGTTCTTATCCAGGCGCTGCTCAGGTGGACCTTGTCGTTGCCGCCCCCGCTTCTTCGCTGGTGGTTCCGAAAGCTTCTCCACTGCTAGGTCTGAGATTATGGAATACCTGAAGGCTGAATGAGAGAGTGGTTTCTGGTTCTCATTTTCTTGTACTGTCTTGTACAGTACATATGCATTTATTAGGGCGACTTCCAAGAGCCAGAAGAAGCATTTTCGGTACCATTTTTTGGATTTCCGAAGAAACTGGTAGGAAGAAATCAAATGATCACTTCTATCCACAGCACCCATACGCTTTGTATAGTCAAGCACTACGTTTGGCTTAGAAATGTATTGTAGGTCAGGCCATTTGCTGGGTACATTTGTGGTGTCGGATTTGCTTCCCTTGTTATTTGTACTCAGCATTGAGACAACACGCTTATCCTTCCATGAAACAACCAACAAATTTCTATTTCTTTTAGCGAATAGATCTCCTTTCTTCATAAATTTTTGCTTTTGTTTCAGGCCTCGGGGTAAACCCTGTCTATTAGTCATAACAGTGCCCGTCAAAAAACAGTCCATTTTCAGTAACTCTCTGGCCAACTCCGGACTCGTATAGTATCTATCGGTATAGACGTGAAGTCCACGTATAGGGTTCTCGGAGTCCTTATATACAACGGATTCCACTAGAGATTTTACAATTTGAGTTGTTTTTAGTAGGCTGGAGTTTGGAATGATCTGTTGTTTTCCAAAGTATGGAATAAAATCATATATGTATCCATTTTCACACGCAGATAAAACAAAAACTTTTAGACCAAATTTTGTTGGCTTATTCTTATTATAAACCTTGAAGGAAACCTTACCCTTGAATGCAATCGTACTTTCGTCAACTGCCACTTGGTCGCCTGGATTGTAAAATAGTTTGCACTTTTCTTGCATATGTTCTAAAACAGGCCTAATAAGAAACCCTTTGGGCCTAGGCTGTCCCTCATCATCGTGATTGAAATGTAAGGTGTAAAAAATATTTATGAACTGATCCTTCGTGAACATACGACGATAAAAATGAATGCTTTTAGCCCAGTGAGTTGAAAAATAAGATTCAATGTCCGGTAAAGGCATAAGACCCATGTTTATGATTGTAGCCAAAAAGGCCTTTAGGCTAGGTAAGGTAAGCTCATTCCATTTTTTTATTCTAGCATGAGGTGAGTTTGCATCATTTTTCTTTTTCTCAGCGAATAAATTTGTTTCATCGCAAATATGAAGCAACAGATCGTCACTGAAAAATAAACTAAAATACTCCAAAGGCGAAGTTTGAGCATCAAAACTGGTAGGTAAACATAATCCTTTATTTATATTGTAAATTGGGATTGTATGACTTGGCCCAGGATCACTATCGGTAACATCATACCACCCCTCATCTGCACTCTCATCCTCAATGCTTAGTGGGGTAGGCCTATTTGAAATGGTACTTCCATCACCGCCACCATCAACACCAGTTTCATTGTCCATTTGATCATACTCACCTTCACTTTCACTAACATTGTGCAATAAGTGATTTTCTATCTCTTCTTGTTCATGTAATTCTATAGCACTAGAAAATGATGCGTCCATAATATTATTCACAAAATCGTCAAAATCGGGATCGTCTGGATGAGCCATGATGTTTCACTTGATATTTCACTTGATATTTCACTCTATATTTCACTTGATATATCACTTTATATTTTACTTTTACATTTCACATTTCACGCATAATATTCACATTTCATTACTTTATACTCCTCTAACACAACACACATTGACACACGTCGATGGAAGTAAACAAACAATGATAGAAACAGTGAATACAGCTGGTCGTAGTTGCGCGTTAATTTTCTCGTCAAAAGCAGTACGGGAGCGCCAGAATACAGGCCAAAGTTGCATTTCATCTAATTTCAATCACTGGAAATTCGAACAAAGCCGCCATAGTGGTTTTGTGAGTTCATAGAGGTTAAAGCAACATTACTATGCACTATATAAGTTGTTTCGCGAACTACAGCGCCGTAAATGTGACGAAATGCCTGAAAGTGAAAAAACTCGGTTTCCGCGCTGTGGTACCCTACCGTGCCGCGAGAAAACTCGTCAGCCGCCCGGTAAGGGTTAACACTGTAATATACACTATTATAGCTGATTTTGAAATAAAAATCAATTGAACTAATACACATTTAGCTCATAAAAAATGATTGTATTTACTTCCCTGTTGGAAATAGGTTAGATCATGGATAAGTCTAACGGGAATTTTTTCAGTTTATCTAAACAGCTGTTCTTATAACCATATTTTCAATTTCTATTTGTTTTTTTTCATTATATACGTGGATAATTTACTCAGTAGTGTCATTTTTTACCTCTCTAGCTAAAAGCTATTTGAGAGGAAAACACTAAACTAATAATTAATTAATTTAGTTTCTTGAAAATATGAAAATAAATAATAATATTGATAATAACAAAAACTAATAATAACAATTATAATAACGAACCTTTATGTTGCAGCATGGTGAAGAGGGTTTTGTAAAATAGGCTTAGTCGTAAATGTGTTAAAACACTTCTGCTGCACTTTTTGCATTCCACAAATCTGATAACATCCCCCTCCCAGAGCTTAGACATATCCATTTCAAAATTACAAGATCGCTAGATGAAAAGTAGAAACAGAATTGCCAAAAATATATATCTCATTTGTAGGGTGTGCTAGTTCTTTAAAAGCAGGATAAGAGAGTGTGATTGATATACCTTCGACTGCTGTGAGCATTTGATGTTGAACAAGGGCTTGGAAGGCTTCGTAGCAGTAAACGTCGTGTTTGAGTGCCTGTTTGAAACATTCTGCAGCTCGACTCCGATTGTCTAGCTTTTCATACACACGACCCTTCAGCAACTGAATGGCACTCTGTAACTGTAAACCAATTGAGATGATGTAATTGGCTACACATGAGCCAGGGTACATACAGAATTGGATACCTCCAGAATTCAATACCGCTTAAAATATGGAATTAGGCTCCTTTGGAACTCCATATGGGTAAAACGGAATTGGATACCCCAGCCAGCTGTGTCACAATGCATCAAAAGGTGGTGCCAACCAAACAGCATATTATAATTTAGACAAAATATCACAACCCAAATAAAGTGTCTAAAACGCCTAAAAACAGAAACAGTATATTGAGTAAATCATTGTGTACGATTATAACAGTACTTAATTTATAAATTTTATAGAATTAGTATTAACAAATATTAATACAACTAAAAATAATTAAGTACAAACAAATTAAGTTTTACAGGCTAAAGTATGTCTACAAAATACTTAAAACTATTGGAGTATATATTTTTTAATATTAAAGGTTTTCTCAAGGAACAGACACAAACTATGATCGTAGAGGTTTTCCAATTAGCAAGGTTCTACTGTATCATGTTTTATTATATAAAAAATCAAAAAGTAAATTAGTGTTAAAAATCAGATTACTTACAGCTTTTGGAGTGAAACCTTCCAATATACAGTTGGCATTGATAGTAGGTGTATTGAGAAATGAAGAGGATGTGACAGTGCTGTTACTTCTACTGAGGCCTAACTGTTCCTCCTCTCCTGTAAGGATCAATAGAGCATCGTTGTACTCTCGTGCCTCCAACAGACACAGGCCTGCCAGCCATTGGCACAAAGGTTGAGTCTGGACACACAAAACAACTAACAATACTATCAATAAGACACTTAACAAACATGTAGATCATCAAAAATTCAGGGGATAAGCAATACCCTATTTTTACTCTAGGAGTACATCATTACATAAAATATAAAAATAAAATGTTTTTAGAAGACCAAAGTTTTTACGAAATCATCATGAATTTTTTTTTAGATGGTTAAAATTTCAAATAGTTAATTTCAATATATTTACTAAGATATCCCAGGCCTATAATTATGCAATATTTTATCCCTTTGCGCTCGGTTGGCCAGTAAAACTGGCCGTGCCAACTCCTTGACAGCTCGGAATTATTTCTCGTGATGTTGACAACGCCGCTCGGGTGGCCAGTGGTACTGGCCGCAATACATTCCTTGGCAGCCAAGAGCGACAGCCTTTCAAACCGGCTCGGAATTATTTTTGTGTCAAACCTGGTTTGTTTACAACAATGTTTGTAAGGACAATAAAAAGCAAACAACGAGCGAAAATAACAAATAATGTCAATACAACATTATCTATTTCACAATTAAATAATATCACGAAACATTTTCCTCATACTCCTCCGATAATTGCCTCACCACATTGGAATTTAAATTATCATTTATTGTTATGTTTACGTTTATTATCTACTATGGTTACTACTAAAATTAATAATGAATTATTAATAAAATGTACAGTTATTTACAAAAAAACAGCTGTCATTAGCATTAAATATCACTACTTCTCAGTAAACGCAACAGTAGAACAGCAGAACAACGTACTAAGCATAACCTTAATTTCCAACAAATGTATGGTTTTAGAAGCGGGAATCCATCTGATTCGCTAGTTCATTAGTTTCCTGAAAGATTGAAGCACATCCCCAACCTAGTACATAATATTCAAAAAAGAAACAGATGATTATATTTAAGTTAGTGGCCAGTACTGCTGGCCTTCCGATCGCTACTCGGATTTAATCACGTCCAGCACCACTGGCCATCCGAATGGTGAGGACAGCTCATATAAAAATTAATTTGACTTTGGCGAGAAAATGGTGACGACCAGTACATCTGGACATCCAAGTGCACAGGACAAGTTATAAATACTCATCCGAGCACAAAGGGTTAAGTTACTACCTCAATCAATTGGAAGTAACAAAAGATTTCTATATCTCATTCAGTCAGCAAGTTACACATGAGACTGAAAATTTAATCAGATAGCATAGAGTTGGATTAAATAGAAGAAAATATAAAAAAATATATATAATAAAAAATAAAAAAATATCATGAAAATCCATAAATTATGTCTATCGAATTTAGTGTGGCAAGAAATATTCAATTTACTTATTTAATTAGAAGTGGATATCTATTAATATCCTCTTTGAATACAAAGCCCATGGCAAAGAATTATTAAAAATGTTAAATATTGACCAAATTTATCTTAATATCACCCTTGGCAAAAAATAAAAAAATATCATGAAAATCCATAAATTATGTCTATCGAATTTAGTGTGGCAAGAAATATTCAACTTACTTATTTAATTAGAAGTGGATATCTATTAACATCATCTTTGAATACATTAAAGCCCATGGCAAAGAATTATTAAAAATGTTAAATATTGACCAAATTTATCTTAATATCACCCTTGGCAAAAAATCACCTGAGCTCATAAAAATGCTCATAATCACCCTCGCCAGCAATACAGGCAGGATGACAATGATTTCTCACTTCATAAATTTGTGCTAATGGATGAAATTGGGTATTGTGGATAAAGAAAAAATATTATCTGAGAGTGTACCAGATAAATAAACTATTTTGGGTGGCAAGAAAGTCCCTGTTCAGTGCAAGGGCTTTTGAGTTTCTTGTTATATCTCATGGCTTTAAAACAATAGGGATTATCACTTTTGATAGAAAAAACAATTATAACATTTTGGTTCTACTTTTTTTGGTTTAGAGGCTGGTGTTGTGATCACAAGGAAGGATGTGGGTGTAATGACTGTTGTACCTCTTCTTCCCTAGGCTTGAGCTTAAAAGATTACTTTGAGTAATTGATTAAATGATTTAATGTTTCATCCTGAAACTCATGAATGTTAAGGCTTATATATTTTTTAATCAGAATATATAATCCTTGCAAATCCTAAATATTAAAATTCAATTAAAACACTACGATATATTATCTTACCTTATCTAATCCTTTATTCCGTATTAATATTGCTGCTCTGTGATACTGACGGGAGCGAAACATACATTGGGCAAGCCAATAAATATCTCTCGGATCTCCCCCACTCATTGTTGCAACTTTGTCAGCCCAAAATAAAGCAGACTCATTGGCATTCTAGAAATGATTTCATATTTTATTAGATTAAGAAATTAATAATATTAAATTCCCACAATGATATAAATAGGTATGTTAAATTTTATATTACTCTTTCCAAGTTAACAAGATGCTATAATCAATTTTTACAAACTCTAGCTCCTCTAGAATGTATTTATGTTAATAAAGAAAATTTATCTAAATATTTGTGCAAGATTTAAATGACAATAATATATTAAAAAACATGGAATATTTATTAACAGATAATTTGATATAAATTTATACCCCACCAGACAGTGTGTTAGTGTCACTACACTAATAGTTTCAATAATTACTTCATTTCACTAATTAATTAGAGGGCAAGGCTTTTCAGTATAGCTGACTTGATCAGTTAAAATCTAATGTAAGGCCATCTCCTCCTGACTAGTCCAGGCTAGTTTACCTATACTTTGCCCACCCACACAACTACAGAGCTTAGGACACATAAAACAAAGGAGGGGAGCTTGCACATAACATGAAGAACAGCAATGATAAAAACAAGCATGAAAATACCAGCATGATTGCGATTCAGCGATATTGTTGCCACAGGTTTGGAGATAATCACGCTCTGAGCCTCTGATTAAACCTTGTAATAATTGTAAACCATAATTATTGCAGCATATGAATGTTACTATAGTAGCCCATCATCATACCTTTCAGAGAGAGATTTTTCAAGTATACCCTAATGAATCTTTTATTTTTTACTAAACTTCAGTTTCGCACATTTTTTACATTGGCCATCAAAAAGCAAAAATCTGTTATTCAAAGTTGGGTTAGTAATTTTCGAGTTAAGGTGTCTGCAATCACAGTGAATCCCAGTGGCAGACCTTGGACAGTTCAAAAGCCGGAAAATTGCATTGGTTTGTGTGTGTACTACAGTCATAAGCACTCAGCCTAGAAATAATCAACTGCTTTGGAAATTTTTAATTTGTCTCTTTGCAAAATATACACTTCAATTAAAATTTCTATCCCCTCATTCGTTTCCATCATTAGTTTCTGTGTTAATAACACAAAACCTGTATGATGGATTTATGCCTTACCATGTTCCAAACACAACTGTAGCTTGTGAATGATTCAAATTGTCTTCAAGTTTTAATCTTGTTAGATTAATCTTATTTTGAACTCTCCGGTAGGCCTAAGTCAATAGGCCCAATCAGATTTACTGCTAATGATCACCGCTGATAATCCAAGAGAACTTCATCCACAAAGAGTGACTATTTTGTGGAGAGTGCCGTGATTTGGGATCATTGGTTCAATTGTTTTAATGATCGGGAGATGGCTGTTTCTGTTAACTCAACACAAAAACAGCCAACAGAAACACTGTAATGTGTGCCCGTCCTTAGAAATTTTATATAATGTCACCACAGTTACTTCGGTTAAGAATCAACCAACACTCTATTACTTGGTTCCAAAAGGATGGTGCAATTTGCCACACATCCGAGGAACCAAAGATAGTTTTACATCTCCTGTTCCCGGGACATTTGAATTTCAGTTTGGTGATTTTGAATGGTCTGCGCGAATACCTTACCAATCGTGACTGTTGACTGTGGGACTATCTTAAGAGTAAAGACTTTGTTTTGAATACCTAGACCAGTGCTGAACTGAATCAGAGCATAAGGAGTGAGATTGCTGTGATTCCTCACTCTATGCTGCGGAAAGTTACATAAAGTATATACAGAAAGAATGAGAGGCCTCTACATTTATGTGGAAGGACATTATATATCATAAGTAAAAATTAAAATTTACTGTAAATATTTTAGTATGAAATTCATTATTGGTGATGGTGGATTGATATTATTTAGATTCTTATTGCAGACATTTTCCATCACGATATTATTTTTACATTTTTTTATATTTTTTTATTATTATTATTTTGTTTTACATAATATCGTGATGGAAAATGTCCGCAATAAGAATCTAAATAATATTTTAGTATGGTTTGTAGCATAAAACTACAATTATTTTTCCAATACATATTTATTTGAAAATGTCTGTTGGCTCACCATCCCAAAGTAAACATAAAAGAATATGTATGTTTTTGCTTGGCAGTGTTATTATTACGTAAATTAAACAATGAATTGGCATGATGAGATCTACTGTGATGACCAATAAAATACTATGTCACAGCCATTAGGAAAAAGATTGTGGAAATTCAGAAGCTAACAAGATATAGGTTATTGTTAAATTAGATAGTTGAAAATAATATGCAACACACATATGGCAAGTAAGCTGATAGCAAAGAATTTTGAAGATTTGTATTCAATATTCTTTGCTAATATTAAGTAATCTTCTGTTTTTATTGTATCTACAAATTAAAAGAACAATATATCTTAGACTAAACGAAGTGGTTTTGGTAAATCTAGGTTATGATACTCACAGCATCAAGATAAAACCTAACCATTTTTCTATATTTTTCAATAGAAACCGAACCATGCTCCGAATGTTTCATATCAGAATCACCTAACCCCAACATACTGTTAAAATTTATTTCATAGATGTATCTTATTTTAAATATGTCTAAGTATTTTTAATTCTGAGGCGGGTTATCGGCTTGGATGGAAGGCCGAGTTTTGTTTTCATTAGCTACAAGTAGTGCCACCACATTAAATATTTAACAATATCCTAAAAGCATATCCAATACTATAATAAGGGCAAGGTTTGTATATAGATATGTATATTGTATATATATTTGCACACGGATCTCGAAAACGGCACTAAGGAATTTCTTTAAATTTTGGAAATAACTAATTTCCGAGTAGAAAATAAGTGCTAGATAGGTGTAATGTCCAGGAAAATTCGTGTTTTCTTATAATATTAAGTTTAAAATCTAAATATTTAACATTACGCTTATGTCATTCCCACTAAAACTTTTCCCTCGGCTTCAAAGACCATGGTCTATCCATTCATAGACCACTACTTCTATTATACTAAAGCCTGTTACACTCTCCCTGGCTCTTGTTGTGTTTCGGAATGACAGGCTATTTCAAAGAACGAAGACCGGGTTTTGTTCACACACTTGGCCGGTGTGGACGTAATATCAGAGTCTAATGAAATCTAACGTTTGTTTATGATACCTGGGCCTGTCCTCATATTGTACTATAGCGACACATACACTATCTAGATTAGAAGTACAAGTTTTTTTTGCAAGCTTGTATGCCGTACTGATTAGTCTCTGATGGTGGTTTATCAGTACACCAATGGCGGAACTAGTCCGACTGCGCCCCAATATGCAAGTATTCCCCCATGCGCCTCTATTTTGTAGACTGATAATTAATTCTCCACCCCCTCCATGACATCTAACAAATATTCATGTTCTGTATTACAAAATTTGATTTATTTTACTAGATGATGCGTTTTAACAGTCAAAGATCTATCTACAGCTCATCTCATAGTGACAACACTGTAGGGGCTTCATATGTTTTTAGAAACCCTCTTTCTAACTTTTCTGCATCTAAAGACCAAGCCTTTCATGTTCAATACCCTAAGCTACAGAGACTTTTGCTTCAATACAATTTTAGACTATCAGTTTTATGTGCCCCCTAAGGCTCGCGTCCAAATGTATTGGTGTTAGCTACACCACTGCAGTATACACATCATATCCGATCTGTTCTTTGAAGCTCAACCTACAGTCAATCATCTCTCACTAAGTAATAGGCCTACTACAAAAAGCAAACCCTGCGTAACACTACAGCAGACTATTACCATTGTGAAAACGTGTACTTATTGTTTAGTGGGAGAATACATAAATATCAGAATGTTTGAGTCCTATTGATTCTTTCTTGATAAGAACCATGTACTCGTGTAATCACGGTTTTGATGAGAGCAAGTCACAATCCTGGACGTCATCAGCAAAGTGGAAGAGATAAACCAGGGAGTGGAACAAATATTCAAATGCTCACAGTATATTTATGGATGTGATACCATTGAAGTCATTATGTTGGTACCAATTATTTGACGAACAAAGCAAGCAAAATTGTTTGGGGTAAATGTAACTTTTTTAAATAATGATAAAATTCGACCATCTAATTTCTCACATCACAAGTCAAAAGGTCTATTTAAGGTAAACATAATCTTTTAGAGGTATAATAAAAAAATACAGCATTTTTTGAAATTGAACATAAATTTATCGTGGTAAATTGTTATGAAACATATGTTTAAAGGCTGATTTTGCATAATTATACTGACTTGAAAACAAGGCTTTTGTTAGCTATTTAGGTTGTTTTACTTACAGTATTTCTTTTCAGTTGTTTATTATTGGTAATAATAGGTCTTAATAGGAAACTTATTTAAAGACCCAGATATAACAGCCTAAGTACAAAGCGGATACATTAGGTAGATAGGACATGTTAGAAAAGAGCATGGCACCCCCATAAAAAATATACTACAAAACAATCCAGAAGGCAGGAGACCTCCAGGCAGACCAAAACTCAGGTGGAAGGATCAGGTATGATGGGAATTGAGAAGGCTGGGCAGAAATGAAGAACAGGTGCAAGATAGATGATTGGAGGCCATGTGTAGGCGAGGCTACGTACCATCTCGAGTAACAACGGCCACTGCAGGACGTAGTTGTAATTTTTTCTTGTGTCTACTCCGTAGTTACTTCTTGAACGTGACTTACTCTTCATTACTTTTCACACATGTCTTATGATATAGAAATTTATGGCGCTACTACAAAGAAAAACTTGGATAGACTTCCTCTCCAGCAGAAGCGAGCACTGAGAATAATTTTCAATATCAAAAAAGATATTTAGGCAAAACCATTTTTTTCTCAACACACAATTTTGACAGTTTATGATTTGTATATCTATGAGACAGTGTTGTATAAAAAAATGAATATTTAACCCTTTCAGTGCCAACATCCATACATAGGGACGTCGGCAAAACGTGTAAGGAGAGCCAGCGTCCCTATATACGGACATCCAAAAAAATGAATTAAAAAAAAAAATTATTTTTATTTCTTTATGTTTGAGTTTAGGATATAAAGAGCACATTAAATATAATTATTTAAGTTAAAATGTTATTCTAAGTATTTTTGGCTGCAGTCCACATCAACTTCTGGTGTTTGTTTACTTGTTTAGGAAGTGAGACTTAAGAAATTTGAGGTAATTATTATTGTTTGTTTAGTTTCTTTTGTAAATGAAGTGTATTGATTCACCTGTCAATGATTAAACAATTCTTAAAGTGTTAAAAAAGAGATAGTAATTTTTCCGTGAGTAATTTGAGTGGGAGTGATGAGTTGTCAAGTTTTTGGAGATTTTTTTAAAGATAAATGTTTAAACTTTTTGCATTTATGTACAAAACTAAGTATAGTTCAACAAAAATACTCAATTTTAAGCATGAGTTATTTTCTACTGGCAATGTTTTACTTCAAACTGAACAATTCATTATAAAATATTAATTAATCGTTTTTCATAATTTATTTTATGACTAAAAATATCAAGTGCATTTATTTTATCTGTTACATTTACCTAACTTATTTATGAACAAAACCAAAAGTATCAATTTTCATAAAAAATAATAAAACAATGAAAGTTTTTCTTAAACAGCTAAAAACTGCTAATTTTAAACCTTGCATTTCTTGCACACGCTATGAGATTATCACCTGGCACTGAAAGGGTTAAATCCAAAATCCCAAGAGTCATTGCTTTACTTTAATACCAGAAATAAAAGATATGCTGACCATAAAATAATTGTGAAATTGTTTCATGGGTAAACATTTTTGTTCAATTTACCTTATACTATTTTGAAAGAAACAAATTTTGATCATTTTAAAAAATAATGAAAAACTACTTATTCGCTTGAGACTTATACTTTTTGTTGATGAGTTTTGGTCACAAAAAATAGGTAAAAATATTAATCTCTCTCTCCAGTTGATTTTTGGTTTTGGTTTTCTGATTTGTTTTTGTTATCTTTTAGTGGATGCCGTAATTTCTTTTGTAGTTTTCAATTTTTCGACACTATTTAATATACGTAAAGGATATTGACAAATAAAGATGTATTTGAATTTTACACAAATGCTTTTTGGGAAACCAGTTTGGTTGATGAAGAGAAATTTATTTAAGATAAATAAATGTCTCTCTAACTAGCCATGATTTGATCACACTTGCTTGCAAAAGGAGGGTGAGTACAGAGATAAATTAAAAGGAAATAACAAAAACTAAAATATTTAAATTAACGAGAAATTTTAATTGAATGTATTAGAGCTCCTTCGAGATTCAATCTAAATTTGTATATATTCTATCTTTTACCTCATAAAGCCTATGTCAAACCTGCTGATTAAATAAATGTTGTTTAAAATACAGTATGGCATTGATTAGTCATGATAAAATGAGGATAATTCATAATAAATGTAGTGCATAGACAATATTGATATAAAATGTGTTTATTCCACATTGTTTAACTCTTCAATTGTACAAATATGAGTTGTTTCAGTATTTCACAAAAATAATTAAAAATAATTTTCCTTCCAAAGAATGTGTCTGGTAGACATGGACAGTTTAGTGCATATTATCCTAGCTACACCGGTGTCAGGTGTTGGGTTAGATGAGTGTTAGTGTACGTATCGAAAATAGCAACCAGTCCACCATATTTACAGCCACGCACAACACTGCGACATTAACCTAGAAAAATACATGCAGCTAATTCTTTACAAGTATTTTACACCAAAACACTTAGTTATTGTAATAAATTGCTTCTAAAAAAGCAACAATTTTATTTTAATAATTCCTTTAGAAAATTTTCTGCCATTTATGACAGCTCTTTGGTGAAATTAAACACATATATTTACACATAACAATAACCAACAATCAACAAAAGATACGACGATGACCTATACACCCGAATGATCCTCAACTCGTATAAAAATATAAATAAATAGATTTGAAAACTTTACAAACACATCTTCCCTCATGAACCGATCTCTACTCGTAAAAAGAATATCGAGCGTATTGAAAATAAATAAACAGAACTATCGATGAAAATGGCTTTCTAAAAATACGTTCTAATCACCAGTGCTATGTTAATGTAGGCCCTTTAACAACTTATCACGAGTAATACTGAGCTAGCCTATGCACAAATTTTAAGCTCTGTATGGCACTTCCCACCCTCTCCTGTAAATTCATCTCTACTATTATAAGTTGTATGTTATCTACTATGTTTACATTTTGAATTCTCAGTTGACCAACTAGAGCAGCCGATAAACATCAAGAATAAATCTATCTATATGGAATAGAATCGGTCAGAAAGCATCATAGGCTACAAAGAGTCCAAAACAGTGGCGTTGGTGTAATTAAAAAGGGTTTAACATTTTAAAGACAAAAATCATTTCAAGTTATATTCATCAAAACATATTTTGGTTTATCAATAGCCAAAGAGAAGAATTAAACAATAAAATTTTGTATGTGGTGTTTGTTAAAGAAGCGCTGATATCATATTCTGTTAGGAACCATTGGCAGCTAAGTCAAATTAACGGTTCTTACAAATGAGAGATATTTAAATAATTTACAGATTCATAAATACAAAATGAAATTACTCCTATAAAGAGGATGGATTAACCATCAGGGTTAAATAACATCAGGTAGTTATTTTTTGGACGATGTCTCTTTTTTCAAAGTTTTATATATTTGCACCAATCTACTTGTTAACGGTTCACATTAAGATGTAACAATAGCTAATATCAAGTTGCACAAAGTAGGACATCGATATGAGCCTTGATAAAAATATCTTTAGTTTTAAAGAAAAATACTATTTTAAGTATCAAATTAAATGTGGGGGAAAAAGTGAAGATAGAATGAGCTCGGGAGACAGACTGAGAGTGGGTGGATACAGGCTACGGTACTTGCTGAAAACATTGTACTTTGAGTGACTCACTGCCTTCCATCGTGGGACAGTAGTACATTAACATAAATACAATAACCCATTACAAACCAGAAAATTAAACTTCGAAAAAAATATCTACTGATTTCATACTTGTATCTTCTCTTTAATAACATAGCAATAAGAGTTTGAAATTTGAATAATATGCTGATCGTCTTTAATAAATAAGCGATGAAGATATATTTTCATTTTTTCATAAATATTGACTTGAAATGGATATGACCTTTACTGATGTATCAATTGGATATGAACACCTTTTTCAAAATATTAAGACTTTTGAATATGTTATGATCACAGTCTGAAATTATTTATTTAGTTTTAACATTTTGTTTCGTTCTATATTTACACGGTCAAGTCGGAGTGGTGATCCAAGCAACATGCAACAACTCTACATGGGCTATTAAAGAAATGCAAAATCGTATAAAATATTTTAACAATATTCATTGACAGAATAAACAAAGCACATACACAAATCGTTTGCATGTTTTCAGCAATCGTATCAGTATCTATTTGAGATATAACAAAACTCAACATCCTAATAATAAATAAATACAATTAGCAACAACAATCAACAGCGGTTGCGTTGCGTAAGTCTTCACAACGAAACCTAACACTCGCGCGCACAAATACCTATAAAAATATATCATCTGAGTGACAATTCAAACACTATGTGAACAATGATAGAAAATAAACTGTAATGTAAATTAAAACTGATTAAAACTATGGGGTTGAGTGAAATAAAGCTTATCTGAAAAACTTATCAGCTGGAGTGATATTAAAAATATGCCTACTGACATGTCAGAATCCAAGCATGAGCTATTTAGGGAGAGACAGGAACTGCGATCAGTCTCCATAATGCTACTCTATGGAAAATGTTAGGAATTGTCAATATAAAACATTAAAATGTGAGATAATTCTTTGCTCGGTTCAGCAAAAATTATTAGATGCAAATTCAAACAAAATGGGAATATATTATATTCTTTTTAGTCCTGTCTCCCTAAAAAACTAATACTTGGAGTGCTGACTATCTATAAATAATCCCTCGACAATTAATTAAAGCGTACTAAATATATAAATAAATAATCAGACTATATAGTCTTGTTACAAATCTGTGATAATAAAATATTCTAATTAGTATATATTTATATATGTATATATTATTTATATATATATTTACAATCAATTATACACTATAAAATTATAATACTATAAACATACAACGCCGTATTTACAAGTACAATAGGGGGAGTAAGATGCTAACATGTAAGACGCTAACATGTTACATGTTACTGCAATCACAGGTATTAACAGAACAGTCATTGTAAGGCCATCATAGGTAGCGAGGACTTCAGTACAGACGCAGCGGCGGACATTCCAAGCTCCCGACTTCAAAAGACTGAACAATACAATACTGTTAAACTAAAGCTACAGAAATATACTGAAAACATTTCCAAATGTGATTTCAAATATTAAACCCTCCGAAGCCAAAGATTGAAATCATCAAGTTTTCATCACATGAACAAAAACGGGCAGGTAAGTGCAAAATTATTTAATGCTACTTTTGTGATGAAAAATAAAATGCTTCAAAGCAGCCTAGACCATTTCAAATAATGATGGTACTTGCTGATTGGGAATGTTATAAATTTTATAAAAATTGAAGACTCAGTACCATTTTAAAACAATGAAATCTGATTGTAAAAAAAAGCTAAATTTATTTTGAGCTCTGTTTCAATCTCTTGACTGGTTTCACTGTTCAATTACTACTATCTACATCATTCACATATCGTTGTTTTATTTGTTATCGATGTATTCTGTTAAAATTGTTTAACAATACACATTGTAATGGCTCCGTTAACGAAATACAAAAGCACATATGATTCTCGACAAAAAGCACAACCTAAATCTATTTATAGGTTAATGTTAAAATAATACAAAGCAATAGATATAAAATTATTGTGATGTGAACTTACTACCACACATTGATAAATAATAAATAAAATCTTCACAATTAAAATTATCATACATAAATAAATTCTTGATTTTCATTAAAAGTAGTAATGATCAATTTCAATTTATTAAAGCTTCACTTGTGTTATACATAAGTACAATGCTGGTGAAAGATATTTTTTTAACATTTCAATAAGACAAATAATTATAGGTTATAATAAACAGCTGGATAACCATTTGATACATCTTGGGAAGACAATCCAAGAAGACAACAGGAAGACATAAAAGTAAGTTTAACAAAACAATTATCATGTGAAACATCATCTTACACAGCTTCTGAATGTATTTCAAATTTAATGCAACAGTAATTATGAAAATCAGGAAAATCTACTTTCAAGAGGGAAAAATAGATAAATAGCAGGGTTGTCACAGACCTTTTCTACAGCCATTTGGGAAAGGCCAAAAGTCAGGGAAAACATTGTATAAGTATATAATATCAAGAAAAAAAAACTTAAGTCCCACCTCTGAATCTTGTAAAACCAAAAACCCAGAGATGATTACTCTAAAGCAAGGGTTCTCAAACTTCATCTACTCAAGGAACTTCGTAATTAATTATGTGTGTAATGGGGAAATATAAAATATAATATAAATACATAATCCCCAAAAACTGAAAAATATTAACATGGTGAGTTAAAACTGTTCAATTTTAACAGTACACATTTGTTTTACAGTTTTACATTAATGGATTATTCAGATAGCATTGGATAGTCAAGCATATTGCTAATTGGAAAGTAAACCAACAGCTGTAGCTTTAAAATCAAATTTTTTATTGTAGGAAATTTGTAATCAAACTTATTCCCCATAAGTTTAACATTAGGACTTTAAAATGCCATAAAATGGAATCCTATAGGGGTTTCACAAATTTTATTTCACTAAAACCTCCCCAGGCACACATGAGCAACTTCCTAAAATTTAATGGTTATCGGTTGAATGGTTTGGCAACGCAAGAAGGACGTCCTTATATACATTCTGTTTGATATAACTTATAGAGATAAAAAGCTATCTCAAATTTAATTACACATCCGATGAAATCAAAATTAGTACTTTTACAAGTATTATTTGTGTACATGAATATTTTTTTAACACAGAATCCTACAACACGTACAAAGGATGGGCAAACCCATACGGAAGTTTTCATGTGGTTTTTATTTACTTCTCTGTGAGAAATAGGTTAGATTATGGATATGTCTAAAGGGAATATTGACTAAGGGACCTACAGTTTAACGTAGAGTGTGAACCACTGCCTCTGAATTGCGAACTGGTCTATGTGAGGATGGTCTTTTTGGATTAAAGTAGTATTCAATATAGGTTGAAGTAAAAACTCATGTAATCCAACACTAATTAATATATTTACTCTTATATTGTGTATAAGAGTATTTAGAATATAAGAGTAAATATATTAAGTAGTGTTGGAAGACGTGAATTTTTACTTCATCCTACAGTAAAACCAACACGTATAATGCTAATCAAGAAGTTATTCAGTATTCAATGGTGCGGATATTAATCCACACAAGAGAACACTACACCCACCGACCATCGCTCACAACTATCCACAATTTGTGACCTCCAAGTGGGTGGATTACAGGACACACCACGGTCCCAGTCTTTCAGTTCATCTGAACAGCTATTCTTATAACCAAACTATAACGTCACTATATGACGTCACTGTTTCAAATTTTGGTTTCGCAAATTGCCAACATCCCCCAGAGCTAAGACATATCTATGTCAAAAACTGCTCGCGGCTGGCCCCCTAGGGATCAGCGGAACACACTTTGAGAAACTCTGCTCCAAAGCATTGATTCACCTCAACAAAATTACAACAGTAAATAAACGTAATGGCTTCTTGGTGGTGCAAATAGCTATATAGACACTTTTGAAAATAACCAAATATGAAACAAGAGAAATATTTTTGTTATTTCACAACTGTGGTGGGTGGGTATAGCACTATTTAATTAAATGTTGATCATTTGTACACTAAAAATACTTATGTATAAAAAAATTGTCCCACAAAATATGTTATGGTCAGGGAAATTTACAGAAATTGGTCAAGAAAAGCAGGGAAAGCAAATTAGTATTTTTGTGACAACCCTGTATAAGCTGAAATAATTTAACTCAAATACAATACTCAAAAAATCTGGCATGAAAATTGTTTTGACATTAACAATAAATGTAAATTTTTAGATTTATTTATTACAAGACCTATTAATAGTATTAGATGTTTTTAAATCTCTATACTAAATGATTCATAACTTTTGGCGGCAAATTTCACTGGTAATTTTGCAGAACATTGAAATGTCAGAAATAATTCTACATCCATATTCAGAACCCTATTGAAATAAAAAATATTACAGGAACTAAAATATTTAACTAACATGAGATGGTTACTACAGAATTGTTAATGTAATATGATTAAGTCTCACAGGGGCTTGAGGGGATCAGTAATTTTAGAAAAAATAACACTATGCAAGTACCAATAACTCTTAAATATTTTACTCAAATCATTTAACTAACAATACAGTGGAACCTCGATATAACAAATTTAAAGGGACTAAGAAATATATTCGTTATATAGGGGTTTTCTTAAAAACAAGGTTCGTTAAATTGAGGTTAAATTCTGCCGAAATTCGTAATATTAATTAATTATAACCTCCAAATAAAGAATATTGAACGTGTGCAATCTTTATTTAGAGTAGATTTCTAGGCATATGTAATGTTTGTTAAATATTTTACTGCTACAGATTTTTAAACAATATTTATATATATCAATATCAATATATCATAATGAAAATATTTATACCCTTTGCAAAGTCCACTTTCTTCTAATGTGGGTTTTCTTCTAGGGTTTTTAATACAAACAGTTTTAATTTGACACTAAGAGCCTGTCTACTACTTTTTTAACTCATGACGCACCTACACAAAAAAACACACCAACTTGTTGATCACACACGAAAACTGCTAAAATATGTATCACGGTCTAAACACATAAATAGATGTGCACCTTGCAAATATTACGGGCATCGAGCGGAAGGAAGGGAAATGAAAACTTTCAAGTCTAGACTTGAATGACTAGAATGAAATACGTAATACAGGGGTTTGGACTGTGGGAAAGCGTTATAGAGGTTATTTTCGTTATGTAGGGGTTTCTCACTTTGGATATTCGTTATACAGGGGTAAGAAAACTACTAAGAAACACACTAAATATTCCTTATATAGAGGGGTTATACGTATTTTGTTCACTACATAGGGGTGAATTTTCCATTGAATTATATGAATTTTCAAGGGGAATCAAAAAATGATACATTATACCAGGTAATCCATTACATTGAGGTTCATTATAGAGAGATTCCACTATATTTTTAATATAAATATTCAGCTTTATATAGTCAAATGATAGAATTCAATGAAAAAAATCAGAATGAATTATTGATTGGTTACAGGATTTTTACTCTGTGTCTTATAACTGATTAAATTAATTTTTTTTTTAAATTAATTGCATCCTATCCTTTCCCTTACATTGAATATTCTCTGATGTTAAATGTTTTTAAAACATTTTAAATAGAAGAAAGTAATTATTATTTATTAACTGTATTTTATGTTGACAATACAATGGTTTATTTAATTATGTACAGTAAAGATGTACAAAAAACATATACGAATCTCAACCTTCCCACCTAGATTTATAGCAAGAGGGGTTTAAAATAATTTTTCGTCATACTGCCTCAGAAACTGCTGTTTTAGATACGTGTGTTGCAGAGCTAAAGTTGTTCTTTTTCATCCTAGGACAAAACCTATTATTTTGATAATTTTAGAGTCCTAGGCCGCAAAAGATCATTGTTGATGATACCTTTAATTCGAGGTCAGCATTCGCATTACCTAAACAACCAATCTGCCGAGCACAAGTTTAACAGCCTCACGTGCTTAATTTGTGCTCGTACCAAAAACGCCCATTTTTGGTCCTAGCGATGAAATATACTGTTATTGCTTGAACACCTCAGCCCCTTTTTTCCAACCAACTATTCAATAACTTTCAAAGGATCGTGGTCCTTTGGTCCTGCTTGTAATGTGATGGTTTCTAGCGTTTCCTGGCTGAGACCTGTAGTGGAGATGGGGGCAACGGGGCTCCTTGCTGTGGTGTCTCGCTCATACGGTCCAGCTCTGCCATCGCTTCCTGTATTGCATTTTCCAGTTGACTGTTCAGTTTACGACTTCTGAAAAAAATCAAAATTTATGTATCTAGGAAGTAGTATGAACACATGCAGTTTGAGAGAATGTGATGAAATAAACGGGCTGTTTTTTTTTTAACCTTCCCCACCACAACCTCTGCCGTTAGTGAGTCAGTTGTAGCCAAGCTACGTATGAGTGAACACGGTC
The DNA here is from genome assembly GCA_023375725.1 of Nephotettix cincticeps. NCBI lineage: Eukaryota > Metazoa > Arthropoda > Insecta > Hemiptera > Cicadellidae > Nephotettix > Nephotettix cincticeps. The sequence goes on from CM041784.1 coordinate 16,231,879, forward strand.
GTTACGCTCAATTCTCCTGCCAAATGTGAGTTACGAAGGGTAATCCATATTCTGCAAGCAGAAGGATGTAGTGCTGCATATGAAGGAAGAATTGCCCCCTTAAGCTGTTTTGTAAATACTGTATGTATATTTTGATCGTTAATAGTAGTCAAAAATTGAGCTTTACAAATCGTAAGGTATACAAACCTTGCCTTGTCTACCTTGTATACAAACTAAATAAAAATTATATTATGAGTTCAAAATCCGCAAAGAATTTGGTACAATCATAAATATTAAGACCACTGCCACTTTAACACGTCCAATGCTGTTAATTTTTATGTATGCCAAGTCCTGTGCTAAAGAGTTTTGGGGTTTTTGTTATTTAAAAAAATATTTTTTAAACATTAAAATCGTGAACGAAGTATTATACACGGTGAAGGAATAACTACGGACAACACTTACAGTCAAACATAACCTTCAAACATGTTCATTGCTCCATACCAGTGAAAAGTGGACGCGGAAACGTACTTACACTTCGTCTGCATATGGAACAGACGAGAAGTTACGAGTTTACACGTGATTCGAATCAACGTGTTAATATCAATGTTACAATTATTACCGGACCCTAAATCCTTTACGGACCTGCTCACTTTAGACTTGGCGGTGACGAGGACTCGGTTGCGGGCTACATAGCGGAAGGTTGTCAGGCTGACACAGTTTGACGTAGCAAGGCGCAAGTGGTGGGGATAGATAGAAGGAGTGCTGATGAGTAAGATAGACAGTGTTGCAACATTTCTCCCAGTTCATTGCATTCTGTCTCGGCGGCATAGGGGACCTTGTTCTTAAAATGCACCTCGTACTTGTTTTGGCTCAATTTATTTTTTATGATATTTCAATTTAGTATGAAATTATTTTATTATAATTTACATAGTGTATTCAATTTGCAAATAAGTACATATATTGAATATTTCTATTTATAGTACAGTTATCATAAACCTTTCCTATATTGCAAAGGACAACCTTTATATTGTATAGTTTATGCTTATTGTAAAAAAATGAAATTGAAAGCAGTGCCAACCGGTGATGAAATAAACAAATAAAAATAAATTATATCGTGTATCCTTCTTCTCTATTGATCCTTCTGAAGTTGGACTTCTGACTCCAGTCCGGACCCAACTCTTTGGGAGATCCTCTTGTGGCTTCAGTAACCTAGTGCGTCCAGTTCAGAGACTGGGAGCTAGGTAGACTTTAAGTTGTTTTATTCCACATGTATATTGTAACATGTATTTCTCCCTTTCAAATTACTACAAATCCCTTCTATATCTTTGTTATGGTGACAGTACCTAGAACCATTATGGGGTTGTTGGTTCTACCTATGCTTGGACCTCCACATCAGTCAGTGTGCCAACTTGACAACTGGAATGGGATTAGCATTAGAAGAATTATAACTTTTCTGAGGTCTAATGTTTACTTCTACAAGAGTTAGAAGAGTTCCTTAGGGCTTGGAAGTATGACAACAAACTCCGTGATGGCTCATCTAGAACCTGAACTTGACTATGAACCATAAGGCTTCCTTGAGGAACTTACACATGGCGAGAGTATACTCTATTGTGTTGTTGGTCTTCTCCAGTACAGTATGTATACATGATGTACAAATGCAACAGTTTCTGCCAGGGATATGGGACAGGTTAATTCCTCCTTCTTCTTCTTCTCTTTTGATTCACTAAGTTTTTTATTCATGAGGGAATTGTCATAGTTTCTCCAGAGATATTCACCTCCAAAATAGATATAGAAACAGTCAAGGTAGGAGTGAGACAAATTTGTTGGATCGCTTTTCCCATGCGTACCAAATATCACTAGAATATACAATCAAAATTATTTGTAGCATAATTGCATGTGCTGTATGAAGCTTAATCTTCTACATAACACTGAGTAACTCACTTGCGGTATTTTTTTCGCTCACGATGATGGGCTTCCAGTCCTTCAGAGAGAGTCTTGAGGGAGGTGGGGTGTACCTCGCTGAGAGTGCCCGGGCCACCGAACCACCTGACCCAGACACGGCCTGGGGTCGGGGCAGGCCCCACCAGCTTGCCGGGCCAGGAGGGGAACCCACGAGCAGCTCCCCACACCAGGTCGCCAGCCCCCGGACACCCCCCACCAGCTCCGTCTGCCTCCGCCGCATCCTCACTGTCTGCCTCTACACACAACACACCACATCCCCACTTCTGCTTCACTACAATACCTTACACTTTTCATATCCCTTCTACTCCATTTAAGTCATTTATATAAAAATGTTATCAAAGGTAAAAAGTTTAAGAAGTATTTATTTATTACTGGATCAGAAAAATAATATGGCTTTACTATGTTACATGAATATTAGATGAAATTACAGAAAATTAAAAGTATCATATTTTAAAGAAAAATCTGTTTAGTGAAAAAAACTTACTGTTTATTTATGATATATTGCTGGTTTTAATTCAAGCTTAACTGTAATAGTAAAAAATAATATATATGTGCACTTTTACTAATACCAAGATTATTTACAAGTAAATAAGGCCATTTTTAAATAGTAAATAATAATTTTGAGAGCACTAAACCAACAATTAAATATCTAATTTAAAAATAAGTATTAGTCAAAATTACCTCAGAAAAAATACATTTGTTTCTTATTGAGACTTAAAGTATATTGATGTTTTTATTGTTTTTATTTTAATTGCACTTTTACCATTTAAAAATAGAAGGAGTGTTAAGAGCAGAAAAAAAGATAGGGATTAGGTTATAATGCAATGGGCAAGCAGACGAACCAAACCATAATTAGTGAATGAAGCAGAAGATGATGGGTGTGCGGGGCAAAGGGCAAGGGTCGAGGGGGCAGACCAAGCACCATATACATGCCCAGATGATGATGGCTATAGTACAATGATTGGGTACGATGGGGTGTATGTTAAGTATCATGATATCAAGTCCCTCAAGTCGTATCCTTCCCAGGTGATATCTAGCATTTCTTCTCTTGATCATATTTCTTTATCTCTATTTTATTTTTCTTTGAGTGGTTCTATTCTCACTGTAAGAAGCAAATATTCACCATCAAATACATTCCCATTTCTAAATCTAGGATTAGATGCACTCAATAAAGTTGGTGTAAACCGTTACTCTGATCAATCTCTGACCACAAAACCTTTTATCACATTCATCAAAATCAGAAAACATCCGGTTACAAGCTACCTGATGTTTGTGGAAGTTAGTTGTATAAACTAATAAAACTATACATTTTCTAAGACACACAAACCTGTAACCAACACAAGATACCCCCACCAATAATTCTATTTCCCAATCAGCAACAGTCTTTTTACTTGCCATTTTAAAACAGTCGATCAAATTTCATTAGCAAGCATTTTAATAATAACTCTTAAATTATATAAGACAAGTGTACACAAAGGTTGCCAACGATAACAAACAATGCGATCGGTGACCGATTCTAAATGAGTCAGACGCAGACGACTTCGTAATGTAACCAGGACGACACAGTTTCCAAAGCCATCTAAATAATAATTGATATGAAATTTTTTTGTCTAAATATAATAGTCAGGAAGACATCTAAAATCAAACACAATGATTGTTTAGTGGTCAAAACGATCGGAAATCATTATTAAACGACGCAATACTCAATGTGGGCCGTACATCACCGGAAAGTCACGTACACATTCTTTCTGGGGAGAGAAGATCGCTGTTCACATAATACATACTTATTATTATTTATGGAACCGTTTCGGTTAACCCAATTTCAGTTAACCGAGGTTCTACTGTAATTGGATCATTGGGTTAACGTTTTAGGCCATATTGATCAGTAATTTTTTTCATTATTTTTTCACCAGCCAAACTTAGTATAACTACATCGTAATAAAAATACTAGTTTTTTTGTTTGTATCTGGTTTGAATTTAAAAAAACTTTTAATTTCACACTCTAGTATATTTCTGCCCTTGAACACGGTTTTTATTACAAAACACTAACAATTATCCAGATTTTATTCAGATTCAGAATATATACATTTATTACCTAAAAAATATATATTTACAAAGTTATATGCCAAAACACATGAATTAGACGCCACAAACAACACTCGACAATCTCAGTTCTTCTGCTAGCAGAAACATCGATATTTTCTATGTTGCCAATATAAACGTCTACAATGAGAAAACAGTATTATTATATATGTATATAATAGGCTCAAGCTGAACATAACAATATATAATAACAACCCAAAATATTATTTTATGTAATTGTACGAACGCAATAATAATGTGGGACATAATGTGTCGCGATCGCGACGTTGCCGGTTGAGCGTGGCGTCAATGTGCTAATGTTAAGGCTGTTCATTAAGTAAAAACACATACAACATTTTATCAAATTATGTCAATAACTGAGTGAATCATACTAATTTATCTATTCTCTGTAAGAATTACTTAGGCAATGAATAATTAGATTTAATGCCATAAGAAACATTAAATTTTGGGTTTTTATGGCTGTATTGATAAAACTTAACTAGATGAACTTGCTTACCAAATTAAAAAAAAAACTGTTTTTTATCTATTCTTTATAAGATTAGCATTACACGTACTGTGTTTACTATTTTGAATATATCAGTAACCAATTGACCTGGAGTTATGATTTAAAATAATAAATTATTTGTTTTTTTAGCTGAATCCAAAAAAAGAGGAAAATTAGAATTTTTCAAACATTATAAATAAATAAATTGAAAACACATTTTTGGGGTAAAAAACCCCCCCAAAGTGTAGTTAATGTAGTCGGATTGTGTTGCCCAACAAACTCGTCCAAGATATTACAACCTCCACCGAATTTCATAAAAATCAGACATATATATGCTTATATATATCTATTTTTTTATGATCCCCCCTAAAATATGTTCAGAGGGTTGAATTATGAATTTCTATCATAGTTCCGGGCTTAACTGTCACCATGCGGGTCAAGTGAATAGCTCACTTTTCCACAGGAAATTCGCTAAATATACAATATCAATATAACTTTGATAAAATTTGCCCTCTACCTGAAATTAAGGACTAAGAGGAATTTGAACCCCCTTTAATATGAAATGACACAACCATGCAACACAATACACCATTAGATGAATGGACAGACTGTGGACATGATATTTGGTCTTGGAATTTATAATACAATGACAATTAAGAAGCTAGGTAAGTTATGACGTAAAGCAAGCAAAGCTGATGGAAGGATGATTATTTTCAAAAATTAAAGGGGTAGTTAGTGGTCATAACTTTTATGATTCACTAGGAATAATAAAACTAAAAAAAATGTTTATACTTTTTATAGTTGTGTATTTGTGAGAGCATAGAAGTGGCATCAGTTTTCAATATCCAATAAGCTCAGACGGAAACCTGTCAATTTCAAATAGTGTAACCTGATTTCATTTGGATTCTCTTGCCACCTTCCTAAAGGTCAGGTTAACCAAATCTAATTAGAACACTTAGAGATTTAGGTTCCTTTCAACCAAATATATCAAACTCTAGTGGTATGATTCAATGTTAAATAAACCATATCTTAACCAGAATATCTTCATTTTGAATTTCTGTTTGGTTATTGCATCTCATAAGAATGTAAACAAACTATTTTTTGTTGTTGATTTTATAGACTAAGAGTTTTGAGGCAACCATTGGTGTTAAAAATTGAATCATCCTTAAAACCTTCGACAAAAATATGGTAGTTCAATTCATTTAAAAAAAAATAAGTTTAGGCTTAATCACTTCAATACTGAACCATGGCTATTGTAGCACACTAGCTCATTGGCCAGTACTGACAATCCATGACAGTTTACGCTCTGAAACATATTTGGCAGTATTGACTCATGGCAGTCTGAGCACTCTGATATATTGGTTAATACTAAACCATGGCTATTGCAGCACTTAAGCACATTGGCTACTATTGACAATCCATGTCAGTGTACGCTCTAAAACATATTGGGCAGTATTAACTCATGTCAGTCTGAGCACTCTTGACAAATTGGCTAGGATTGACCTTAAGCCATCTGAGCATATTTGTAGTTGGGCCAATACTGACCCAAGAATTGCTACAATGTTTTTGCTATTTGTGCCAATCGCACTGCAGGAAGATCAATAGTTTTCTATCAGCATTCAGGCCTCTATTTCTATATATTTACACAATATCCCAGCACTACAAGGAATAAAATATGACGTTTTGTCCTTTTTTATGTACTATACCAGAACACAGCTACAACTTTGTGCTGCTATCTTACAGAGAATGTTTTAACTATGTGAAGCAATAATGAATCACAGCATGGACTATTCTAATAGTCAGTATCATTTTCAAGTGTTAGAGCAGTCAACAGGCAGTACTGGTATCATGGCTACAAACTTGTGCTACAGTGATTAGCGTAAGGAACTTCTGATTTTTGTGCAGAGTGCTATAGTAGAGTCAGACCGTGGTCACCGGTTTACACAAAGGCACAATGAGTGATTCACGAAAAGATAAAAAACACAAAATTGTCTCTATGCGTCTTCATCATCTACTAGCCTCTTGAGAGTGCGATCTTTACAATGTCACATGAAGTTTTGATTAAAACAACTGAGTTGTGCATTATTTGCCATGAGTACATACCATCATCTTCATCGTGAGAGGACATTGTGGACGTGTGTATTCTAGGTTCACTTTCACCGCACAGTCGCTTTGACTTGTGACTCTGTGAAAGCGATCCGTAGTCGTACATCTGCCTGCCCATCTCTCCCTAAAAACAAATTTTATTGTATATACAGATTTCATTTTTCCCCAAAAGATATCCAATTTAAATAAAGCACCAGTCCAAAATTGTATGATTAAGTAAATTGATTTGTAGCAGAAATCAATTCTTGAAAAAAGCTATAACTAGACATCTTGTAGCTCTAGTTTTGATACAATAGAACTCCACGTATAACTATGTTAACTTTCAGTACTCTTGGGGGGGTGTTTTAAAAACCTCAACAAAGACGCCACAAGGAAGTGTCCATTGCTATGGAGGTGGACTACCCTGTCAGCGTCTCAGTAGCTTTAAACTACAGTCTGTGTAATGACTCAAACTAGTTGTGATCAGTATGCAGTGCCACAAGCTTTGAAAGTGTTTTGGGGTGACCACATCTACCCGCACGAGTAATTCTGTTCCGAATCATTGTGTATGAAAGCTATGATTCAGTTTTGCACCAAGAGTGAATGCACTGTCTCTAACTTAAATCTCTCTCTACAATGTACTTGAGAACAACCATTTCAAATCTAAAATTAAATTCTAAAAATCTATAAAAAATTATTAATTTAAAAAAATAGCCAAAATTACAGGACAAAGTTTTAAATTCAAGGACAACAAGCGAAATTGAAGAGCGATTTCAGGACTTCTAGAACACCCCTGAAATTCCAGGGTTTCCAGGACACGTGGGAATCCTGGAATTTTTCTTAAAATAAATTAAATGAACAGAACAAACAAAAAATTTACTGTGAGAGTAGAACTTACATCACTACTCCGTTTTACATGTCGATCACTGTTATATGTCTGAATTGAAGTGCTAGATGACTCCACAAACGAACTCATCGAAATATTTTTCATATTGCCTATACCTGAAATAGAAATATCATCAGTGAGGAAACTGTACTTCAATTATTGTGATCATTTAATATCGTAAACAGTTTAGTTTAATTAAATTGACATTTGACACATATAAATATTTTTGACATTTAAACTTAAAACTATAAAAACACTCACACAACTCAGTTACCTCTCTTATGATGGAGTTTTTTTTTAAAAACCATTTTGAAAAAGAATGATATATTTTGCGATTGCAGTAGTGTGTAAATTATCCAAAGCCCCGTCATCCGCAACGTCGGTTAACCGAAACACAATCAAATACATTACAAAAAATGAAAACCGAAAAATGAAACCGCACGCCAAACTTAAGTTTAACCATTGGTGGTAATAGCGGCCCAAAGCTGCTGATGTGACAAAACTCGCGTTTGCGTAACAAATTGATGTTCCAAAAACTTACAGAGTTCTTTGTTTTTTTGTTCAGTATCATTTTACAAAAAGCAAATTAAAAAAATTATTCATTCTTCATTATGTGCATTGAACATCATTTTCTGCCTGTCTCCGAAAATTCAGTTATCCGAACACATATTCCCCTATTGTTTCTGATGATTGACTCTCTACCTACTGTAATTTTTCATCATGTTGGTACACAAGCTCACCTTTTTAAATGCCTTGTTAACGATTTATATTTCACAAATTTAAAACAAATTACATCATACCGCTTTTGTTTAGCTATTTTTCTAACCTTTAATTACATACAAAATTAAAAATAACAAATTTTCCCTCTCAGCTGAGAACTTTGTTAGGAATTAATTTAACTTTTTTCAATTAATTATTTAAAACATAGGATGCTATGAAAAACACCTTTTTCTAATCCTCATCGTACTATAAAGGTCCGACGGCCTTTAAAAAACTACCGCCTAGAATGGTTAAAATGAAAAGTGAGCGCTGTGCTCACCCCTTGACCATCCGCAGGTTAAAGAGAGCTGTTGAGTTTATCACTCAGATGAGTACGTAAGATTATATTACCTCTATTGTAAGTGACATCAATGCTGTGGGGTGGAGGAGAGAAGAGTGCAGGGCTTGTAGAGGGGTTCTCAGGTGTGTCTTGTTCATTGCTACTGGATACACAATGGACCATGGGTTGGGAACGGCCAGGGTCGCTGGAACTAGTAGGACTTGAGAAGTCATCAGTGCTCCCTACAGCAACAGAACTCGATGGAGCTTCGGCAGCCAATCCAGGACTTTGAGATGTTCCTCCATCTACGGGACTATGGGTTGTTGTGTCAGGAGGACTTCCTGTGTAGGAGGATGGTGCTGCTGAAGTCTGGCAGAAAGTATTACTTGTGGCAACTACTAGCGCAGTTGGGACTGGGGTGGAAGAAACCTGCAACACTTGTTGGTTGGCTGCGGTTTGAGTTGAAACAGAATGTTTCATGAACCTATTCATGTTCTGTTTTTCAGATAAAGTACCACTTGATAGTATGAAATTATTTGAAGTTTTTTCAGCCTGTTGAACATTGGAATTGCTCAATATGAAGTTACCACACATTTGATTAGGTTTTTCTTGACTAATTATTAGACTTCCATACTGAGTTTTATCTGCATTTAAGATTATGTGTGTTCCAGGCTTCTCAGGATTCGGACTTAATATGAATCCACCCTGTCCTTTCTGATCAGCAGTGAGGATGAAGTTAGGCTGCTTGCCATCTGTGTTGTTTAAAATGAAGTTATGTTGATTTAAGCTCAAACTAGATGAAGAGGAAGTCGAAGGGCCAGGATTTTGTTCTATATTCTGCTGGTTATTTGACACCATTGTAGTTTGTTGTTGGACTATGGTAGTATTTTGTTGGACAACAGTGGTATTCTGAGAAGAAGGGTTCTGAGAAATTGTGCAAGGAACCATGAGAGTTTGACCACACTGGATAAACTCTTGGGTTTGGTTTGACCTTCCTTGCGTATTTCCTCCACTGTTGTTAAAGGAGTGCAACTGCTGATTAGCAGGACTGACATTCGCTAACATAGGACTTAGCTGTCCACTAAATGCAGGACTATTTATCAAAAACTGGTTTGGTGAGTTAGCAATGAACTGGTTGCTGGCACTATTCTGAGGATGTAGTTGGACTTTACTAGCTTGCTGGTTTGAGTTGGCTGGAGTGCGAATCACCATACCAGCTGGCCCAGCAGCAAGAATGCTCTGACCACTAGAGTGTCCAAATACAGTTCCTCCAGGCCCCTGCATTGGGGTCAAGACATTCAATTGAACAGTATCTTGTAATAATGTTGCAGTTCCATCTCCTGTTGCCATCACCATCCCTCCTAGTCCTGTAGCAGGGACAATAAACTGTTGTATTGTCGGAAAATTTTGAACTAAATTTAATGGTTGCAGTATATTCCCTGTAGCTATCAGCTGTTGTGTTCCACCAAAATGTCCAGTTTTGCTTGGCAAAATGGTTAAAGCTTGAAGCATAGGAGGACTAAAATTCTGTTGCGGCTGTTGCTGTTGAACAACCATTCCAGTCGCACCAGCAGTTGGAGAGTTTTGTTGGGCAGCAATGTGAAGCATTGAAGCAACTGTCTGAGGGGAAACTTTTCTTTTTTTGTTTTGTGATTTTCTTTTACCATTTGAACCTTCTGGAGATAACAATGCAGGTTGGTTCCTTGGGGAGAATGCACCATTGCTATTATTACTGACTCTTGACTCATCAACCATTTGTCCAGGTAAGACATTCCCTGTGGCTACTGCAAGATGTGGGATCTGAACTGTGTTCATCGTCCCATCTACGTTGATAACTCCGGGCTGGAATAGGAGAGGCGCAGGAAGTGTATTAACCAAAACAGTCGGTTGACCTAAGACTTGCTGAGTAACACCCACAGCAGGAATGACTTGAGTGACAGCACCAGTAACACTAGTAACTATTGTGGATACTCCCGTCATAGGAGGCATTGAAGTAGTAATTTTACCAATATTCTGCTGAGGTGAGAGAATGGCAGGCTGGCCCTGGGTGTTAGTCACAATAAGTTGCCCGTTGCTAGACATTAAGATATGTCCTGTCGGAAGACTAGGAGCTGTGGCTGGTTTAAGGACAGACTCTGCTGAACTTGAAGGTACGATGCTACTAACCACACTCTGTACCATTTCTAATGGAGTTTTAGATACAGATACCTGAGGCACCTGCTGGTTAGTAACAACTGTTGTAGGAGGAATAACAGTGGTTTGGTTGTTGACAGTCACTGTTGCAGTATTAGCTCTTCCAGCCAAAACTGAGGTTATTGTGTTACTACTTACAGTGTGACCACTGGCCATTGTTGTTACAATTGTAGGCAATCTTGACAATGGTGCATCTTGAAGCATCATATTTATTTGTTGCTGCTGTGGCTTTGGAGACTGGGCTACAGGTGTAGAAGGTTCACTTCTTGAGTTTTGAGGATTAGTTGAAGCTTGCTGCTGATATATTATTGTATTACCGTTGGCTAATGTAAAGGGTGAAGAAGTGGAAATAAATATAGAAGGTTCTGGAGAGGAATCTAACCTTCTACTCTGAGTTGATGAAGGTGTTGATGTTCTTCCAGGGGAAGGATCATCAGGCGGGATCCTAGAAACCATCTCAGGAGGAGACCTATTACTTGTGCTGACAGTCCCTCCTTGAATAGGCCCTCTATTATCTGGCGTTGATACAGGATGCCGATTCTCCATAAATGTAGAGGAAGTTACAGGACTTTCTTCTGGATGGTACTTGACTGAAATGTTTGAAGGCTGATGGTTTTGATTTTGTGAGTGAAACGTCTCAATCATTGGTGTTCCAAAACCTTGCGAACATCTGCTTCGATCAGGAGAGGATACTCCACTACTATCTGGCAGGCCTGGCTGACTGGTTTGAACTTGGTTTTGATAGGACCCAGAGGATGATACCGTACTATTTCTGTATACCTTTAGACTGCTGTTTCCTTGGTGAATTCCTGTGGTTGTTGCTTGGTTAACTCTAGCATGAACATTTTGTTTTGGTTGGTTAGGAAGCATAACACTATTAGGTAATGGCACACTTTGATTGTTAACTGGAGAGCTTGAACTAGTTGGTATATTAATAACAACTTGCCCCTGTCCTGAATTGTTTTGATCATTGCTTTGTGTGTTGCAGTTATTTTGGCAGACAATATTAATGCCATTACTATTCATACCTGTTTGTCGTGATATTGTACTGTTCAATAGTGCAGTTTGTTGGGCTAGGTAACCACTTGGGTCTTCCATGAATGAAGGAATGTTTGTATTAGAAAACATTTGTGATTGGTTATTTGGTACTTTGTTTTGTTCTAAAGGAATGTGCCTGACATCTACATTTGGACAAGGCTGTTCACTGTTTGTTCCGATATTATGGTGATGATCACTCATATAAGATGATCGCTTGTTCTTCAAGTGTGCAGCTGGCTTCCCTTGCATTTTTGAAACTGCTTTTTTCCTCTCATCGTTCCAAACAGGAGCATTTGGCAAGTGATGATGAAGTGGAGGAACTCTCTCATACATATTTTGTTGCATGATTTGCTGTTGCTGGGATGGTGGTTGTGGTTGTTGTTGGTTACTGGGCTGTTGACTATGAGTTTGCTGTTGGTTATGGGTTTGTTGTTGGTTAAGCGGTTGTTGTTGATTTATCACAGCATTTTGATTAACAATTTGATTGTTGCGGTTTGTTTGCCATGGAGGTGCAGGTCTCTGATGATGCATAAGCATTGCAGGAGATGAACACATACTTGAATTTAAATTACTTTGAACTTGGTTCACATTTTGTTGTTGACTGTTTTGAGCCATCATCTGCTGATTTGACAATTGAACTTGTACTCCTTGTTGCACAGAAGCTGAGTGCTGAGGCTGCTGCATCATAATCTGATTCTGTTGGTGTGTGTGTTGCATTGCAGGGTTTGGGCTTTGTACCATTGAAGGATTAGGACTCTGAAGCATCAGTGGATTTGGACTCTGAACTATAGTTTGACTGGGACTCTGCATCATGGATGGATTAGGACTTTGAACCATCGATGGATTAGGGCTTTGAACAACTTGCATCATCGACTGGTTTTGGGAAGGTTGCAGTCCTGAATTTTGTTGTTGTAAAATCATTCCTTGCTGTGGTAGCATCATCTGCCCTTGAGAAGTTTGTAGAACTACTCCTTGTTGGACTTGAGTTGATAAATCAGTTCTTTGGTAACCTTCCCTTGACATTTGTTTACCAATGCAATGTTGATGCTGGGACATAATCTGCATTTTGTGATCTTGCTGATGATACTGTTGAAACTGTGGAGAGGAACCCATCATTCTCTCATAGTGTTGATGAGGTGCCTGTACTTGCTGACCCATAATCTGTTGATGTTGCAAATTATGTTGAATTTGTGGTCTTGGAGAATTAGACTGGAGCATATGATTTGGCTGTGATTGTTGAAAATGCTGATGTTGCTGTTGAAAATGCTGTTGATGCATAATCTGTTGTTGTTGATGTTGAGAATTGTGTGGCTTCTGTTGACAATGTTCCTCTCTCAGTTGAAACTGGTATTGGTGATTTCCCATCATCATCCCTTGGTGAGGAGGGTACACCCCACTCTGTGATGGGTAATTATTTTCTCCACTTCCACCCATCCCTTCAGCTTGTTGAGAGGGCATGGGACAGCTCCCACTATGAGAATTATACCTATAGAACTGCTGATGATTATGGTTCTCATGATTATAGCTGGATGGGTACACTCGTGATGAAGACTGCTGCTGCATATGTAGACTCATTGGGGATCCATCCCGCCCAACTTGGCTCATTCCATCAGTCCAACCCTAAAAAATTACATGAAACTAATAAAATATATTAAAAATTCAACCTTTCAATTAAAAATAGACAAAAGTAGAGAGATGTTTCTACTGAAAAGCCAATTCAAGTTTAACAGGTTTCAATAACATAATATGAGTTTTCGGTCTTACAGGGGATCCCCTTTATTTTTATGCAGCTTTTAGGGTTGTATTTCCATTAGCAAAATTTACAGACATTTTTCCAATGTAGAGTGTACCTTTTATTTTCTTATGGAATGTATATATTTTTCCAGTTATATGATTTTTTTATACTTCTTCACAGCTTATTTGGTAAGGATACTAACTGAAAAGATCATTCCGAGATAAAAAATAGAACCAATAAGAGTACCGAAAATGTTCAGCAAAATATTGCTGGACAAAAATTAGTGACAATCTGATTGGGTTGGCAGCAATTCTCATGATTTTACTTTGCATTGTGGCGGTAGTGTCATTCGTGCAGATACTGACAACACAACCTAACTTTGAACCTATCCCACGTTTTTCTCGTTATTAATCTATGTTACTAAACTAATTAAAAACAATTTTTACACAAAAAATTACAATTAGAGGACGGAAGTGAAAGCAAATGTAATGGAAAATTTAAACTGTTTAATCAGTTAAGTTGTTTTTACCATAGGACAATATCATTTTGAAATCAAGAGAATTTCTTTTATTAATGTTCATCTTCAACATGAATGGCGACGGTGATTATTACCTGCTGTTGTTGCTGACCTTCCTTGTTGCGGACCCTTTCTCTCTGTGCAAGCAGCTGAGAGACAGAAGCACTATAGTTTCCAGTGACTTTACGCTTTTTCTTTTTAACTCCATCTGTAAAGCAAGATTAAAGATTATTAATTTAATAAATCACAACAAAACATCGGAACCAGTTAAAAAACTTAATCAAACTACTTGCCACATTGTAAAAAGTCTTTTTTGAGTTTGACCTAACCTAAATTGTAGGTGTTCACTACCACAATATTTAAAAAAATTTGTAACCACAAACCACAGTTTTTGCTGCAGGCGAGTTATACTTCAAGCCCAGAACTGCAGATCTGCAGCAGTTGGGCTCATTAAAATAGAAGGTATTTTGGTATTAGCCGGATGCCACTGTTGCGTTACATATTAATATACAGGTTGCCAACATACAGCGCTTTGCGGAGTTAAGTTAGGTTCTTTATCAACATTTTTATCTCGTTAATAATATTTTTTGCTATCAATAACCAACCTAACCTAACACCGCAGAGTGCTGTATGTCGGTGACCAAGTGGCATCCGGCTAATACCTTAGTACTGCAGAGTATAATGTAGTAGTATTGAAAACATCCAATTTGTGAAGTTCTGAGATACAGAGAAATACTGAGACCAATTGACTGGTGTCGACTTGCTACAGAAAAATGTGGTAATGTTACCCGTCAGTTTTTTGTGGGAAAATATTGTAGCAGCAAACATTTGGCTATTCTTGTGTGGTAGATGGACAGTTAATCTCAAACAATGTCAGATTAAAAACTTCAAATGTTTTTCTAATGTTCATCTGTTTTTCAATATTACATCATTATCTTTGTTATAAGGTAATAATTACACATTTTTTATTTATATGCACATTAATTAGAGGTGGTGCCATAATGTCTGCACAGATCGGAAAAAGTCATTTTCAACCAGTATTTATTTACCAGAATTGGTAAATAAAAACCTAGAACTGGAATAAATAAATAAATACTTTGAAAATAAACAACAAGCAGCGGGAACAATAAATTAAAAATATATATTAACAAATAGGAGTTGAAACACTTAACAACTCTTTCATATTATAAAAAGGATTAAGGACCAGTCACTGATATATTTTGTTTTTTAAAAGCTTTATATTGTAATCAACTTTATACTTTTTACTGAAATGGCAGCCTACTCAAGTAGGTATTTTAAGCCAAGTATGAATGAGAAACAAGTGTAGGATGAATGTGGCGTGATCTTGTAGTCTAATTACTGACTAAGGCAGACATGTTCCATGAGGCTGAGACAGAGTCCAAACCACTGCCTCTGAATTACGACCTGTTCTAATTAGTATTCAATAGTGCAGACGTTAATCCACACAAGAGAACACTACACCCACCGATCATCGCTCACAACTATCCATAATTCGTGACCTCCAAGTAGCTGGGTTACGGGACACGCCATGGTCCCAGCCTTTCAGGACCTATTTGGGTAATTTATTTAGGCCTAATATATTAAAATATTAATTTATTAAAATTAATCAAAATCGGTTGGCATGTGGCAGTGGTCAAAGGAATTTGCTTTTGCCATGAGACCAGTGTCTTTTTTTATATAATGAGGACTTACAGCACCCACATGAGAGCTATTACCTCAGAAAATTATGACATAGTTTATGACTGATTTGCAGAGGGCAAAAATACACAGACCTCTAGTAATTTTATGGTATTACACCAACCAGTCTGCGAAAAAGGTATTTAATATAGACCAAATCAGTCCCAAACATACACTAACCATAGACGAATGTCATGATAAAATGAATGAGACAGGTAGAAACCTAACCTCACAATGAATTGCAACTTGACTTCCTCCAACTTGCTATTACTACCGTTATAATGCTGTGTTATTACAGAGTTATTACTTCATCACGGGGGTCTGATGACCGCACACCACTCTGTACTGGGCTGCTCAGGAACTCATCAGATCTACTCCATTGACATGTTACGTTCTGATATTATACACGTTCTGCTATCTAGGTTGTAAGTGAGAAAGTGACTATGACTGTGTAAAAAAATAACATCCTCCTTAAGGAGTTGAAACCCAATAAGCCCGCTCTGATAAAAAGTACATAATTTATTTTTTTGCTATAGGTCCATATCTATAGAAGCTTCTTCCTACCATCAAAAGAGTCGATTGAATTAGTTGTTTGTAATACACAGGGTGTCTAGCAAGTCATCATAAGTAAATTTCCTGATTTTTCCCTAACTTTTTCATATTAGATGCAGCATTTTCCCTGATTAAAAAACGTGTATAACTATCGGCTTAATTTAAAATACAATATAGAGAAACCATTAAAAATAAACACAAAACCATTATCTATTCAATGAACTCATTCACACACAAAATCAAATTGTTAAATTAAAATGTACAAATAAACAGAATCATATTAATTGGAGAGCGAACTAGAAAAATACCCAGCATACGTCGACAATCACTATTCATTCACTGATGAGCCAAACTGGCTCGCTGATGAGTAGAAAGAAGAAAGAATGGCGGACACCATCTGTACAACTAAACTCATCAACTAAATTTGTAAGTTCTGAATCCTTTACAAAATAGCGATTTCCTTGGCCATTTTCCTGACCAATGTAGATATTTCCTGACTTTTCCATACAGTTTTAAATTCTCTGACTTTTACCTGTTTTCCCTATATTCCCTGTTGCTAGACACCCTGAATACAATTGTATCTTGAATAAAATTAACCTTTTTATAATTATATTTATATTTTTGAATGTTTTAACAAATATATCACAGCAAAAAACCAGACTTGTGCCGAGGATTTATACGTAATAGAACATTCCGTTTGCGAGTCATTAACTACATTGCTTTCAAATGATCTACAGATGATGGATAATTAACTGTTTATTCAACTGTAAATCAAGTTAATTCCATGCAGGCCTCAATAGGTTGCCGTAACTGTTCTGGGTAACTGTAAATCAAGTTAATTCCATGCAGGCCTCAATAGGTTGCCGTAACTGTTCTGGGTAACTGTAAATCAAGTTAATTCCATGCAGGCCTCAATAGGTTGCCGTAACTGTTCTGGGTAACTGTAATTTTTTTAATTTTCATTATGATATTTCAGAAGCATTTTTCCAAATTGTTTACAGTCGTAAATAGTCAATTGTTGGCTTAACTTTTCTAACTCTAATTTCCAACTTGAATGTTTTATTTCTTCTTTGTCGGCCAGCATAGTTATTTTTTGTATAAATCTAACTTTTATAACTCTAATTTCCAACATGTTTTATTTCTTCTTTGTCGACCAGCATAGTATTTTTTGTATAAATCTAACTTTTCTAGCTATAATTTCCAACTAATGCCAAACAAATATTGTACAAATCCAAGAATTTAAATATTTACCTTATTTAAACTTTAACCGGCCCTATTTAGATTAGATTAGATTACCATTTGAAATCGCAACCTACCAAGATAGGTATTTTAAGCCAAGTATAAATGAGAGATGAGCGTATGATGATTGTGGCGCGATATTGTAGTCTTGTTACTAGATTAATCTAGTCAGCTGACAGATTGAGACTAGTCAATGGCATATCCAAGAGACCTACAGTTTAACGTGGAGTCCAAACCACTGCCTCTGAATTACTAACTGGTCTTATTATGAGGATGGTCTTTGCGGATTAACATAATATTCAATAGTGCGGACGTTAATCCACACAAGAGAACACTACATCCACCGACCATCGCTCACAACTATCCACAATTCCTGTCTTCCAAGTAGCTGGATTATAGGACACACATCGATCCCAGTCTGTATCTAAGACTGAAAAACAAATTAAATTACTATATTTATTGCTAAAAATTCAAAGATATAATCTCAACTACCGGTACAAAGTGGTTTATTTAAATTTTTTTAGAAAATAGAATCCATCTCTCAACTGGACTAATAACACTTAATATGTAGTTTTACCCGAATAAGACAAGAATTAATTGTTGTATCACTATTTTGAATTAATTAATTAATTTCCTACCCAACATTTACATAATTGGAGTAACTCACAGTTAATATTCGTAACTGTATAAAATTACGGTTGACCATATGTTTACAACGTTCTGGGCCACCCTTCCCTGACTTCCGCTTTGTATCAGCTCCACACTTCCGACTCTCCGACCCTCCCTGTACAGTCTACACGCGACCGGCGACCGCGACCACACCTCTCACGGTACAAAGGTGAACTACACATACAAGCTTGCGTTTGAATAGCGGAGATCAATTGAAAACTAAACATATTACAATAGACTATAGCTCATCCGGACTAAAGAGGCGGACGTCAGGTCCGGATAAGGAAAAATCCGGAATATCGGGAGACGAGCAAATATTCGCAAATATTGCCGTTACGGCGAGCGTTTTCGTCAAAACACGCGTTAATACAAACGGGAGCGTCTAAAACAAGTTAAAACTCATCGTAATAAATTACAGTCGGCTACTGTACTGTATTGATAATAATGTAGCCTATTGCGGGAACTGTAAAAAATAAAGCAATGCACCATACTGTAAGTATGAATTATTTAGAGTACAGTACAGCAATGAATAAATAACGCAGGAATAAATTAATGACGATAATTATTTTTATATTATTATACAGGGTGTCCATGAAAAACGTTTCAGGACTTCGGTGCGTGATTGGGTACATTGAAAGGAAGAAAAAAGTTCCAATGGAGGTATGGCCTAAAACGCTTATTTTCTCAGATATCCGCCATTTTGTATTTTTCACAAAATATTTTTTATATCAAACCTTTTTTAACGGATTATTTTAAAATTTGGTATGTGTACTAGTTTAGATTAGTATTATTAAAAAAATAACTAGCATGATCCAAGCTCAAAATCCAAAATGGCGGTCATTTAAAATTTTACCATTGACAAAGTATTTTAGTTTAAAAAATTTAAATACCTCGATTGGAACTTTTTTCTTCCTCTTAATATACCTTACATACCTTCCTTATATATACCTAAAATACCTTTCCTAATATACCTTCCTTTTAATCACTCGCAGAAGTCCTGAAACGTTTTTCCTGGACACCCTGTATATTATAATTTTATATTAATATTAATTAATAATAACAATGAAATTCACGACATGGACATTAAGCTGTTTTATGGCAGCAATAAATGAACGGTACAGTACTAGATACAGTACAATAAAAGAAATTGATTTTAAATAAAGTAAACGCAAAAAAGTGAAAACTTTAGTTACATACATACTTTCAGGAAGTTAACTGTCAAAAACAAAAAGTTACGTTATAGTTATAGTTAAACGTTACAAACTGGACGTAAATAACAAATAACTTTGGGCAGTTATTACTCAATAAAAAAACAAAAACTGTAAAGTATTTTAAAACATAACTTACAGTTCAGTACGACTTATGTTTTGAAAAAGTCTTTGATCGTGGCTTGCTTTACCAGATGCTTGCTTAGCTCGTTGTTTTATCGATCCGGCCTAGCAGGAGTCCGGACAAGGCAGATCCGGATGAGCGAGAGTCTACTGTACCAAATTTGACGGACGAAAAAAATTATTCCTACACATTGATTTACGTTAAGGAACATTTTGATATTCTTCGTTATACGTATACCACTTTTTAAATATTGGTTTAATTGTTTTCTTGTGTTAACAGAACCAGTGGTATGATTTTCTGGTTGTTACATACTGTATAAAAATGATATTAAGGATATAAAAATATTAATAACCGAGACCTAGCTTAAGTCCGCAGATCACTGTTGTTCAGGGACCAATTTACGTTGCGTAACATCATAATACACGCGATAAGCCGACAATATACATACAGCCATCTACGGAGTTTAGTTATGTTGGGTTTTGATGTTTGTATATGGTTAATACTGTCAATAACCTCTAGATAACCACTGGTTTTCAGTTAAAATTATATTTTTGCTTTATTCAACATCTGTGTGTTTTTTTTCTAAAATTACTTCCACTATCAGTTGTGCTATTTCGGATATTTATGAGTGGAATTGGCTTAAAAATGAACTTAAATACACGACCTTTCCAATTATTATGTTTGTCAACACCAGAAACCCATTAAACAGGGTATTTAAACAGACGTATACGTATGACGGAAAAGATTCGAATTTCTTATCTAATTGGGAAAAACTCGAGCAAATTACCACTGGAATGCATTGAAAATTTAAATTGAAAAATAATTCAGTTAGAATTTTAAAGTACAGTAAATATGCGTGTTGTTGCAACGCGGCTGGTGGCGCCCCGCGCTGTCACGGACAGTTTCTGCTTTCTCGCGCTTTCTCCGTCAGAGGTTAAAGAATGTTACAATGATCGTAACCATAGCTCATACTCCAGGCGTGCTAAAGTAAAATACCCCCGTCGCAGCAGACCTGCGTACTCCAAATCAATAATATACATGACAAGTTTTATCAGTATCTGTCGATAAATATGAAAGTTGCAATTTGCCTATTCTCCATAAGATTGACATGAGACAGAATATGCAGGTTTGCTGCTGTGAGGAACATTGAATGTAGGCATTTTTAGCATAAACTATTGTTACTTTGACCATTTATACAAAGTTTCATAAACAGCTGTCCATAAAGGAGTTTGTCTATTCTCCATATGATTAACATGGGAAAAGATTATGCAAGTTAGCTGCCATGATACACACTAACGATGATTTTTAAGCATTTGAACCATAAGATCTCAACCACATGAAGGTAAATACCAAGTTTAATCCAAAAATATTGATTTATAAGAAAAAGTATGAATTTTTCTTTATCCTCCATTGCAGCCCCAAAATACAACGTACTGTGTTCAGATTTTTTAATATCTCGGTAACCGTTGGAGATAGAGGAAAACTTTAAGGAACTAAATTGTGTAGTTTTTTAAGCTGATTCTAATGGCGAAAGATAAAATTCTAAAAATGTTAAATTACATGTGAAAAACGAAAAAAAAACATTTTTTGAGTACAATATCCCCCCAAACTACTCGTTCCCGTTGACCGATATGCCTGTTTTACGAACTCGTCCGAGCAAATGTAGGAATACACGTCTCTACCAAATTTGGTCTCGATCGGACCATTTTTACGAGAATTATCGTGTTCACAGACACATGTATATACATATATATAAATTTTAACGACTATTGTTTTTGGTCTCTGGCCACCTAAGACGAAAAAATAACATGGTCCCGGGCTTAAGTCTTCCCATGAGACCTACGGTAATAGCTTCTTCCCTATGGGAAATTCGCTAAAAAGGTTCATGATTTGAAGGGAAATACAGAAAAGAACATAGTACTCACGCTGTTATGAAACATTATCATAATATTGAAAAACAATTAATTAAAAATAGTCGAAAAAGTTATCTTTTTACTTGTAGGCCCAACTCAAATTTTTTATGGAAGTGGGGTTGACCAATAAGAGTAAAACTGTTTATCAAATGCAGTTTATGATATTTAAATTTTTATTGCGGACATTTTCCATCACGATTTAAAGTAAAAACTAAGTTTCACGACGTTTCGGGATCTGGAATCTGATCACGTCCTCAGGCAAGCTACTATCTAAAACATAACACAATTAGTTGTGATCCCGAAACGTCGTGAAACTTTGTTGTTACTTAAAATCTTGATGGAAAAAATCCGCAATAAATATCTAAATAACATAAATCCACCATCACCAATAATGAATTTCAAGTAAGATATCCAGTTTACTGGACGTCGCTACCGGAATTAATTCGATAGCAACTGGATTATTCATAACATATGCAACGTTTTGTTCTCTAAAATAGCCATATTATTTCTCCGAAGCTAGTTTAGGCTATAAGGTACACCGTAGACTAAAGGCCATATAAATAATTCTAAATACAATAAAATGTTAAACTATGAAATATGCCAAATAAGAAAAAGCCGATCGATGAGACAATCCATTAAAGCTTACTCATTTACTGAGTCGCCGATACCATAAATAGAATAGCTGAAATGAGACGGAGCTCGATAAAAATGAAAATAACATCTGTTATCGAGTAGAGCTCGCGACGCGACCTTGGCGGGTCAAAGCTGTCGCTGCCTACGTCACGCGCACATCTGCTACACATGCACCGTTGTTTCCGCTTAAATTCGTTCACATTTGGAAAACCAGATGAATCAACTAGACATCGAGAGGGCCAGGCAACTGAGCCACGAGCTGTTATTAATTCGCCTGATCGAGTGGTCAATATTACGAATTGTGGATAATTGTGAGCGCACTGTGGAGGCTCTCCACGTTGTGCGTGAACATAATCTGTACCCCACCATGATGTCAGTCAAAAGTTTGAGTAATTTGGGCTCGAGGGCTAGTTGAAGACCCCAGAATTTCAATAAATCAAGGGCCTGGCAGAGTGGAGGCTCTCCACGTTGTGCGTGAACATAATCTGTACCCCACCAGGATGTCAGTCAAAAGTTTGAGTAATTTGGGCTCGAGGGCTAGTTGAAGACCCCAGAATTTCAATAAATCAAGGGCCTGGCAGAGTGGAGGCTCTCCACGTTGTGCGTGAACATAATCTGTTCCTCATCAGGATGATAGTTAAAAGTTTGAGTAATTTGGGGTCGTGGGCTAGTTGAAGACCTCAAAATTTTAAGGTCAAGTGCCTGGCAAATTGGAGGCTCTCCACTTTGTGCGTGAACATAATCTGTTGCTGATCAGGATGAAAGTTAAAAGATTGGGTAATTTGGGCTCAAGGGCTAGCTGAAGACCCCAAAATTACAATAAGTCAAGGGCCTTGCAGAGTGGAGGCTCTCCACGTTGTGCGTGAACATAATCTGTTGCTGATCAGTATGATAGTTAAAAGTTTGAGTACTTCGGGCTCATGGGCTTGCTGAAGACCTCAAAATTTTAAGGTCAAGTGCCTGGCAGGGCGGAGGCTCTCCACGTTGTATGGTAAGCTGGCTGAACCCGTCCGCAACCATCTACCTAACCATTGATTTATATCTCACTTGTGTTACCTTGCCGTACGGGAGACTGCATGGGAACATGGGAGTGATAATTTTCTTTCAGAAGTAAGCAAATTACAAATTTCCGTAAAACCTTACTTGACGTGTATCTGCAGAAAATTTATTTTAGGGTTGGAACTAGATCCCGGTCTCCCAATCAACAAACACAAAGACTGGCTTACCGTTGTTCCGCAGATCGAGATTATGGTCCAGGTTGGAGGACATGGCCAGTTGTTTCCGTTTATGGTTGCACAGCTTGGTCAGATCACCCACACTAGTAGGCCACGGCCTGGTCGCCACCTGAAACCAACATTTCAGTCATCAGAAACAGCAAAAACTCCTTCATCTTCTCACCTCTTGAGTCTACCATAACATTTTACCCAATAAACCACAAATTTGTCCAACGAATAAAATTCATATGCATCTAGTATAAGAAAATATTAAATAAGGTAAATCCAAGTTCATTTAAAGCCGAAAAACAAATTTAAAAACTTACTTAGTTTTTCAAAAGCAAATGTCTGTATGTGTGCGAAGATTTTTTTACACAAAAAGCCAAGATATAAAAGTTCTGTCAAAATTACTTTCCTGCGTGGAAATGTGGTTTCTAAACAATTGTTTTTTTAAGTTGTGAAATAGGTTCTGGAAAACGGGGAAAAATTGACAAGTACAAGTTAATAAATAAATGAAATACTGAGCTTTGGAAAACAGTAATAACGTATTACTTTATTTATTTGGTAACATTTTCCGTCCACAGGGATATCAACAAACCTCAAATTATATAACATATTTCTTTACACGAAAATGATAATACACTCGTCACCTTTTAAATGCTATCAACTGCTATTAATTGGAGTCAAATAAATCATGTGGCAAAATTATGTACGCCAAGAAGGTTTTGTGATCTTAGGGCATCCGAGCTATACAATCTCGCCGCACGGAAATTTTCGTTAAAATTACTGACCTTTTGACTGATTTGTCAATGCTACAAGGTTAGTTTGTAAAACTAAAAGTGAAAGAATCCCCCCTTACTAACGGTAACAATATTATAACCCATTGAATTCGTTTTAAATGTGTTTTATAAGTTTTAATAAGTCGAGTGGACACAATTTGGGGTTAAAGTTTAAGCTTAACAACAGTTTCACGATCTGTTAGTAACCACGATTTCGTTAATTTATTGGGAAATAAATTGTTTGTAGCAGTAATATAGAACAAAATTTCTTCCTATGACACTAATGAATAAAGAAAGCAATCGCAAAAATGCTTGTAGCTTCGGTTGTATTGAGAAGGAGAAAAGAACATGACTTACATGTAACATGCATTTACATAACTGATTCTGCGACCAGCTTAGATAAAACATAAAATATCCCATACAAAATACGAAAGTAATTGAAATCCGCTATCCATTGTTAGCTAGAGAATCCGAGCCATATTTCTTGGCGGCACGAGGATCGTGAAAGAGTGACCTTTGATCTGGCTGGCTTTCTCCATTATCCGTCATAACAGACCTGACCCCTGGCCACTTATAGCCGCGCTCCTCCACCTCGTAAATCAACTTGCAGGCGCATCTCCCTGTATATGACTACTGTTGCACAAATATGCACGGTCAAGCATCATGAGAGAGTGACCTTTGATCTGGCTGGCTTTCTCCATTATCCGTCATAACAGACCTGACCCCTGGCCACTTATACCCGCGCTCCTCCACCTCGTAAATCAACTTGCAGGCGCATCTCCCTGTATATGACTACTGTTGCACAAATATGCACTGTCAAGCATCATGAGAGAGTGACCTTTGATCTGGCTGGCTTTCTCCATTATCCGTCATAACAGACCTGACCCCTGGCCACTTATACCCGCGCTCCTCCACCTCGTAAATCAACTTGCAGGCGCATCTCCCTGTATATGACTACTGTTGCACAAATATGCACGGTCAAGCATCATGAGAGAGTGACCTTTGATCTGGCTGGCTTTCTCCATTATCCGTCATAACAGACCTGACCCCTGGCCACTTATAGCCGCTCCTCCACCTCGTAAATCAACTTGCAGGCGCATCTCCCTGTATATGACTACTGTTGCACAAATATGCACGGTCAAGCATCATGAGAGAGTGACCTTTGATCTGGCTGGCTTTCTCCATTATCCGTCATAACAGACCTGACCCCTGGCCACTTATAGCCGCGCTCCTCCACCTCGTAAATCAACTTGCAGGCGCATCTCCCTGTATATGACTACTGTTGCACAAATATGCACGGTCAAGCATCATGAGAGAGTGACCTTTGATCTGGCTGGCTTTCTCCATTATCCGTCATAACAGACCTGACCCCTGGCCACTTATAGCCGCGCTCCTCCACCTCGTAAATCAACTTGCAGGCGCATCTCCCTGTATATGACTACTGTTGCACAAATATGCACGGTCAAGCATCATGAGAGAGTGACCTTTGATCTGGCTGGCTTTCTCCATTATCCGTCATAACAGACCTGACCCCTGGCCACTTATACCCGCGCTCCTCCACCTCGTAAATCAACTTGCAGGCGCATCTCCCTGTATATGACTACTGTTGCACAAATATGCACGGTCAAGCATCATGAGAGAGTGACCTTTGATCTGGCTGGCTTTCTCCATTATCCGTCATAACAGACCTGACCCCTGGCCACTTATACCCGCGCTCCTCCACCTCGTAAATCAACTTGCAGGCGCATCTCCCTGTATATGACTACTGTTGCACAAATATGCACGGTCAAGCATCATGAGAGAGTGACCTTTGATCTGGCTGGCTTTCTCCATTATCCGTCATAACAGACCTGACCCCTGGCCACTTATACCCGCGCTCCTCCACCTCGTAAATCAACTTGCAGGCGCATCTCCCTGTATATGACTACTGTTGCACAAATATGCACGGTCAAGCATCATGAGAGAGTGACCTTTGATCTGGTTGGCTTTCTCCATTATCCGGGTGATATTTTCTCCTTCGTTTGAAATTACTGACCACTAATTTCAATGTAGATCTATGTTATCTGCTATGTTTATCGTTTTTACAAAAGGTAAAGGTAAGGCGCTTTAAAATCCAATGTGAACTTACATCCGAGAGAAATATTTAAGGAAGTACAAATCAACCACAACTGGTTGAAATCTACTTAAATGTAGGGTCAACAATCCGACGTACCGTAGCCGATTCTTCACTGGGGTATTTATATTCGCGTTTAAGTCTAAATAAAAAAATACTGTAAGAAGAATACATAACAGAGTTTAAATTTGACACGAACATAGTGGTTTGTACCTAGCCTGATATTGAACGTTCGTTATACTGCTGGAGAATATAATTTTTTGATACAAAATAACTTTAAAAAAGCTTAATGCGAGCTGAAATGAATATAATGGCATAGTAACTACATAAATAAAATGAAAAATATTTTTAAAAAACAGTTAACAAATTAAAAATAAGTGTAAAGTATCAATAGTGAGTGGGGAGTGGAGTCAGTCAGTCACCGTGTCACACATTATACATTAGGCAAATAATCACTTTATAAAATTTCCCCAATTTTTTATCATGGATTTGTTTTCTGTTTAGTGTTATAAGAATGGTTCTTGACAGATGAGACTAAAAAAGTAACATCTTAAACACTGAACTCAATTATGTGCATAATACCAAAAACACACAGTACAATATACAATGTTATATTGTACCGTGTGTTCAACTTTTCACGACTCTACTTTCACTAAACACGTGTGACTTTAACAACATTTTGAGAGAGACACGTAGTAGTCATGAGCATAAACCTGTCTATAAAAGGTCAGCCAGCATTACAGCATTACGCGATATCACAGGCACATGCAAATGATTTACGGACGATAATGACGGGCCATACCTCAGCTCTCGATTAGGCTTCCAAAATAATAGCGAATAATCTTTCAAGCTTGCTCGTTCAAGGTCTGAGTAGGTTTGCAAGACAAACGGAGCTGCGTAGGAAGTGAAAGGACCAGAAGATTAGTAGTTGGTAGATTACAACCGTAATAAATAAACGGAATTCATTATTTCACGAAAATATAAACGATCATCATCAAAATACCCCCCTCGCAGCAGACCTGCGTACTCAGCGAATTTCCGAATCAAAAATATGGCAATAATAATACAAGCATGTGACAAGATTGATCAATCAATATCTGTTGATAAATTAGAGTACATTGCAAAGACCATCCTCATAATTAGACCCATTCGTAGTTCAGAGGTCGTGGTTCGGATTCCACGTTAAACTGTTAGTTGCCATCGGCTGTTGGGCTATTAGTTAACAGTCCTGTCTAAGGAACATGTCAGCCTTAGTCAGTAACAAGACTACAAGATCGCGCCACAATCATCCTACATTCATTCCTCATTCATACTTGGCTTAAAATACCTACCTGGGTAGGTCGCCATTTCAGTTAAAAAGTATAAAGTATAAAAGTATTCTCCGTAACATTAACAAGGGAAGGGTATGCAGGTTTGCTGCTGTGAGGAACATTGAATGTAGGCATTTCTAGCATAAACCATTTTTATTTCGACAATTTATATAAAGTTTCATCAACATCTGTCCATAAATAAAGGAGTATGACTATTTCCTATGATTAACATGGGGAAAGAGTATGCAGGTTAGCTGCCATGATAAACACATAAACTATGATATTTAAGCATTTGAAGCATAAGATCTCAACCACATAAATGTAAATACCAAGTTTAATCCAAAAATATTGATTGATAAGTGAAATACTAATTTTTCTTTATCCCCCATAATATTGACTTTAAAGCCCCAAAATACAATGTACTCTGTTTAGGTTTTTTGATATCTTGGTAACAGTTGGAGATAGAGAAAAACTTTAAGGAACAACATTGTGTAGTTTTTAAGCTGATTTAAGCTGAAGCTAACGGTGGAATATAAAATTAGAATTTTTTTAAATTGCATATGAAAAACGCAAAAAACCCAATTTTTTTTGTACAACCCCCCACCCGGAAAACTACCCGTTCCGTTTGACCGATATGTCTGGTTTACGAACTCCTTCGAGCAAACGTAGGAATACACGTCTGTACCAAATTTGGTCTCGATCGGACCATTTTTACGAGAGTTATCGTGTTCACATACACGCACGCACACGAACACACACACATATATATGAATACATTTTAACGACTATTGGTTTTGGCCTCTGGGCACCTCAAGACGAAAAATGACGTGGTACCGGGCTTAATTATTTGCTAAAAAAAATTGGCATATCATTACTGGTAATAGTAAGTCACCTTTTTTGTATATGGCGATCGGATGTCACTTGTGGGGGGAAGGCCCATTGGGGAGTAAGTTATGTAAACTAATACTAATTAACTAAGCTGAGAATTCGTTTTTGTTTAACCCTCCAACGGTTCACTATTGGACCCCTTGGGGTTCACCCTTTTAGGCACTTCTGCGGACTTTTATTAAAAAATTCCCATTATATACTAAAAATACAGTAAACTATAACATATTATACACCATTTTAATCTACATTAAATTATCTGTAAGAAAATAATAATATGTTTTATCTTTATTTTGGTTTTGATGGGAGTATCCACTTGATATTGATAAAAGAATTTCAAACAATTTCTCAAAGTTCGCTCCCCCACAAAGCACAGAAAATAAAAACCAGTCATAAATTGAATATAGCAAAGTTTTTCAAAATTTCATAAGGAAAATAAAAATATATAGTTTTACACACTTAAGTCACTGCTATCCATTTTAAAATTGTGAAATTAACTTCAGAACAATATACAAACGCGACGAGAACGTGTAACACAACCATTGTAAACAAAGCGATATAACCGCGCAACAGAAGACAGATAATTTAACTCTCACAGAACTCTTGACTCATAAGCCACACAAGACAGACATCGGCGGAAAGCGTATAATCTGTAGAGTACAACGATACTATATTCAATGTAGATTTAACAGTAAATGTATTCGCAACATTGTTTTTGGTAAAAGCTTGCCTGACCGTAAACCTTCGACGACTGGGTGGTGGCGTCGATTAATCGACGGTAAACCTTTGAGGGTTAATTTGAGGTTAAAATTTTTTTATTATAAAGTATCTTTCTTCCTAACACAGAATCCTACAACACCCCCCCCCCCATACAAAGGACGGGCATGCTGCGAGTTTACTATAAAATCCTTATCAAATTGTATTATAAATCCATATAAATTCACATTTTATAGATGGTTGAATAAGGCAGGCAACACGTGGAGGCAAGAGACCTGTCACCTCGACCGGGCAAGTAAAATGACTCATATTGGTGAGGAAAAACAATGAGTCACTCCGCGACAACAGGGCGCCGGGCGCTCCACCATCGAATAAACCCATACCACGTCCGTTCTGAATTAGAGTACAGTATTTGTAATAAGTTATAAGACATGTTTAAGAATCTGGGATACACGATGACTTCTTGAATTATCGCCCAATGTCGATACTGTATTATCTTCTGTGTATTGAATAATGGAGGAACGCATATTTGCAAATAAACAAATTAGCTACTTCAAGAATAAAATGTTACATAAAAATAGTAATACGACCATAAAATACAAAAATTACGTAAGAAATTTGTTAAAAATGATCTTCTGTTATATATTTTTCTGATAATTTCAGTGGTGAAACACTATTTAGGGTTTTTCATCTCAGAGGATAAATGCATTTTAATAAAATATTTTATATAAAAAATAATTTAAAAAATAACAAATGTAGAACCTATCCTACGAGCAATACATTTCCCTAGTTACCATTACAGAGTTACCCAAAACATTACTGATGCGCCAAAGGATCAGTGGTACAATAGAAATAACGGTTGATTGTATCAGGAAGAGAGAAGCACAAAACTGGTCAAAGTATAGGCGGAGCGAGAGAGAAAGAGAAAAGGTAGTAAAATGTACTTGGATATACCATGGACGATTATGCATTCGCGATATTAGAAGACATTACTGAAAATCTTCCGCTCAAGTTTTTGGAAAAGAAGATATGTAACCTCTACATAAAATTTATTTTTTTTAAATCCGGGTCTATGTAGTATCAAGATCTGATAAATCTGATGACATAACGCTAAAGCTATGACATTAACATATACGAGGATCAGGAAGATATTTCGTGATTCATATGAATAATCTACGTCAATTTTAAATGTAAAAGATCACCATACCGTTTCTATACTTTTTTTAAATAAAAAAATGGTTTTGGGGGTCGTGCGAAGAAGAAGCCTCGAGTAAAAACGTGTGCGCCAGCGGTTCTGACCTTTCCTGGTTGTCATCTGGGCCCCACTTGTGTGCGGCTGTTCACTCATGACGCACAATGTTTAGTGCACCGCACCTAGCACAACCATTCAGCAATCACCAGTAAATCTCACCTTTCCGCAATAGAAAACTACCTAATCACCTCTTGTGTCGTGGTACTCATGTTCAGTACACATTGTTGACAATTCATTACTGAATCGTCGCCACGTACGTACTGACTGATTTTATTGTATTTAAATGTTTAAAATATTAATTTTACTTCATGGAAATATTTAAAGGTTCGCCAATATAAATGCGATGGTTACACTTTACTAAGCGTCGTATAATAACATTCTATTCTTCAAAAGCTAAAAAAATATCAACCTTTTTAAACCAAGTGGTCTGCCAGTAAAGACCATAAGATTTAGTCCATAATCTTTTGCCTTTTAGCCATACTTCGGTAAAATAATAATTTATAAAATCAATAATCAAATTCAATTAATTAAAATTCCGCTATCCACCAGACAGCAGTAATAACGGTGGCAGGTGGCACCGGGCAGCGGGCGATCACCTGACATTTGATCAACTTGCCTTCTCCTAAACCTTGGCATTTACACTGGCGACACTGTTCATTTAGCGCCGAAATGTCACACACGTAAGAGGAGCCTAAAAGACTTTCTACGTTAACGAGAGATCAGATGTCGGTAGTTACAGGATACAGGATTACCATAGAGATATTCTAATAAATAGTTACTCACTCTATGGCGCGAGGTGAGGGAAGTGTTCTGGATAATTTTAGACCTCGGTTTTCATTCTATTTTAAGTACGTTCCCTGTTTTACACACATAAATTAACAATACTTTCATATTTTGGGGGTTATTTTCTAAATATCCTGATCAAAACATGTACAGTATAACCTTACTAGTTCGGACCTCGATACATAATACATACCTCGAAAACCTCTACAATTCGTAGAATTATTCTCCTCCCTTGAGAAATTACACTAGGAACATGTAAATATACCTACACAAATTTTGTTCCACAGATCTACATAACAGTAGCATGCCTTCTAGAGACAGGAAATGGAAAGATGCTAAATTCGTTTCAAACAAAATACCATATCAATAAAAGTGTACATTGTAAAAAAATAATATAAAGCAATTTTGTGGCTGGTAAAACATTACATGCCTGTAGAAATGTAGAGGCAGGTTAAGTTTTTCTCTATAATAGTACAAACGGATTGTATTTTATGTAGCCATGACGTAAAAGTTTTCGTCGAGTGGATGTCCATAAAAAACTGGGAAACATAAATGATACAAACTTGTGTATTATTGAAATATTAAAAAATGTCGATAAGTTGGGCGACGGCTGGTCCACGAGACAGATGCTGATGTACATTGTACAGTACTGATGCTCATGGTCCACTGTCCACTGCGACGCGCCGAATATCTACACCTAGGTATAAAGACAGCTGACTCTACCAATCAAATTTTGTCACAGATTAGCGGCTGATATAAAAAAACCACTCAAACAATATCTAAATTAGTACATTCTATTAAACAGTATGATGTTGACACAATAACACAATGCACTATCTCAGAACATGTATGATGACATTAATCACATGTTGCACTATCTCAGCTGAACGTGTTGATGATGTTTTTGTAGCCGGGACACACAGTTAGTGGTCACATGGAACTACCTCAGAAATGTGAATGATGTTTGTACACACACCATGAGGTCACATGATTATTCAGCTGAACATGTGGATGAGTTGTTGTAGCCGACAGTTAGATCACATGGATCGCACTACTCAGCTGAACATGTATGTGTTTGTAGTACACACCAGAGGTCACATGGATCACTACCTCAGCTGAACATGTGGATGATGTTGCTTGTAGCCGGGCCACACAGCTTAGTGGTCACATGGAGCGCACTATCTCAGCTAAACATGTGAATGATGTTTGTAGCCGGGACACACCACTTAGAGGTCAAATGTAGTGCACTATTTCAGCTGAACATGTGGATGATGTTGCTTGTAGCCGGGCCACACCGCTTAGTGGTCACATGGACCGCACTACCTCAGCTGAACATGTGGATGAAGTTGTTTGTAGCCGGGCCACACCACGTAGAGGACACATGGATCGCACTACCTCAGCTGAACATGTGTATGATGTTGCTTGTAGCCGGGACACACAGCTTAGTGGTCACATGGACCGCACTACCTCAGCTGAACATGTGGATGAAGTTGTTTGTAGCCGGGCCACACCACGTAGAGGACACATGGATCGCACTACCTCAGCTGAACATGTGGATGAAGTTGTTTGTAGCCGGGCCACACCACGTAGAGGTCACATGGATCGCACTACCTCAGCTGAACATGTGGATGAAGTTGTTTGTAGCCGGGCCACACCACGTAGAGGTCACATGGATCGCACTACCTCAGCTGAACATGTGGATGAAGTTGTTTGTAGCCGGGCCACACCACGTAGAGGTCACATGGATCGCACTACCTCAGCTGAACATGTGGATGAAGTTGTTTGTAGCCGGGCCACACCACGTAGAGGTCACATGGATCGCACTACCTCAGCTGAACATGTGGATGAAGTTGTTTGTAGCCGGGCCACACCACGTAGAGGTCACATGGATCGCACTACCTCAGCTGAACATGTGGATGAAGTTGTTTGTAGCCGGGCCACACCACGTAGAGGTCACATGGATCGCACTACCTCAGCTGAACATGTGGATGAAGTTGTTTGTAGCCGGGCCACACCACGTAGAGGTCACATGGATCGCACTACCTCAGCTACATGTGGATGAAGTTGTTTGTAGCCGGGCCACACAACGTAGAGGTCACATGGGTCGCACTACCTCAGCTGAACATGTGGATAAAGTTGTTTGTAGCCGGGCCACACCACGTAGAGGTCACATGGATCGCACTACCTCAGCTGAACATGTGGATAAAGTTGTTTGTAGCCGGGCCACACCACGTAGAGGTCACATGGATCGCACTACCTCAGCTGAACATGTGGATGAAGTTGTTTGTAGCCGGGCCACACCACGTAGAGGTCACATGGATCGCACTACCTCAGCTGAACATGTGGATAAAGTTGTTTGTAGCCGGGCCACACCACGTAGAGGTCACATGGATCGCACTACCTCAGCTACATGTGGATGAAGTTGTTTGTAGCCGGGCCACACCACGTAGAGGTCACATGGATCGCACTACCTCAGCTGAACATGTGGATAAAGTTGTTTGTAGCCGGGCCACACCACGTAGAGGTCACATGGATCGCACTACCTCAGCTGAACATGTGGATAAAGTTGTTTGTAGCCGGGCCACACCACGTAGAGGTCACATGGATCGCACTACCTCAGCTGAACATGTGGATAAAGTTGTTTGTAGCCGGGCCACACCACGTAGAGGCCACATGGATCGCACCTCCTCAACTGATCATGAGGATAATGTTGCTTGTAGTCGGCCCCTATATGCAGTTTAAACGAATGGTGCTTTTGGTATCTGGAAACCCCAAAGCGATAAAAATTGGTGCCGTGTCTTATCACATCGACAGCGGTAATAGGCTCATTTCCTATTGGAAATTCAATCAAACAGCTGTTCCAGGTTATCGTGATTGTGACTGGGTTTTTACGTAGTGTACTAAACCAAGAAAATCGTTAAATCGATCGCAGTCTCTGTAAATTTCAAAGAACAATATTAATTCGATGGATTAAGAACAAGGCTTGATTACAACTCGATTAAGTGGTCAAAACACTTCTTACCAGTTGAAAAAATATACTCTCATGCCTTTCAGTGGTTTTAAATAAACCGTGATTATGTTGGGGCGAAATTAAAATAGAATATTAATTCATCATACTCGTATGACGTAGAAGAGATTACTTGTCAGCATGTGAATGGGAAGAGCCATCAATAAACATCTACGATAAAGATATTTGCTGACGAGAAAACAAACAGAGACAACAGAGCAAACATGCACAGTGATTAAGCGTATTTCTGATTTCTCAGATTTGGGTTTTATTGCCCAGCTCTTTTGATTTTCCTTCCCTGCAAATGTGATTCGGCTACATTATCGAGTTATTATTTCAACTTCGTATATGACCATTATTTATCTATGTAAATTCTCCACTTCGATAAACTACTAATCATTTTT
Source organism: Nephotettix cincticeps (assembly GCA_023375725.1). Taxonomy (NCBI): domain Eukaryota; kingdom Metazoa; phylum Arthropoda; class Insecta; order Hemiptera; family Cicadellidae; genus Nephotettix; species Nephotettix cincticeps. The sequence continues at coordinate 16,266,400 of CM041784.1, forward strand.
TAAGGTACTGTACAAGATGGTTTTATTGACATTCACTAGTACAGTGACACTGCTCTAGGCTACTCATATCTGGTGCGGTGTTTTCGCTACATGCAATAACGTACAATAACATGTACTATATTTTAATGTTGAACAAGTATCCGGTAAAGACTAATAAACATTCGAACTTTCGGATAGACAATATAAAATGAGCTGAACTGAAATGAAAATTAAAACTGGAAGATGAAAACATTAGAGATACTTAGCAACACGGGACATCTTTGATCGAACGAACGTGTTGAAGCAGATGATAACCTATTGGAATGCAAGAACGTCATTGGTCGATCCAAAGGTACGGTAGAGTTATACTATTCGCCACCTACAGTATGTACATCACTAACCGATTAAGTCCAACAAGATATTATATTTTAAAATACAAAGCGTTTCGTCATTAATAGTCAGCCGACTATCAGATTGCGGTTTGTTATTATTTGAACAAAAATCTTTAAATGTTTATCTGCTATTTGTAACAAAGCTCATAATAACTCATTTGGCAACGGTATTTGCAGGAAAAAAACTACTTCATTTTGATCGCCAACCTTTCATTTAATATTTTGATATAACAGACTATTTCGTTATCACATTCTCAGATTCACCGCATCTACATAATATGAACAATAAGATATACAGTGTTGCCAAACGACATTCATTTGGTCTATTTCGGCGTTCCAGTGTTTGCATAACCAATAAATTTACAGAACATAATGTTTGTCCTTTTTCTTTTTAGAACTAATACCAATTCTAGTGTATGTATTCTATGTGTACGTTTTTCAGTTAATATGCTGTTTAAATCTGTGTAAAAACATCGTTTATTTTTTAATTGCTATAAATATTGCATCTTTCGGATAATCCGACCTATTTCCCGTTCCGACCATGGTCCCGGTCACGAAGGTGACGTATTAGAATGGTTCTACTGTACAATGAATTTTGTAGTTCATTAAATATTCCAGAGTAGTAGAACAATCAAATTAGAACAGAATGAGCTAACATAATAGCCGAAATACCAAAATGACACTGGCATTTAACGATATGCGTTACACATTTTAATTCATTGAATAATTGGTCAATTATTTTACGCAGATTTGACGTGTCCGAGCAACGAGGTAAGGAAGTAAGGAGCTGTGGAGATGCGAATGGTGACAGAGAGGTACAGTGCAGACTGCAGAGTGCAGTCCAGTTTCAGCTTGTACCGGAGGAGGGTTGATGTCAAGCGACAACCGCAACAGCCATAAAACACACATCACAAAGACGACCCCCAAACGCCCTTTACGATTCTATACTGTGAAAGTGACGAGGGTCACATGCAAAAACTAGAAGCTAAATAACTTGCCGAGGAAAGGACGGGACGGGAGCATTGCCTCACGTAGCGAGGGATTGCAGCGTGCGGATTGGAACAAGTTCTTTGGATTGTAACATTAAATATATTTTTTAAATCGACAGGTTAAAAGAAAAGAGCATATCAAGGGTTCATTATTTTCTGAACGATAACAGATGCATTTATAAGGTTTGGTACATCATCACCACACCTAAAAATATACCTTTGGAAAGTACTACTGTATCAGCTTCTGTCATATCATGGGAACGTTTCACTTTAAACGGGAATGCATATCACTTTAAAGGGCTCATCTACCTAATTTCAATGCCACAAACCGCAAAGGTTTGTGGCATTGAAACAAAATGGCAGCGGTTTCAAAATTGTAGGTTATGAGCCTAAAACCTCCGCCATTTTTTGGTTTGGATCGACCTTTTAGTTTGAGGATTGAGTTTCACGTAGTGTATTCAAATTAAGAAATACCTAATATTTTTTCCAAATTTGACTTATGCTGCTTCTTATGAATTTCCTGTTACTCCTTACGGGTTGATCTATTAGGAACTAATGGAAATTCTTAAGTTGCTGCATGAGTGTAATTTGGCATCAAATTGTAGCCTGTAAACGAAGCTCTAAATCTAAAGGTCAAAACCATACTCAGTCAGATACTGGCTGAGCTAGGGGAGCGACAAACGCAAGCATCTTGTGTCGCCCCGCAAGCTTGGAGAGTGTTGTGGTTATTTGTTGCGTTATTAATATAGTTTTCGTATTGTGCATGATAGACAAATATAGTATTATTAACAACATTATATAATAAATATCTGTAGCTTTAAACATTCAATTTTTAATGTAAATTATTAGGTAATCACTTGAAAACGGAAGGGGTTTCTCCATCTCCAGAAACGTTGGTTAGTTAAATACACAGACGCGTTGGAAAAGCCCAATAAAGATATTGAATAGTTATTGATTTATTTGTTGAAGGTTCCTCGCACAACTAACTAAATAGTTGCCAACTATTTAGATCCAAAATTTGACTTCCAGCATAAATCGCTAAGCTCATTGGGTACGTTGGTCAGTAAGCAGCCACTAGGGCTTCCAGGTAGTCCACACGATACCTGGACAACATAAAATGAGGTGTAAATCCATTTGGCCTAATACTACGGCGCGTCGCAGTCGTAAGCTGGAGGCAGGGACCAGCTGTTGACGCATGAAAGGCGTCACCGGAGCCCGTGACTTCCAAGAAAGGGCCGTCAAAAGAACATCCGAACCCTACTTCTCCGCCGGCGACTCTTTAAGAACAAAAGGATCAGGCCGCGGGAGGTCTTTGCCATTCACTGGTGCGCACTTCGATTGGGAGTGTAAATACTCAGGAGTCGTACCTTTCAAACTCAAAATGTAAGCGAAACTGACACCAGATCCGTTGGTACGAACTGCTGGGGTGATCGTGCACGAGGGGCTGGTAGGCCAACAATATACGAATACTATTTAAGAAGCATTTCCATTACAAACATATACATTCAGTTGAGATTCAAAATTGAATAGATAACATATTATATTAGCTGGCATAATTTTCAGAATCTCAGACCTCAATGTTTACGAAGGGACAAGACTGAAATATAATTGCAAAAAACAATTTTGAAGCATTCAGCTAACCTGCAATATAACACACTATTGCACGTGAGGATAACAATATTGCACACACTCATCAATAATCAGCTGGCGGGCTTATCCTAACCTACAATCCAATCAACCACAACGTGCCGAAATTGATAACAATAACCATGGGTGTTATGATATTGAATCAACTAATCAATAATCAGCTGACTTGACCAATTCTAATCTACAACCCAATCAACCACAACGTGCTAACATTGATAACAATAACCATGAGTGTTATGACATTGAATCAACTAATCAATTATCGGCTGACTGACCAACTCTAACCTACAACCCAATCAACCACAACGTGCTGACATTGATAACAATAACCATGAGTGTTATGATATTGAATCCACTAATCAATAATCAGCTGACTTGACCAACTCTAACCTACAATCCAATCAACCACAACGTGCTGACATTGATAACAATAACCATGAGTGTTATGATATTGAATCCACTAATCAATAATCAGCTGACTTGACCAACTCTAACCTACAATCCAATCAACCACAACGTGCTGACATTGATAACAATAACCATGAGTGTTATGATATTGAATCCACTAATCAATAATCAGCTGACTTGACCAATTCTAATCTACAATCCAATCAACCACAACGTGCTGACATTGCCATGAGTGTTATGATCTTGAATCAACTAATCAATTATCGGCTGACTGACCAACTCTAACCTACAACCCAATCAACCACAACGTGCTGACATTGATAACAATAACCATGAGTGTTATGATATTGAATCCACTAATCAATAATCAGCTGACTTGACCAACTCTAACCTACAATCCAATCAACCACAACGTGCTGACATTGATAACAATAACCATGAGTGTTATGATATTGAATCCACTAACCAATATCGCTGACTGACCAATCTAACTACAATCCAATCAAACATGAAATGTGTTATGATCTTGAATCAACTAATCAATTATCGGCTGACTGACCAACTCTAACCTACAACCCAATCAACCACAACGTGCTGACATTGATAACAATAACCATGAGTGTTATGATATTGAATCCACTAATCAACGATAATGCGCTGATAATAACAACAGTTAACAGAACGATATTTCACCCACTATCAATTGTAATTAGACAACTGGAATATACAAACATATCCTGATTAATCACAATTATATAAACCCGATACAGTTAATTACCTGTTAATTAATTACTTATAAAAGGTTGATTAGCGTTTAGACAGTTCCAAATCAAAACCACTGGCGTAGATTGAAGAAGTTTCTAAGGAATCGATCAGGCACCGGTGTAACTACGCCGCACAATCGAAAAACAAACACCAGTTGGATCAACTCGGTTTCCTCACAATACTTGAGCTATTATAAGAGTTGGTACTTATATATTATATACATTCTTAGCTAACGATGTTTTACTTTAAATGGAGTACTTCTAAACATTTCATTCAAAATTTAGAAATTTTGAATTTTTACTACTGAATCTTCAATCACAATAAGCTACAAGCCTGAAACTGAATTCCTTGACGTTAATTATTCTAGTTTCGAGCTTATTAAAATTCAGATAAAACCGGAGCTATCGTTTGCCTGCAAATGTATCTTCCCTATGTGTTACCAATGCTATCATGCTATCGAGGTGATGGAGTGGGGTACATAATATGAGAATTTAACTCGACCACAATCTGCTGACACTATAACAGTGACAATGAGGAAACGACGATGCATACTTCCCACACCCACCCCCACATACCTTCCTCACGGAACACATTGGGTTGGACAGAGGAAAGTTTATCTGTACCTAAAGATCTGGCAATACATCAGAGAAATCAGAAACGCACGGTAAAAGCGAAAATACAAACAAAAATGTTTGTATTTACTTCCCTTTGGGAAGTAGGTTAGATCATGGATATGTCTAAAGGATTGGCGACCATACCACAAGGTAGGTATTTTAAGCCAAGTATGAATGGGACATGAGCGTAAGATGATTGTGTGGCGATCTTGCAGTATTGTTACTGACTAAGGCTGATATGTTCCTTAGACATAACTGTTAATTAATAGCCCAACAACCGAGGCAACTAAGGGTCCTACAGTTTAACGAGTCCAAACCACTGCCTTTGAATTACGAACTGGTCTAACTATGAGGATGGGCTTTGCGGATTACCGTAGTATTCAATAGTGCGTACGTTAATCCACAAAAGAGAACACTACACCCACCGACCAGTCTTTCAGTTCATCTAAACAGCTGTTCTTATAACCAAACTATGACGTCACTAACTAAATGACGTCACTATTACAAATTTTGCTGTCGCAAATTGCCAACAATCCCCTCCCCCCTGAGCTAAGACATATCCATGTCAAAACTAAAGATTTACTCGATTAGTTTTGGATTACTAAATCCTTAAATTAATCCCAACCGATGAATCACATGTTTTACCTAATTAAAAAAACAGACCTAAGAAATGATTTTCTACAACACAGTATAAATATTTGTAATTTTAAATTGTAATTTTATCCTTAATTTTAATGATTGTTAGTGGATAGCAAATGACTGACGGCCGTACTTGACTTACCACTCGAAATCTCTATTGCTGGTCCAATTAAAAGTTTTATCCATTCAATTCTTGCAGACGGCCAGATTTGTCCGTGTCCGCGGCGCGGCGCAGCGCGGCGGACTCAAGTGCCTCTACTAGAGTATTTGCATGTCTAATTGCTCCGTTTGTCAATTAGAGCTCAATTTGTAACCGCTCGTCAATTCACAGCGCTTTAGCCGATGCTAATCAAAGGGTGAATATGGGAAGTGACTTTGCAAACCGCTGGCCAGAGGATACGGTTTTTACTTATAATTACATTGGAGAGATACAAGAAACCAAGATTTTGTAACACGTACGGAAAAAATACTTTAGGTCATGTAGTACCAAAAATATTCAACAATTTACCTGTACGACTAGAAAGAGCCAAATTTTTCAATTGTATAAAACAGGATTTAAATAGTTGGTTATTAAATCTAAACTGTGAAAAATACATTTCTGCTTAGTAGAGAATGACCATGATTAAGTAGTCTTAATTATAGGGGAAGTTAATATATACGTTATAGGTATGAATGAATGTGTGTGAAAAAATCACAGATACCAATAAGATTGAAAGGAAATACTGTAACTGTAATCAAATTAGCTCACTTAGTAGTAGCTCACTAAAGTATGGCATTTGTCTATTATTGAGGTTTTATATATTATTTTATTATGATTTTGATTATTGAATAGCTGTTTATGTTGGTTGCGTATCTTGCAATTGGTACCCTCCTCTTAACAACACGTATCTAGTATTGTTTACATTGTGCAACTGTTCCGGTTTGTTATAGTTTTTAGGTCAAACAGTGAATATAAGTGTTTAAAATGTAGTAAATGTAGGATAGCATTAACTAAATTCTGTATGTGTGCAATTAGTTTCTTTGTAGCTTTATTACATTTTATGTAATACGTTGTTATAAATCAGTGTTAAGATACGAGGTCTTAGAATGAGGAATATTCTTACTGTGGTGACGACATACCTGTTATTATAATAAACGTTTTTTCACTCTCCTGTAAAGTAGGCATTTTCCTTACACGTGGTATTAGACTTAGGCCCTTGATATAATAGTTTTCAGAATATAAACCTATTTTATACTCGGAGCATGTGTTATCGCAGGGCCCAACTCGGTCCCACGCTCTTTGCCACATGTTCGCCATCTCCGTCACCGAATACTTGTTACTATTCACTTGTCGAGGTTTTTGCGCCAGTTTTTACCGCCGCTGGCTGGCCTTCTGCCTCAATACCGACATTGTCGCGCTTCTTATTTTATTTATAACTAGTTCTCCTTGCTTGCTGGCGTTCCCCGCCTTCGGTGACTTTCGTGTTCGATGGGCTTCAATCAAAAACTAATTTACAGAACCTGGAGTCTGGATAGATCAACATCAAGCATAATTTTGTACAAATTTACCACAAAATAAAAAAGATAATAATCTCGATAACGTATCGAGAGTTTGACGGTTGCTGTTTCCGTCTCGAGCAACAGAACTGTGGCGTTTGACTATTTGCAACATTCCTTTGTGACATCAGAGACAAAATAAATACTTTTCTAGTTCGAGGTCTTATCAATAACTCCTTAACATTTTTTTAATGAATTTTAAACCGACTAAATAATTTAATACCTTTGACTGAAACGGCGAACTACCCAGGTAGGTATTTTAAGCCAAGTATGAATGGGAAATGAGTGGAAGATGATTGTGGCGCGATATTGTAGTCTTGTTACTGACTAAAGCTGACATGTTCATTAGACAGAACTGTTAATTAATAGCCCAACAGCCGATGGCATATTTAAGGGACCTACAGTTTAACGTAGAGCCCGAACAACTGCCTCCGAAATACGAACTGGTCTTTGCGAATTAATGTAGTATTCAATAGTGCGTACGTTAATAATGTACACAAGAGAACACAACGCACACCGACCATCGCTCAACAATATCCACAATTCGTGACCTTCAAGTAGCTGGATTACAGGACACGCCACGGTCCCAGAGAAGCTTCAAGGGCAGTGTTGTACATAAATCGTAATCTCGGTGAACCCGAATCGACCCGTTTCCAAAACCAGCCGCAGCTTCACATCCGGAACACATTTTGGACCTCGGCGGGCGAAGTTTTCTTCCAATTAATCGCTCGAATTTCCGTTCGACTTACGAAACCGGTTGAGAACAGATCCTAAGAGAGGTAGACAGATGGGCTGTGATCATTCGACTCCTTCAACTCCTCAGCGAACTGGTCCTGGATCAGATCCTCACGTCACTGAACGAGACAGATCAGCATTAAAGAAGACGACTTGGTTCCTTCCTCAGCCCAAGGCGTAGCGTACTTACTGAATTAGTCGAGAATAGGCATGTTATCGATATTATGGAAATCAATAAATATCGATATATTCATTTTTGTAATACTATTACGATATCGTACAATTATGATGATTATTGATTTACGTTATGAGTTAGTTATTTTTATTAAAACCAAGGTAAGTACAGTTGTAGAACAATGCAGAGAGGTAAAAGCCACGTAAACAAAACCGGTGACGTCACTGGTACAGAAATGTTTACGTTTATGTTTACACTCCTGCTGCCAGAAATGTCCAAATATTTCAAATTATTGTTATGATGATTGATCCTAACCTACTTGGTAAACATTTAAAAAAAATTTAGTTGTATTTTTGAACACGACAACAACAGATAAACACGCTAATTATGGAAATATATAATTTGACCATATTTTAGAAGTTGACAAAATTTTAAAATAAACATTCATCGCTTATTTATATAAACTAACAATTATGTCACTAGTCAGAGGTTACCATAATGAGATACATTATTTTATACAATATTAGTATAAATTCAGTTTTAGATTTTGTTTTCGTTTAAGATTGTACAATCACGAGAATAAATTAACGTGATTAAAAATTGTTTTGTCATAATTATAAAAATTGCTCAATATTTAGTTCGATATTCCCGATATCGATATTTTTTGGGATAATATATTGCTGTATCGATTTTTATGATATGTAATCGATATTGAATATCGGAATCTGCTCGATATCGGAACATCCCTAGTCGTGTATGGATGTTCCGATATAACTGTAAAATGATTATTTTAAAGTTTGATTAACTTCTAAAATATGGTCAATCATCATGACATTAATTTTAAAGATTTTGACATTTCTGGCAGCTGGAGTGTAGACATTTCTGTACCAGTGACGTCACCGGTTTTGTTTACGTAACTCTACTTCTCTGCATTTTTCTTTTTACCCAGGTTTTACTCACACACAAAAATGCAATATCGAAATTCTATATTCACCATAATCTTACGATATCACGATAGCATCGAATTCCCAATATCGATATAATATCGAAACATTCCTAGTCGTAAAATCAAAACTCCATGTATGGTGTGTGTTGTATGGTGTGTGTTGTGTGGTGTATGGTGTGTGGTGTTGTTTTTTTGTTGTTGGTGGTGGTGTTGTGTTGTTATGTGTTTGTTGTGTATATTGTGTGTGTGTGTATGTGTTGTGTGTGTGTGTTGTGTTGTGTTGTTATGTGTTTGTGGTGTATGTTGTGTGGTGTGTTGGTATGGCGTGTTGTATGTGGTGTTGTGTGTTGGTTTTGGGGGGTTTTTTGTGTGTTGTGGTGTTTTTGCGTTTTATGTAAAGTCTTTATATTTTTGTTTTTGTTTGTTTTTTCTCCTTCGGTGTTTGTTGTGACGTCTTGATTTTTGATCTTATAAGAAAAATTAACCTTTATCTAATAATAAAAATTATAACTTTTTTCTTTTTCCTCTTTTCTACCGTAGTTTTCTTTATGTAAACCGCTATTTTTCCCATGTAATTACGTTTAAGACAATGTTGATAGTTTTTTTGTTTTTAATTTTTATACTCTTTTCTCACACAACACTCGCTTACCATTTATAACAAAAAATAGGAATGTTTCTAATTAATTTTTTTTATAATTTTTTTAAAATATTTTTTTCTAGTATTTTTTTATTATATTTATTAGTTGTTGTTTGTATGGTGGTGTTGTTGAGTGTTGTGTAATTTTGGTGTGTATATCGTTTGTGTATGGTGTGGTGTGTGGCGTATGATGGAAACACCGCCGGAGACACATTGGACCGACCGGACGGTTGCCAAATATCGTATCCTCGCTTGCCATGACCGACTTGTTTCTAGGTCAAAGGTTTCTTTTGTCCGTCTCTCTGCCGCTAAGGATACACGGCTTTCCTCCATCTCTCAACATACAGCTACACGAACAGAAAATAAATAATGTTAGAGACTAATGTTGAAAAACTCTTGACTCTTTGAACATTTATGAACGAACGATTAACTCGCGTACAAGGACTTGAGTTAGCTCCTGTTTTATATAAAAAATTATAACTTTTCTCCCTAAAAATCTCTCGCTTATCTTACCCCTAAAACCGTAGCGTTTCTTCTTAAACAAACGCATTTAACAGTTAAAATATCCCATTTATAGAAACTGTGTTATGACACAAACAGCAGTTTTTAGACTACAATAATGAACACCAATAAAATCACCTTATAACCAAAAATACAGTTAATAAAAAATTTTTTTAATTAATGTTTACATAAAATAGAAAATATTTTTTTTCCATTAATTTTTTTTATATTTGATAATAGTAAAAAGTAGTTACACGTGTATAAATAATTCTCTTATTTACGTATAAAAATGTATATACGTTTGAAAAACCCTAAATATATTACCTTAATGGAGACGTAACATTATTTTTAACAATTTATTACAGTATTTACATGATAAGACCCATCTAAAATCACAAAATCCGACATTAAAAAATAATAGATAAACACATAAAATTTTTTACATGTTTAGTAACTAGTACAAACAATTTTTACATGTATGTAAAATATTCGGTTATGACAGATAGATGTTACCAATAAAATGATGTTATAAATAGTTGTACGTAATACACATGAGAACACGTAGGCAACATTCGTGACGCATAGGACATACAGTATACAGTATAAATCTTCATATAATGTCATTTAATAGTGTGTAAAAATATGACAAAGATGTGTTTTAAATCATTAATACTAATGTGTAAATATAATAAATGGTAGTAATTTAAATACGTATACAAAAAATGTTATGACATAAAATAAAGACACGTAAATATACGTATACATTCAATTACATCTTTTTTATGTATAAAATAACGCGGTAGGACCCGGGAACTACACAACCAGTAAAATGTTTTAATCGTGTAAAAACAAATGACCATATAGACCTTACACATATAACAACATTTAGTACAGTAATGTACACGCTGTTTACTAATTATGTGTTTACAAATAGTAACAGTAAAACATGTTAAAATTATACAGTGTGTAAAAGTTCCTTTACTGATAGTTGTAGGACCCGGGAACTACGTGTTACAACATTTCAGTATACAGTAATGTTTACATCGTTGTAATAGTGTGTACAATATAATGACACGCGGTAGGACCCGGGGAACTACGTGTTACAACATTTCAGTATACAGTAATGTTTACATCGTTGTAACAGTGTGTACAATATAATGACACGCGGTAGGACCCGGGGAACTACGTGTTACAACATTTCAGTATACAGTAATGTTTACATCGTTGTAATAGTGTGTACAATATAATGACACGCGGTAGGACCCGGGGAACTACGTGTTACAACATTTCAGTATACAGTAATGTTTACATCGTTGTAACAGTGTGTACAATATAATGACACGCGGTAGGACCCGGGGAACTACGTGTTACAACATTTCAGTATACAGTAATGTTTACATCGTTGTAACAGTGTGTACAATATAATGACACGCGGTAGGACCCGGGGAACTACGTGTTACAACATTTCAGTATACAGTAATGTTTACATCGTTGTAACAGTGTGTACAATGTCATGGCACGAGGTAGGACTATGTGATAAGCTAAAATAGAATATTTTGACCAAAATATATTATTTACAATTTGAACCCCATATTTATTTGATGAAATCGTTAGCTCACAACAGAGGTATCATATGATACCTCAGACAACGGGCAACAAGGGACTCGTGTCTCTTACGTCGATATCAAAACATCCCAACCCTGATGCTGTGTCATCGCCCGGATAGCATTAAACTTTTTTATAGGAAAACAGGTTTTAAACGGCAGCAAACCAGTGAATCGCAAGCATCGAGCGTACAAGACAACAATAGGGCAGGTGTAAGAGGCACCTGCTCACTGTTCAGTGCCCAGCCCGCCCCCCGCACTCAAAACATAATTAATTCTGACCAGCTGTTACTATATAAAGCTCATTATAACAATATGAATATGCGTAGCGATGGAAGATATGCAGCATCTGTCGTCCAAACAGCATGCCATCGTCACATTAGCCGCGACCAGACCACACAAACAAAGCCTTTATCCGTTACAACAACGTGCAATGAAGAGTTCTGCACTACAGTTAAACATCCGTGCTGCGTGGGTTGCAGTCGCAGTTATTTTAGTAATTCTTTATAATTATCAGCCCTATTAGTCTATTGCCGAAGATAATTTTGACAAAGAAGTGGGATTAACTACGCCCTTACTACTAACCCTTACTACTAATAGTACCGTACAATTTTATTGGAGGTTGTCAAAATATTTTACAAATTTATCGTTTACCCCCCAAAAATATATTTTGACATATAAAAGCGCATTACTTTTGAACCATTAGTTTTACAGACATATGGGTGGTGTCAGGTTATTTGGGACCTTGATAGCTATAAGCCATAAAATATTAATCAAAATCATTAGAGCGGACTTCGAGAAAGTTGTATTTTTTACCATTTCTAGGGGTTTTAAGGGTCAACTACAGTTAAAAATAATAATTTAAACAAAATCAAAATTGTTTTTGAGATATAGCTAAAGTGCACCCGTGTACCTAATTATACACAAAACGGATGATCAGCATGGTCTCTTAGTTTGTACACAGACGGACAGACATCAGTCCAAAACCCTATTTTTGGATTCAGGGAGCCTCAAAACGCATATAGTCACTCTGAACTCCAATTCTAAAATCTTGACAAAAACAATACTTGTTCATCCGAGGCAGCTGGTCACAGATTGAAGTCCCTCACAGTTCGAACTTCACTTTCTTGATCACCGATAAACAGGACTGTGTTAAAACTTCACGAGATCGTACGCAGCACGCTGGCGTGAGAAGACGCAATTTCACAGAACTTATATTAGTCCCATCATAGTAATCGAAAAGTACTGAGTTTGCAGGTTTGCTGCAATAAGGGCTGTCTCACATGGTAATGTGCTTATATTAAGGCTGTTCAGTAACTAAAACCATATACAACATTTTATCAAATTACGTCAATAACTAAGCGAGTTATACCAATTTATCTATTCTCCGTACGAATTACACGGGCAAAGAATACGTAGGTTTGCTGTCATAAGAAACTTTAAATTTGGGCGTTTTATGGCTGTGTTGATAAAACTTAATTAGATGAATTTGCATACCAAATTTTGAGCCATGATTCAGAAAATTATTAAATTGTGTGTTTTTTGAGCTAATTCTTCATGGTAAAAAGGAAAGTTAGATTTTTCATAAATAAATTAAAACCCCTATTTTTGGGGTACAAAATCTCTCCAAAAGTGTATTTAATGTAGTCAGATTCCGTTGCCCAACAAACTCGTCCAAAGTATTACAGAAAGGGACAACTCTACTGAATTGTATTATAATCAGACAATAATTGCGGCCGTTATCGTGTCGTTATAATGACCCCCCACAAAGTGTTCAGGGGGTTGAGTAATGAACTTCTATCATGGTCCCGGGTTTAACTGTCACCATGCGGCTCACTTTTTCATAGGAAATCCATTAACAAGACGAGGTGGTTAACACTTGAGATGCCGGAATAGCCCTCCGCAAAATGTAAGAGGCGAAACAGCCATAATTCTCACTTTATAGAAATGGTTCAACATAATCTACACTATCGTAACACCTGTACTAGTCTTGTTATGTGCACTTTAATGATGAAAGAGATGGACAAGAGAAAGTTTGAACACACAGATGTTTTGACCCACTTCAGTTGATGAACCTTTTTTTACAATCCATTACTTTAGATTGTTTTCCGGTAGTTTAATGAAGCACACCAGTTTGTATTTGTAGAAATTTAAAGTAAATGTTTATGATACAGTACTAAAACTAAGCACTCCATAACAGGGTACCTGACAAGAGAATAAAATCACGTCGTAGACATAAAGTATGAGCATCAATACTGTGGTTGATGGAATTGTTATAGACTATGCAGTTTATGTACTTTATGTTCTCTATTACAATGATGTCGAGTGAACAAAAGATCAAAACATAATGGAGACTATACATACCTTGGGGTCGAAGTTGAAAACAATATCACAGTTTAGAGGGCACTCGAGGCCACACTTGCAGGTGCCTTGAGTCTGAAGGTAAGCCTTCACTTGATCCAGCGAGCTGAGGGCCGTTTGACTGGGGCTGCAACAACAGACAAATCATGTTACGCCACAATACTCACAATACGAAGCAAGCTCATTAGCGTTCAGAGTTGGGAGTACATTCATGATCCATTGAGCACCGATGAGGAAGATGCTTGTTCACAACGAACATTCAGGATTTCTGCTGACAATCTATCTATTCGTATAACTGAAACCGAATATAACATCATACCTATACTGTTTTCTTTCACTTCGCTAGTCGCTAAGCACCAAACCCAGTCCAACGTAACACGATCTAGACGACGCGATCCAAGCGAAACGTTGGTCCTACGTGGACGATCTCAGTGATGCGGGCGATCAAATCCTTCTGTGTCATCATGCTCTAAAAACAAGAAAGGTTTATGCTGGATAGTTCGGCGCTCTCATACGCATACTTAAAACACTACCGTCGAAGCTCACCTGTGTACTCAGCGATATTCCAAATACTTAATAATATATAACAGGTTTGATCAATATCCCTAATAAATAAGAGAGTTTGCCTATTCTCTTTATAATTAACATGGGAAAAGATTAAGCAAGTTAGCTGCCATGATAACCGCATGAAGCTAAATATCAAGTTTTATCCAAAAATATATATTGATAAGTGAAATATTAATTTCTCCTTACCCTCCATCAGATTAACATTGGAGCCCCAAAATACAACGTGCTGTGTTTAGATTTTTAATATCTCGTTAACCGTTAGAGTTAGAGAAAACCTTTAACGAAATAAATTGTGTAGTTTTAAAAGCTGATTCTAATGATCAAAGATAAAATTTAATATTTTTTAATTACATATGGAAAACTCAAAAACCCCAATTTGTGGGTACAATCCCCCCCAAACTATCAAATGTCTGGTTTACGAATGCAGGAATACACGTTTCTACCAAATTTGGTCTCGATCGGACCATTTTTACGAGAGTTATCGTGTTCACAGACACAGACACACACACATTGTTTTTGGCCTCTGGGCACCTCAAAATGAAAAAAACATGGTCCTGGGCTTAAGTCTTGCCATGAGATCTTAGGTAACAGGTTCTTCCCTATGGGAAATTCGCTAAAAAGAGACCGGCAGGTCGTTCACCTGCCGAGAACATAATAGATACCGAAAGTTTTTTTAAGTGCTTGAACTGTTCACGCACTTTTATAAAAATTATTATGGCTAAGAGTAAATCAAATACAAAAAGTTATTCAATACATTTTATTTATGAATATGTGAAGTTTATTTAGGTCCAAAGTTTGAAATTTTCCACTGATAAAACAAAAATAATACAACAGAATTAGTTTTGTTAAATCCTTAGGGGATTTTAATTTTCTAATTAATAAAAAAATATATATCTAAACCTTAGTTTTGTTAGTTTAACACATCAATATGTGACAATAAGGACCTATAAAATACTTAGTATTTGGTATTTTGTTTTTAATAAATTTCCTTTACGAGCAAAAAAAAGATAATTAAACCCATCCCATGTGAAGCGTGTAAGCGCCTGGACTGACTCCTGCCGCCTCTTAAGTAGTTTAGTTTATTCTATTTTGTACCCCATTATAACATTTTTAAGCTGTAATAAAACACTGTATTGTAAAGACTTTGTTTGTAGATCATTTTTTCCTACACACCATGTTAATGGACAATTTTAAGCATATAACAGTGGAACCGAAAATTGGTTATCCGAAACAGCTCTCCCCCTTTACTTCGGTTAACCGGGGGTATACTGTATTCCAATACGAGATGAGGGCCCAAACCACAAAGCTAGCTCACGTGTTATGTGAGTAGGCTATTAAATAATCCATATAAGTGCGCAGAGTCAATTCTTATTTGATATTTAAATGAAAAATACCATTGACTGTAGTAAATTGGTCTGTTGATACAAATGGATGTACTCGAATAACTAGTGACATCATGGAAAAGCCTAGTCAGCACTTCTTCAAGGTAATTACGCCTCTTATGAGATGTGCTAACTTTAGACCAATTAGTAAATTTTAATAAAAATGCCTTTGAATTATACGAAGGAGAACGTGTTGTTTAGAAATCATGACGCAGGACTTAATTGAGTTGAGAGTAAATTAGACTCATGTTTATTGTAAGAAAAATCCTGAAAAGCTAGTGATGTCCGTCCATTAAGTCCCCTACATGGACAGACCATAAAAACCAAATTAGTAGTGCCCCAACTCTCGTTCTAAGCTCACGCTATCTTGTGTCGCCCTGATAGCTCGGAGGCGGAGTGTTGTGGTTATTTGTTGCGTTGTCAATACAGATTTTGTATTGTGTATGGTAGATAAGTATAGTATTATTGATAACGTGATATAATTAATATCTGTAACTTAAACTTTTAAAGTTGTAATGTAAATTATTAGGTAATCACTTGAAAACGGGAGGAGTTTCTCGACTTCCAGAAACGTTGTGTGGTTAAAAACACAGATGCGTTGGAAAAGTCCAATAAAAGATATTGAATAAATTATAGTAACATTCTCATTTGTATAAAACATCGCAACGGACAAATACGAAAAAACGCGCTGTATTAAATTTAAACCACAAGCTATCAACAGTGAGTCTTAGACTCCGTAGAACCTAAGGCAAATTGGATACGCTAAAATGAAAGTTGTCTGAGAACGTCGAGATTAAATAATCTGAGGACAAAAACCGTCTCCGTTCTGAAAGAAAAATCACTCGAGTTACAACTGGAACGTAAGTTATTAAGCGGCTGAGAAAGCCCGCGGTCATAAACCGAGCCTTAACATTGAGGCGCCCATTGTGATCCCACAATAAAGGGCGGCCGACTATTTATATGGACTGTCGTAACTCGTAACAAGTTTACAGCAGGGTCCCGGGTCCCGGGAGCCGGGAGCCAGGGGCGAGATGGGTTCAAACCGGCAGCTATGTCAACAAGGTATCGCAACACTCTGGTTTAGGGGATGGACACTGGACAGGGGTCCGTCTATTGCCCCATACGCCTACATTACCTAACCTTCGGAACGGCGATGTTTCATAACATCTACAACCATTAGATCAAAACTCCGAGATATGTCTTAGACGTCATATGGCTATAACGACAGCTGTTTGGAGAAACGGAAAACATTCCATTTGAAATATACATGATCTAACCTATTTCCCAAAGGGAAGTAAATACAATCATTTTTTATGTTTATTAAATCCAAGAGTACAGTCTGGTTAAGGTGGTGCGAGTGAAAAAAATCCACCATCTTAAAAAACGTAATTTTACGTTTATTTGTTTATAGCATTATATAAAGTTCGAGTTGCTGAATGATTAATCCGCATATTTGGCGGGTTTTTATACAAGGAGTGTGGAAAAACTACTTATGCTTTTGAGCTAAAATTTGTGAAACGTGGATGAACAACAGATCTTTTTCACATAACGTAAAATCCACCCAATCAGCATAATATGATTTTTGTAAAAAAAAGATTATATTTCTAAACGATATTTACCGCTCGTCGTTGCAGCACAGATACCTAGTCAGTTTCCATTACTTCACCATTATTAGGAATATAAAATAGAATGAATATAAACTCCCGCACAGATAGAAGAGTACAGATTGGGGTTAACGGAATCGCATACAAAGACCATTGTTGGAATTCGGAATTGATTTTGAGTGTTGTGTTGATTGTTAACACAGACTCGTTTAATACGGAATGAAAAAATACTATGAATAAAAATCATCAAATAAGACAGTAGTGAAAGGAATCGCATCCAACAATTAGTAAAAAGCCATCATTTCATCTGGGTAGTGGTGAGAATGTGTACTGGAAAAATAATCTGACCCGAATGCAAGTACAATAGTGAGTTAACGGAATCGCATTAAAGACAGTAGTGAATTAACGGAATCGCATACAAAGACAATGGTGAATTAACAGATTATCATAGAGAGACAGTAGTGAATTAACGGAATCGCATTTAAGACAATAGTGAATTAACGGAATCGCATACGAAGACAATAGTGAATTAACGGAATTGCATACAAAGACAATAGTGAATTAACGGAATTGCATACAAAGACAATAGTGAATTAAAAGAATCGCATACAAACACAATAGTGAATTAACGGAATTGCATACAAAGACAATAGTGAATTAACGGAATTGCATACAAAGACAATAGTGAATTAAAAGAATCGCATACAAACACAATAGTGAATTAACGGAATCGCATACGAAGACAATAGTGAATTAACGGAATCGCATACAAAGACAATAGTGAATTAACGGAATTGCATACAAAGACAATAGTGAATTAACGGAATTGCATACAAAGACAATAGTGAATTAACGGAATTGCATACAAAGACAATAGTGAATTAAAAGAATCGCATACAAACACAATAGTGAATTAACGGAATTGCATACAAAGACAATAGTGAATTAAAAGAATCGCATACAGACACAATAGAGAAACATTAACAGAAATGCAAACGAAAACATAAGTTACAGAGAATTAATAGAACCGTAAACCAAATTAATAGCGATGTTGAATAACGGAACCGTTAGAGTCAAAAGTGTTAGTGACTTAAGGAAAAACAACGTCTATTTTACCAAAGTAATTTTTATTACATACAATAGAGTCGATTCCAGACAAATCAATTACTGAGACGTCCAGATGGACCGAAGGATTCCAATTTGGCAGAGAATACAAAGCCGGCACCGGCAAAGGTCGCATCTTTGTGGATTATTTTCCGTCCAGTGATCAAAGTCTATACCCCGTGTCTGGATATTACATTTACTTCTACAACATGTACCTCATATATTCTGTCTTTGAAGTCTTCAAAACCCTCATCGTAAGATATTATTGAGAATTGTTTAGAGATATTCCAAAATAATACATTAAGTCTCAACTGAATACAGCGCTTAATTGATTTTGTATTATATGTCATTATAAATAAATATGTATATTCGTCATAGGTGCCGAATGACTAATTAATCCTTTTAATTAAAATAATATAAATAAATATGTTTATACTAGCGGACCCGACAGACGCTGTCCTGTCCCACGTCTTAAATGTAAACTTTTGGAAATAAGCTGTAACAGGTAGACCGTTTTGACGAAAATATTTATTAGAATTTATTGCAATTATAATTTCGAAATTGTATCTCTGAAATCTATAAATTTCAAATAAAATTGTAGGTTAGGAAAATCTTATGAAAGTCAAATCAAGTCAAGTCTTATCTAAGTTCAAAATGAGAAGTTTTTAGTAATATCCGATTTTCACCATACACATGAAGTCTGTAGTCTCCGATGCTCAGATTGTACCTCCTAGTAAAACGTTTTAACATCAAAAACCATTTAAAAATAAATAATTCATTGTTAAAACATTATTACATCGAATTGTTAATCGAATTGTGAAACTAAACCATTACCAAATCGCCTTGAATACACACACAAAATTTCATCTGAATTGGTAAAGCCGTTTAGGAGCTCTGTACAAACACACGAACAGAGAAGTTATGTATATTAAGACGGCCATTTAATCGTAAATAAAAACGAGTATGGTTTGTACATGTGCAACAAAACTTGAAAATGATCATCTTTTTAATGGTACATAACTATATAACACTACCTATATTATATACCAAAAAGATCGTATAAAAATTTTGTAATATTTCATAATGCAATCCTACTTGTTTTCAGCCACCAGACCTGTGTAAACTGTATTTTGTGTATTTTTTATAAACTCTTCTCACATTCGACTTAGCACTGTACCTTCCACTTCCTATACGTTTATAAGTTTCTCATAATTCTGTGACTGCGTCGAAGACGTAATTACTTCTCTACACACGTCAACACGTCCAACTCCCGTGTTCCAGCGTTATAACTAGCTAGAGGGTAGAGATCAAGACACGGATCAGGACGTTGTTGTGGGAATGAGTAACTTTTTACTCCCCTCCCGATTCTTTCCCTCTCGCATATCAGAGGTCAGCAATGGCAGAATTGCTCGCAATCCTACCAAGCAGTAGGCACAGTGTGCTTGCTCGGAGAACTTGTGGCAAATGCATAATGACAAGGTCCGTGGGGCCGTGGGGAGGCGGTGCCGAGGAGCCGACCTATGAGAGGTGAAAGGCAACAAGAGAAGGACTCATCATTCTTCCGCCTACGGGGAGAAAGCCGCCGAAGAGCGAGGATCGGAACACCGGGAGACCGCGTCGGTCCACAGCTGCAATATAGGCGAGCATGAACAATAACATATTCAAATACCCCCGTCACAGCAGAACTGCGAAAAAAGCGAATTTCCAAATCAATAATATTAGTTTAGATTATTGAAATGGCGGCCGTACTCCCGAGCTCCACAAGGTATTTTAAGTATGAATGACAAACGAGTGTAGAATGATTGTGGCGCGTTCTTGTAGTCTTGTTACTGACTAAGGCTGACAAGTTCCTTAGACATGACTGTTAATTAATAGCCCAACAGCCGATGGTAGCCTATATCTAAGGGACCTACAGATTTAACGTGGAGTCTGAACCACCGCTTCTGAATTAAGAACTGGTCCAATTATGAGGATGGCCTTTGCTGATTAAAGTAGTATTCAATAGTGCGGAAGTATATTTACACAAGAGAACACTAACATCCACAGTTTTTTTTAAGATTTTTATTGCGGACATTTTCAATCACGATTTTATGTCAAAGTTTCACGTCGTTTTAGGATCTGGAATCTGATTCCGTCCTCAGGTGAACTAATAACTAAACCATAACACAATTAACACATAATCCGGACAAAGCAAGTATAAAGCTGAAATCATAAAAGTTTAAAGCAGTCAAAAAACAAACACACCATTCACTAACCATTACACACATAAGAAACCAAACACGTCCACTCGTCACGGAGACTCAAAGACAACCAGTCAGTCAGTTGTCTTTACTATGTTTTAGTCATTAGTTCACCTGAGGACAGGCACAGATTCCAGATCCCGAAACGTCGTGAAACTTTGCTTACATAAAATCGTGATGGAAAATGTCCGCAATAAAAATCTAAATAACATAAATCCACCATCATCAATAATGAATTTCAAACAAATAATCCACCGTCCGTCGCTCACTACTGTCCACAATTCGTCACCTTGAAGTAGCCGGATTACAGGACACGCCACCATCCCAGTCGATATTGGATAATATAATAAATATAATAATAATACAGTATTATTAAAAAATAATGGTGCAAAAGTAAGATTAATTCTTTAGAAAAGTTTGAATTAAAAACCATGAAAACAGAATACAACCGTTTCTTATATTGACAAGTTTTAATTTACGTAAAAAACACATTTGTATGCATTGCAAATGCTCAATGTGAGCTCTATTAAAAGCTCTGTAAATACCCAGGTGAAGTTCCAACTGCCCAGACGTTCTGTAGCATTTTCTGAGTTACGGACTGCACGACTGCTGTTATTCGATGTCTTAATTCGAGTAGGGTTTGGGACATTGGAGGGTAGTATTCTTTATATTTGATAAATCCTATATTAAAGTACGGTACTTAAGTTCCGATGAACACTAACAATAGCATCAGTACGAGCAAACTTTAGCACAAAATTCTATTTCTTGAATTGTAGTAGCCATTTGTTGACAGGCTTCATGGCACTCAACCAAGCAACTGAGAAAAACATGACCTTGTCAAAACAAACTTATAATTACGCCCTTTCCATTGTTGTAACAATCAGCTATTTTAAATCGAGGAATCAGGTGAACCAACCGTTTAGTTTTGGACCATTCTTTTTTAATAACCATGTATATAAAAAGTCTTATCAATATCTGTCGATAAATATGAGAGTTTGCCTATTCTTCATAGTATTGAAATGGGAGAGTATGCAGGTTTGCTGCTGTAAGGAACACTGATAGTAGGTGTTTTTACCGTAAACTAATTTTATTTCGACCATATACCAGGTTTCATACACATGGGAAAAGAGTATGCAGGTTAGCTGACATGATAAACACATCAACTATTTTTTAGCATCAATGTATGGATTCCAACCACATGAAGCTAGCTAAATATCAAGTTCATCCAAAAATATTGGTCGGTAAGTGAAATGTTCATTTTTTTCTTATCATCCATAAGATTAATATTGGAGCCCCAAGATACAACGTACTGTGTTTAGTTTTTTGTAATATCTCGTTAACTATTGGAGGTAGTAGAGCAAAACTTTAAAGAACTAAAATGTGTAGATTTTTGAGCTGATTCTAATAATAAAAGAAAAAATTAAAACATTTAAAAATTACAAATAAAAACGCAAAAATACAATTTTGGGGTGCAACCCCCCCCAACTACACCCGTTCCGGTTGTCCGACATATCTATATTACAAACTCGTCCCAGTAAGTGTAAGAATATCTACCAAATTTGGTTTAATACATACATAAAATCTTATACGTCAGTTTCATTTTGTCTGTAAGCACCTCAAAACGAAAAAGTAATATGGTCCCAGGATTAAGTCTTGCTATGAGACCTAAGGTAATAGATTCTTCCCTATGGGAAATTCGCTCGAAACTCGAGAAAAAAGGTTCACGAATCGAGAGATAATTATCAATAATAATTAGACTGGGACCTTGGCGTGTCCTGTAATCCAGCTACTTGGTAGGTCACTAATTGTGAATAGTTTTGAGCGATGGTCAGTTGGTGTAGTGTTCTCTTGTATGGATTAACGTCCGCACTGTTGAATACTACGTTAATCTGCAAAAACCATCCTCATAAATTAATTAGACCAGTTCTTAATTCAGAAGCAGGGGTTCGGACTCCACGTTTAATCTGTAGGTCTCTTAGAAATATGTTACCATTGATTGTTGGGCTATTAATTAACAGTTCTGTCTAAGGAACATCCTACACTCGTTTCTCATTCATACTTGGCTTAAAATACCTACCTGATTAGGTTACCATTTCATTTAAAAGTATAAGTAGGCTTAACAGTTATATATTCATAAAACCTTTAAACTAAATTTTAGCCCTAAAAGGATGAGAATAGATAGAAAAATGTTAAATCATGTTCTCCACTACTCTGAACTCGATGGTCAAAAAATACAGTTGCCGTCTTTAACTAACGTAATCATAATTATCTACGAAATTAAAAAAAATATTTTAGTTAATAATTGAGTTTCGTTATCATTATTCATATGTTCGCCATGACAGGGTCTATCTTTTTTATCTTTCAGGGTAACTATCTTTTATTATATATTGTCATTGAATCGTATAGTATAATTTATTTCCCTTGATAACAGTTACAACTTTAATTTAACACGTTATCTCGCTTTTTACGACTATCGGGTAACCTGTAACGATTGCACTTATCAGTAAAAGCATATGTGGTTTTTCTGATGTGGTATCTAGTATGTAGGACTGGTATGGCCATACCATCTTCTAAAGTGCAGTCCATTTCACGCAGAACGTCGAGAAGAACCTGATATGCATTGAAATTAAAGCTCCTATATTAACTTCATGTTGTTAGCTTTCCGAATCACACAGTTTAACTCATAAATCGTTTAACCTTTACACACCTTACTGTCAACGTGATCCTTCGAGCTGCAGTTTCAACCCGCAGGGGGTCTTCATCGGGTGTAAACTACAGGGCGTCTATTTGGTCTAAAGGACTTCGTTGTTTTACATAAAACTGGGAGAACACAAACACAAACTACACTAATTGAAAATTAGAAAACTAAACATATTTAATAACATTGCTACCGGTACCGGCATTAACGCGAGACGTGTATATTGTAAGCTATTCTAGACTACCTTAAACGCGTACGAGAAGCTATTATAGACTAGCTTACGCGTACGAGAAGCTTCTCTAGACTAGCTTACGCGTACGAGAAGCTTCTCTAGACTAGCTTACGCGTACGAGAAGCTTCTCTAGACTAGCTTACGCGTACGAGAAGCTGGTCTATACTAGCTTACGCGTACGAGAAACTAGTCTAGACTAACTTATGCGTACGAGAAGCTGGTCTAGACTAACTTATGCGTACGAGAAGCTATTATAGACTAGCTTACGCGTACGAGAAGCTGGTCTATACTAGCTTACGCGTACGAGAAACTAGTCTAGACTAACTTATGCGTACGAGAAGCTAGTCTAGACTAGCTTACGCGTACGAGAAGCTTCTCTAGACTAGCTTACGCGTACGAGAAACTAGTCTAGACTAACTTATGCGTACGAGAAGCTGGTCTAGACTAGCTTACGCGTACGAGAAGCTTCTCTAGACTAGCTTACGCGTACGAGAAGCTTCTCTAGACTAGCTTACGCGTACGAGAAACTAGTCTAGACTAACTTATGCGTACGAGAAGCTGGTCTATACTAGCTTACGCGTACGAGAAGCTTCTCTAGACTAGCTTACGCGTACGAGAAACTAGTCTAGACTAACTTATGCGTACGAGAAGCTGGTCTAGACTAGCTTACGCGTACGAGAAGCTTCTCTAGACTAGCTTATGCGTACGAGAAGCTGGTCTATACTAGCTTACGCGTACGAGAAGCTGGTCTATACTAGCTTACGCGTACGAGAAGCTGGTCTATACTAGCTTACGCGTACGAGAAACTAGTCTAGACTAACTTATGCGTACGAGAAGCTGGTCTAGACTAGCTTATGCGTACGAGAAGCTGGTCTAGACTAGCTTATGCGTACGAGAAGCTAGTCAAGACTAGCTTATGCGTACGAGAAGCTATTATAGACTAGCTTACGCGTACGAGAAGCTTCTCTAGACTAGCTTATGCGTACGAGAAGCTGGTCTATACTAGCTTACGCGTACGAGAAACTAGTCTAGACTAACTTATGCGTACGAGAAGCTGGTCTATACTAGCTTACGCGTACGAGACGCTGGTCTAGACTAGCTTACGCGTACGAGACGCTGGGCTAGACTAACTTACGCGTACGAGAAGTTAGTCTAGACTAACTTACACGTACGAGAAGCTAGTCTAGACTTGCTTACGTGTACGAGAACCTAGTCTAGACTAACTTACGCGTACGAGAAGTTAGTCTAGACTAGCTTACGCGTACGAGAAGCTTCTCTAGACTAGCTTACGCGTACGAGAAGCTTCTCTAGACTAGCTTATGCGTACGAGAAACTGTTCTATACTAGCTTACGCGTACGAGACGCTGGTCTAGACTAGCTTACGCGTACGAGACGCTGGGCTAGACTAACTTACGCGTTAGAGAAACTGGAATAGACTAACTTACACGTACGAGAAGCTAGTCTAGACTTGCTTACGTGTACGAGAACCT
Organism: Nephotettix cincticeps; assembly: GCA_023375725.1. NCBI lineage: Eukaryota > Metazoa > Arthropoda > Insecta > Hemiptera > Cicadellidae > Nephotettix > Nephotettix cincticeps. The sequence continues at coordinate 16,291,645 of CM041784.1, forward strand.
AGTCTAGACTAACTTACGCGTACGAGAAGCTGGAATAAACTAACTTACGCGTACAACGTTTTATACGATTTCCTATATTAATGTGATTCGTAGAAATAATAAATGATTTATTGCTTGGAAAGAGCGTTGTTTCCCGGGTCGGCATATGCGAGCGTGATACTGCAGTTGTGTGAAGGGAAAGGGCGCCGCGCTGTACCTATAGGAAGAGGTAAACAGGCGCACACAATCGATAATAGCTCTGACCCACATACTCGTATTGTACAGAACACGACTCTGCGATGGAGCGACAAGAACTGTAGACTGTAATGCGCAGACATCTCATTGTCCTTCCGCGACTGCGACTGCATTGGACGATCAATAACACATCCTGCACATTGCACAATTACACCGAGTGCATCGCTACCTTCCACACTCCACACGTTTAATTAAAATCAATAGTATAAACGATTATTCTGATTTTGTATAAAAATATTCATCTCTTATTATATGTTTGTAAAGTAGTAAAAATAAAGTAATTTTTTGCTGTTATGTTGGCTAACATGCAAATTCAAATGTACTTTGCTAACGAACGTTGCTTTTCGTCTAGACTTCATTAAGGGGGGAATAGCCGTAGAAAATGTAAGAATATTTTATTTTATCTATCCAAATATGATTATGAAATATGAATATGATTTTTCACAACTGAGAAAAAAACTCATAAAACAAAAATTTGAACTATTTCTTTCCCTAAGGTAGTAAACGGTTAGTCGAACTCTTAACCCTTATTATCAGATATAGATACTTATATTTGTACCTAGTTTGAATGACTTGCGTTAAAATATAAATTATCTTTGACGAGGCCTAGCCTATTAGTAAACGCTCAGAGGAAATTCTATATAATATTGTTAGCTACAACAAACTGTTAAATTTTGTTTTATTAAAACGGGGCCTACTTAAACCGTAGCCCTACTTTTGGTAGTTGTTGACCATAACGGAAAAATAAGCTAGTTCCTTTTCCGTTATTTGTCACCCATTTACACAGTACGCTTATGCACCCAAGTTTTTACAAGTGAACAGACTTACAAAGATGAGTTTTAAAACTCATCTAGTTTGTACTTTAAAGTACAAACTAGCATGTATTGCGATGCACGACTTACCACGCAATATGTTTTAAATACCCCCGTCGCAGCAGACCTTCGTACTCAGCGAATTTCCATATCAACAATAATATATAACAGGTTTGATCAATATCCGTAAAAATAAGAGAGTTTGCCTATTCTCCATAAGATTTACATGCGAAAGAGTATGCAGCTTTGCCGCTGTGAGGAACACTGAAAGTAGCCATTTTTACCATAAACCATTTTATTAGTATTTTAATACAATCTACACGGAATTTCCGGATAATCCGAACAATGTTCGGATTATCCGGAAAGGGCTCGGACCTAATTAGTTCGGATTACCGGGACTCTGGTGTAGTAAGCACAGCACCCCTCACAGCGGTTTATCCTTTTATTCCGGGTATGAGGGTTATAGCAACACGAGTCGTTCATGTCATCTTACTAGGTCCTCGTATGTTGTACAGCTTTGCCTAGGAAGCCAGGAGGTGAGAGGTGAGAGTCGACGCGCACGCAGCTACCGCCGCATCGTCAGATTGATAGCGACCCAACCCTCTGGACACAAACCATTAATCTCCGGAGAAATTCTGTGTCTGACCTTCCATTGTCAGAGATTTGACATCGGACAGCATCAAATGTGGGCGAACAGGCACCGAGGTATCGTGTTCCGCTCTTGAACTATCGTCCTATAATACTATCGCACCTCTACACATTGACGTATAGACAATATTGACGTTCAAACCAGTTCAGTGAGATATTCGACAATTGTTTTATCGCAGTATTATTAAAATACCCTCGTCGCAGCACACCTGCGTACTCGGCGAATTTCCAATTCAATAATATTATTTAACAGGTTTGATCAAAATCCGTAATGAATAATGAGAGTTTGCCTATCCTCCATAATATTAACACTAGAAAGAGTATGTAGATTTGCTACTGTGAGGAACATAGAAAGTAGGCATTTTTACCATAGGCCTAAACCATGGCTGGGCTAACAGACAATTACTCAGCACCACAGCACCGCTGTTATGTACAGATGCGATGAAAAACGTTTCAGGACTTCGGTGAGTGAAAAAGGTAAAATGGATGTATGGCCTAAAAAGCTTATTTTCTCAGAAATACGCTATTTTGTATTTCAAACATTTTTAACGGATTATTTTAAAATTTGGTATACTTTTTTACACTAGTAGACTACTATTATTATAAATAAATAACATGCATGATCCAAGTTCAAAATCCAAAATGGCGGATATTTTAAATTTTACCGTTTACATAGTATTTTAGTTTTACAATTTTAAATGGCCGCCATTTTGGATTTTAAGCTTGGATCATGCTAGTTATTTTTTCAATAATATTAGACTGCTAGACAAAGTTAGAAAATAATCCGTTAAAAAATTCCGAAGTCCTGAAACGTATTTTCTTGGACACACTGTATAATCGCAGTTTTGTCATATGAGTCTTTCAAAATTTAGAAAGCCTGTTTCACAGATTATTACCTGCCGTGAAGAAATGACGCTGTATCATTTGCTACCGAGTACAAAACCGGTTATTTCGTAACTCTGCACCCGGAAGTGCGAGGCGGAAATACGTCCATTTTCAGATTCAGGTAGATAGTATTACATTGATGTATTCAAGGTGAAACACACTACCATCACTTGAAACAGGTGGCTAAATCAAAGCCGCGGGCACCCAGTTACGAATTAGAAGCATTACGTAATTACAGTCCATAAACTCCACCTTAGATGGTTATTTACGCCCAAGCAATAACTCCTTCCTTGAAAAAAATTGATTAAGCGATGTCTTGTTAAACAGCGTAGTAAGAAGAATTTTTGACATGGATATGTCTTAGCTCTGGGGGTTAAAAGTGTGTACACTGACTAGACTTAATAACATCACTGCTAATCATTAGGCTGGATTCAGTTAACTTTCTACTAGGATTTTTTAATTTGAAATTACAGTAATAAACTGGGTTTTTGTTACGTTCACACTGTGGTTATTTCCATGAAACCACTGCATAAGCTGGCTGCTTTTGATGAAGGAATTCACTTCAAGGGAATTTATGCACTTGTTACACAAATTAAAATAGGATGAAGTAAAAATTCATGTCTTCCAACACTACTTAATATATTTACACTTATATTGTAATTATATACAACGGTAAATATATACAAAAGTTGTTAGATTGTCGATTTCGTCCAGTAACACCGAATCATTAGGCCCAAATGGAGACCCAAGTCGATTGCCAATTTAACAACGTTTTTATACATTTACCGTTGTATATAATTACAATATAAGTGTAAATATATTAAGTAGTGTTGGAAGACGTGAATTTTTACTTTATCCTATAGTAAAACCAACACGTATAATGCTAATCAAGAAGTTATTCGCAAATTAAAAGAAGTGTCATCTGCAAATAGACAAAGGTAAATACCAGGGACACTGCAAGCAATATCATTAACGAACAACAAGAATAAAATCGGACCAAGGACCGATTCTTGTGGAACACCAGAATGTACAGCAATTTCATTAGATTGGTATTTGTGAAGACAGCCATTTTTATCCATATGTGAGATCTTCCAATGAGAAAAGAACACACCCAATCCAGAGCTGTCCCTCTAATGCCATGATGGCTGAGCCTCTTAACTAACAGGCTGTGCTTTACGTGTCAAATGCTTTGCTAAGATCGAAAAACACTTCAAAACTTTTTCCTGACAATCCAGAGCTTTGGACACATTGGAAACAAAACTGTGCATTGCATCCACAGAAGAACAGTTTTTCCTGAAACCAAACTGCCTATCGAAGAGTAAACTATTTGATGCGTAATTTTAAGTGTAATTTTTTTCTTTAACTTTTTTCTCTCTTGAAGGTACACATTAAATTTATTGAAGAACGCGTTCCCGCGCACAGGCCAATATCGGCCCATGCGGGAACTTTTTTTCCGTTACCTGTTACGTATTTGAAAAATTGTATGTATATATATTTTTTTGGAAATAAAATGTATTTGATTTGATTCGATGCTAGAAACTGGAGAAGTCTATTGAAAAAGAGTTTTTAAAGAACTTTGGAAAAAACTAGAAGTTAAAGATATCGGTCTATATTATCCTGAAGAGTAGGGTTTCCTTTTTTCAATAAGAGTTTTACAATTGTTGATTTGACTGAAGATGGAAATAATCCTTCCTGAAATGAAATATTTGAAATACAGTACAAGAAGATGGCAAGACTCAGCCACTTCATTGATGATTCTGGAAGACACGTCATCTTCACCAGCTGAATTGATCATTTTAAGGGTCTACAGACGAAACATGCTCTAAATTGGCAAAGAACTTATTAAATCATACTGCGACTGAAGAGTGGTTGGTAATCTAACTCCTTTTATTTGGACCTATTTACTTTGATATAAATAAAATTGGAATCCTCAGTTGAAAACGTATTTTGTAGGCCCATTTTGCAGGTATAGGCCAGGGATCGGGCAAGGTTGTGGCGATTTTATCGCCGACCTTGCTATCGCCAAATGTTCCGGACCAAGGCCATCGACCGTCGCAGCCACCTTGTTCCGGGATACGAGTAATGAAACACTGCGACACCGCACGGCCAATCAATCACTACCATATCGTAGTAGCTTGTTATGTCCATTATGTCTCATGAGCATAATCTAAGAAGAGGAAGGTTACAATAACTCAGTACTTTAGTGCCAGAAATAAATTTTAGATGAGTGTATAAAGAATCCAGTTTATGATAATTAATCACGGATTCATGGACAGAGTCGGGCGAGGAACGTAACGGGCCCCGAGTAACGGGAACGGACCGTGTGCGGACGCACGATGGGCCAGACTTTTTGTGGCCGCTCCCTCCACTACAATGGCCTTGAAGGGTCCTTCGGGGTCCCCATATAACACTCACTAGGGTTCGAGGGCGGCGATTAACCCACTGTTGATCACGATACACACGTCAATGATGGGACACCCGCAGGAGTCAGTATCCGGCCCACTACTGTTCCACCTTTACACTCTTAGAAAACACTCGCTGGTGTTCAAGAGGTGGCGATTGATCACTGCTGATCACGATACACCCGTCAACGATGGTGTACTGCAGGAGTTAGTATCTGGTCCACTACTGTTCCACGACTGTACTCTATAAAACACTCGTTGGTGTTCAAGAGGGGTCGATTGATTACGATACACCCGTCAACGATGGTGTACTGCAGGAGTTAGTATCCGCTCCACTACTGTTCCACGATTGTACTCTATAAAACACTCGTTGGTGTTCAAGAGGGGTCGATTGATTACGATACACCCGTCAATGATGGTGTACTGCAGGAGTCAGTATCCGGCCCACAACTGTTCCACATTTACACTCTTATAATGGAGTTCAAAAGGTGTCGATTGATCACGATACACACGTCAACAATGGTGCCCAGCAGAGTCAGTATCCGGACCAATTCACTTACAAAATGAAATACAAATTTTATTATTTGTAGCCTATCCCTAGATTACCACTGTACGCAACCATCTTTTTACGACTATAGTGTAGCCAGTTTTTCTGACACAAAATTCATATCGTTGTTCTATGACGAAAGAAAATCTAATATGCCGGCACTGATGAAGAATTAAAGAAATTTAAAACAGACAAAACACTAGTAATAACCTTAAATGCGACAAAAGGTGAGCTAACAAAAGTCATAAGGATGAATTTTGACTATGTATCGTAAGAAAAAACTCAACAATCATTTTATGGCGAGAAAATTGCAAAACAAGGGCGTTTACAGTGAGCGCGATAATGTAACAGATTGTAGATAAGAACAAGCGCTAATTGGAACGAGAATAAAATTACATATATTACGGTGACGATGCGCAACACAGGAAACGATCGTGAGGAATCGGTGAACTTCACTGAACAACCATAAAACTGTACAACCATGGTATGAAAGTGTACACGACCACATGTTGAAGGTGCCGAGAATGGAACATACCATTACAGCTCTACCGGATGAGTTTTAAAGTGATCCAATGGCTAACTTTTAAATTACACGACGTAGCACCACAGTTTAAAATTGGAACTTGCTCAATTTTACGTTTCACTCACAGGAAACGATCGTGAGGAATCGGTGAATTAACTTCACTGAACAACCATAAAACTGTACAACCATGGTATGAAAGTGTACACGACCACATGTTGAAGGTGCCGAGAATGGAACATACCATTACAGCTCTACCGGATGAGTTTTAAAGTGATCCAATGGCTAACTTTTAAATTACACGACGTAGCACCACAGTTTAAAATTGGAACTTGCTCAATTTTAAGTTTCACTCAGGTATACAATTTCAGATTTTTTCCAATATGGGGGCAAACTTAAAAATATTTTATGGAACACTCTGTATTTTATTTTACTTGGTTTCTTCTATTTAAAATAAACACTTTTGTTATTTGGTGTTTTTCAATATCTCTAATGGTTTAGAAGCTACGAGGACTTGAAGTTTTAATTTCTTTGACATGAGGAAACTTTAGTCCTGCCAAATCACGATATTAAAAATATGTTAGCTATTGGATCAGGTAAAACCTCATATCAAAGAAATCAAAACTCTTAAGTCCTCGTAGCTTGTCATCAGCAAAGCGTCCAGAAAATTAACATGGTTACTAAACCAAACATGCGACCACCACTAAAGTTTAAATAAATGAATGAAATATTATGACTGCGTGTATATGTTCATAAAAACCTTAGCAACGTGTTTAGGAGTAAGCAATAATTGATAGTAACCAGTCAACAAAGTTGTAACTTATGTTACGGTGAAAACAAATTAACTAGAAGTTAGATGAATCCTGATGTTGTTAGAAAATTTTGGAAAAGCGTTAGTGTACGATTGAAAATAGTATTGTCGTGTCATTTTCATTTGTAACTAAAATATAAATGTTAATAATAGTTTAAGCATTCATGCATTAGCTACAACGTCCAAACAATTATGCTATAGGTACTGCATAAACACTGTTAAAACTGAACAAAAAATGAACAATAACATGTTATCGTGAATGCAGGCCAAAAGCAATTATCTGCACTCTACTAAATTTAAATAATGGAAATGTTGAGTCTTTAGAATTTTACGATCAAGCTTCAACAAATCAAAACAGTACTGAATTATTAAACAGCATGAAAGCAAGATTGACACTACCCTCCTAACAGGATCGAAGGGGGATGTACAGGAAGAGATTGAAAGCATCACGACAAATTCTACTTACTGAGAGAAGAAATGGGAAGCAACACGTACCTGAAAAACAAGACCATGAACATTAGACAAGCACGCAAAAGGGGTATTAGGGTTAACAACTATGCTACTCTATGCATAGTTATTGAATAACAGTTAATAGTCATCCTTAGAGGCGGCATATTTGGTTAGCGCCGTAAGAACAATGTTAATTTGGTGGCAGCACTATTGGTAACCCGATATTTATAAATATAAAGTAGTGGTCTTAAATTACAGTGGTTAGCTAAGGAAATAAAAATATATTACTATTTAAAATATCAGGTAGTTAAAAAACAAGAAAATTACTTGTTAAATACTATGTTTATTTATGTGACGAATAAACTTATTACAAGGCCTTTATGTCGAGGGATTTTTTGAAGTTTGTAGAGTTTCCTTTAGACGCACATATAAGGCATAAAACACTTCAAACTCATATAATTTTGTATATTGCCTTAAAGTAAATAAAATAGGCAATTCAAAAATGTAGTTTGTGTTAGTCTTAGCTTCACATTACGTAGGCATATCATAATTATAGGTTCAAATCTAGGAACTCTTAAAAAAAATTCTTCTACCTAATGAGTCATGTAAGTTCTGTTATAAACACTATATCAAAATTCCAAAGTATGCATTTTGTTTAAAATTTTATTGCGATAAAGAGAATACATAGTTTATTTCACTTAATACCATTATATAACAAAAACTTAAAAATTCCAGATTATGTACATGAGAAAAAGGCACTTTCTTGCAACGCTTACCAGGTTTATGCCAATTTTTTGGCTTTTAGAGCTATCCAATCATCCACTTTACTTAACATGCCATCTAATAATTCCCTAATCTCAAACCATCGCACAATTTAGGGATGTAAACAAACGAAAACATAAACAAAGTTTCACGATGTCATTTGCTACATTGAAACAGCTGCGTAGGTAAATAAATACTCACACACCTACAAAACAGGTTTGAATGGTTGTAATGTAATGGCAGCAAACCTAAGTATTCATTGCCCATGTAATTCGTACGTAGAATGGAACAATAATTTGTATAGCTCGCTTAGTTATTGAGATAATTTGATAAAATGTTGTATGTATTTTTACTTGGTGAACAGCCTTAATATAAGCACATTACCGTGTGAAACAACCCTTATTGCAGCAAACCTGCATACTCAATACTATTCGATTACTATAATGGGAATAGTATAAGTTCTTAAAAATTCGCTTCACTCAATCCAGCAAGCAAAACCGAGCGATCTCGTGTTAATATTAAGTTTAACATTTTTATTCAGTATAGCTCAATTTCGGATTTTCATGGCGTCCTGTACATTTAACGATACTGAGAGAATCAGTTTGGATTACAACGATCCACAGAAATAGTTATAAAGTGGGCGTTAATTGTTGCTCGAGTAGGCCCCACACCAGTAGACTGGACAGATGCAGTAAGATAGTCGGTGAAAATGTTTATTCCACTGTGACAAAATTAAATGAATTATGGGAACGACTTGTTCAAAAAGGTACTCCGCATTTCTATAGAAATATTTTGCTAAGTTAAGAGACGAAGAAACTAATTTAAGGGGATTCGCTACCCGTAAGTTTCTGTAGAAATGCTTTGCTAATTTTTTAGACGTGGAAACTATTTTAAGGGGATTCGCTATCCATAAGTTTCTATAGAAATGCTTTGCTAAGTTTATAGACGAAGAAACTATTTTAAGAGGATTCCCTACCCGTAAATTTATATAGAAATAGTTTTCTTAGTTTATATACGAAGAAACTACTTTAAGGGTATTCGCTACCCTTAAGTTTCTACAGAAATGCTTTTCTCAATTAATAGACGAAGAAACTTCTTTAAGGGGATTCGCTATCCGTAAGTTTCTATAGAAATGCTTTTCTAAATTAATAGACGAAGAAACTTCTTTAAGGGGATTCGCTATCCGTAAGTTTCTATAGAAATGCTTTTCTAAATTAATAGACGAAGAAACTTCTTTAAGGGGATTCGCTATCCGTAAGTTTCTATAGAAATGCTTTTCTAAGTTAATAGGCGAAGAAACTTATTTAAGGGGATTCGCTATCCGTAAGTTTCTATAGAAATAGTTTCCTTAGTTCATAGACATAGAAACTACTTTAAGGGGATTCGCTAGCCGTAAAACAGCGAACTATCTTTTATAAAAACTATCTTAGTATTTGTGCAGTTGTCGACCTCACGCAACGCCAGACAAGTTGCCGAGGGCGATGATTGTTGTTGATATAGCCCCTAAATAATTAGCCCTTCCCCGACACAACTGGGTACCTTACGTGGGAACACGGTTTATACAGCAATCTTGGGTAATAAACACGAAATGTACGCATCATGGCAATGGCGTGCGAAATATCTAGATAATACAGTAGTACAATGGACCCGCCTTTCTTTGCAAGTACTAATAAACTACGGAATACGCCTACGCACACTTAGTTGAGCGATCAATTGTTCTCTGTTACCAGACTAAACATCGTTACCCTGTGAGTGTATTAACAAAATTACGATCTTTTAAGAGGGGATTTTCCTTAACGGAACGATAAAAAATAAATTATTAATTTTTGTACTTGACTTCGGTTGTACTTGAGAAAATAACAGTCAGTTTGAGGAAAATATTGTAGTGTTTACAATATAATATTCTGTTTTGTCCACAATTCCCTCAAACACACTGTAATATAACAGTCACTTTATACATATAAATAATAACACTAATGTTATTAGTTAACTTGTATAGACAATTTTAATATCATATCTTTCAGATTCCTTACTAAATTATCTAATCGTAATTCGCCACTGTTATTCATCCTTGTGACAACTTTTCTAACAGTTTTTTTTTCGGAAAGTTTCCATCACGATTTTAAGTAAAACAAAGTTTCACGACCTTTAGGGATCTGGAGTCTGATCCCGTCCTCAGGTGAGCTGGAATCTAAATACGTACTAAAATGTACCAACACTTTAAATAATCCTGATTTTTTGTTAAATATTTTCAATGTACATTAAAAATGGTTTTTATATCCATCGTCAACGCCAGTTTTATTACACTTAAATCTCTGGCTCTGCTTTTGGTAAATAAAATCATTTATTAAGCCTCCATATCAAGCCATTATTGTATGAATAATGTAGTAGTATAGGAAATGATAACCCCTGTCATCGATTAATATTGGCTGACAATTAACTCTGAAAAAGGTTCACTATCTACAAAAATACGATTATAAGTTTATTTAGTAAACTTTTATTAGTTAATTCTAGTTGCTTCATTGTACAAGTTCGCCAAACCCTAACAACTCAAAATTTGGTTGTGACAACTAATTCCTATGCAAATTTTGTGCTAGATACGATTTCATAAGGGTCCTACACTCTTTGAACTATGAACAGAACATAATAATTCCAATACAACCAACAATATCGAATAATTATTGTTAATGTGTACTAGAAGTCAAAACATTGAAAGACAAGAAAACAAAACAACGATTCTGTACAATGTTTTCGTCGTCGTGATTTATTTTAATGGTTAAATATTTATATCCATCATCAAAAATGTTATCAAACATTGCTCTCTTTTCGGAGTATATTTAGGTATTGGATAGTTTTCATACAATAATAGACACCCTTAACTTAACTCTCCGGAGGTCTGTATACAGACGACGATGTAGCCGGTAACGGTCATTGACGGAATTTAGTTACGTTTTAATCATTAATATAATATGCAGAATATTTAAAATTCATAATTGCGTTGGTTATTAACTATTCAATATCTTTTATTGGACTTTTCCACCGCGTCTATGTTTTTGTCTCTCGTTTTTAGTGACTTGAAAATGGAAGAGTTTCTCCACCTCCAGAAACGTTGGGTGGTTAAAAACACAGACGCATTGGGAGAGTACGATAGCAGATCTTGAATAGTACAGTAGAACCACGATAGTCCGACCTCCGATGGTCCGACTCCTCGGTTGGTCCGACCGTGCCCGTCGGCACAACAGACTCCCGCTAATTCGTCCTCGGCGGCATTCTCCTCGCTTAGTCCGACCACGCTAGCGGAAATTTACAGCATTTGTTTACTTCGTAACTCCGTTCAAGTTGAAACCTGTCGATGACGCATCGACAGGTGACATCGTGAGTGTGTATTTCAGTCAGAGTAGCATTTTGTGGGTTCGAAAATGGAGGAATGCTGCAGCAACGGCGAGGTTGTTGTCTGCCAAGCAGAAGAATATCACAGAATTTTTTCAACCGGAACAAAATTAAATACAGTACTGCACAGTGTTAGACAGTGATTTTAAACATGTAAATGTTTTGTGATTTCTTTAAAACAATTTTGTTTGGATTATTCATTTGTAGATTAAGTGTTTAATACAGTACATACAGTGTTTTACAAGATATTTGACCCTACTGCAAAACATTCCTGAACTGTGTTTTATATTCTTTTTAATATTCATACAGTAATACATAGTGTGTATAGCGGAACGTCTAGGCTACATGATGCAGCAACTGTACCTAGGCCACGTACAGTATTGAACAGTATTGTAGTGTTATGCTTTCTCGTCACTACAGCATACTCTGTAAATACATAATGGACACTTTTTGTACGTTATTGTTATTAAATTATTTATTTATTTAATATTTTTAGGCTTTCTGTAGCGTTCATCAGTACAGTAGCTTTTTATAAAATCTTGATGCAATATTCTTTTTTAAAATACAGTTTAAGTTTGTTTTTATGTTAATATACGAGATCCTCTGATAATCCGACCTTTTTGTTGTTCCGACCATACCCCCGGTCCCGCAAGTGACGGTTAGCGAGGTTCTTCTGTATTCCTATATTATACTTTGTAGCTCGAATTGAGATCGCAACACAATAAAATAAGATTGATTCTAGTCATACTTTATACTTTATTTTACTTTCACTTCACTTTTAACTGAAATGGCAACCTACCCTGGTAGGTATTTTAAGCCAAGTATGAATGAGAAATTAGTGTAAATTGATTGTGGCGCGATCTTGTAGTCTTGTTACTGACTAAGACTGACATGTCCTTTAGACAGAACTGCTAATTAATAGCCCGACAGACAATGACATATCTAAGGGACCTACAGTTTAACGTGGATACCGAACCACTGCCTCTGAATTACGAACTGATCTAATTATGAGGAAAGTCTTTGCGGATTCACGTAGTATTCAATAGTGCGGACGTTAATCCACACAAGAGAACACTACACCCACCGACCATCACTCACAGGTAGCTGGATTACAGGTCACGCCACGGTCCCAGTCTGTGGTCATCACAGTTTGCATTTATACATCGCCTCCAACAGTGTGCCTGACTACTGTATCTACACGCCCTTGATAGCACTTCCGTTTCATCGCGGGCCCGGAAACAGCCAGTGGTTGTCGACCGCGACCATTACAACCTGGCCACAAAGCACAGAATACGTCACGTCTTGGTCTACCTCAGGGGTCTTGTATTGGGTCCATTATCTTTAGGGGATTTGATCTATTTTGGATCCATTTCAGGGACATATTTTTTTTAATACAAAACAACTCAGGCCGACGCACTAGGTCCATCTAAGCCATTTCCTACTTTTTAAGTTTTTTTTCATTTACATACTTATTATGTTTACCTATATATTGTTTCGGTTTTTTTCTTGACGTTATTTCTGTTGTCAAACATTTGTAAAATGTGTATAATTTTTTTGTAACATATTTTGTTTTTTCTTTTAGTTTAAATTTGATTTTGACTGTACAGTTATACGTATACCATTGTTTAAATAGCTGTTAAATGGTTTTCTTCAAGTAAACGAATGTAATAATTGGACAGGTTATATATTTTAATTTAGTTTTAAGTCTATGTCACACATAAATTTCAGAAATATCTGAAACAATATAAGTTTACGTAACTTTAGAAAAAAAAATTTGGTGTCGTTTGATAAAGCAAAGACACAGGTGTAACAGCAGTATAAACACATTATTAACGATATATAAATATCAATAACCAATCTAATCAAACTCGGAGAGCGCTGTATGTCGGCAATATCGAGTGTAATATGATGTTACGCAACATGTATTGGTCGCCGACATACGCTCAAACGCACATAGCACACCGCTCTGTGGAGTTAATTTAGGTTGGTTATTAAGCTTTGATAAATTTATATGGAAATGGTACAAAGTATAAATTTGATACTATGCACAAAATAGGTATTATTAGTACTCCCACACGTACCAAGTTTGACCTCAGAAAAAATATCCCAAAGTCTTAAAGCGTATTTCAGATACACCTCGTATAAACTGATTTTGTTCTATTTATAACATAAAATAAACAATATTAGATTCCCGTTGTTTTGTCAAGAGGAGGAGGTGCTCCTGTTCCGGTGAGGGGGAGACCGGAGAGGGTTCAGTGTTTACGGTGGCGGTGGCGGTCTGGGTATGATAGTTTATAGGTCTCAGTCCATAAACCGACAGTCCATACATCAGAACAGGACCGTGTTGAGCAGGTCGGGCCACATTTTATTGTTTTACTGCAACCCTAAACTAACACCCTTCCAAACCACCACGAGACGACCTGTAAACAGTCCCTAACAAGCCTCGTATATCTTACTTTGGGTGCGTATTTGACATTAAACACGCATATTGATGCAGAGCTCAAATCTCATATAAGTGCGCCCACGACACAGGGCACAAAAGTTGATGCATTAGTCAATCATTGTTTATCTCATTTTAGATGCAAATGTTGATGCAGTGCTCCATCATCATGTATCGCATCTTAGGTGCGTATATGACATTGAACACAAATGTTGATGCAGTAATCCATCATCATGTATCGCATCTTAGGTGCGTATATGACATTGAACACAAATGTTGATGCAGTGCTCCATCATCATGTATCGCATCTTAGGTGCGTATATGACATTGAACACAAATGTTGATGCAGTGCTCCATCATCATGTATCGCATCTTAGGTGCGTATATGACATTGAACACAAATGTTGATGCAGTGCTCCATCATCATGTATCGCATCTTAGGTGCGTATATGACATTGAACACAAATGTTGATGCAGTGCTCCATCATCATGTATCGCATCTTAGATGCGACGATGTGTTTGGGTGCTTTCTTTCTAATATACTAAGAAAGTTGCAATTTGGTGTTCGGAAACCCCGAATTCTGTAGAGCGTCTTAAAGGCCCTGTCACCTGGAAAAGTTGGACTCCTGTGTAGGGATAGTCTCTTCCAATAACATTCAGGCAATTTTTCTCTATAATTTTTAGTTATATTGAAAAAAGACAGTTACACGAATTTCAAAACAATAGTCATTGCAATTTCTGAAGTGAATCCCCTCGCCGTCCCCCCTGTATAAAACAACTCTTTATGAAACAAGAACCTATTTTATTCAATAAATCTATTAAAGTATACTCCAGAAAACCATGAAAACAGTATTAATGAATTCTAATCAAATTACAAATTACAAAATAAATACATGTTTTTAAAATATTATTACAATTGTTGTTTAGATTTTAAAATAGACCTTAGTGTATATATTACATACAGAGGTACTTTTGTCAATGCAACATTTCATAGTCTTACGTCAAAAGATTTGGTTTGAGGTTTTTGAAAGCAAAGAGAGAGTTAATGTTCCGGAGTGATCAGTAATCAGTAGAGAACGCGGAAGGGCCGGACGAGAGAGTCTGGGACATAAAGTTGAATGTTATTACACGATACGACACCGTGTTGAGGAGAAAGTCACACGGTGTCCTCGGCAACGATAGACGTTCCCAGCCTCCACATGTGCGTTTGTAGTGACTTGAGGACGTTTGCCTCGACAGGTAATCAAAGAGAGTCTGGGACATAAGGTTCAATGTTATTACACGATACGACACCGTGTTGAGGAGAAAGTCACACGGTGTCCTCGGCAACGATAGACGTTCCCAGCCTCCACATGTGCGTTTGTAGTGACTTGAGGACGTTTGCCTCGACAGGTAATCTAAGAGAGTCTGAGACATAAGGTTCAATGTTATTACACGATACGACACCGTGTTGAGGAGAAAGTCACACGGTGTCCTCGGCAACGATAGACGTTCCCAGCCTCCACATGTGCGTTTGTAGTGACTTGAGGACGTTTGCCTCGACAGGTAATCTAAGAGAGTCTGAGACATAAGGTTCAATGTTATTACACGATACGACACCGTGTTGAGGAGAAAGTCACACGGTGTCCTCGGCAACGATAGACGTTCCCAGCCTCCACATGTGCGTTTGTAGTGACTTGAGGACGTTTGCCTCGACAGGTAATCTAAGAGAGTCTGAGACATAAGGTTCAATGTTATTACACGATACGACACCGTGATGAGGAGAAAGACGTTCCCAGCCTCCACATGTGCGTTTGTAGTGACCTGAGGACGTTTGCCTCGACAGGTAATCAAAGAGAGTATGGGACATAAGGTTCAATGTTATTACACGATACGACACCGTGTTGAGGAGAAAGTCACACGGTGTCCCCGGCAACGATAGACGTTCCCAGCCTCCACATGTGCGTTTGTAGTGACTTGAGGACGTTTGCCTCGACAGGTAATCAAAGAGAGTGTGAGTCATAAAGTTGAATGTTATTACACGATACGAAACTGTGTTGGGGCAATAAATGACAATTTTGAAACCAAGCCTTGAGTAGATTCAGAATCATTAAAATACATCCAGAAGGTACCTTTGTTTCAGAAAATGGTAGATATGCCACACGTGTGCGAACAGTGTTTGTACCTTTACGTATTAGTTTTGTTAAGTTCTTAAATGATTATTTTACATGATTGCATTGATTCTTGTTTTATTTTACAAAACGTCAGTAAATAGATTGCAGTTCGTGCGGAAATTGTTAACGAATCGCATACCACGTAGTTACCAAGTCAGAGTAATCCAATCACTATTTATGGATTTGAATTAGAGAAAGAAATAAAAGAAAACACAGTGTGGGCAAAGTGGGTGATATGGTGAAACGGCAAGAGCGACAGAGGGGAGGGTGTCCCGGGAAAAGCCGAGGGATGGGTGGATGGGGGGGAGGGTGCTGCGGAGACCCAGGTTTAACTTTCAGCCATATTACGATTGTACTCGTTTAGAGCCAACTTCTTGCATTTAAGTTACGTCTTACATTTCCCTTACTTTTAAACAGCCTAGTTAATTACAAAACGTTTAGCGTTTCATCGGCGGCGGAGTATTTGGTTTTAACCCCTAAAGGGTTATGTAAATTTGTTGTCAGAATTATACAATAGTCGTGAAACGATAATCGAGTTAAAAAATATAAGTTGTATGCTGATTTTATATTTTGATTATATGAGTTTTTACACATATTTAAACATATAAGTTACGTTATTTTTTTTACAAATGGCAGCACTGATACTGGTCATCTTCGGTTCAAACTTAAAGATCGTAAATTTTCATTTCATTCTGACCCTTCTCTCAAATACCGAACTGTTCGTAGAAAATGAAAGCTTTATATATATTAATAACTATAAAATGTTAACAAATTGCTTACTATTGTTATGTAGTGTTCACAATTTTACTAATGTTTTTGATGCAAACAACTTAACTTCATATAATAACTTTAATTAGCTTTTTATTATGACCATTTCATGTCTTTTCATGACTATTTTCTTTAACTTATTATTTTTACAAATTTTATTATATCCATTATTTTCCCACAGTTCTTTTAATATTTAGTCTATACTACTTTTTACAGACGAGTTCGAGTTCATAATCAGAGATATCAGGATCAGTACCTCACGTAAGACCTTTAGTTAGAAATTACATAATTAGTTATGATAAATTTGAAACTCACTGAAGATATCTGTTACAATTTTTGGTCGAAAATAAAATAAAATATGACCTGTGAATGTTGGTATTATTCAAAATGGGCTATCGTTATGAGATCTTGAGCTAAATTTTTGGTTATACAATCTCCTAAAATAATTTATATATCCGATTGGGCACTGGGTGTACAGTTGTTGTCTTGGGAAGTACAAGTTTGAATTTGTTTAATTTATTTTCAAAAGTAAATAACAAGTTAATTCATTACTCTAGATAATCAATTGCGGTATTTTAACACGTCAACTATTTTTATGACTATCTTTTGAGGAGTAATATTGAACAAAAATAAACATTTTTTGGGACTAAAATCCAAAATGGCGGCACTGATAAAAAACCTTAAGTGTACCTGTAAGTTGTAAAAAGCTCGACAAATACCGCTACGCGAGAAGGGGACATTTCCATTTGTACATTAATTAATTCCACATCTCCGCCGAGTGTTTTAAAATTGTAAACGGAAATTCTTATAAACATAACTATTTATTTATAAACAAACTATCAATTTAGTGACGTTCAGAAAGAATTGCGATAATTACTAATGAAACAAATATTAGTCTACTGTGTTTAAGTATTTCTTAATGAAATTAAATATTGTAATGAGAGTAGACTATACATGCAGTGACACGACAACATATAATTATGAAATCTTATATGTATGAAACATAATTAATTGATCTTTATAGATTACTTACTGGGGAAAGGACTATAATAGTGGAACTACATTTTGAAGGGCTCATCATAGAACATTGCCATTAAAATAAAATATGGAATAAAAACTTAGGAAACGATAGATAGAACGTCACAAAAACTATCTACGACTAAGACCCCACAGTTTCAACGACTACTGTACTTACTTATTACAAAAACAAAACAAAACATTTTACTTTTCTTCCAATAGAATAGAAGAAGAAAATCATTATAAAGCGAAAAATTGAAATATAGAGGTAGAATTCATCCATAGAGTAAAACACTTATATAATATCCAAAATCATCAAGTTTTAATATACGTATATTTGACAAAAAATTAAAAAATACAGGTTTCATTAATTTAACCAAACCATTTTTAATTACAAACAAAATTAGATAACCTACGTCGATGCACGAGTCTTGGCTCGATTAACAGGGCGTAAATTATATCAGACTAACTAGTAAAATTGCTTAGTGATAGTAAGTTTTTCTAGTAATAAAAAGTTATATTTATGACTGGTATATGTAATTGGGGATGAAAGCTTCCACAACGTGAATATAATTATTAAAACGAGGTTAATTTATGTATTAGTGTCTTTCAAAGCGAGTACATTCACAAATTTATAATAATCACTGAATGTTTTAAAGTGTAAATTATAACATCTAAGGTACATTATAATAAAAATTGCCAAATCCTTAGTACATTTTTCCTTTTAAATGCTCAAGATAAGCAATTTCGTTTTAAACATATACAAACCCTCGACTTATTTCAATGATTTACGAAACAACTGTATGAGAATTCATTTGAAACATAGCATATTGTTTCGTCAGATTGGCAAGTGGGATGTTGTAAGGTAGGTGGTGGAAGTACTCGCCCACCAAGGTAAAGGGGTGGATTGGCTTTTGACCCGCATGTCTGTATGTGTGTATGCAATCAATAAGGCTATAAGACACAGTAACCCCAGAACAGAAGAGAACGCCTTATGAACATGCGCACTCCAATTGATCCTGTAGCTCTCTTTTCCGTAGGGGCGGGTGGGGACAGGACACCCCCTCACCCCCCTCTCTCTCGCTTATACAAAGACTACTTCATCCAATTTACCCCACATTTGTTGCTCCCTTACCTGAACTCAACTTGGCTCAACGGCTCTCTGGTGAAAAACGTTTCATTTAATAACCGGCCACCGCCGCCGCTACCACTTGAACTTGGCTAACTCGAATTTCATTCCACCGACCCCGCGCAGCTCTTCCCCCAAATTGGACGATCAGGAAGCATGATCAGCGTGCTCGATAAGACGCTTTCTTTTGCTGACAAAATGGAACACGAAATTGGACTCGCACAGGCCCCTCCTTGTAAAACCCTTATTCGGGTTGTCTTTATGGGATTGTGTTCGAACTTTCGCATGAGCTAATTCATAAATTGGTAATAAGAGATAATTAAGTTTTGTGAGTTGATTTCTAAAAAACCGCCGTGGGCATTTCGTAACACCTGGTCAGATGTTAATATTTAATATGTTGATATTACGTGTTGATAAACAAAGAGTATATGGTTATTCTTCGTTGTTAAAATGAGAAGTAGTATGCAGGTTTGCTGCTGTGAGGAGCACAGAAACTATGATTTTTTAGCATAAACGTATGGATCCCAAAAACAACAAAGCTAAATACAAAGTTTCAACCAAAGCTATTGGTTAAAAGGGGAATATTAAATTTTCCTTAGCCTCCATAAGATTAGCATTGGAGCCCCAAAATACAATGTACTGTGTTTAGATTTTTAATATCTCGGTGACCGTTGGAGTTAGAGCAAAACTTTAAGGGACTAAATTGTGTCGTTTTTGAGCTGATTCTTATGGTGAAAGGTAAAATTTGAAAATTTTTAAATTACACAGGAAAATGCAAAAACCCCAATTTTTTAGTACAATATCCCCCAAACTAGCCGTTACCATTGACCGATATGTCTGGATTACGATCTCGTCCGAGCAAATGTAGGACTACACTTCTCTACCAAATTTGGTCTCGATCGGACCGTTTTTACAAGAGTTATCGTGTTCACAGACACACACACACACACACACACACACACACACACACACACATATATATAAATATTATTGTTGTTATGTGTATACTGTATACACACACACACACACAAAATAATAATAATAATCAATAATCAAATTTACAATTTATTTATATATTTACTATTTACAATCAAACACAAAGTAATAAGCATTTTAAATTTTTGTCAATCGTTCGGTACTATTATACATTTTAATATAGTTAATCACCTTCCTTACATGTTAAATGATTGCAGACTGTAGCAATCAGTTTCAATTGGTTAATTTCTATTGATTCATGCTTAAATATCCTCATTTTATTGTTTACCATGGAGGCAAACGCGCATGCGTTTTTTATGTTTGTCTTGCGGTTATAGAGGATAGAAAATTAACATGACACCCAACTATAATCGTAAGCGTATAAAACCCACATAATATTCCTAATGTTACTCGTACAAGGTCACAGAAACGCTTCCACTTCAGTGCAAGTAGATAATCTGGGCTTATACAAACAAGAGCTCTACGTAGAATTGCAAATGATTAGTTTACGGCCTCTTATAACGAATCGTTTTTAGGTATAATTTTACAATGTGGGTCGCGAAAAAATCCAGATTTCATGTGGGCTCTGCACAAAAATGTTTGGGTACTGCTGTTCAACCCTTCTAGTCCAGTCATTAAAGGGCCCCATACACTAGGGAACTTGGATCGGCGAACTTGGTTCCCCGAACCAAGTTCGTGTAGGATTTGTCCCACACACTGTAGTGGGGAAAGCGAACAACGGTTCAGTGTCTTTTGGGGTCTAGAGATGAGTGTTTCAAAGTTTGCAGCTGCTGTGTTAGTTTTGGATGACTGTGGAGTGTTCAAGAAGAAGCGAAAGAGAAGAAGTGAGTGGTCGAAAGGGTGGTTGCGGGAGAGAGAGGAGTGGTCACATTTGAAACTTTTACACCATCTGAAAGAAAATAACGTAGGAGACTTTAAAAATTATTTGAGGATGAGTGAGAGTGAATTTAACTACTTGTTGGATCTTGTAACGCCTTTAATAAGTAAGAGAGATACACTACTTAGAACAGCTATATCACCTGAACACCGCCTCGTAGCTACACTTCGCTACCTAGCTACTGGAAGGAGCTTGGAGGATCTGAAATTTACATGTGCAATATCACCCCAAGCGCTAAGGAAAATCATTCCAGAGACTGGAAAATGGTCCGAAATGGCGAACAAGGATCGCCTACCCCCACACAGGCGAATGTGGTGCGCCCTGGCGGACGAACCGAACCAAGTTTTTAATCCAGATTGAAGACCAGATAAAGTTCGCGGTTCGCCAATTTTCCACATACACTGGGGAACTTGGTTCGCAAGAACCAAGTTCGCCGATCCAAGTTCCCTAGTGTATGGGGCCCTTAAAACAATTCGTTTTGGATAGATTTTCTGAGAAAAACGATAGTTACTAGAACACAGCCGGAGTAATCAGTCAATCACCATTTCCCATTTGTTGTAATTTAGACACGATCTTCGTAGCATGCAATTTACTGCACAGAAATTCTTTGGCCCTTCCTTATTCGAGACCAAGTTTATTGTAATGAATCCACGATCGCGAGTTACATTTATAACTCGAGATATTGTTTATTGCGTTTATGGTACTCACGATCTTGTAATATCACGCCGGCTCTGGTTCTGGCCCTGGCCCGTCGCGGCGTCTACGGGTCCAATCTAGGGATCTCAAAAATAGGGACCTAAATTTCAATCCCGGGATTTCGGGATCGAATAAGGACGATCCGAGTCTAGGACTTTTGGCAACCGCGCCTATCCCATTCGTCATCGCAGGGGGGCATAAAAGTGTCAAAACTCGTGGCCCGGAACTTTGGCAACTGCTGTCCTTCCGGGCGGGGATTTCAGGGATTTCGTACGTGCCGGGCGGGGTTGAGGTTGAGGGAGAAAAAGCGCTAGAGAAGGGCGAGAGGGGAGGCGGCGGGCGAAGACAGACAGACAAAGAATAACAAAGCAAAACAGAACCCATGAGAAAAAAATTATTTTAAAGATTAATATTTCTTTAAAATCAGACTTAAACTTTCAATTTATAATACGGTAATAATTTTATAACTGAAATAAAGATATTCAGAATGTGCGGAATCAATATAAACTGTCATACACTTTGTTTTATTCGTAAGTATGTAGGCTTTATATATAAATATCACTGTATATATTATTCAGAAATTATTAATGTGGTCACAAACCTCTTTGTCATAATTTAAGTTTATATTCTTAGCTAGGTGCAAAAAAAGTCCTATACAACAAGTACATAAAATATTATTAAAATTTTAAAATACAATACGTTATGTTGTTACAATACGAGGTGTGTATCGACTGTCCCTTGCCGTCTCGCTCTTACATCTCCTGATTTCGGTGATTCAGGAGCGAGGGTGGGACTTTAAGGGATAAGAGTGATTATTTTTAGGATTAAACAATGAGGCAGGGATTTTCAGGGAGAAAAGGGAGAATTTTTGAGATGAAACCGAGATTGCCAAAAGTCCGCGGTCGAGGGCTAATAAGGGTTCCGACCCCCGGTGGGGGTTGGGCGGTTGCCAAAAATCCGTTTCTCGGACGATCCCGGGATTACCGTTTTTATAAATCTAGGTTGTTTTGTTTGGTAAAGACACCCTTTAAAGAATGTTTTATTAAAGTTGTAAATTATCAACATTTTCATCTAATTAAAATCGTAAAATCTGCTAGCTTTAGGAATTTTAAAGAGGTCACGAATGGTCATTATTAAAATTAAACAACGGCACATACTACTCACTCTCACTACACAAATCTCTCCCGACTCGCACAGCTGTTTGCTAAACGAAAGCCCAATATCAACTAAAAATAGTTGGACATCATGAAGCAAAAAATATCAAAATAAAGCCACCTGTGCAGCCGTGGGATACCTCGTTCGTGGGAATTAACTGCAACGGGAGTTTGGAGCGATAAGAACTCAGTGCTGTATCAGTATCCAAAAATAAGTTGTCATTGGTGAACTGCACTTCGGTTTTAAGGAAAAAATTAAACTTTGAGAAAGGTAAATTGGTAAATACCAGTTTAGGGGCATAATAAAACAAATAAAAACCGTTATTTATATTATATTATTATTGTTTATTATAATCATATTCAAATAATATCTGTGTCTTAAAACATTCAATTTTTATTTTAAATTATTCGGTAATCACTTGAAAACTGGAGGAGTTTCTCCACCTTCAGAAACGTTGTGTTTTTCAAAGCAAAGACGCGTTGGAAGATATTGAATAGTTAAAATAGGCTACAAACCACTATTACTTTAACTAAATGTACTATAATTGACTAGATATTCAATTAAATTAATTCTTTTCTGCAAATTAATTAGTTTAATCTTGCATGAAAGGTTGCGAACTTCTAAAATATTTATACAAATACAATAAATACAATTCTAATATTTATCAACCTTAATTGCGTTTTTGAATGATGATATTTCGGTATAATGGTGGTTTTCTTAATCTATATTTGGATAACAATTTTGTATCTAAAAAACCTTTTCCTACAAATTTTTTGGTCAGTATAAATACGAACTTTATTATTATTCATTTGAATGATTTTATTTATTACTTTTAACCCACCAGACAGATATATCATAAACAATTTTTATTTTGTTCAATCATACCAAGTTTAACATCTGCCCAATAATAAAGGGGTTTGCCTATTCTCAAAACGATTAACATGGAGTATGCAGGTTAGCTACCATGATAAACACATAAACAACGAAACTAACCTTACCCCAAAAAATAAACTACAATTTTGTTTTCTCAATGTCTTAACCTCACGAATAGAGTTAACATCAATAGTAAAGCAGCAAGAGGGGGGGAGGGGTTGCTCGGAGCAGCATCCGTATCAATGCTGTTGGTAAACGGCTCAGAGCGGTGATCAGATTTATTTTTTACTCTTCTGTCTACGCTAGAGCCACTTTATTTATAAAGTCGCAGAGTGATTATGCACATACGTTTTTGAGGAAAGTGGCATCCCGGGTTTTAACCTTAATAACCTTTTTGATCTAATTCAAATCCACTAGGCCAGCAAGACACATAACAAACTGTTTATAACATAAAAATAAGGGTAGGAGCGCTGTTCGTAGAACCCTTAATCTATTACATAGAAGGACATTTAAGATGGGTCAGAACACTGCAAATGTGTTCCCTAAAGCCACGTCCACACTTGCAGACCGTGTATGGACTGTGTACAGTTTTCGTTTCAAGTTTCCGACTTGTTTTGCGTCCACACTAGAAAGCCAGTGTTTGACGACATGGTGACTGAAGAGGACGTGGCTTCATCTTCCGTTATCTAGTGGCTAATTTACCGAGGAAGAGGCGATGGTGGACGCACAAGTTTATTGAATAATGTTCCTATTATGGCCACAATTTACTTAGTGACCACGGATCAGAAGATGGTAAAGGTTTTTGGAGCTTGATGAGAATGACGTCTGTATTCAAACTCATGACGTCAAAATCTGTATTCGATGGGCCAAAAATCTTCAATTTCAGCAACCAAATTTTAATTCATCAAAACACACTCCAAATTCGCTAAAAATATTGAAATAACAAATAAGTAAATATCAGTGATCCGCACGTTGTGAACCTGCGAACCAGGCAGATTGTACCGGGATGTATCCTGTCTCTTGTCTTCAGACGTCCACACTTGTTGACTTCTTGAATTTGTATTATATTAGATTTTTGAAATCATGACCATACTACAAGGTAGGTATTTTAAGCTAAGTATAATGAAGATTGTGTGAAAGATGATTGTGCGGCGATCTTGTAGCTTTGTTCCTGACTAAGGCTGACATGTTCCTTAGACAGAACTGTTAATTAATAGCCCAACAGCCGATGGCAATAACTAAGGGACCTACAGTTTAACGTGGAATCCGAACCACGGCCTCTGAATTACGAATTAGTCTAATTATGAGGATGGTATTTGCGGATTAAAGTAGTATTCAATAGTGCGGACGTTAATCCACACAAGAGAACACTACACCCACAGACCATCGCTCACATCTATCCACAATTCGTGACCTCTATGTAGCTGGATTAAAGGACGACGCCACCGTCGCAGTGAGTATCTTGTCTCCGTTTTTTTGGAAATATAAAAAATCGTCTTTTGTCTCAAGAATCCACAAATTTGTCGGCAGACTAGCTGAAGACATCGCCGGATACAAGGGAGAGACAGTCGAGCGACAATGGTTCTGTAGACAAGTCTCCAAGTGTTGACGGAGTTATACGTAATAACGATATTTGCAAGACATCTTGACACACCCGGAATGTTTAACGTCTCACGTGTATCCAGTAAATAAAGCCACGACTTAAGCGCCATCTTAATTCACTTACGACATTGCTGTAACCGTGTAGCGGTAGCGTAAACCACGACACAGTGTAGGCATCATCTGGGGCAGGGTTCGGGGAATTTCCCATGGGGAATAAACTGTTACCGTAGGTCTCATGGCGAGAGACTTAAGCCCGGGACCATGTTATTTTTTCTTCTTTAGGTGCCCAGAGACCAAAAACAATAGTCGTTAAAATTTTTGTATATATATGTTGTAAAATGAAGTTTCTTAAAGTTTTCATCTGTCTCCAACTGTTACCGAGATATTAAAAAATCTCAACACAGTACGTTGTATTTTGGGGTTCCAATGTTAATCTTATGGATGATAGGGAGAAATTAATATTTCACTTATCAATCAATATTCGGATTTAACTTGGTGTTTACCTTCACATGGTTGATATCTATCCATTTATGCTTAAAGTTTATGTGTCTATCATGGCAGCTAACCTGCATACTCTTTTCCCATGTCAATCATATAAAGAATAAGCAAACACCTTTATTTATGGACAGATGTTGATGAAAGCTGGTATAAATGTTAAAAATAAAAATTGTTTATGGTAGAAATGTCTACTTTCAGTGTTCCTCACAGCAGCAACCCTACACACTCTTTCCCATGTTAATCTTATGGAGAATAGGCAAATAATTCTCATTTTTATGGACAGATTTTTATAAAACTTGTTATATATTATTATTATTATTTTATTGATTTGGAAATTCGCTGAGGACGCAGGTCTGCTGCGACGGGGGTATTCATATTTAATTTAGTAACACTGAAGGACAAGTGGATTAAATCCACCAAGTTAAATCACCAATAAGTAAGCGTATCACGAGTGTAATTAATTCATTTCCATGTGTATTAAAGAGACAGCTCCGAGTGTACTCACGGGTTGTCTGACATCCGAGCCAGACTGAATCAATTTAGAATTTTTAACTCTTCATTATTGACTGACCATGTTCTAATGGTCTTTCTACCTTCAAAGCTTCGACAGACCTACTGATATCTCCTTAGTCTAGATACTGACCTTGACTGAGGTCTCTTAATATTTGTAAATCTGACACCTCCAACGAAGAAAAGTAAGAAACGCGTGTTTAAAAAAATTCAAGCAACATGGTTCGTAGTAATTAGAATAAATGAGTTATTTCTGGAAGGAAAATATAATTTAGTTAGAGATTTCAGTGAACTCTGGCTCACACAAACGCAATTAGTTAATCACTCGAGAAGATTCAGATGAAGATGATAGCATGCTCGTATTAACGGGTGCGGGATCGGCTGGGACAGGCTGGGACAGGCCGGTGGCGGTGGCTGTGGCGACTTACCGTGTCTCACCTGTACTCCAACAACGCTAATTGTAGTAAAACCGGTCAAGCTCGGCGCAGTGGCGCACACACGCGCGTCCTCGGGTCCCCACGGACCATCTGCCGCGGCCACAGCCGCTCCCCTCCGAGACATCTCACTACACCCTACATCCAACATGCAGGAGTACTTATCATTTGGGAACGATTTAACTGTCTGGATTTCTAATTTTCCATCGCGTGGTCAAGAGCATCTACATATTTACTATTCTAAGACTCTGTAAACCTAGAAGTTCCAAAGATCTAGAGCTTCCACCATTACTCGCATCCGAACCCCTACTCATTGACTGGGACGGTGGTGACGTCCTGTAATCCAGCTACTTGGAGGTCACGAATTGTGGATAGTTATGACCGATGGTCGGTGGGTGTAGTGTTCTCTTGTGTGGATTAACGTCCGCACTATTGAATACTACGTTAATCCGCAAAGACCATCCTCATAATTAGACCAATTCGTAATTCAGAGGCCTTGTTTCGGAGTCCACGTTAAACTGTAGGTCCATTAGTTGTCATCAGCTGTTGGGCTATTGATTAACAGTCAGCAGTAACAGGAACGTGTCAGCCTAGTCAGTAACAAAACAATAAGATTGCGCCACAATCATCTTACGCTCAATCCTCATTGATACTTGGCTTAAAATACATTGTAGTATGGTTGCCATTTCAATGATCTAATCTAATCTAATCATCGTTACATTGGACTTCTCCATTGGCTATACTTAAGAGCAATAAGTAAAGCCTAGCTGTACTGTTACTTTGGAAAAAATTGCATCATACTGTTCCAAATTATAATCGATAATGATAATATATCGATTTAAATGATATCGATAATATCGGAACATCCCTACTCACGACGCAGTCCGCATCCATGCAAAATCTGAATAGCGGCGACAAACCCAGTTCACGCGTGAAAACTAAATATATCAAAAAGCATTATAGTGAAGGTTGTGTGGACAGAGAGTAGGGGGCTGAGAGAAGATTCTGCGAGCACCAGTAGCGGAAACAGGCGTTCAAACATCCAAACAAGGATGCGATACTGTCGGCCTTGGGTGCGTGGACACAGCTGCCAGCCGCCAGCCAGCAGATAATGCCGCCCTGTCACTGTGATTGCCAAGAGCTTTTCGTACAGTAATAAAACGCCGGCTTGTCCTCGTGTTACGGCAAACTCCACAGTTTCCCAGCAACAACCGTCAACAGATGGCGGAGGTCCATCCCACCAAAACGTCTCCCTTTCCCAGAACTCTAAGGCGAATTTCCCATAGGGAAGAAGCAATTACCGTATGTCTCATGGCCCGAGACCATGTTATTTTTTCGTGTTTAGGTGCCCGGAGAAAACAATAATCGTTGAGATATATACTATATATTTGTGTGTGTGTGTGTGTGTGTGTCACTGTGAACACGATAACTCTCGTAAAAATGGTCCGATCGAGACAAAATTTGGTAGACATTCATTCCTACATTTCTAGGACGAGTTCGTAGACCAGACATATCGGTCAATCGGAACGGGTAGATGGGGATTTTTATACAAAAAAATTAGAGCTTTTGCGTTTTTCATATGTAATTTAAATTTTTTCGTAACCATTAGAATCAGCTTAAAAACTACACAATTTAGTTCCTTAAAAGTTTTACTCTATTTCCAACGGTTACCGGGATTTTAAAAAATCTAAACACAGTACGTTGTATTTTGGGGCTCCAATGTTAATCTTATGGAGGATAGGGAGAAATTAATATTTCACTTATCAATCAATCTTTGGATTGAACTTGGTGTTTACCTTTCCATGGTTGAGATCTATCCATTTATGCTTAAAGTTTATGTTTCTTGATAGATAAGATGTTAATGCGTGAACAGTGCACGCACTTAAAAAAATTATTATGGCTAAGAGCAAATCAAATACAAAAAGTTATTCAATACATTTTATTTATGAATATGTGAAGTTTATTTAGGTCCAAGGTTTGAAATTTTCCATTGATAAACAAAAATAATACTACGGAATTAGTTTTGTTAAATCCTTATGGGATTTTAATTTTCTAATTTCAAAAAAATAAAATATATCTAAGCATTAGTTTTGGTATTTTAACACATCAATATGTTGATAAGGACCTATAAAATACTTTGTATTTGGTATTTTGTTTTGAATAAATTTCCTTTACGAGCAATTAAAAGATAATTAAACCCATGTCATGTCAAGCGTGTGAGCGCCTGGACTGACTCCTGCCGCCTCTTAATCTTATGGAGAATAGACATAAGTCTCATATTTATCGACAGATATTGATCAAACTCGTCATATATCCTTATTATTATTATTTTATTGATTTGGAAATCCGGCTCGGTCGCTCAGGGGTAACGCTTTGGCCCAGCAAGTCAAAGGCCGCTGGTTTGAAACCATGCGGCAGGCGACTCCTATCAGATCATGAGCGGTCACATCCAGCTAGCTTGCGTGACCAATGCGGCAACGGTACCTAGATGTCTTTAATTCACCGCACAGGGCC
This sequence comes from Nephotettix cincticeps, assembly GCA_023375725.1. Taxonomy (NCBI): domain Eukaryota; kingdom Metazoa; phylum Arthropoda; class Insecta; order Hemiptera; family Cicadellidae; genus Nephotettix; species Nephotettix cincticeps. Next base: position 16,320,768 of record CM041784.1, read on the forward strand.
TAGGCCTAGGTGATGGGCAGTTAATATTCCTTAATACAAAAATAATTATATTAAGCAACTGGTTTAACCTGGAAGACCAAATTGAAGGGGTGGTCACGCGAAAATCGGACTGGGCGCTGCCAAATGACATCACCAAGATTGGAAATGACAGATGTTTAAAAACCCGCTTGTTATGATCGAATTAATTATACTTCACTTTATAATTTTAACTGGAATGAAAACATACCCAGGTAGGTATTTTAAGCCAAGTATGAATAAGAAATGAGTGTAAGATGATTGTGGCACGATCTTGTCGGTTTGTCACTGACTTTAGGCTGACAAGTTCCTTAGTCAAACGTTTAATTAATAGCCCAACAGTCAATGGTTTAACGTGGAGTCCGAACCACTGCGTCTGAATTGCGAACTGGTCTAATAATGAGGATGGTATTTGAGGATTAACGTAGTATTTAATAGTGCGGACGTTAATCCACACAATAGAACACTACACACACCGACCATCACTCATCCTCTATCCACAATTCGTCACCTCCAAGTAGCTGAATTACTGGACACGCCACGGTCCCAGTAAAAATAACCTCTTTTCGTAAATTAAAACCAACAAAAATGTTTTAAAACGTCGATACCAGAACGTAACATACCAGCATGTCAAATTGTCAATTAATGTCAAAAAATTCAGTATTATTTTCAATCCCCTTGAAAACGCCATATAACTCAATAAAAAATTTACTCGTATATAACGAACAAAATACTTAAAAAACCCTCTACATAACGTCTATTTTGTGTGTTTGTTAGTAATTTTCCTATCCCTTATAACAAACATAACCTCTATATAACGTATTCCCACGGTCCAGACCCCTGTGTTACGTATTTTATTTTTATCCCTTACTTCCGCCCGCCACACATGATATTCATAAAAGGTGCACATCTATCGCACCAATTTTACTTTCTCCCCATATACATAGTATATGGAGAAAGTATTGTTTTCGTCAAAATTTTTGAATTTGAGTTGAGGGTGGATATATCCGTTTTTTGGGGTCCCCTGAATCCAAAAAAGTGGGTTTTGACGTGATGTCTGTCCGTCCGTGTGTGTGTGTGTGTGTGTCTGGATGTGTACAGTGCCCAGCTAACCCCGTCTGGTCCGATTTAGATGAAATTTGGCAGTATGTATTTATTCACGGTAATCTCCAGGCGTTTTTTCAAATTTTATATTAAGAATTTTTTGATTTTTAAGGGTAGTTCACCCCTAAAAAATCCTTTAAAAAACGTGGAAAAATCCAAATTTCTCAAAAACGGCTCTAACGATTTTTATTAAAAATTTACATTTATACCAACTTTCATCAACATCTGTCCATAAATAAAGGACTTTGCCTATTCCCTATATGATTAACATGGGAAAAGAGTATGCAGGTTTGCTGCCATGATAAACACATAAACTATGATTTTTAAGCATAAATGAATAGATCTCAACCATATGAAGCTAAATATCAAGTTTCATCAAAAAATATACATTGATAAGTGAAATATTAATTTTTCCCTATCCTCCATAAGATTAACATTAGAGCCCCACAATACAACGTACTGTGTTTAGATTTTTTAATATCTCAGTAACCGTTGGAGATAGAGAAAAACTTTAAGGAACTTAATTGTGTAGTTTTTTAAGCTGATTCCAATGGTGAAATAAAAAATTAGAAATTTTTAAAAATTACATGTGAAAAACGCAAAAACCCCATTTTGGGGTACAAAACCCCCCCAAACTACCCGTTCCCATGGACCAATATGTCTGGTTTACGAACTCGTCCGAGCATTTGTAGGAATACACGTCTCTACCAAATTTGGTCTCGATCGGACCATTTTTACGAGAGTTATCGTGTTCACAGACACATATATATATATATACATATATATATATACATATATATATATACATATATATATATAAAAATTTTAACGACTGTTTCGTGTAATTAACACGTTGGTGGCTCTTAGTGTGGAGTTCAAACTGAAGTAATAAAAACCATATAAGAAAACCCGCATATGAAGAGAGTGGACATTGCTAAGGAGTTTTAAACCAACAACTCTTCAAACAATAGTAAAAAATAAATAAAAATTAGAAGACGAAGTTGGACTTTCTGGTCCAAAAAAAAAGCTAAACGGCGCGAATTACAGGACGTTGAAAGTGCTGTCATGTTATGGATGAAACAATACCGTGACAAAGTATCCGTTTCGGGACCTGTACTTCAGGAAAAAGTTCAACAATTGGCCGAGCAATTGGATCATAATGGTTTTCGAGCAGGCAATGTCTGTTTACGCCAATCTGTAGCAGTAAATCATACAGTATAACAATAATAGCATACGCCTAAAAATCTACTTTCAATAGAAGTTAGACACGTTCAATGTTCTTTATTTGGAGGTTATGACTAACCCCTACCTTACGAATTTCAGCAGAATTCAACCACGATTTAACGAACCTCGTTTTTAAGAATACCCCTATATAACGTATATCTTTCTTAGTCCCTTGAAATTTGTTTTTAATCGAGGTACCACTGTATACATAAAATGACACGAAAGTTTTCTAGAGCTATACATAATTTGATATAGGGTAGCATTTTATCATTATATAAAATTGTGTTTCACATAGTATGTTTTTACACGACTCAGTTCATGTTGAATATTAACTTTTAAACCTGCCTTGAGGGAAGAACGGACTACCTGACACCTATTTTTTAGGTTCCGAGTTCCTTCGAAAAGGTGCACGTGCATGGTTGATAGTTTAGAATATTAGGCTTTCAAACCAGGAGCAGCAGAGCCGTGCTGGTCAAGGAGCTTGCGCGCATTACCAAGGTCACACCAAGGTCATGGGACTGTGATTCTCTGCGTTCTATTGTTTCGCAATCAAAACCATTCCCGTATCTCACTAGCGGGTGACTTGGACAACCAACTATATTTCAAACTTAAAATTTTATATTTATGAAATACTAATTCTTTTATGCAGCAGAATATACTTAAGAGAATGCATAAATATCAATTCGTTAATAAAAGACTCCATACGTCATCAGTAACCGGTAAAACACAAATGTGTGAAGTGGTGATATTTTGCACATCTGTCGTATTTGGCAATCTGCCAGAAAACATAAAGACTTTCACACTCAAAATAAATACATGTGTACAATTGTTCAAGTACATTATAAACATCCATTATTTGTTGGAGATGACAAACAGTTACATTAAAATCCTGAACGTTCTCTGCTTGGTGTGAATCGCTGAAAGATCAAAGAGCCCTGTTTATGACGTCGTATCACCGCATGGTGTGCTGATGATGCAATGGCATTCTCGTGTTAAAACATGTAGTACTGAATTCGGGAACCACTTAATCTTATCCTACAAACGTCTCATAAGCCCTTTCAATCCCAGGATTTTTGACACGGGGTACACTAAAAATCCCTCCCCTACTTTGGAATTTTTGTAGTATTTTACTAAAAGAATTGTATTTCACTTGTTTTTTGGCCAATTGTAAATTAAATTCTGTATTTTTAAGTTCAGAAATAATCATTCTAGAACATTAGGAATACTAAAAGTAATTAGACATTCAAAATTTTCAAAACTTGTATTTATAAAAAAATTTCAAGATACACCCCTTATATCACTTGAAAGTCCATTTAAAAAGGAATAAAACATCAAGTTTTCATCACCTCACCCACAAAAATAAAATAATTATTGAAATTAGCCTATGAAAAGTCTGCAAAGACAGCTGACAAGCTGAGCAGAAATTCTCACGGCCTTTTATATTTCATGGTTAGTCTGACCAACCAGTACTATAATAAAAGCAAGTTATATTTGTAAAGAGTTTCTTCCCGATTAGTTTTTTTTTATTAAAAAACTAATTTTCTAAAAGTTTATTTATATGAAAATGAACAGATGAGCAGATGAAATTTTTAGCAAACCTGATACTGCGCAAACATCACAAGGAAACTCTACACATTACGTGTCCAGTAGTCCAGTAGTCAGTACAGCAGTGGGCATTGTGACTGCATCACTTCACACTGTTATTACTCATCCGCAGATTGGCTAGTTGGTTAGCCAGCGATGGAACATCAAGGTTCCTCAACTTTAAATTTCAACCCCACTGAAAAAAAATCCCGGCGCAGCAGACCAGCATCCTCAGCAAATTTCCGCAGCTTTTATCTGGGTGGACTGACCATATAACGTTGTCCACTTTATTGGCTTTATTACGCTATTTTACAAATTTTGTATAGGAGGACTGACCATTTAACGTAGTTCACTTTATTGGCTTTATTATATGCTATTTCGCATATTCTGTCTGCGAGGGCCGACATAATTTAACTTGATTCAATTTATTGGCTTTATTATATGCTATTTCGCATATTCTGTCTGTGAGGGCCGACACAATTTAACTTGATTCAATTTATTGGCTTTATTGTGCTATTTCGTATATTCTGTCTGGAGAGGACTGACCATTTAACGTAGTTCACTTTATTGGCTTTATTATATGCTATTTCGCATATTCTGTATAGGAGGACTGACCACTTAATGTGGTTCACTTTATTGGCTTTATTATATGCTATTTCGCATATTCTGTCTGGGAGGGCCGACAATTTAACTCGATTCAGTTTATTGGCTTTATATATTTTTTGCTTGGAGAGGACTGACCACTTAACGTGGTTCACTTTATTGGCTTTACTATATGCTATTTCGCATATTCTGTCTGGGAGGGCCGACAATTTAACTCGATTCAGTTTACACCTTAACAAAATCATTGTAGACTTTTCTATTTATATACCGGAAACAAAGATTTGCTAATTCTTGTGGTTTATGGTTCTTCATTCTAAAAACTATTGACAGATGGAATCCAACTACGGTGCCCGTTGTGGGATTTACAATGAACTCAGCTATTTTCGAGACAAGCGACAGCTTGTGAAAAAATTCAACTTAAAACTAAAAAATGGTCTCATTTTTCTACTCGACACCAATAACTGTCGTCCATGTGTGGAACTGCCAATGTATCATAAGCAATAAGAACGATCAAAATAAATTTTACTTGCTAAACACTTCTTTTATAGATAAATAAAAAATCATGCCTTGTACACGAACCTCTCTACAGGGTGTTTCAGAATTCCCTACCAATACTCTAGGGCATTATTCGTGGGTAAGAAACATATCTAAATATCATATTTAAATTGTCCGGAAGTCCTTAGTTACTCACACAGCCTCCATTTTGTTTTTTTCACTTATAATATTTTTTCTAAATAATGGTTAAACGTACGGAATTGAAACTTTGCACAAACATTTATGGCAAATAGACAAAGCTACAACAAAATTATGACAATTTCTCAAATTCATAAAACAAAATGGCGGCTATTTAAAATTTTGTTTCTCAAATAACTCGTGAACCGTTGATTTAAAAGAAAATTTACAAGAATAACTTTTTTTAGGTATTGTAATTACAAAACGATTGACACCAAATTGTTTTAAATTAGACAAATATTAACTGAGATATGGTAGTTTTAGTGATAGATGACCGCTAGAGCTTAGTTGCAGTGCATGTCAAGGAATGCAACTTAAGTCTGCCACAACAATGCAACAGTCTCCGCCTGCTTACTGTCATTAACCTATATAACGTACAGCTTTCTTAGTCCCTTAAATTTTTTTAAATCGAGGTTCCACTGTGTTAATACAGGGAATACAATCAATATGAATGTAACAAAAATCCCGAAATGGTTTAAAGTATTTTTAACCATTATAAATATAACAGTATATCAACGATGCTTATGAAAACACCTTTTTAGGCAACTTCCTCATTTTATGTCATAAGGGGATCAGTCCAAGAGGAAGAAAATCTTAATTGGTAGAAACAATGCTGTGACCCCGAAATCAAAATTATTGACATTTAAAAAAGTTGTGTTTTAACCGCTGATACTCTTAGAATATAGAAGTATACAGTACAATAGAATTTCTGGGATAGTGTTGTTATTCTAGAAAACTCAATAGCTGTAATGGTCCTTGTTATTGAAAATTGTTACTGACTTCGGTAGGGGCATTGCAATTGTAATGTGATTCCTTACTTATCTTATTAATATTGAGGGTTATATACGTCCAGAAAGAGAATTTATTTTACTTCTTCGGATTTTATTTTGTTTCCGTTTGTGTAAGAAAGTGATTATTTTCCAGGTTTAATTGGTAATTAAATTACTATAATCAAACTTACTAGTTCTGTTCTCTGCCACTGGTGTGTCTGTCACTGGGACTGGTAAAATAAATTTGGTCATGATGAGGGCGTATGATGACTGTGAATGATTATATTACGAAGAAGTTTCACATTTATTTAATGACAGATTTCTAGACAGACTACCCATATCAAAGTCGACTGTATACAAAACAGTTAATGTCATGAAGATATAAACAGCGTTGAAAACTGTGAAAGGAAAAATAGACCTATTTATTTAAGATTTAAGAAAAAATCTTAATTTTGAGTTAAAATAAAAATGTGGTAGCTAAGGCAAAACATCATATATAAAAGTCTTACCTGACATAAATGACTATCCCATTAGTATGAAGTCGCTTCCAGCCAGTAGGCACAGCAACAGAGGCTGGATTATCCAAAACAGGCGGTTTATACACACTCACACTACTGCTACTAGTATCCGATTGGTCACTAGCACCCACAGAACCACAAGAAGATTCTGCGTCAGAGCATCTCGGAAACACCACATTTCCTCCAATCCCATCCCCACCCATTACCGCAAAGTCCTCCCTGCGTTGTACCGTCCGCACTGCCCCAACAGGGTTGCTGTATCCGACACTATACTGATATCCGTTCTGAGCTTGTTGGATTTTATATAATTCTTGTTGAGTTTGCTGCTGGTTTTGTTGTGGTAGCTTTGGTGACGGTTGGTGTTGTTGTTGCTGCTGATGTTGCTGTTGCTGCTGCTGGATGTTGCTGTAGTTGTTGTTTCACGGCGGACGAAGCCGAGTAGCTACTGGGTCCGGAGCCAGGGTTGGAGTTGCCATTGCCTTGGTAGAAGCTCTCTCCAGACACGTACACTAGCACATTCTGCAGGCCAGGCGGTCCGCGACCCTCAGGCTTACCGGACATTCTCCTCCAACACTAACAACAACATCACTAGCTGTGTCTGTCACTGCGCCGACCACCTGAAACAAATTTATATGTGTTGATAAGTGTTCAGTTACATAAAATAAATACAAAACCAAACCATGAGGAGAGAAATGATAAGATTTTTTCTTAAAACCTCTTTTTTCTGGGTTTAAAATTTTCTTTTCATACCTAAGTTTCTAAATGTTTCAGAAATATGCTATGCTTCTCATTATCTTGATTTTAAGAAAACCACAATTACAAGTTAGAAGTACCTACTTGATACTTGATAAAATCTAGGGGAAAGATTGCACCGCGACCTATGAGATCTATTGTGCCCCCCAGACTAGTCTCTAGTTCTTGAAGTAGTCTAGAAGTACCTAAGAAAACTAACTACTGCATTGCAGAAGTTATGTTAGCCTGCTCCTACTATCTCAAATCAATACCGTACAAACCTTTACTACCTTATCCAACTAGGCTAGTGGCTTCTACTAATATATTTTTATCTATCTATAGTATTATTTTTTAATTTATTAGTAATTAGAAAATTGGGATTGAATAATTGATTAAAACATCTTTTTAAGTTGTTTAAAATAATGAGAAATTAACTTACAAACCTTTGCCAGTATTGTAAAAGAATGACTATGACAGTATTATAGCTCTAAAATCCCATAATTGATAGGAGCCTGGATGTTTTTGTGCTATTGCCAAAGTATAAAAATACTGGCTGAGTGGAATGTTGCCAAAACACAGTAACAACTGACAAAATCTTATCAGCGGTGTGAGACCTGATTTTTTTAAATTGTAGGACCAAATATTATCTAAACATACGTACAATTAAAACAACCTTATGCATCTCATGGCCATTGTAGTTTTCAAGGTATGTTTCTCCTACTGTCTAGTTCCAGCATACTTTTCAAATTATTTGAGCTAACTATAAAAGGTGGAATAAAATTAAAATCTTTACTTCTCATTACAATTTGAGATTATCATCTAATAATTTTCTGTATTCCTCCAGATTCATCTTCACTACCTATTTAAAAACTTTCCTGGAAATACTTACCAGGGCTTTTGACACCAAACAATAATCACAACTCCAGGTCTCTCATTATTACAATTTCCTGGTGGTTATAACTATTTTTGGATTATAAGCCATCAAAAATAGGTATTTTTCCTATTAGAGGTCATAATTTGTTGAAGAAAATTGACACGATCAACCTTATAACTTATTTACTTAGCTTAAAGGCTTGGGTTTAAGGTTAGTATTTAGCACACAATTTATATATTTTTTATATTCTAAAATGTAACCTTTTCAGTCACTTGATGATTTTTGTGGCCAAGGTCCTATGTTTGTTCATGATGAGTTTGTTCACTACAGAAAAATTAAGATTTTGTCCAAAGAAAACTTCTTAACAAAATTAAAAAGCACTGAAAGGTCAAATTGTAGATGTAATAAATATTAATAAAATACTTTAAAAAGTTATTTCATAGTGGTGTTGAAGCTTCAGAATAAGTTAAATTCACAAGGGACCATTGTTTCTCCAGCAATAAAAATAAAACTAACACCTCATATTTATTTTGCATTTACACATTGGATACCAAACTGTGACTGGGGCCATGCAAAAGAAGTGCAAGTATTATGACTCTCATCTTCAACAACAAAGAGGATCGAAATCATAATATGGGACTGTATAAATATCACTAACTGATATCAATAACTAAAACAACTGCAATATAAATAACTGAAAAACTTGTCACACTCATCCTGCAAACTTTAAAAGAATGGTTATTTAAAGGTTGTGATCTTATCCCAACCCATGAGGAAATTTTATGTAACAGGTCAGGGCAACAAAATGAAAATAGAGTCTGAAGAGTATGAAGGGAAGACAATCCCCGAGAGTAAACATCAACTCATTACCAATGGTATAACTACATGAAGATCCTTAAGCTAAAATTTAATCAAGGATCACAATCTGTTCATACAGCATTAGCGACAAATTTTAGTCATCTGTTGGTGACACCTGCCAGAAGCGGGTTTAGCTCAGCCAACGGGAGCACATTCACAATTAATTAAACTCGACAAAGAAGTGACATGAAAAAAATACATAGCTATTATTATTTTTAGTCCCACATTCTACAGATATAGCTCAAAGCTAAAACAGAAACACAAACGAACTTAACAACTGAACTTATAGACACAAAATCTCTTTCGACATCTAGTGGATTGGTCCCCTCTATTATCATTCACAATGTTGCCATTAAAATAAATCAAACAATAAAATTTTCATAAGATCCTGGAAGTAGCCTACACAAGATTGTTTATCTTTCCTAAACTCCCTACAATCCGAAGCATACTTAGAAAAGATAATCCATTAAATCATACTTAAGGTAAAAGAACCAAAATGAGTTCCATCTGAATACGATGACACCATTTGATCTAATTTATTTTACACTAACTTTTACTTCAAATTTACTTGACTTAGGTTTTTTTGCTTTTGGGCATCATGACCGTACTTTAGGTGGGTTTTCATATAGTTATTGATATATATTGATTTCATCAAAACATCCCAGTTATTTTATATTTGAAAAGACAACATTTCTCCAAAATAATATAGGATGTAACTTATTAGGATGTCTAAATATATAACATCATTTCTACACCACCATTTTGCAAGATCGAAGAGGTTCACTGCATAGTTTCATATTTGTATGAATATATATTAGAGTGATTGTTCAAATTTAATTTTAAATGTGTTTTTTCTAACAAACACATAATGAACTATATCATTTACAGTGGTTTATAATAATGTATTCTGAATCAATATATAAATTAGTAGAATCATGGAAATTTTTGATTTGGAATACAGCAAAACCTTTGACAGCTTTAACCTTATATATGGTATAGAACTTTTTGCCCAGTCAGTGGTCACCACACCAATCAGGACCACCTATCTTTTTTCATGGGACATATTCAACACTCAACTATTTTTTATCATTTCCTTTCCATTCCCTACTTTTTACCGCCCCTTGAATTAATATTTTTTCCAATGCCTCAGGGCAAAGGGTTTTCCAATATCATATATTATACAATATCATGTCATATCGGAAATAGATAATGTAATAATATCCTGTAACAATACAGGAATATTGGTACAGAGATATATCATTGGAAATAAAACATCAATACTGCCAATATCAAATCGGTAAAACCAGATTGAGAAAACCAAACAAAAACCATTTCACAATTTGGCAACAATTACACATGTCTTGCTGTGTTTCAGAAAAAATTAACCTACTTCCCCCATTTAAACTAAACTAAAAATATCCTTCTCCAGGTAATAAAATTTCTATGAGAGTTTTTATTGAGTGATACGACACTTAAGAGAAGCATCGAGTACAATGAACAGAGAAAAGGACAACTATTGTCTTTCGCGAAAATTGCAATTGAGTACCAATAGAACAATCCTATAACATGACATAACAGCTGGCCTGGCGATGACATTACACCCCACACCATGTGGAAACAAACAATAAGGAAGGAAAAAAATTAAAATCTGGATTTCCAGAAATACCAAAATAGATAGAGTGCAAGTAAGTTAAGCGGTTTTATTCATTTAATAACGTATACTTAAAGTAACGTATATAAATCCTGTAAGTCCTTTTTGATTACCTAAATAGGTGAGTATTTATACAGAAATTCGGAATTTTATTGTTTGTGATAATAAATTAAATTTCCGATATTACTAACAAAAAATCTTTCGATATCCAATAATATCACAAATCAGGATATCAATATAATATCAGATACATAAAAACAAGAATATTACAATATATTCACTGACATCAGAACTCAGGAAACTTAGGTAACTAACTACTCACAATGGAGGTTAGGTACACTTGGCATATCAAATAGCAAAACAGTCAAAACTAAAGTGTTTTATGGACGTCAAAGTTTAAGGTGAATATGTTATGATAGATATGAGATTAGAGAAAGTTGATTGAACAAAATGATTGACATAGGAGAAAGTGTGATCAAAGTATAGTAATTTCAATGTTGGTCGATGACAGATATCGGGTGGAAAAAGGGCCTGCTAAAAATTATAGTTCACACTGTTGGACATTTCAATACTGTACTTTCAACAGCCCTAACGTGCACCATGTGTCGAATTAATAAAAGTTTACCGGTACTGTTTGTCTAAATCTGGATTATATAAAGGAAATTTGGCCAAAACTTTTTATTTTATTTAGGAATTTAAGAAATAGAATGGTGAATGGGAATAAAATGAGAATGATTATTTTCCACGATTTAACTATTTAGGGAGATTTCGGCAGTGTGAGCGGCACTGAATTTAATGCACCTCACTCCTCACCCTCACTATTTTCTACACTTTAGTTTTGTTCAATTTCGTCCGGGGCTGGGGAAGTAGCTTCCGTGTGCTACTCCCATATTTCTGTGAGTTTATCATCCATCCAAATCTCATTGTGATACTATTTAAACTAACTTTTTGTACGTATTCTAAAAAAAATTTATTTAGCCTACTTTAAAATTTTATTTTGGATTTAAAATCATTTTTTTATTTTCTGTAATATATTACTCTTATTAAATTACTTTATGATTAGGAATGCATGATTTTATGTACTGTAGCTTTTACAAAACTTTCTAGGCTGTTGTTGATTTATAGGCTATGTAAACAGTACTTAATTAGGCCTATGTGCACCTGTGTGTAACCTCCAAGTGCGACCTGTCCTGTTTTGTAAACCTATGCGTCCTTTGAAAGATTAACATATCAAATAAATTAATAAACAAATTAATTGAAAAAGTAACTTAGAAGGTATTATGTTTTTCATGTTTTTTTTAAATTTTCTAATTATTGACAATTGTTCACGTTGGGTTGAATATTTCCGGTATGTGCCTAGTTCTTGTTCAGTGGGTTATAATCAATACTAAATTAAAATTTGTTTGTCTTTTTTGGTTAATTTTGAAAAACGCTTTCCGTCCGGGTATAGGCAACCGTACTAAGCTACTTCACACAAGCGCTAACACAAGTGTAAAATACTCTGAACATTTTATATCATCAATAAGGTAGGCCTATATAATGTAAAAACATTCATATTTCAATAAATATGTAATAAAAGAAAACAGAATTGTCATCTTAACAGCGCATGTGGAGATTTGAAGAACTGGGTTCCATATGTAAGCCAAGGCCGAGCGAGCCTACTGGCCAAACAACATTAAAATACATTGCAAAAACAATGTTCGTGTATTTCTGATTTATATATCGGGCCTAGGACGTGTGATGAGTCATTACAGCAAATTTTAATCATGTTCAGTATCCAGACATGAAAAGGTTAACCCCTGGTCAAGGGTGAAAAGTTAAAATGATAATGCCAATAAAATAGATAAAATAAGATTAATTTCTAAAATAGATTTTGTTGGAAATCCTTCATATTAAAACCACATAAAGGCACAATAAGAATAATTTGACATAAATCCAATAGTAAATAGAAAATAAAACTATAAAATGAAGAAGTGATACTTTTTAAGTTACCAGTAGTCCTACATGGAATATGTAGAAATATATAATACACATACTTTCCATTGATAACACAAACGATGAATACCGCAGGCCATTGTATACCTATATAAAGGAAATATGTTTTTTAAATTCGTAGGTATTATTTCTTGCCATTGAAAAATTACAAAATAATACTTCGATGGGCCTAATACCTGGAGGCCTTTAATGAATCATATTTTATCTTTGAAATTAAGAATCAACTCATTTTACGTAGAAGGATCTGACCTATTTTGTTACACTAACCTCAAAATTTCAAAAAGGGAAATTTTTGACAAAATAATTAATTAAATTTTAACTATTTTTTTTAAATAGGCTGATATCTATTTAGACAGGCAATTAATTGAACCTCGAAACCTATCACGCAAGCTCCCAATTCTCTCGGGACCCTCTCGGTCCATAACAGAGGCTTTTCAAACAAAAATGTTAAAGGGCCTAAGCAAAGTAAAAGTTTTTATGTGCAAATATGTGATTAAACCAAGACCCGAATATTGTTGTCATAATACCTGCTTATTGACAATTTAGTCTTTTAGGATAGTTTTGTTAACAATATACATAGGCCTAGGTTATACATTGACTGTCATTCTACAGGACTGAATCAAATCACCTTAAGGAGGTGAACAGTACAGACACAGTACCTAAGTTAATTAATTTCATAGTTTTTTGAATAATCGAGTAATTTCAATATCTCAATAAAATCTTGATTAACTAGTGAAGTAACATAGGCTAATCACTACCAAAATCTTACCTGCATGTCGTTAAATATTCTCCCAAGTTCTTCCTTAACATCACATAAACAAATTATTGACTTTAAAGAAAAAACTTAAAACAATATCAGTTGCAGTACAACAGTCACAATATTACCGCCACATTAGATCACAAAAATATAAAACGGTCTCTGCTGTATATGTCAACACAGCAGCCGTCGTAAGACCTGGCGAAAATCACATCAATGTTTCGCTAAAACCAGCTAACACAAAAAGCAATTACACAACACCTATACATATTATGGAATTATGAGGCTAACACTCAATGAAGAACTTAACTGCTCACAGATATTTACATGAGAGACGCGAAATCTACACGAATCCCAAACAATATTTTTCACATTACTTATGATGGAAAATATGGTTCCTCAATCCCAGAGTCCTTTGCGCCATTTGCGGACGTCTCGGCTACTAAGATCCATGATGCACTTCACAAAAACAACACAAAAATACAAGGCGTGAAAATGGACGCGTTCAGTTATTCAGAACTAGTGTTTGTTGGATTTGATTGGAGATGGAATTTTTTAGTTGCGCAATGTTTACTGCTCAAAATGGAGGACCAGATAGTTCTCTGCTTGTACACTTAGCGCCACCTATCAGAGTGATATATAAGGACATAGAGGATGAAACTAGGTTATGGAAATATAAATTCCGTATGGATCGTATAGCCATTATTTGTATAATATAGATATAAGATTATATAATCCTATTTCATATTACACAGAATGAAATGAAAATGGAAATTATTTCTTCAATCAATTTAAAACTAAATACATAACCAATTTCTCAATTTATCATCCTAACCATTTCTGATGGCATCCACAAGTCCATTGTCCTGTGATACAGCTGTTTGTCTCTAGATCTTACTCAAAATGTACGTCGTTTAGTGTTATCTTTTTTATGGTACGATAAACCTTTATTGGTTCATTCCTATATATTTTATTGGACGAAGGTCTTTTTTCTTAAATATCACCACTTAGAAGTAACAATGTAATAATTATAGAATTATGTATGCAATACATTACAAATGGTTAAAAAATAGGAGTTCGCTTAATATGGTGCGATAGTCTTACCTAATTACACAAAGGGGCAGAACAAAGTTCCTGTAGTGCGTCAGCCATGTGGCTTTTTGCTTACCCCTGTTGATTGAATGTCTCATGGACCTTCCAGGCTTAAAAGCCTGATGAACTGCCGTGGTCTCCCGACCAGCTCTTCCCGGGGAAAGTGGCAACCCCTTTCCATGACACCGAGAGTGGCAGCTCTCACCCCGGCAAGCCCGGTGCAGTCATACAGCAGATAATCAGCAGTCTCCTCGGACTCAGATTCTCACATCGGAGAATCATCAGAGATTCGGAGTCATCGGATATGCACATTTCCTAGCAACCGTTCTGATGTAAACATCTATGGGCAGGATATTGAGCATACGGTCCAAGGATTCCTCCAGGGCAGGAACTCACGGCTCCAGAAATCCTGAGGCAAGCTAACCTCTGGACTGCCGCAAGCCCCCGTACCGCTGCACTGAAGTTTGTCTTTGGCCACCAAACAAGAGAACCATAGGTCATGGCCGGCCTCACCACAGCAACATACAGCCAGTGCAAAAGCCTGGGGTGCAGTCCCCATGTAGTACCAACCATTTGTCTGCAAGTCATGAGTGACCACTTACCTCGATCAATCGCAGCCTTTGCAGCTGCGGCTCCCACCTCAGTGTCTTATCAAGTACCACACTCAAGTACTTGACCTCGTCCTGCAGATTTACTTCTGTGCCCTGCAGGTTCAAAGGTCCCAGCCCAAGCAGGTTCCTCCTTCTTGTGAATGGCATCGCCACTACCTTGGAGGGGTTGATGGCAATACCCACCTCTTTGCTCCAGTCTCCCACCAGGTGCAGTGCTCCAATCATAAGTTCTCTGATTGTGTTGGTGAACTTACCAATAACCAGAATTGCAATGTCATTAGCGTAGCCCAGAGCTAGGACACCAGAATCATTCAGATGCCTGATGAGATCATTAGCTACAAGATTCCACACCAGGGGGGAGAGAACTCCCCCTCAGGGCAACCTCTTATGGTCAGAGCGACTAATTCCTCATCTTGAAGTGAGAGAACAACTTTCCTGTTGCTCAGTAATGCCTCGGTCCAGCCGCAAATGACTCCGCTGAGCCCATATGGGCCCTAGAGGCATTCACCACCCCAGTCGTGGATGTGTCGTCGAAGGCTCCTCGGATGTTCAGAAAAGCACCCAGTGCTATCTCTCCATGCTCCAGTGTCTTCTGTACCCTGCCCACAAGATGATGGAGGCAGACTCACATGACTTACCAGGAATGTAGGCATGCTGGTTCCTTTGTAGGGGGTGATGCCTGAGAGCACCATCCCATACGTACCTTAGGATCAACTTCTCTAGGGTCTTCAACAAGAATGAAGATAGAGAGATGGGACGGAATGACTTTGGGTCCGTGTACCTTGCCTTGCCGGGCTTCGGAATGAAGACCACTCTAGAGCGACTCCACACCGTCGGCACACAACCCAGAGCCAGACTGGCTCTAAAGAGCTTACACAACAACGGCAGAATTTCCTCAATCCCTTTCTGTAGACAGACAGGTCTGATGCCATCAGGGCCTGGCGACTGAAATGGACTGAGTGAATTGATAGCTCGCCTGATCCTGCTGAACGTCATGATGCGCCCCGCCTCCATCCATTGGGTAATAGAGGCGCGATAGGATGCATTCGTTGTGTCCAGTCCCTCAGATTGGTCAAGAACAAAGCACTCTGGAAAATTCGTTCTGGCCATGAAATCCAAGACTTTATGGGGATTGTATAATGCCTTACCGTCAGGTTCCAAGGCAAGAGGAGTTGTCCTTAGCAAGGAGCTTGAACAACCTAGAGGTATCCTTAACACCTTCCAGATTGGTGCAAAAATTTCTCCAGGAGAGACTCTTGGCTATCCTGACTGCGAGATTATATTCTGTCAACAGGCTATGATAGCGGTCCCAATTTTTACTACGCTTAGCTTTGCTGAAGTTCGCTCTGACCTTCCTTCTCATGAGACCACTATACACAATAAAGTCTAATAGTGACTCAACTCTGGTGTTGGTCTTCTTACACCCCCAGACACTATTGCGGGCGTTAGAGTTGCGCCCATCACCAGTTGCGACCCGGATTCCCTCGAATACTCCACCAGAAGAGCGATAGTTTTCTACGCACTATTTATTGAAACAACAACTAAATTTTTCCCAATCCATCTTTATCAGAGAAATTTATTAGATATACCTTAGGAAACTTCGAAGGTCTGTCTCTGAGTTTTGTCATAGATGATGGAAGAACTTCTATCATCTATGGTTTTATGGGAGCGAAAATAAATTAGATATGTTCACTGGTGGATAAAATAACATATCAGTAGTATCTGACTTCCAATGGTCACAGATTGTACCGCACCTGTTCATTCTAATTTGTTGGTTAATTCACAATCACTGTGTAGGCAATTTGAAGAGGTCGACCCTGCCAAAAACAACATCTAACAGCCATGAGTGAAGGTGGACAGAGGAAGAAATAAGGTTTGAAACTATAGATACTATATTATACTATTGAATTTTAAGGATTCATAACATATATTAAGGAAACTAAGGAAAACGGTACACAAGCTTGCAATTTGTCTTGATAAAATAATCTGCAGTTTTTCAAGGGTGCATAGTGTCATCCCAAAGTTACATAACGTAACAATCAGTGACTTAATACCCCCCCCTCATCCCCTTATCTACTGGTCCTCTTATCCAGAAGCCTTCAAAAGACAACTCAAAATCTAGCTGAAGACCTATATACAACTAGAATTCATAAACCGCTGCAAACAAAGATGTTTTTGACGACCTATGCATACCTACTGTAATTTTTTTTTGACACCATTTATAGGCAGCTAGAAGCATTATTATATAAACATAATAACGTTTCTCCCCCTCTCTAGCTGGTTATGTAGACCAAATTCAAGGATTATATTGTAGAGTCTTCATAAGTTATTATTTGTAATATATTATTGTGGTACAGAGTTGTACATGAAATTGATTAATTGTGACATAATGTCTCTTGCCAGGAAATATATTCTACAAATGGAAAAGTGAAGTAGTCTTTAGCGATACTCTGTTTGATAATATTGGACATATATAGTTCTGTTTTTTGTTTATTACAGTATATGTATGTGGGTGTGGTTTAGCTTACATGGAAAACTAAAAAATAAGACATAAATATCTATTCACTGAAAATAAATTCAACTATAGTACAAAAGAATTTGTTATTTTTTATGTTAATAGTTATCATATAGATATTATAAAAAGTGACTTTTTTGTGAGTTTTAATTAAGATTTGGGAAGAAAGAGTCTATAAGCTGATATCACAAGTGATAATTTGAATAGTATTTTCGAGGATGAGATGGGTTTATTTGGTACCTATATATTATATACAGTAGAACTCCAATTATCCGAACTCCGACTATCCGAATCGCCGATTATCCGAATCACTTTCAGAAAAAAATTTGTCCAAAAAAAGTCTAAGTGCGCTATTATTCTTCCCCCCGCGAAGCCAGTGTTTGCGTGTAACATGTAAGTACATTTGATTCATATTTAAAACATGTGAAAATATCCTGTTTCTTACATTTAATTCAATAAAAAATAGTGCAATATCAAAACGTAGCTTTTTTTTCTCTCTCTAATGGCAATTTAAAAAAAACTCTGACTATCCGAATATTTGATTATCCGAATGGGTCCCGGTCCCCATTAATTCGGATAGTTGGAGTTCTACTGTATAAACCTCTCATCATCGAAAGTACTGTATTGGATGATGAACAGCCTTTGAATGCACACAATCATAGGATATAACTGAAATATAATTAGTTATTACCTCTACAAGTATTTTATGTTTTGTTAGTGAAATGTAGTATCGTGATAGGCCTAGTAAATTTTCAAAGGAAAATTCATTTTAAGAAGACGTTTCAAAGTAAACTCACATTGTGAGTAACATTTGTTAACATATCAGCTGTATAAAAGAAAAAAAAAGAATGTGGAAATAATATTTAATTATAAAATTCCTTGATAACATCCAGGTTTTGCAATATTAATGAGTTTGATTTTTCTTTTTTGTACATATTTAACAAATATAGATAAAAATAAAACATCATTGCTCAGTAACTGATCTCAATATAAAACAATAAATAAAAAAATAGAATATTATTTAAGAAAAAATTGACTTTTAACAATAGATTCAACACCTCTGAAAATGGAGAGAATTTTTGTTACTTTTGAAGGGCTGTACAATTGAAAACTCGTTTTAATTTACAATATTTATGTCTTATCATAATTTATTTTGATAACAATCATAGGCACAGTAAAATAGCCTGCCTTGACAAGCTAGAACATGTTAACATACTATGCTGAATAATCAATATAAAAATAAGAATGGCCTTAACACTAATATTATGCAAACATTTCTTACAGTAACCGTAGTAAACTCAATTATAGCTTTCCCATTTACATTAATTTGATTCTTCTTAATTTGTACAGATTTAACAAATATTTTTATAAAACCTATAATAAGGTGTATACTGTTGCTGTACAACCTCTCACTAAAAAAGGATATAAAACAAAAAATTAACTGTGTGAAAAAAATTGTAATCACTTAATTGAGAATATCATGAATATTTAAAAAAAATTTCATCCATATACTTGGAAATTCTTTCCAAAAAAACTAACAAAAAACTTTAATTAATCTTCCTTGAAGTGTAGTTCTTATCTAAAAGCATGCCTATATTTCCAAGAATTGAGATTTCTGTCTGACAGTTGACATTTCAACACATTAATGCAATTTTCCTGACACCCACAAGCTTCATTGGCAAGAAGTATCAGACAATTTACAGTAATGGTTGCAATACTAATCATAACAACAGTCGTGATATTGAAATTTCAACTGTTTCACAGAAAACTCATGCAATTTATCCGAAACATTTCTATGCCTTCTGATATACTAGATTTAATTTCCATAAGTGTCCTGAATTTGAACTCAAAGCCGATTTTGTTTGGTTGAATTAAAAATTTAAGTTTTTTGACCAGGCATAACGGACGTCCCTTATTATTTTATTTTATTCAAAATATTGAAGACTGATAACTTATATTTCACCTTGCACTTAATAATGATATGGAAGTTAGACTTATAAAAATAGCAACAAGCTCTCTTGTAGGTTGACATATTGTAGTGAACTTAAATTAAGGTCCGTAGGAACTGAGCCAAATACATTACATATATCTTGAGTATTTATGAAAGAGAAGGTTAGTGAGCAAAAAGAATATTACAACCATTTAACTTCATATTGCAACACAATTCTAACGATACAATAAAATATAAATAATGATAATATAGAATATACATGACTATAAATAACTTAGTTATATTGGTGATTGTGCCTTAAAGAAAATTATTATGCCCGCCCAAAACGTTACACCAATAGACTATGGCCATATATTATGCTCAACACTTAAGACATTAATTCTTATCACACAGAAAACAAAGTAAAAAGCAGATTATTCAAACCATTTAGTATAAATTATGACAGATAAATAAAAAAACACAAAGAGAATTAGAAAAAGTTATGCAATTTCAACTTAAATAATATTTTTTTATCCTGCAAAAATTCAAGTGTTTTTTAATAAAGTTTTGGTTTGAACATTTCAAATCTTCTTACAGATTGTAAATAATAATGTGAAGTATTATAAAGTCCTTAAAATAATAAAGCCATCATAAAACAATGTTCAATAGGGCGGTATCGACAAGAGTTGCAGCTACCACTGGCGGTTTTGTGGTGGGGGCTGTTGTCCTTGTGGTGGGGGATATTGTGGAGGGTACTGCGGATACTGTGGTGGCGGATAACCGGGGTATTGCTGTGGTGGTGCTTGGTACCCTGTAACAGAGATAATCATACATCAAACACCTACTGACACTGGCGGTTTTGTGGTGGGGGATATTGTGGAGGGTACTGCGGATACTGTGGTGGTAATCATGGTGGTCACTTACATCCACCTTCCAAGGTCACTGCCCTTTCGAGCACTAATTCACCCAGCCTGTATAACCCTAATCGCTATGTCTCCCTCGCTTAGGGTGAATACAGTGACGAAATAAGTGTTTAATATTATTTCCCGGGAAATCCAAACACCTCTAAATACGAACAGGCTTCAGCCCCAATTAGTTCGGATTTGGGGGGTTCCACTGTATTGAGGTTGGATTTTAAAATCTGAATCTTAATCTGAATTTTAATATCTAAACTCAAAATAATATAATAATTGAAATGGATTTTCTTTTTTTGATTTAACTTAACACAGATTACAAATAAAGAATAATTTTAGTATTGGAAACACATTTAAATTATTATTACATAATAGAGAGTGTGTGTACAAATTCTCATGGGATTTTGACCAAGAATAAGAATTTTTAATAGAAAATGTTGATAAACATATGTTGACAGTAAACAAACAGACGATCAAACAAACACATTATTTATTCCTGGCTGTAGCGACAACAACAAAAATCATCCAGACAGTAAAAGAGGAAAACAAAGGCATCTTAAATGAAATGAGTTAGATTAAATTGTGCCAGAGAGCATATAATATATGAAAAACTACTGGCTGACAATATTTTGTCAACAGGGTTGTACATAAAGGTGCCGCGAATGCAGCAAGAGATATATCCACAAAAGGGTTGTTAGCATTGCACCAAGTGTGAGGACCAGCCGGGATCGTACGTCACGTGTAAGTGTTTAGAAGACTAGTACAAGTGAACGTTACACATCAAGGTGGGGTGGCGGTGTTTTAAATAGTATATTTTTATGTCAGTGTAGTATTTTATGATTTAAAATTAAATAAATTTGTTTTTCACTTATAACAGTGAGTTTTTAAAATATTAAAACAAAAAAGGTGTGCAGATTGCTTAAATGAACATTTCCATGTGCGGGCATACACAATTGTTGCCCTGAAAAAAAATTTCTGTAAGTGCCGTTTTTTGGTTCGGATTGAGTTTCTTCACTTTTTTTCATTAAAAGACAAAAACGTGGGTAAAAACATAAACATTTTTTGCACATACCACTCTCTATTGATTGTTAGCAGTGAATGTGTTAATTGTGAATATATAGAGACCTGAGGGGAAAGGCAGGGTGTAGTATCCAGCAGGCATGGCCGGCATGGGGTACTGGGGATATGGGGCCTGGGGGCCAGGTGCATAAGGTATGGGCATGTTCTGGGGGGCAACAGGGTATGGCAGCTGGGGTCCTCCCTGGGGAGCAGAAGACGGTGGTGGGGGCCTTGGAGGAGGCTCCTTCTTTCCATCTGAAACATTGCGCATCACAAAATTACAATGCATTATAATAAAATTTATCATTTTAATATATTCCAATCGACTACCCCTAAGCTTGATGTGTAAGGACACATCAAGCTTAACAATGTAACCGGTGCGGGGTGCCATTAGGTTACCCTCCTGATTTTCACTAATGATATAAAAAAATATAATAGTTTTATTAAAGGTTGTAGTTATTTTATTCAATTAAGGAAGAAAGTATGTGTCAATCCACTGATGCAGTTTGTTTCCGTTATTTCAAACATTTTTAAATTTCCATTATTTATTTATTTTTTATTTCCATTATTTTGTGATGGCAAAAATATAATTATCCAACTCTTTGTAAATTGTATTATCAACTAATTAAAAATTCATCTGTCTCTACAGTACAAAAAATGTTTACTTAGAACAGTGGAGCCCCGCTAATCCGAAATAATTGGGATTGGGTCCATTTCGGATTAGTGAGTTTCCCATTCGGACGCCACGGCCGCATTTGATTTAGCGCTACGCTATGTAGAACAACAGTTCGTCACGACACCAGCCGACACTATGTTCCTCCTGAGACACTGGCGCAATTACGCTTTGAAAAAGAGGTGATCTTCTCTCCGACAAAAAAATTATACGGACAAAACTAATATAGTTTTGTTTTGTACACTATTTTATTTTGTTTATTAAATTTCCAACGTAAAAACTTACTGTAGTTTTCGGAAATAAACTTTATCGTGTTTTTTCTATATTTTATACATTTTTATTATTTCCTGATTTTGATTTCATAGTAAACAGATTTTCGGATTAGCGAGGCTTCACTGTATTGTCAGTGTGTTATCCATTAAAATTAAATGACACTAAGTATAAGGTTAGGTTAGATAACTAAATGTACTTGCATACTTGTTAATGCTTTATCCAAATATGAATTTCACATGTTGATTACTAATTTCTTGTTTTTATTTATTTATTTAAGGTTAAAATGCTGACAAACAATAAAAAAAAACAGTGCAAAAAGGGTGCTTTGTTTTAACATAATATCAAACATTACATTTTTCAATGACAAAAAAATTAAAATAATACTTACACAAGTTGCATAAATGTATAAAACTATGAAAAACAGGAACACATTTACATTCAAAAACAGGGGATCAGGGGGAATTTCACAAATTCAGTAATAACAGGGGTGTAAACAAACATAACAGCAAACCAAATAGTATTATTGGCAAAACAATAGGCACTCGAACGACAAATAAAAGGTGCATTTAACTATAAAAGGTACATTCTGAACGTAAGATCCCCTTCTTCTTTTCCCGAAGGTACATCACTGTTACTGCATTCCTTTATATTAGCAGTGTTTTAGTGTCAAGTGGAACAAAGTGACTCTGTTTTGAGCTCATGATTTGATTGTGACTTTCACAGTGTCGTATTTGTTAAAAGATTTGATCAAAGCCAGAGTTTATTGTCAAAGTTTTGTTTGACCTGACGCCTTTGGCTTTTTAAATCTGCTTATTCACAGAAGTTAAATAGACCTGTTCAGACGGAAAGGTGAATAACCAAGGTTCGGTTATTCTATTTTAACAGGAAATATATAATAAAAAATTGAGTGTTTTGTATGTATATCATAAATTTCTCTCTATGTACATGTTATTTTTCAACAATTCTAATGATCCCGCCACCTTAGTTATGTACGATAAACCGAAATGTTAACCCTCCAGCTGATGTTAATGTTATTTTTCAGAGATATACAGTTCTCAGCAGTTTAAAGGTATATTACTAAAATCTGTAAAAATAAAAAGATACTATAAAGGTTATTACTAGTCCATTCAGTGAGTTCTATAAAAGTATAAAATTGAAAAAAATTATCTTAAAATTGTTAAATGGTGGAGATTTTGGGCTCACTAAAGTAGAAACACTTCTTGAAGAAAAATTTCATGTTTTAACCGCCAAAACACATCACCAATTCGAGTATTTTCTTTCATTGACAATAAAATATAGCAATACTTTTCTAAAATTAAAAACCACATTCAGAAAATGAAAATATACATATAAATCTTCCCTAAAAAACACAATTAGAGCTAATCATACAGCTGTGGTCTACTTCCTCCAGTCAGGAACATATCATTTAATTCAGGAGTATAAATTTCATCGTTATCATTATAAAGCACTATATTTCCAAGAGCATCGTTGATATCACTAGAATCCATTTTTAAATTAATTAAACAACATAACCTCAAAGGAAAGATTGAACATAAACATGACTACACAAGGTGTAATGATAGGCGATGTGTAATACAGCACGAAAACTGCATTTAACCCTCAACCCCATTTGACATACTGTATGACGCCTCGGCCGCCGGTTATGTGCTCTACACAGATTTTACAGGATTTTTGTGAACTGTTTAAAGCTTCTCAATATTGGGGAACACTGTCTTCCTCTCTAGCATAATTGTTTTTACCATTTTTAATTTGTTTGTTTCAACGCCAAAATATTGTATACTGTATTAACATAGTAAACTCATATAGCAAACTCTTCATAGTAAACTGACTTTTTGAGTACCTCCCAGAACTAGCTTATTTTTGGATGAGTTCAATAAAATATTAGTTTGTAATGGATCTAGACATTGCATTGTGGTTAGACGAACAGTTATCAGTTACAGCTCAGGTTTGCTGGTAATAGGTGGTCCATATCCCAAAATAATCCCGTCCGAGGTGTTGGGAGGGTTTTTAAAATTCCGGGGTTGAAGGGTTAAAATAAGTTAAACATCAACGAATAGAGAAATAAACTATATATTATAAATTAACTTTAGATTTTGGGCTTTCTGTTTGCTTTTTGCAAACAACTTCGAAAATCCACGCATTAGTTTTCGAGATATTGCTAATCCTTTTGTGTGTCACACAATTGTTGCATACACGACAATGATGTTCGTAGCACGCATATCATCGGGAGAGTTAACAATTGGTGATTCTCCTTGGTCCTGGCATGCAATGTTCCCTCCCATGACTCACCAGGTTTGTTTTCATTTTTACCAGGTTCCCCAGTTTTAGCCTCATTTTTGTTATCGGGTTTCATCCCACCACTTGACAGATAGGTTGAGAGAGTGTTCAATCCAGTCTGTAAAACTCCAGTCAAAACGGCTGCAATCAGATCAGTGAATATTAGTGGCAGATGGAATTATAAAGATTTAGTTAAAAGAAACTGCCGAGACTGCCACTAAGCAAGAGGTAGTTGATGAGCAAATGAAGGTTGTTAGTGAGAAGCAAGTTAGAAATTGAGATTGGAGATTTATTTTTAATTTTCATATAGGTTAAACTTAATTTATAGCTGATGGCGGTGGCCATATGCAAAGATAAATTTTTACAATTTCCTATTGGTAAATACTTTCTTCAAAAGCCTTTTGTTTTGTTCGCTTACCATGATGATGTACAGTTAATTCCGGTTTATCTGGATCTAAATCATCCGGATACGTATATTTGATAAAATTATATAAATAACAGTTAAGATGTGAGTTTTATCTCAGGATTCTCCAAAATTTTAAACGCAACCGCAGTACCTTGCTGGACACGGCAAGTTTTACTAATGATGAATGCGTAACATGATGAACAAATAGTCTGTATTTTGGGGGTGTTTCCAAGCAGAGCGCTACACGCACTTAGCGTATGCGGGAGTGGGCATAATTTGACATTTCAATACAGAATTGTCAAAGCGTAGCTAATTGATTTTGAGGTTGGATGTACATGCACTTAGCACGTGCGCAAGCGGTAACTATTTTACAATTCAATACTGAACTGTCAAAGTATATGTGTTTGAAGTTAGATGTACAGTGGTTTTTTGTTTCGGAATTATTTTTACGGTCAAAGTGTGTACTGAATCTCTGGTCATTAGAGGTTGTAAAAGGAAAAAGGTTGTTTTAACATCAGAATAGTATTTTATTTCTTACCTAAAACTAATAATAATAACAACCTTTAATAAAATTTAAAAAACTTTTAACACCTTAAAGGCTTGCGATGATATTTTGCGGCCATGTTATTGTACAGAGGTAATATGCAGTGTGCAGCACTAATATTGCAGGCGCTATTTACGATCATTGTCAATGCGACGTGGATGTCCTGTAATGGTATAGTTTCAGACTATCCGAATTTTCGCCTATCCGAATCGGGACCTTGCCTCCTGAAATGTAATGTAGTCAAACACCCGAAGCGGAAGGAAAATTTCAAATTTATAACAGCTTTAAAGCTTTTTATAAATTTATAAAGCTCTAAGAATTTTCAGCCAAACATAATTTTATGTTTTTGTTACGAGACTTAAAAAATTATGCATTGCATACTATTTACGATAATAAAATAAATGAGATAAATTGAATTCTTCTAAATTTAGAGGATTTGAATATCTTAATCAGTTTTAACACGTTAAAACATGACTGTAGAAAAATATTTCACCCCTAACCTTTCTCATCAAAAGAAAATTGATTTATTTTGTTGGTGTAGTACTTTATTGTTCATTGACTCACAAAAATAATGAAAAGTATATTTAATAAACTATGGCAAACTCAAATTTTGACATGTATTATAGTTATCAAAATCAAAAGAATCATTTCGACAATCCATACATGCAACAGTGTTCAATCAAAATTGTCACATGCCATCACACAAAATGCCACATCAATTAAAAATACACACACAATACGTACATACACAATACAATACATAAGCAATACAAATGGCTGGATATTGGAATAATATTACATTTTGGAAAATATTGGAGTGCAAAATAGGAAAGTAATAGGTTAAACTATTGTTTAATTAATTGTTTTACGGTGATATATCTTATTCTCATGACGTAATTGGTGATTTTCATAAATATTTCAAAATATCTATTAACCCTACTTGGCACCATATAGTGAGTTTACTGCATTTTTGTAAAACCAATCAAAACTATATTAATAAAATCTAAGACAACCAAGTCTTTCCTTAAAATCAAAATGGGATATGATGCCCTATTTATTTATTTATTCCTAACAGTTATTAATACATTTATATCCAAGTTTAGTTAGAAAGATCATACTTATTATTTCCATATAGCAAAAATATACTGTAAGTATTCGAAATAGAAAAATTCAAATCAAACCAAAAAATAAGCTTTCTAGAACTGTTCACGAAAAAAATAGATTAAAATCTTTCAAATAACTCCTTAACGTTTTTGCTGACATACAAACCTATCGTTAACCAAAAAATACTAAAAAAATGGCCTGCCATGTGATGTATCATTCCCCGGTAAACAATTTTCTTTGTTTTTATTTGTCACGATAGTCACTGCTAGAATGTGTTAGCATTCATTTATGAAGTGTTTCCTTATGCCTTTGTGTTTGTAAGCGACGTTATAGATGACTCAAAATCGAAACAGCTGACTGAGCAGCTGTTTGTCTTCATCTCGTGACTGGCAAAGTTCATTATTGTCATGTTTGTTTATTGGTTTTATGGTGTATTGCTAGTTTATTTATGGTTAGGCTTTTATGAATTGCTAGTAATTAGTTTTATAAGAGCATTATAGTCTGAAGCCTTTATAGGCCTAAAGTAGGCTATTATGGTAAGTTTCTTGATTTAAAAGACCGAAAAATTGTAAGTTTAACTCAAATTTTACCACTCAAAATAGGATCGCTACATGGTTTTTTTTTCTCTTTGATCTACTTTTCTTAACACATACACAAAGAATTTAGAATTAAGGCACGTTTGGGAGAGTTTAGGTGAAAAAAAGACTGTATATGGGTTAAATATGTTTTGAAACATATTAGTTTTTTAATTCGTAAATGATTAGGACTTATTCAATATTCCCACAGCCTCAGTTAAAATAGTGATAGTTATATATGGGTGGTCAGTGGCGAGTGATGATTGTTGCCTGTAGAGGATACCTGATGTGATGCCAGAGACGCCCCCATGATGCTGAGGGAGGTTCGGGGCGACTGCCTGAGCCACTGCACCCAGCCCTCGCGTCAGGTCTTTCATCAGCTCCTCCTTCTCTGTCTTGCGAGCGAAGCAAAAGTCGGACACCTTGTTCTGGAATGCTAGAAGGAGCTGTTGACACAAAGTTACATTATTAGTAATGGAATATCTAAACAGTGTAACAAATAAGATGGCTTCATTATTTTGTTGGAAAGTTTTTAACTCGTTCATTTCAGTTGACATATGAATTATATATAAATATAGTTGTATTTTATTTACAGCTACAGTAAAGCGTCGAAAATCCGAACTAATTGGGACTGTAGGTAGTTCGGATTACAGATTTGTCTGTATTTTTGAACATTACCAACAAATAATTATAATAATTTCACTATTAATTGTACACATAATTAGCCCTACAGTATTAATAGTTAAATTCTAGAAAACAGTTAATGAAACAAAATAATGTTTCTTTGTACTTACGTATATTAAATGTGCATTACTAAAGCTTGTTCCTTGGAAAAAATATAAGGAAAAGAACAAATTCGTAAGGGGGTAAGTGGTAAGGGGTAAGGCTGAGTCACCAAGTTAAAATTAGACACCCTGAAGGTTTTTCACCTGGCTCAACGCACCACTCAATTCCCGCTCCACGCTGGCAGTTTCTCCTGCAAAATTTAAAAAAATGGTGCTGCAAAAACCTGTGGAGTAGTTCAGATTTTCGACACTATACTGTATTTGTATTTACAATTGCGTATCTCTGTTTAAGCCGAAAACATCCTCAAGAGAAAGAAACCAGAACATGATCATCTTCCCTTAGGAGAGAGTGAGTCAGAAGAAGCTGTAGCCTTTTTGGCTTCACATCCGAGCCTCCAAAACCTCCTTAATAGGTTATACCTTAATAGGGTCTTCCATGGTGGGAATCAGCCTGAGGTGGGGCTCTAAACCCCCCCCGTTTAGAGGGTGCATGTTTAACACACTGGGGAGCGTGCCATTTTTTCCACCTTGATAGTGTATAATAGTTTTTTCCCTCAAAAAAATTGTCACAACAATTTCTTCACAAAATAGCACTTACATACTCAACTATTGCATTTTGGTCAAAGAAGTTGGCTCTCCTGTGTGACTTGGAAAACTTAATATCTATCTGTAATCGATATAAAATTTCTTCCTTTCTGCTAAGAATAGGATTGAAACCATTTGTTTACTATACTGTGAAACTAGCTAATATTGTATTACCTCAGTCAGGGAATTATAGAACTTGGTGCCTTCTTGCAGGTTATTGAGTAGCTCGCAGAATGCGTCGTGGGCAGCGGCTAACTCCTTGAGAACAGCCTCTCTCTTTTGCGCTGCATGTCCCTGCCCACTACGCTCCGCCACAAAGTCTGTATTTGTTTTCTATAACAGTAAAGAGATAGGTTTAGTTGTTGGATTTTAAGGGACAGGAAGTCTCAGTACAGCGAGCTAGGCATATTTTCCTAATTGGAATATTGTATACCCATCAGAAAGGAGAGATGGAAATTATAATGGTTAAGGATGGTAGGATATGTAGAGTCAACCTACCTACTGGGGACGATATATATGAATACCCAAAACATTCAGGTGCTTGGGTTGAAGGAAGTTGGAGAGGACTCTACCTCTAACCTGATGCGCTTACATTCTCCAAAAACATATTTGAGCCAATGTTCTAAGTAGTTTATGGAAAATTTGTTTACAAGGGTGCACTTATCATACATTTTTTCTAGGGATGTGCGAATAGTGATATTTGGGTTCGAATCGAACCCGAATCGAATATTTATTTACTATTCCGAATATCGAATATTTTCGAATCGAATATTAGCGTAAGCGTTTATTTTCATCCATTTAGGTAATCTTCAAAACTTGGGTGTGAACAGCCTAATTTAAAAAATGTAGTAATTGAAGGCTTTTAAATGATTTAGGGCCTGTATATATGATTTGCTATTCAATCCTCTCAATTCATAAACGGTATCAGTGGACTGACACATACTTTCTCCCTTAAGTAAATTTAAAAAAGACAATCTATAATAAAACTATCATGTTCTTCAAAGTTTATCTAAATATCTTCTAATAATTTATTGTTACAAAAATAATCATCATATTTCTGAAAAGAAAAACAAGAGAGACTAAGTTAAATTAATTGTTCAAATTGTATGGGGGAATTTGGATTTGGATTCAGGGGACCCCAAAACGGATATATCCATCTGCTCTCAACTCAAATTCGAAAATTTTGAGGAAAACAATACTTTCTCCATATACTATGTATAAGGGGAGAAAGTAAAAATACAAAAACTGATTTAACCATTGTTACAATTAAACAAATCAATCTCTTTAAAAAATAATACATATTGAAAAATAAGTAAAATTTTACATATTAATTATGGCCAATTGATGAAGCAAGCAAAATTGTAATATAAATACTGAGGTAAAAATCTTTTTTAAATTGAAATTTTGTATCATATCATAAATAAAATCAATTTAATAATAATTCACAATTTACAACAGTTGCATAGCACAATTTCTTTTAATTTATAATGCTTAATTATGAATAGTTGAAGAATTATTATGAGTAGTTTCTTATCAAGTTCACATTTATAAAATTAATTAAGATTCAACATTATAAAATTATTAATGTAGTTATTTTTACAGTTTATATTTTAACCCTTTATTGAGTGTGCTAAAAGTATCTATTTTAGTAAGAACGTAATAAATAACTTGTTTAAACCAGATAGTAATACGCAGGGAAGTGAAAATATTTGACTGAGAAATGAATTGAAACAACCTGGTTCAAATATAAACAAACCCCTACACCCTTCTGCCGGTCCAAAGCTCAAGGTCAGTTTTTGTAACATTGACCCGGCCACCTGGCTGCCTCTATTGTCTGTTGCTCTTGTCAAAATACATCCCTTTATACTGTGAGTCACAATTTTACTGTTTTAAAAAAATGGTTTCCTCCAAGCTTTTAATACCGTATTGAAAC
Organism: Nephotettix cincticeps; assembly: GCA_023375725.1. Lineage (NCBI taxonomy): Eukaryota > Metazoa > Arthropoda > Insecta > Hemiptera > Cicadellidae > Nephotettix > Nephotettix cincticeps. The sequence goes on from CM041784.1 coordinate 16,351,482, forward strand.
AATGTTTTATGCAACAATAAAAACTTCATGTTTCACTCTATAAGTGCAACCTAGATTTTTTATCACTGTGGCCGTGGTATAACAAGCCTATGAAAATACAAAACATTATCTTGACTAGCCATACCATGAAACTTTTGAAATAATAGTCGTCCATTTTAATTGTTACTTTTGAATGTTGCATTATCCTCTAAAGGATTTTTTAGGAATAGATATTATCAGTGAAAATATGGAACTACTTTTATGCTGCGCAAGGAAGGAAACGAAAGCTGTCAGTTCGGTATCAGTTCATCGATCGAGAATCGGTATCTTTATCCGTCTGTAGTCAGATGATAAAGCATTGGTTACATTATTAGTTTTCAACTGAATTAGCTGCATAATGGTATCCTAATTCTGAACTTTAAAATGAAAACTCTATAGCTTTGCTTTGACATACGTCACTTTTATATCATTTATCGTCTTTGAATATTCGACCGTCTTCGAATATTCGACTGACACCGAACTTTGTCAGAACTTTGTCAGATATCTCGAGTCGAACCGAATATCGGCGATATTCGAGACTCGAATATTCGAAGTTCGAATATTCGCACACCCCTAATTTTTTCGTTTGAATAATTTTTTATTTGGGAGGGTAGTTTCCTCAAAAAAGAGAAGAAACCCCCCCAGATTTCTGTAAAATTACAGTTGAAATTTAGGTAAAACAATGTATATTAGATTTTTGTAACACCGATTTCCCACAAGCTAAAAGTTTGTTTTGATACATCGTTAGTTTTTGTATGGAGATGAGACGTCAGTTGTAACTTAATGACCCTTGTAGCAGGGTTCATGTTGAAGTAAAAGTTTATTCTTCTCTCCTGCTTCAATGGTACTGTTATCTCAGTCCACTGTACTACAGTGACAGCTGAAAACTGCTGTCTATCTGTTCTAATGAGAAGAAACATCGTCAAAACAGCTACTCACTAGGTGAACCATCTTGCCCTTGCCTTCCAAGCTTTCACAAGTTGGCACATTGCATGGTAGCAGGGTGGTGTCCACACTATCTTAGCTGTGCGTGTAGAGGTGCATTTCTTTTGATAAAGTAGAGGCAGGTATAGTATCTTTCAATTAAGAAGGAATTGCTTTGTGGAGACCGAGGAAATAGTGAAATGTTCAGTTTTCCAGGACGGAATGGAAAACGCATGTAATGCACAGTATCCCTCAGCTGATAGGGGAGCATGTTAGTTCCGGTGAGCTGTATCACGCTAGAATTCTCAGTTTAGCGTTTCGAGATATTTGTCTGTCGTCAGTTGCGTGAAGAATAAGTTCTTTGTTATTGGATACATGGGAGCTTTAGAAACATAATATAGTAAGACTTATACATAAAGTTGTTTGAGTTATATTATCTTAAATGTAACCACTGTTTTTGCACCAATCAGTATAAAATTATACACATAATAATCAATAAATTTACTTAATTTTATATTTCACTGTAATTATATATTTAAATTAATTGTATACAGATGTCTTTACACTTTAAATGAATAAAGATGACTTATGAATTCACACTACTTCCAATCTTTGGTTATGAGAAAGTTGTATCTTTTGACGAGATTATTTTTTTTGTTGGTCTTAAAGATATATGACCCAAACAAATTTTTTTTAAATTTCCAAATTGAATTGAATATTAGAATTGAAAACGTTCAAATTTTGCACACCCAGGTTATAAAAGACTGGAAGGAAAAATATGGAAAAGGGGGAAATTAGTTATATAATACCTGTATCTCGGCCAAGAGGCTCTCCTGTTTGTTGAGGCTGTCCTTAACCTGTTGCTGGAGCGGACCGTAAGCACGTCCCAGAGTCTCTACTGTCAGAGCGTGTTCATTGATGTTCCCGTCATGCAAGGCCGCTAGGAATGTCTCCTTCATATCCACAGTTGCTGATTTGAGCTCACATTCGATTGCATCCCTCTCTGCTTTCATGGTTTCTACCTATAATAATAATAATAATACACAAGTTTGCAATGAAGGATGCTATTCTCTTTACACATCTTAATCATAATTCCTCTCAATTACTGAGATTAAATTAGATTTAAGTATTGTATTATAAATCAGATTACATTGCTTGATTTTGAATTTAAACTCAGTAATCTTTTTCCCCATCACGTAGTTCGGATTATCCACCGGGACTCTGGTGTAATTTCAATTAATGAATTGAAACACATCAACAAAGATCATTCCTGAAGTTATTTTCTAAACTTAAAAAAAATCATGATAGTTTGTCTTGAAAAATATTTAAAGTTTTTAAGCATATTAAATAACACTATTCGGCTCTGTCAAAGGTTAAACAAAAGATGCATTGCTCACTGTAAAAGAACATATAAACAATAGCTTAAATTCTAAATTAAAAACAAACGGTTTATTTATAGAGTTGAAAAAAGGCTTTAGTCCGGGTTGACCATGAAATTCCTATTAGAAAAATTATATCCTAAAGGAATACGAGCTATATTGTTAAAATGGTTTCAACATTTTTTAAAAGGAAGGACAAAATGGATAAAAATCAATAACAATTTATCTTTGTATTGTTGAAGCTACCACAAGGCTCAGTGGCGTCTGGCGTCATTGGATAATACATGAGTAATATACTCTTTACAATGACATTTAACATATTTTAAACGACTAGGAAACAATTTCCACTGTCAAACAAAATAAATTAATAACATGATCCAATGAAAAATGTAGGGGTCCCTTAGAAAAACCTGAGATGGAATTTTCCTCACAACGAATTTAACTGAAAGTCACTTATAAAAAAATCCCTCCTTAATGTTGAAGTACAATTTAACAGTATAACTAAAATTACAGCTTAGAACTCATTTAATAAATAAAACGTAAGGAGCACACTTAACACTAAACACTTAAAGAGACAAATATTACCCATTTCACAGACATACTAGTAGATACGTTACGATTATTAACAGTTGCCAAAAAAAAATTAAAAATGAAGGTGTTACCTGGTCAATGAGTTGGCGTAGGCGGCCAGCTGACGAGGAGTTACTGCTGTTGGAAGTGGCGCCGCCAGCGTGAGGCACGGATGCAGCCATCACTGACGGACCCTCACTCAGCAGTTCCATGCCCCTCTTGTGTGTCTCATACTTGCTTCTCACTGTCTACAATATGCATACACTTCACTAAACTTAACCCTTTGCTATCAGATCAAGTATCTATAACCTGTCCTGGGCACTCGGATGGCCAACTGTACTGGCCGTCGCCATTTTCTCACCAAGTCAAATTAATTTTAATATAAGCTATTCGCCGCTCGGATGGTCAGTGGTACTGGACAAGATTAAATCCGAGTTGTTGTCAGAAGGCCAGCCGTACTGCCCACTAAATACAATCATATGTTTCTTTTTTAGACATTTTGTGCTAGGTTTGGGATATGCTGCACCTCTTCGGGGTGAACTAGCGAATCAGATAAATTTCCGCTTCTAAAACCATACATGTGTTGGAAAGTAAAGTTACGCTTAGTCTGTTGTTCTCTTGTTGCTTTAACTGAGAGGTGGTGATATTAAGGGCTAATAACAGCTGTATTTTGTAAATAACTGTACATTTTATTAATAATTCATTATTTAGTTTAGTAGTAACAGTAGATAATAAATGTAAACATGACAATGGATGATAATAAGAATGGTTTTTTATTGTCCTTACAAACATTGTTGTAGTAAACAAACCAGCTTTGACACAAATCAATTCAAAGCTGGTGGGAAAGGTTGTCAAACATGGCTGCCGACCAGAATATGAACGTAGCGCGGCCAGTACTTCTGTCCAACCGAGCGGCGAGAACAACACCACGGGACCTAATACAAGCTGTCTGCAGCATTGGCACGGCCAGTACTACTGACCATCCGAGTGCAAAGGGTTAAACTAACTGATAGCTTAATTTGCTTCAGTGAGGTTAATATTAGCCTCGCCATAGGGGATTTGTTAGTACAGTAGAAACTCGATTAACCATCATCCTTTTAACCGTCACTCTCTATTATCTGTCACTGCTATTTTTTATTGGCCCACACTGTCACTGATTGCTGTTAGCTATTCCGTGCGCCGTGCGTAGAAAACAAATGTAACACTGTGCTTGCAACTATCTATAGTGAAAAATTCTGAGTCAGTGCAATGCCTGGTTTGAGAAACAAGTAGCAAACTCCAATCATATTTTTCTTTTCAGAAAGGTTGTTATTCAGCCACTTTCCCCGATGGATTAGGTCAGTTATATAAAGTTAAGTTCCGTAGTTCTTCCATCTAAATAAAATTTGCATTTCGTCAGTACATTGCTAGGAATTACTATGATACTTTTGGTTATTTCTATATTTTATACTCCAAAAAAGCAGAAAGAGGTCTTATCTCAATTTCTGTTTGTAACGCAATACAAGGTATTTTTGTAATCCTTCTTCGTAAAAACGAGGACATCCACAGTAGAAAACTTATTTTCATTCAACACCTTTTGGAGAAGGTTTTTGTTTCCTTTAAACGGACTCACAGACTATGAAAATAAAAGAATAAGCTCTCAAAAAAACCCTGGTTTTGAGCAATATTTAAAATTTGTTGAAGTTTTACAGAATATGTGAGTTTTACAGAGTATGTGGTCTGTAAACGTGATTTAATAGAAAGAATAACCATCAGCTGTCAAATTAAAATCAACATGAGTGTCTTTACATTGATTGTTAAATTCAACCTATTTTAAAAATTATACTACATTAGAATGTTATCTTAATGTATAATTATACTAATATGTATAATTGTATAATGTATAAATGTATAATTATAATGTATACTAATTTGACACATTTTCTAATTTGAAATAATATTAATTGATTGAGCCAAGTATTTATTTTATCTTTCCACTGATTTGTTTTGCTTTTTCACTTATTTTGATTTTTTCATAATAATGAGTATCTTTCTTCTAAACACTAAGGGGTACCAACCCAAACAACAAAACAAACGACGGGCTAACTGCTAGTTTAAATATAAAAATACAGGGTACAATTTCTTACAAAATGTTTTGGAATCTCTTTACCCTAAAGTTTTATAGCGATATTTCTATTATCCGTCTATTCCCTTAACCAACATTGTCTCAGTCCCAAAGGTGAAAGTTAAAAGAGTTTACACTGTACCAACTTGATACTGAGCATTCTGACCATGGTCAAATATAATATAATTAAATTAAAAAAAGAGAAAACACAAAAATGAGGCCCTTGATATCTATTAGAGAAGTTAAAATAACTTTCCTGCAAATAAAAGCAATTTTTCTGTAATTTAATTCTCAAGGCGAACATGTTACATAAATTTATCAAAAAATATAAAGCGTAGGATTGAAGTTTTGGCAGGTTTTGCATTGATATTCAGTATAATATAATGATTTTAACAATAATACATCTTTATATATTGAATATTGCAGGATTTTACAAATTTGGAGCACTACTATGAATAATTTCCACACTGTAAATAGTACCTGGTCGGCTTGTGCAGCGTTGTTAAGTATCATTCTGTACTTCTCCAAGTTGGCGCGGAAAGTCTCGGTGAGACGGGCTGATGGGATTCGATTCCACTTATCTTTGAATTGCTCCCGAAGCTGATCATCAGATTGCTTTTCATCATTTAACATTCTCTCGGTCTAAAAACATACAACATACACATATATCACTTGAAAACAATTTAAAATTTTTCAGAGCTAAGCTAGAGGTATGCTAAAAATCTTAGACTTAAGAGTTCCTGAAAAAATTTCCAATCAAATAGTGACCATTTTAGATACAAAAATAGTACAGTTACGGCCAATTTGAGTTCAAAAGAAATAAAAAACACATGGTTTACAAATTAAATTAAAAGGCTGATTGATAGAAAAAAATATTTAAGGAGATATAACTAAAGAGGGATAAGTATAATTTAGTTCTCAGGCATACGTTTAAAAGAACTAGGAATGACTTAACCTCAAAAATAAGAATTGAAAAAAGGAATAGTTATTTTAGATTACGGTCGAACAGTAATGGAGATGCCAAAAAGACTTGGGATATAATAAATGAATTTTTGAATAAAAAAGAAGGCTTGCAATTTTGGATACAATAAAAAAATCTAAAGTTGAAAAAGATAGAAAATTAACACGTTCGCTGCAGACCACTCAGATCCAAGTGGTACTAGTCCTGACGCGTGGAGCGGACTGCTCGGTTCCGAGTGGTGACATTTAGATTAAAATCAAGATGGTGGATCTGGCGATGTAGATTGTGCTGCCACCTGTTGGGATCTGAGAGAACTACGACTCGCTTTGTTATAACACAGTATCTATTTCTGTATGGGCCACTAGGAATTTTCCTACTGGTTGATTTTAAACTACACAGGCCGCTCCTCGCGAGGAATGGGGGTTTCAGGTGCCGCAGCGAATGTGTTAAGTTCTCTATCAGAAAATTTTAGACATAAATTCAAGATTATGTAGAGAAAATAAATCAACAAATGAGAGGACAAAAATTTAACTTCACAGTTTTGATCATCGAATAAAACTCCAGGCCCAAAAATAAAACGCCTGGTCCATAGACCCTTAGCACATTCCCTGAATATTTGGATGCAATCAGAATAATGAAGTCACTTGCACATATGGTCAAAGTAAAGATGTAAATATTTTGTAACTGAAAATCCTGAAAACAAAAATTAATAACTATGACAAATGAGAATGCAGACATAAACCTGGTGTTCTGAATGAGCTTCCAAAATTCATGATTTTCCCCAACCAGTATACACTCTAAAGAAAGTGTCTCTTATCTACAAACAACGATTTTCTTCTAAACAACTAACTTTTATATATTACAAACATTTCTTAGGGAGAATCCCCCCCCCAGATGTCTTTCCAGATCCAAGCTTTCCTACAAGTCAAAAAGCACTTACTATGGCTGAAGGTTATTCAGGTATTGGAGAATTGCCTGTATGACAAATGCTCCCTGAATAAGTTTAAACCTAATACAGATAAAAATAAAAGTTATGTTCAGTGTTATAACCTCATCAAGTATTTCACGGTTGCGAGTGAGCAGATCTGGTAGTTCTCTCAACATAGTATTGATTACATTGATGCCTCCTTTGTCCTGCACAGCTGATGCCTTGGCCACCAAAGATGGTGGCAATTCTTGACCACTTGTGTCCTCTAAGGCTGCTGGAAGGTTCAGGGAAGCCAATACACTGGAACAGTTAAAGTTACACAAATCAGATATTTAATAAATCGTTCATCGGTGGGAGGTCCTTAGAAGGCAACTTGCCACTCATGTATCATATGTTATTGTCATATAACATAACATAAGAGGGATAGAGTAAAGGCAACACTGATGATTATGAAAAGCCATTTTTTTCAAATTCTGGCGAAATCTGGACAATATAACAAAGGTACAGACTGGATTTTTAGCAAAAGTATATGAATATCCCAAAAGTATATCGACTCCAATACCCTGCTCTTATGAAATGCAGTTTGAAGCATATTATACCAAATCGTACATTGTTGTATATAGTTAACCCTAGAGCTGGAAGTGGTGTAGCGCTGTACTGGCACAGAGAAATTATTGGTTTTGTAACACAATGTTTAAACCCTCACAAAACTCATAAATAATAACATAACTATGGCTTGTTATATATTATTTTATTCATTGTATATGCAGTTTATAGAGATACCATAAATCGAAAAAAAATTCTAGAAGTGTAAATTTTTGATAAATTTTATTATATTCTGTCTTGTAGATCAGTACAGATAAGTTCTATAAGAAAATGATGATTTACAAAGTTATGGTAAATTTTATGCACATTCTGAAAATATTAGTTTACATAAGTTGTAACTTCCTTTTTTTATTTGAATAACGTTTCATAAATAATGAGCAGTGAAAGAACTGCATCAATTAGCCTAGTTCTCTCAGTTCTGCCAGTTTTGCTGCGCCTCTTTGCGCTGTATATCCGGCGCTTGCCAGCTCTAGTGTTAAACCGAGTATCGGAATACAGTTGGTTATTATTCGGACACAATACTATTCTGTTCGATTTGCGGCAACTTTTTTAAATTGTTTCTGCACTTATGAATTAATTATTTCCATATAACGTACAATCTTTCCACCCGTTTTGAGTTGCTACTGAGAGTAATTGCTAACTGGTCTATGTTTGTTAGTGGTTAGTACTTTCGCTACCAGGTTTAGTTTTTTTGCCAATTTAAAATGGATGAAAAGCAGAAGAAGATTGTGTTGACTACTCGCAAATACTTCTAAAATAGAATTAGAAAGTAAAATTTGTATGTTAATTGTGAAGTTAAATGAGAATTGCACTATAACATTTTGCTTTGTTCAACATGGCTGTTTAGTTAAGGTTTCACGGTAATATACTTTTTACAGTTAAATTTACTGCTTAATTTTATGTTATCTGATTCAGTACTTTTTCGGATTATCAACGATTGTTAGTTGAGGTTGAGGTTTACCTGTTGAGCAGTTGAGTGGCATCTCGCAGCTTGGCCACCTCCGTGTTGACCAGTTCACTCCTGTGGTTGTCGTAGGCAGTTAAAGCTTGATGCACTGCCATGGGGACCAGCTGCTCAAACAAATCTGAAATATTAAATAAAATTATAGTAATTTATTCATAATATGCCCCCTGGGTCGATTAATTGACAAAAAAAAATTACAAACCTGTCTTCATTCATTCCTTGAATAGTTTTATGAATGACTATAGTTTCGGGGTTATGGCCCATTTTCAAATCCTCTTTGTCAAACTTGTACATGTTTATCCAGCACTGCCTTCGTCATTCTATTCTTGATAAAAACATTTACATTTACACAAAAACATACACTGAGACACTATTAAAATTACGTGTGGCTGGCCAAGGGCGAAACCAGACTGTCAAGACTGAAAGACTCTCAGAACTGCTAGACTGTAGTCTAGTTCCACCCTTAGCCGGCAACACGTAATTTTAATAGTGTCTCAGTGTATATGTTTGTACTTTTGAAAGACATGTTTTTCTTTATGGTGAGGTGGAAATTATGATAAAAAACTATTAGGGTTCTTTCACCTTGTTTTGTAGTTTTTTCCTAACGGGGACTGTCACTAAAATACCTAAAGCACCTAATTTGGTGGTGGTTCGGCGTTCAGCCTGTATGCGTGAGGCACATGTTACAAGAGGACCTACTCCCTGAGGAAGCAGGACGTTTCTTTTGGTCCTGCGAAACGTAGGAGGATCCCTGGGATGCTTTAGATATTTTAGTGACAATCCCTGTTAGGAAAAAAAACTACAAAACAAGGTGAGAGAACCCTAATAATTTTTTATCATGTATATGTTTGTGTAAATGTGAGAGTTTTTTATCAAGAATGACAAAGGCAGTGCTGAATAAATAACTACGTTTGACAAAAAGGATTTGAAATTGGGGCCATAGCCCCGAAACTATAGTCATCCATAAAACTATTCAAGGATTGAATGACGACAGGTATGTAACGAATTTTATATTTTAGTTCAAAGTATTTAACAAATTTAAAATACTGCACTAAAGGCCAAATACAGGCTCGTCCTACAGAAGTATACCATTTGGCTGTTCTAAGTTTAAAATGAAGCACGACGTGATAGGCTTATATTTAAAACTTTTTATCTTGAAAATTCCCGTTTTGGGGTAAGAGCAAAACAGTGATTCGCACCAAAAAGTCTATTATCTTTACTATGAAGGTGTACTATATATTTGGTCTGTCTAACTTAACACTTTTTACTAATTCTTTATATCTCAGTAACAGTTTATCAAGAAGAAATATTCAAATTGCATCAAGAAAAATTTTATAAAACTAATGATTTTTTAATATGTTATTTTGACTAAATATGATTTTGAAAGACCATTAAAATAATAGCAAAATAATTCAATTCAACATACCTTCCACTTAATAATTATTTCAACACAATAGTTTTATATAAATTAAAGAAAACAGTACAACTTAAGTTTCCGAAACAGATATGAATTGCTTGATATGTTGGACTCCTTATCCCTTTCAATTTAAACAAAAACAAAATTGAGTCCTAAATATAGAATTGATGTTAGAAATTGGATAGAGGTTAAGTTAAACAAATCTGTTGTGATACTATCTTATCTTGTACAATATTATCAGATTGATATGTGAAAGTCAATGTTTAGGTCAACAAAGGGTGTACATATTAGCACAAACCAAACTTAACAATCTATATGTCTCATAAAGAAAACAAGGTTTTATTGGACATCATTTAAGTATGCAGTAAAAATTCATCCAACAATTTTCAAAATAATTTAATAAATTGTAAGGTATTGCCAAAAGGCAAAAGTATTTGCATTTTTGGTTCTAATGCAGTTTTTTCTAAAATTAAAATCATAAACTCTAACATTCTTGATAGTTATTTAGAGAAAATATAAATAATTCATTGTTTTCGATTTTGTGTTCCAAACATTATCCAGTCAAGTCCAATTTCTAGAACAGTCAAATATGGATAACTTAGGAGAATGTCGGAAATATTTACAGTGGAACTTGGATGATTCTAACTTCAAGAGACCAGAGAAAAATATTTAGAAAAAGAATTTCCAAAGAAGAAAAATATAATAAAATTAAAATAGATGATTAAAACATTTTATGGCTTATACCAGGTGGTCCATAAAAACTGCAATCATTTTACACAGCTGTTACTTCACTTAGATAGTTGCAAGAATGGAAAGCTCAGCTGTTACCATTTTAGTTCAAATGAAGCAATAGACTGTTCAACACTCGGCTTTTGCCGTCGAAGCTTTTTTTTTAAACAATGAGCCTATGGTTATTACGTGACAGTTATTTCACAATAAATTCCACATTCCACACAATAATGCTGTTCCTAGTGCAATAACCATTCAAAATGGGTAAAAAAACTTTAGAAATAATGCATCTGCTTTGAAAATCAAGCCTACTGGTATACCTAGATCGATTCGTACTCCAGAAAATATGGAAAATGTGTGTGCATCTGTGTTGCAGAGAATTTCCAAAAAAGATTGGAAACATGCTAGGAAGTAGGCAGACATATGAGGGATGTCCTATTCCATAAATAAAAATGGTTGAAGTATATAAGTATTTTGTTAATATTTTTCCAGTTTCAATAAACTGCAGTTGATACGTTTTACATTCGGTTGTTTTATTTTCAAACGAGGGAGCAAACAAAAATCGCATAAAATGTACACAATATTGATTTGTTATGTCACCCGCATTAGAAAAGTTGAATGGTTTAAATCATTGATATTGTGAAAAATGGTATTAACCAAAGAATTGTTTACAGCAAAATCACCTACTTAACTCATTAAATAGCAGAGCTTAAATAGCTATAACAAAACAAGAAGCGTTGGTTTTTTTGGATCACCCGTTATAACATTGTTAAATGGTAACTTAGGCCAAGGATTATTGTTTATGAAACTTAACATATTGTACGGGAAATTACTGCTGATTAAAGTAATATAATTCAATATAAGTTAACATTCAGAAATCCTGACATTATTTAATCTTTAAAATATCTCAGAGGTGGACGAGGGTTTTTCAAAACCATTGGTGATTACCATAATCTCTCTCAAAACAGGCGTACAAACAGATGCACAACAAGTCAAGATAACTTAACAGACGAGCAGGGTGACAGTGAACGCTAACCACTGTGATTTTCGAAATTCTTAACACTTAGACCTTGCGCCAACAATGTGTTCTGGCCTTATTGCAAATAATACATTGTCATTTTTGAGAATTTCAGGCCTAATGGATTGATTTCTTACTGTCTTTTTTTCACAAAATAAGTTCAAATTATCAAAAACTTTGTTTGAATTAACCAATAAATTCTAACTTTGAAAATATACACAATCGTAAGGAACCAGAGAAAGTTTTGGATTAAAAAGAATTTCAACTTTCCAAGTTCCATTGTATTCCATTCAATCTTAACCTGAAAGTAATCCAAATCAACCTGGTAGCAACATTGTTAACATCTTACATAAAGAGTATAAAAATCTTACCAAAGCAAATAAGCAAAAACTTATTGATCATTATTAAAAGGTAGTAACAAATTCAATCAATTATCGTGTAAATATAAAACAAAGACTGAAATAATTGTACTGAACTGATGTGTTGATCATGGTGGGGAATTAGCAACGATATAGGCAATATTCACAACAGGGAATAGTAACAACTTAAGCAATGTTCAAGGGCGGGAGCAGACAACTTATGTGATGTACAAGTGTGGGTATCAGCGATAACTTGGGCAATGTTCAAGTGGTGGGGCGGGGATCTGCAACAAATTTAGATATTGTTCACAGGCGAGGATCAGCAACAACTTAGGCAATGTTCATGGGCGAGGGAGGATCAGCAACAACTTAGGCAATGTTCATGGGCGAGGATCAGCAGCAACTTAGGCAATGTTCATGGGCGAGGATCAGCAGCAACTTAAGCAATGTTCAAGGGCGTGAGCAGACAACTTATGTGATGTACAAGTGTAGGTATCAGCGATAACTTGGGCAATGTTCAAGTGGCAGGGCGGGGATCTGCAACAAATTTAGATATTGTTCACAGGCGAGGATCAGCAACAACTTAGGCAATGTTCATGGGCGAGGATCAGCAGCAACTTAAGCAATGTTCACGGATGGGGATCAGCAACAACTTAGACAATGATCACAGAAGGATTAACGGAGACGTAGGCGATGATCACAGGTGGGTATAAGCAACGGCATAGGAAATAATCGATCGTGGGGAATTAACAGCATATCTGATAATTACAGACGGATATTAATGTTTGTAAGTTTACCGTGAGGTTGCATATCCGAAAAGGCCCAGACAATAATGTGACAAGTGCTGAATTGTCGAGTCTACCAGACTATTGAGTTCAGAATAAGAAGAATTTTAACTGTATAACTATCTTTCATATATCCAGAAGCAGACATGAAGTAGATAATACAAAAATAGTTTATGGAAATCATAAAATTAAAAAATAAATACCTTTGAAGTTGCTTGAAAGTCTTGGAGGTATAGGTTGGATTTTGACCGCGGGTGCCCGACCGATTGGAGTCAAAGATTTGGCATCTGGAATCCTCTCATGATAGATGAAATCGTTGTCTTTGATGGCCTCTTTCAGATGGCGCTCAGCCTTAGCAATCAGATCTGCCGTCAGGTTAGGCTTGCCTGATCGCACCTGTGCTGTTTTCAGAAACTCTAGTGCACTCTGAAAATTTTGTATTGAAAAAATATTAATAGATTATTAAATATTTGGGTGTATTTATAACCTATTACTCAGAATCTTTCAGTTAACACAATCCCACAGGAAAGCTTCCAGTTGGTTGGGATGAGTAACAGCTTTAAAATCACTCCAATCAACAATAACAAACAATTATTTATCGTTTTGAGCTTGACAGTGTGACAGTATATTTGTGTCAGATAATCAAATCAAATCATTATTTCACAAGAAAGTGTAAACAACGATTCTGATGTAAATGCAATAATCTCTGTTGCTGTTTTATGAAGTGATATATGAAATCCAAGGCTTTATTTTTTGAACACAAGATTTTTTTAGATGCTTCAACTTTTTATTCACACTATTTTAAACTTCTCACAAGTAAGTTAACAATATCATTTAGTCAAAAGTTTGTAAAGTACTTATTATTGGGAGTGATTGGTGTTGTCAGTAACTTATCTACGCCTGGGAGTGTTTCAAAATTTTCTATTGTAATGGCACACATTCGTATAATAAAAATTCAAAGAACTTTCACTAGTAGAAATATTATAGTCTATTTGACTAAGTTCCAGCCAAAAACAGAATCTGTCTATAGTCGTCAATAGATACAAGTATTACCTTACATCCACCAGATATTAGACAAAAATTTTCAAGTAAAAAAATTAAGTTTTGATGTATAAGTGTATGGAACCCAAAAACTAAATTCAGCTTAACCAAATGCATGACATTAAGTTAAGTGTAATGTAATTTTCCATGACAAATATTTGCCTAGTGTGATATATATTGCATGTCTTTGACTTAGTTTTGTTAAAATACAATAGCTAAAACCACTACGTGGGAGTCTGCAAAAATTTTTTTAGTGACACTGTAGAAGCGACCCTGTTGGTGAAAATATCCTATGGACACTCCTAGGGTTAAATAGTGATACTTCTACTGAAGCGTTTGAGTGGTAAATGTAAAAACTGAAATAATCAATAAACATTACCTGCAATCTTGCGATTTCCTCCCCAACAGCTTTGTTAGCCTTGCAAACTAAACTCTGATAGAACTCTGCCATTCCATGGAACATCGCCTGTTTCCCTGCAACCTATTTGTGAAAAAAATATAATTTCATAGTTAAAAAGATGTTCTGAAATAATATAAGAAGTTACTACGAAGAAAAAAACTTTGACTGCGTTTTAAGAGGCTTTAAACAAACTCTACCAATGTGTGTTGACTTGTTATGACAAAATGCCATTTGTCTCCAGATTACAGTAACAATACTAAATTAGTTACTAATACATTTATCAACTCTAAATTAGAGTATGGCCTCACAATATGGGGAGGGTCATATTTCTCAACCTTGAAACCATTAATAATTATTCAAAAACATTTTATAAGACTTATATCAAAAAAACCCCGTTTAGCACATACAGAGCCTCTATTTAAGGATCTCAATGTTTTACCTCTCAGGAACTTATATGTTTTTAAAGTTTTACGAGTTTTTTTATTGTAAAAGTGGTAACAGGCTCAACTACAATAGGCCTAGGGAGAACCTTAGAAATAGATTCTATGTTGCAGTGCCTAAACCAAATCTTACCATATAAACAAAGTTTTTTTCTTTTTTGGCACCAACCTTTTTCAACCAATTACCAGACAACTTTAAAGAAATCAATGAAAATCGTTTCCGTAAATTAATAAGAACGTATTTGCTGAATCATAATAATATAGAAAGTTTTTTCACTACAGTTTAGAAGTACACGGATAAGTGATAGTTGTGATAGTATATCAATTTAACCTGTAAAATTGTCCGTCTTTTTCAAGTCAAGTTATGTAATAAGTTACTTTTAGTGTGCCTTATAAATATTAATAAATATCGGAAAAAATTATTTGATCTGCTTTTGGTATTATCATTATATTTAATAAGGGAATATTTATTATCTATAGCTACTGTTAAGATTGTTCTATGTTATTAATTAGACCGGTCGACCTTAAACCTACCGCTCGAGCGGACAGTGTATTGTATTTGTACAGGTTCCCGCACAGGTTTCAACCTCAGGACCAACATTTATTGATCCTATTTTAGTTTTTACTCTATCTTTTTATAGTATTAGTTTGTCTTAGCTTTTATGATAAAACTGTAATTGTTTTTATGTATTATATATATTATGTATTTTTACTGGATCAATAAAGATTTTATTTCATTTCATTAGTGGTTTAGATACTTTTCGTCAGACTTAACTGAGTTATTTAAACTCCACTATGAGGATAAAATAACTTACTATACTCTAGTGGTACGTTTTGTTAAACTTAAGTCAAACCAGAGGTATATTTAATTTTATAATTTTGTTTTTTAGTATTAATAGTAGTAAGCAGTACCAAAATGCTTCATTTTCCTCTAGAGAAGACGTATAAAAGTGAACACTCATCAATAATGACCCTACATCCAAAAATTACAGTCTACAAATGATAAACATAAAAAAAAACTTACGATTGGTATCCATTCTTTGTCCCAAAGCGGCCTGACATTGTCTTTCTGGAGCAGTTTGAGGGCATCAGCATACAGTTCCTCTGCTTGGTTAGCCAACTTTGCTACCAATGCCTCCTTTAGGTTATCTATAAACATGCAACAATTGAGCCTCTACCGTACAAAGAGTACGCACATTTCACAACAATAATTCCACAGAATTAAACAAGTGAAAAAATTAATTAATTTGATGTGATAATCTCTCCGTAATCTCAGAGAGGATTACAATATAAGTTAGATCTAAGCTGTTAGGTACTTGAGGTTTAGGAGGCCCTTGCAAAAACTGCTAAAGGTGGTACGTAGCTGCAGGGACTTGCTCAAAGAGCTAGCAGTCAGCAACACATATAGTTGCTGACTGCTAGTCGTATGACCAGCTTGGGTTCTAGAACACATAGGACACAAAGGAAGCAAAATAGCATATGATCTTGCCAGGAAGGGCTCACAGGCCCACCTGGTTGTCCAATCTCCATCTGCCAGGGTCTGGCCAAGATTCGTGGCTGGTAGGAGGATAAGAAGAGGGAGGTGTGGTCAGCCATCCCTGGTACGACGAGGTAGGCAAAGATGCTGATTGAACCGTTCAGGAAGGAGTGGGCGGGGCTGATCAAGATTTTAATTTTTGGTGAAATCCAGCATTTAAAACTAGTACAGTAGCTTAACTGAGTAGTAATCTCCAAAAACCTTGAGAACAGTCGAGTAGCAGAAGCTAGTGTGTACTTTCGTAAGTCGTGGGAAAACATTTTGATATTGCTTCTAGGAAGCAGCCGGATAAACC
Source organism: Nephotettix cincticeps (assembly GCA_023375725.1). Taxonomy (NCBI): domain Eukaryota; kingdom Metazoa; phylum Arthropoda; class Insecta; order Hemiptera; family Cicadellidae; genus Nephotettix; species Nephotettix cincticeps. The sequence goes on from CM041784.1 coordinate 16,367,957, forward strand.
GAGAACCGGAAAAACTGAGGCCGGTTATGAAGGGTTCTACTGTACCGAATAATCTTAATTGTCATGTAGAAATTAAATATTACATTCCATTCTCTGTCTATGACCTTTATTTAAATTATAGCTTATTATCTATATTGCATCTTTTAATATTTTTAGGAAGAAAATTTTGCAGTGGCTATCAGTCAATCCTTTTTATTCGACTGACGAATTCTTAAATTGTGAGGTTGACTTAGTTTTTTAATTTAGATTTCCTTTTGTATAAAATATTTTGTCTAATTAATTTTATAGAATACTGTAATAATTTAAGATTTTTAATTGCAAATTTCTTTACAACTGAATTGTGACTATGCCTATTTCACTGTACTGTGGTCAATGGCAATAAAGCATTTGTATTTGTATTTGTATACCTCACACATCACACACGACCAAAATTGTTTACAAATTACATCTTAATCTTTAAATAACATATAAAATTATACCAACCATGGACAGCTTTATGTACAAATATCTCTTGAGCTTGTGCTAACATTAGAGAGGACAGGGCAGCTAAAGTGTCTGGGTTGAGGTCTGGGGTTGGGTCCTGTTGTAAAGCAGCCATCACACTGCCTTTTAGGTGACTAAATATTCCTGCAGATTGCTGAAACACAATGTCACTGAAATAATCCTATGTTCATGGCAAGTCTTAGATTGACTTTTTTGGAAGGATATAAAACTAATTCAGTTCGACAATAAAACTAACATGACAACAATTAATAACACAAAGAGCATAGTTTTAATTTACAAATGACCAAATTATAATTTTTTAAATGATGTGTGGTTATAAGATAACTAAATTTTATGACTCGGTAATCATAGTTGATTAAGTGGCATTATTTTATTCACTTTTGCAAAAGATAAACTTACTTTTCATAAATAACATTTTAAATAGCTACCAGAATAAAGAAATTTTATTGTCTTTTAGCATAAAAAATTAATAAAATAACAAGATTACATTCCTTTCAGTCAACAGTTCTAATATAACTGTAGGTATTTTTTATTCTACATGTTTCAGAGCTGATACTCCATCATGAGGGTTAAAATTGTCAATGGAAAAAATCAACTTTAAATTATAAGGGTTTCGGTGACAGTGTGTGGATCTGAAAACTTGGTCTAAAAGTTCCCGGCAAATTTAAGACCATTCCCTCTAGAAACATAGAAAAAATAGTGTGCCTTACTTTTAGGACAACCCTCGCATAAAAAACTCAAATGAACTAAGATGATTGATATTTTTACCTGCAAAAGTTTGACAGCAAGTTTAAGCCCTTCATCACTATCCACGCTCTGAGAAGCAGCAACTGAACTTTGCAAGGCTGCAATATTGAAAAGCACAGAGACTCGCTCATAGCCAAGCTGTGAAATCGCTGGAACAGGTTTAAAAAAAATACTTGTTATATACAGAGTGTCCATGAAAAACATTTCAGAACTTCGGTGAGTGATTGGTTACATTAAAAGGAAGAAAAAAGTTTCAATAGAGGTATGGCCTAAAACGCTTATTTTCTCAGATATCCGCCATTTTATATTTTCACCAAAATATTTTTTATTTCAAACATTTTTTAACGGATTATTTCAAAATTTGGTATGTGTTTTACACTAGTAGATTAATATTATTTAAAAATAACTAGCATAATCCAAGCTCAAAATCTAAAATGGCGGCCATTTTAAATTTTACCGTTAACAAAGTATTTTAGTTTTAAAATTTTAAATACCAGCCATTTTGGATTTTGAGCTTGGATCATGCTTTTTACTTTTTTATCAATATTAATTTACTAGTTTAAAACACATACCAAATTTGAAAATAGTCCGTTAAAAAATGTTTGAAATAAAAAATATTTTGTGAAAAATACGAAATGGCGGATATCTGAGAAAATGAGCGTTTTAGTCCATACCTCCATTGAAACCTTTTTCTTCCTTTTAATTTACCTAATCATTCACCGAAGTCTTGAAACGTTTTTCTTGGACACTCTGTAGGATAGACACCACCAGTAATTCCACATTCATTTAACTCACTGAATTTTTTTTAACTTACATTCCTCATAATCCTCCCCAGCTGAGGAACTAAGGACATGGGCGCTCTAAAATATTGTATAAATAATACATGAACAATGAATACTAAAGTAACATATAGGAAGTATATAGGGGGCCCTGCAGGAGAAATTATAGAATGCATACTATAATTATCCACCTAGAATCTCTAGAATTGTATAAGGCAATAAGAAATAGTATCACACATTCTGGATCTAAACTAGATGAAATGGAAAATTGAATAGATCAATGACAACAAATCAATATGATTAAATGGCTTAATGCTTAATATATAATCACCTAGCAGGGCTCGGTCAGCTCTGGTGGACTTAAAGTTACTTACTACCAGGAGTAGGATGTATCCATAAACATTCTAAAAATGTCATTAAAGATTATTAATTTTTAAAATATATGGGAGAATTTACTAACTATACTCATTGAATTATAATTTTTCTAGTTTTTTTATGATATTACAAAACATGTTTTTTTTAACTTAAAAAATAAAAATTAGGCCTGCTGCAGATAAAAATTACAGAGCAATTAAATAGATGAATTACATTAAAATAAAAGATCTTAATTTTAAACAGCAAACAAATAGAAGAATATTGAAGAGGAATAAGGTGGATCAATAAAAGTGGTTAGGCTACAGTAAAAGCTTTCTTGACCGACTCCTACAGTACTGGACCAAAGTCGGATAACGGAAAAGGTTGTTTAAACCGAAATATATTTGAAATAACAGCAAGCGGTGTTAAAATCAATAAAATAAGTGGAAAATTATACATATTGTACCATGATAGTTGAAATGTAGCTGTCCCTAACCCAATATTCCTTCCGATAAATAACTTTTTAAATAAGAGGTGGTAATATGTAACAAGAAGTAACATAGAGTAACTCACTTTTATAAACCCTTATGAACATTATAAAAAAAAACCTTAACTTAATTATGGTAATGGTAGTTTAGTTAACCAAAATAGTCAGTAATTTTCTCCTGATTCTGCCTTTAATCGCCATTTAAAAAGTCTCCACTTCTTTAAAAACATGATGTCGACACCTGTAGAAGTTTGTTGCTGTTCGATGTACAGTGCAGCCAAAATATGTTTCTAGCTTCTACGTGTGAGAAATATTTTCTCCTTCGCCGTCATCTTCTTCATTCTCATGAGTTTCTCCCTCATGCAGCTCTTTAATAATAATATCCGGTACAATTTCTTCATCTCTCAGAAATTCCATTAAGTTATGATTTTAAACTATAAAATTATTTAAAACTATTAAAACGTATGAAAACACAGTCAGAAAAATAAACCCGCACGGAATAGAGAGCAATTGACTGAACCTGACTTGCTACGGAAACATATGATAGACCTGTCTTAACATGAACGTTTTTTTTAATCGCCAACACAAATTCATCTACTAAGGCGGAAGTTTGTTTATTTTTGGGAAATAGTCGGTTAATCCAACTGGCGGATCCGAGGTCGGTTATGAGAGTATCCACAATATTAATTTTGACTTTTCCATTTTACTTACTGAGACTTGTTCTCCCTCCAAACAGCCCAGATCCTTTGCTGAAAGCATCTTTCCACTTGAATGGAATCTGCAGCTCTCCTGGGGGAATTTTACTTTCTAGTGCGATCAGCTGATCATAATAACTGAAAAAGATAGAAAGATGAAAACAAATTCTGAAATTATTTTCAATTCAGCCTGTTAAACTAGTTCAGAATATTTAAATTTAATAATTTCACTTTAAATATAAATTATTTGAAATTTAACAGGGCCAACTTACTTACTTAAATTCAAATATGAATTATTTTTAAGAAAATATTTCTGCTGATGATAGAACAGATTAATTGAGAAATATATGTTTGAAGAATAGGCTAACATACAGATTCACAAACAATTCTTAAAAAACTAAATGCACAGATTTTATATGAACTTGTAACATTAGATAAAACAATTATAAGTTAAGAATCCCGGTACAGATTAACCGGCATGGTAGCTCAGAGGTATTGTGCTGGCCCAGAAAGTCAAAGGTTGATGGATTGAAACCAGTGGGCGACAACTCTTCTCATATCATGAGTCTAAGACCAAAGTTATCAGACTTCTGGCTAGCATATGTGACTCACACCACTGTGGTACCTTGCTATTTATAATTCACCACACAGGCCCTAGGAAGTTAAGGTGAACTTCAAATGCCCACTGGTTTGAGCACCTATAACTAATGTCTCTCAAATAAATAACTTATTAATTGAGATATGTTCAAAATTATTAAGATAGATGTTCATACATAGTATCTTTATCTTTTTCTTGGTTGAAAAATGAGTTTAAAAACTTTATTAGCATATTGAGTGCGGCGGTATCCATATGGATACTTCGAGTCCATCAGTGGGTGCGGTATACATATGGAGCTGTAGGGGCGGGGAGGAGCGAGTACGCCACATGCGGTGGTTTACTTCCTGTGAGAAAATCTTTAAATAATACAGTATCAGCCAAAATAAACAGTACTGAAACTGAATCAGCTGTAGTTGCCTTCTCAATCAGCTGATTCAATTCGTGATTGTTGCCACGGCTTCGCGTTCATTACTTCTTTCTTATTTGAGGTTAGTTTTTGTTAACATGGTGCTAAGAACTGTAGAAAGTTTTATCGTAAAGCATTATTTTCGCTCATACGGAAATGGACGTGCTGGTGGTCCAAGCTTGTCACACACTGCTTTACGTTTTCAGGAACATTTCCACAAAAACCCACCTAGTAATGCTGTGATTCTTAGTGTTGTTGAAAATTTCGAAGACAGGTAGTCTTTTGACACAGCGAAAGGGCTTTTCAGGTCGCCCAACTACTTTCTGTCAAATGAAAACCACGCAAGAGTGTTGCAGCAAGTGTTACAGTCACCGAAAATAAGCCTAATGCTAGCTTCTCTTAAACTGTATATTAGCAATACGTCAATGAGAAGAATGTTCAAAAATATTGGTGGTTTTCCCTACAGGATACAAACTAGACAAACATTGAACTGTATAAACGAACTAGCCAGAGTTCAGTACTGTGCTTCAATATTAGCAATATGCTATGAAGAACCTGATTTTGAGTGTTGTATGGTTTACAGATGAATGTCATGTGCACCTTAATGGTTACATAAACAAGCAGACAACACGTTTCCTTGGATTTGAACGTCCTGACATAGGACCCACCATCTACCATCGTTCAACTCAAAGAAAAAATAACCATGTGTATTAGTAGAATGGAACAACCCCTATTCATAAAAATGGTGCAAAACCTACAAGAACGTTACGAGTGTTGCCTCAAATTGAACACGGGTCATATTGAACATGTTATTACCGATTTTGCTTCCTTTGACTTGTATGTGTTGTGAAAAATTAATACGTAAAATAAACTATTACCAATTCAGTACTGTTTATTTTGGCTGATACTGTATATTGTATAATTCTTATCATTTTGTTCCTTTACTGTTTGTTGTGTAAACACTTTGTGTCTATTTAGTTGATGATTTGTCATTTTTTTTAGCGTTTGCATCCGGCATCATTAGCTGGCTACCATATGGATATTTCGGCCGGCAACCCTACCCGTTGGTTACGGTATCCATAAGGATGCCTAACTTTGAAGCCATTTATTAAGATAAATGATGTTATGATCACATTTATATCTATTATTATGTTTTTCTACCATCAAAATGCAAGTTTTTATGAAATAAAAAAAATCTGGTTATGGGTGAGTATTTGAATTTTGCCGCCACACTCAATGTGTTAAAAACTATCTAATACTGAATACTTGAATGCAATTGTATCAAATGGGCATCGTTTATTTATAATAGTCATTTTGACAAACTCTAGGAACTCACTAATACCCCACTAATATGAGGCGATTCAAAACTATTAACCTGATTGGTAATATTTCGAAAACTTTATCCTATTTTTTTTCAAATCAATCTTAAATTAACCTTTTTTTTACTTTCTAACAACCTTTTTACAAACATCCGCTCTGCGGAAAAACCAAATTTTGACATTTTTGTAAGATTTTAGGCTTAAATATGACACTCTCAAACCATACCATCTAGCTAGGGGATCAGCGGGAATCGGGGTTCTGGGCAGGGAAGAAATCACACAAATACACTTATTTCAATCTCTAATAACATAATTAAGAATAAAAACACCGCACAACACAGTTTTTCCAACGTTTTCTGACCGAAATAAGACTCCCTTCAATCCTCAAACCTTGAGGTCTGCGGTTTTTAAAAAATTCTTAATTATATTATTAGAGAGAAATAAGTCTATTTGATTTTTTTCCCTGCCCAGAACCCCGATCCCCTAGCTAGCCGGTGTGGTTTAGAGTGTTGTATTTAAGCCTAAAATCAAACGAAAATGTCAAAATTTGGTCCTTCTGTGGAGCGGATATTCTTAATTATGTTGTTAGAAAATGAAAAAAGTTAGTTTGAGATAGATTTGAAACAAAATAGTAAGATACTGTAGTAGAAATATTTACCATATGATTATAATATTGAGTTGTTTAAGTATAAGTCTAGGTGGTCTAGACCGCCTGGTAGGCCTACCCACCCCTGAATTCCTTGATATGAAAAAAGGTAAAACGAATAGATTTAAAAAAATTAGTTAAAATACACTAACACCTACCCTCTTTAAACGCAGCATTATTTTAGAGTGGGAAAACATTATTTTATGTAAAATAGAATGATTCCCAACAAGTAAAGTATCCTCAAGAGGATGAACCTAGAATGTATCACCTCATCTCCCCTGATTATAAGATAATTTCCCAATTGATTATATTACTTTGTGCAATATTTTTACGAAATAAATTGTTAATATGAAAGTTTCCTACAGTAGAGGTTCCATCACCCTTACATACCTGTATATAACCTCTAAAGAACTTTCATACTTTTCGTAGGCTTTCCAAACAGCACTATTCCTAAGCTTACTGAACTCATTCACTTGTTCTGTGTAGTCCTGAACTTTTTGAGAAGTACTGTAAATAATATTAATTGTATTTTTCAAGGGTTGAACCACATCAACGTCAGTAGGTTTCTTCAAAGGTACAGCAATAAGCTCCGCCATGTTTATGACTAAAGTCTAAATCTAAAACTTTAAAGTCAGAATGACAGCGGTGAGTTGATGTGTAATTCTATGAAAACTGACAATTGTCGTTGCGTAAGTCAGCTGTTTTCAAAACTCATGTGATGAGAGTGAGTAATAACATAGAGATAATATCTCTGGGACAACTAGTTTGCAAATATTGTTCTTGATGTTAATATATTTTTAAATGATTTTAATTTGATGGCTACCAAGAATCAAGAATCTTTATTTCCATACAGTGCATGCATTTGGACATGTCAGATATGAATAAAATGTTGAGGAATCAACATTAGTCAATAAGTTAACGAATAAATTACAATCATGGAAGTACAAAATAGAAATTTAAATAACGAAACCCATCAAAAAGGACAAGCAGGAGGACCAAAACAGATAATATTTAAGAGTACAGAAAAAAGAAAAAGCAACAATGAGTCACAGCATTAAAAGAGGAGAATTTTTAATTTAATTCTAGATTGGCGTGGAAACATTCACTAATATAGTAAAAGGGGTTCACAAGCAGCCATTGCAAAATATTTTGTTTGAAAGTAATAAATGGGTACTCAAGAATTTTTAAGGTCAGTTTATTAAGACATTTTAATCCCAGAATCTCATAGCTTAACTTAGTTTTCTCTAAGCGGACATAAGGTATATCAATTGTAAAATTGTTCCTCGTGTTAAAATTGTGCTTATTTCTTCTAAGAATCTGAGAATTATATTTCTTAGAACTAGTTAACAAAATATTACAAATATATACATTAATAACGGTTAAAATTCTTAAATTTTAACCATGATACCTTTTATATACCTTTTACTTGTGATAAACATTTAAAGTAATACTTTTGTTACTTGTTTTGCCGATAACTTTAATAGCTTTTTTATAATGCATACATAGACATATATATTTTGGTCTTTTGATTGCAAGGAAGAATACATTTATAATCTTGTCATTTAATTCAAGTTAAAGTCCAGTGAGTGACCCCCTTCATTTAGAAATAAGGGAGAGGACATAAGATATTTATTGTTTCTTTCACATATATTACATGCATTGGACAAGTATATATGTTAAACAATACTTTGAGTATTTTACTGTACTTCTTTTTTGTACCATTTATAAATGACAAAACATGTACTTAAAAGACAAATAAATAGGACAGTGACGAGCAAACATACTTTACAAAACATAACAGATTTAACGTGGCAAGAAACACGGAACTAGGCCAACAAGATGATTTAAATGGTAATTTACACTGCTAAAAAAAGGAAGAACTAGGTATATAGAAAATGCCACATTTCATTAAATTTATCAAGACTAAAAACCTCATTGACATGGGAAAATGGAGTTTTGATGAAAAATATTAGTTCTATTTTAAAAAACGTAATAGTCTAATCTAGTCACAGATACAGGAACTTTATTTTATTGCGTAGCCTAATGCCATTGTTTATAAATAGAAGTTCTCCTATCATCTATGCTAATACCCACTAAGACATAACTAGATCTTATCTTTTCTAAATGAATACGGGGTACATCTATTCTAGAACGTAGATTATTATAATACGGTTTCTATTGTATATTTTCACCGTGCTTTGGTCAGCGTGGTGGTGGTAAGAGAAAGAGGATTCCACTCCATCAACATCATGTGATCTGATTTCTGTTATTTCGATGGCTAGGGAATCAGAATTGTCATGCGCGTACGTGAACTATTTATGAATAAGAACTGAACTGATAAGGGAACCAGAGACAAGGGATATGATTGTTTTACAATTTTCTTGTCATACTTTGCTGCGTATTCTTCGGTTTAGAGTGTCATTCGGAACAGATTACTAATTGAAGTATTTAATTTCATATTTATTTTCTGGGGGAGAAAATACAAAGGAACACACCATTTCTTTAAAGCATTCATCCGTTCATTTTCTTTAAGATCGTTCAAGATGAGCAGTTCAACACCTCAACCAAATTTCCTAGATGAAACGAATGGGAGACCATGGCGTGATATGACTGAAGGTGAGATAGATATCGAAGTTGAGGGCTATTGAGATAAGGTGCCAATTTTAAAATTTTCTCTAACAATGAAACTTGTTTATAGCCTATGCCTATACAAACAAACCTCAAGGCCTAATTTAAAAATTTGTAGTTGTATTATTACACCTTAGGTTCATGGAGGTTTACAAAATGCTTATTTTAAAAAATAAATCAGGTAAGTATTTTGTTGATCTTCTCTTCTGTTGCTTTTATAGGCTCTTAAAAGGAAGTTTTGACATGCTTCTGGTTAGTTATGTTGTAACATATTTAAGAACCCTAAACAAAGTTTAGAACAGGATTCAATATTTTATATTAGTCTCATTTAATCAATAATAAATATGATATACATTTATTTCAGTATTTAACACTTCGAGTTAAAAAAATCCCCATTTCCAAAGATAGGGTTTCAAGTAAATGATCTTCATTTATGCAAAGGTACACTTATAAACCCTGTGTGATATTTGATGCACAACTTTATAACCTCAAAACTATTAATTGTTTTGAAATATTAAGCGTTTTCATCACACATAGACTAGGCCATTGAGAAAATAATTGGCTGGGTTGCCCAGTAGTGAAGTGCTCACCTTGTAATCCAAAGCTCATGGGTTTAAATCTGGATCCAGTCACCACAAAGATATTTGTTATTTTTTTCTTAATAATCAACTCTTGAATCAATCTCCATCTCCATGCGCCTCTTAAATACTTCCCTAAACCCTGCAAATCTAAACCATTGTGCCAATTAAAAAATTCCTTTTTCCAGAAACCAATTTTTAAGTTGAAATTGTCCAATATTTTTTGAAATTGCGTATTCCTCCATTTCATGGATAATGTGTAAATTACCATAAGATATCTTGATATCGCTCGCAGGTATACTGATGAATTCAACTGAGGGAGTTTTGGCCAAAATTTAAAATTATAAACATCTTTTGATTTACTTCAATAGTATCATAAGTGATTGCATTTAGAGACCAAGTCACACTTTATTGGGTACGCCAAAACAAAATCCAATGTTCATGTACACCATTTATTCTTCCATATCATTTACTATTTTTCAGAGTTAGAGTCGCTCATACCAGGAGCCCGTAATTCTTCTCCCCACTCTAGGTCTTCCACAGAAAGCCTTGAATCATTGAAAGAACGAATTAAAAACAGAATGCGAAGAAAACTAAGATTTTTTTTCATGAATCCTATAGAAAAATGGCAGGCAAGAAGACGATTTCCTTACAAGTTTCTTCTTCAAGTATTCAAAATACTTCTAGTTACCACCCAGGTGAGTTTTTAGTACTAAATTATGCCTACCATATATTTTTTGTTTTCAAAACCAATTGGTTGAACGATATAGGGCCTATTAGTTTTTGTCGTTAGTTCTCAATTTTCGTTACAAAACTGAGTTCAACAAACAATCAATTTTAGGGGTTAAGTTTTATTCATTATATAATGCCTCCTGTGCGGTTATGTAGAATTTTCTTGGTTAGTGACGTAGAACAGTGGTTCCCTAACTTTGGGTCGGGCCAGAAAGTAAATTTTAAATATATAAACAAATGCATTATTTACCAAACACACAAACTCAAATTCAAATCAAGAATAACAATTATTTTACCTTACAGATAATCTGTGGATGTATAAAATTGAGTTTATTTAGAATTTAAAATAAATAAAAATATTAGCTGGGAAATAAGACAACTTCTTGTCGAATCTGCCGACCGGCTACTGGCACGGTGGTTAAAACCTAAGGTGCCATTTTTGTGGAATGACACTTTTTGAAGAGAAATCTTTGTGAAAATCGTCATCCAAGGAATCCTGTAAGTTCTAAGTACAAAAGTTTGCCCCTAGTGTTAAAGAAAAAAACAAAAATACAAATAAATATGTTTCTGAAAATATAGCCCGGGGTTGTATTTAAAGTTGGATTTCACCTTTATAGAGAATGAGGTAGAATAAATCCCACACTCCTTAGATTGTTACGAAACGTTATCTAATCAGAGCATGCCTTCCAAACTGAAAAGACATCTTTAAAATTTATAATGGTGTTGGTTACGAGTTATTCAATTCAATTATTATCTTTTATTAGACTTTTCCAACGTGTCTGTGCAAGGACCAGCCTTGAACCCGTCACAAATGGCGATGAGATTAAAAGACTGATGATGATTCCATAATTAGCCAATTTTTGTTAATTGCCAAAAATGGTGCTGTCCACACAACTGGAGAAAATCCCATGTCAACATCTCCAATCATTATGTTTAAACCTCAAACAGTACTTCCCGCATATTGATGAAAATATGGGGATTCAAAATCCTCTACAAGGATACCTAAGAGATTTTTAGGAACTTGTCATAAAGGAAGGTAATTTTTGTTTAGTTACTTTTATTTTAATTATTATTAGTCAATTATTGATGTGGGTTTTATACATTTCTCAAAGAGAATACTGTAATTATTTCCTAATTATTATTATGAATGTAACTTTACTTAACTGGAGTATTAACTGGCCTTTAGATTACATTAGAACTGGCATTTAGATTTGGAAGTATCTTAAATACTAGTGGGTCACCAAATAATGTTCAGGTTAGTAGTGGGTCGCGGGTCAAACAATTTTTGGAACCACTGATCTAGAAAGTCATGTTTGAATGATAATTTTACTATTTTAGACCCTCAAATTATTATTGTTGACTCTCAGTTTTATTTTACTTTAGGATGTCTTTCAATAGAGCTGTTTTAAAAGTAAACTCTGTTTTTATCATTAAATTGGCACAAAACTCAGATAAACTTATTATAAATATCTTTTAAAACAAAGATCAGTTATCTTTGTTATAAAGTGAAAAAATTTCTAAAGCAGAGCTGATGCCATGTATTTTTTGACCATCTGTAATGAGTAAATTTATTTTCAGCTTTGCCTCTTTGCGCATAGCAGATACAACCATGTAAACTACACTTGGGACAACCGTGTATCATTCTCACACTTGTTCCTGAAGGGTTGGACTGAAGAAAGGGAAGTCAACGCATATCCTCCTAATTTAGGACCATTCGCCATCTATGAAAAGGACGAGTTTTATGACACATTAGATTACGCAGTTGTTCGAGTAAGTTTTTAATCCTATTACAGTAGAACCTCGCCAACACTCCCCTCAATAGCACGACTACTTTGATAGTGAATCATTTTTCAATCCCCGTGAAGCCCGTAACAGTCTATGGGTCAATACCACAAAATGGGATAACCATCAGCTCAAAAAATTACAATTTAGTTACTTAAAGTTTTGCTTTATCTCCAACGGTTTCCGAGATATTACAAAATCTAAACACAGTACATTGTATTTTAAGACACCATTGGTTAATGTTATGGAGGATAAAGAAAAATTCATATTTCACTAATTAATCTGTTATAAAAATAAAATATTTTTGTATAAAAATTGGTATTTAGCTTTATGTAGTTGATATCCATCCATTTACGCTTAAAAATTATAGTTTTGTGTTTATGATGATAGCTAACCTGCATACTCTTTTCCCATGTTAATCATATAAACAATAGGCAAACCCCTTTATTTATGGACAGATGTTGATGGAACATGAACTTGGAATAATTGGTGAAAATAAAAATGGAATATACAGTAGAACTTGGATAATTCGAACCTCAAGGGACCAGCAAAAAATTTGAATTAGAAAAGTGTTTGCAAGTGGTTGAAATAAACAATCAAACATCATGTTTTAACATTGTATATAAAAAAAAGTTAGGTCAATGAAGATATTATTGATTATTAATCCTAATTTTTGTTAGGATTGTTAACAAAGACTACGAATATCGGAACAAACTACCTTCAATGATACACACGCTACTGAACTGCGCCGGCACTGTGTAGTGACAGACTAGAGATGTCAATGTTGTGATTTATGAGCAGTAGAGAGCCGTGTGATGGGAATGGTGAGGGGGAGGGGTATCATGTGACCAGTCAATGGCAGGTGTACGTGCTGTGAGATGGATTGGGGGGGGTGGGTGCGTTGATCTAGCTAAAAATAGTATGCGGACAGGAAGCCCGAACGTTGTTTCCTGGAAAATCGCACGCAATGACTTGTTCTCTTTATAGGTTTACGGTGTAAAAAATTTGAATTATCCAAATTATTCAAATTAACCATGATATTTTAACATTGTTTTTATATAAAATCCTAGGAACCAAGTCAAAATTTCGAAATAAAGAAGTTTTCAAATTACAGAAGTTCAAATTATCCACGGTCTACTGTAGTAAAAATGCCTACTTTCTGTGTTCCTCACAGCAGCAAACCTGCATACTCTTTCCCATGTTAATGTTATGGAGAATAGGCAAACTCTCTTTATTTACTACGCATATTGAATTGATCAAACCTGTTATATATTTTAGATTTGTAAATTCGCTTAGTACGCAGGTCTACTGCGACTAGGGTGGTTCTTCTTCAGGACTACATGGTACACTGGTATTGCATTATTAATCACAATGGGGCAATGTTTTTAACCATAGAATCAAAATGAAGTGATTCTAGGAAAAATAACTAAAAATGTTTTTTGTTATCTTCACGTTTTGCATATAAAAATTCACTGTTAGACGAAGAACACAGCAACCATAACTGAACAACTAAAGTGAGCTTCTTATTCAGTATCCGCCATTACCAAACTGCCTATCTTTTGTGCAACACAAAGCGTTGTGAAATATGCAAACAGTTGACCTGAAATGAACGGAAGACTACCAGAGATATCCAAATCGGAAACTTGCTATTTTTTTGTTTTTTAAGTTATGGAGTTAATTGAAAATTAACCGTCTTACTGTATTGTTTTTGGGAGGGTCTTTTATATATGTCACACTTAGGAAATATAATAATTTGTTTAAATTATCACTGATATTAGGATAGGCCTATGTCAACAATTTTCTGATGTTGGCCCAAAGTGTTTTTTTACGGTTTGTTTTGCCAACACAGGTTACCCAATTGTTATTTCGTTGGCCCAACCGCGAGAATGCCTACTAACTGTTTCCCTTCCATACCGACAATAATCCAACCTTGGGCCTATGATGTGTGCTGCTGGCTTCTGGGGAGGGTATTGAAAATTGTACTTTATCTGGATTTTTACAGTGTGATATCATAGACGAAGTATTTTAAAACACTCGGGTGTTATTGGAATATTGGTTATTTATATTAATTTGTAGTCTTAACTTAAATTTTTTATTGAAATGGAACTTACCTATCTGAGTTTAATTTCTATTTACTATCAATTCTCGTGTATTGTGTATTACTGACATTATTAATCCATTCAGAAATGGGATTATACTTAACCTTTGCTTTGTTTATTTTCATATGTTAGCAATGTTATTATGTAGTGCCAAGTTAGATTTTGCCGTGGGTTGGACCACCGCATTAAGTATTTAAAAATAACAACACTTAACTTTATCCTAGGATGATCTAATGATGCTTCTGTTTATGTCTGTAAATTATTTAGTTTGTCAATTAATTGGTAAATCTGTAAGGATATAAATAGAATTTGTAAATTTGTTTTAATAAGCCTAAAATTCAATATCTTACATCCAATGTAACAAATTCTCCAACCCTTAACCAAGGAATCAAAAATAGAGAGAGTTTATTAGGATATTCTGGTGTAGAAGCTTTGATTGTGCCCAGTCATATTTTTTTTTTTGTAAATACTTTAAAGACTAATTTTATATTGTGTGTTGTTATTTTATGGCAATTATCTTTGGCATTGATAGCCAATTTAGGATAGCTGTAATGGATTTAGAATAGCTGTCATCGATATATGACAGGACATAATGTTATGGCTGTGTTTTTCTGTGTTGGATAGTATGCCAGTTTGTCAGACGCCATTGGACCATACTCTTATACCAACGAAAACAACACAATGGGAACTCCAGAGCTATGTCTCTCCAACTACAAAGAAGGAATTATATTTGGTTACAACGAAAGTTACGTCTTCAATAGTCAGATTGTAACAGGTGAGGGAATTTGCACCTCTGGCCATGCTAGAGATTCATTTATGTGTTTGTCCCTCATGAAAACTCTAGAATGATAGGCTAACTGTCTTTACAAAAGGTTCATCAAAGAATTTTTGGTTTAGTAGTCTTCCAAACCCTTTAAAAGATTAATGACATTTCAAAACGTCACTATATCAGATTTGTAAGGAGTAAGGGGGAAAATCAATTCACTTCTCTAAAGAGTAAATATTTTTTCAAATTTTCATTTCAGCAAGTTTCATTGAAGCATGGATTAAATAGGCCTATAGCAGATTATGAAGTGGGTATGAATGAATGAATGAATAATACTTTTTTATTGAGGCGAACATTAGGACCTCATGGTCCTTTCTACAGCTAACCTCTTTTACAATGAAAACTAAATTATTTTATAAATCAAACTTAAAAAGAAAATCTCATTTTATTTAAAGGATAACATAAAAAAATCTATATACTTTAAAACTTGCAAGCACAGACACATTCAAAACATGCCACAGCTAGGCCTAGCGCATGCCATCCCGCCATACTACGATCATCCGGTTAAGGAAATAGTTTTTCACTATAAATAGTTAGGGTACTATAACTACTGAGCCATGCTGATAGTTTTATTATTTGGCTTTAGGATCAAATCCAACAAAGTGTGCCTATTATATTGGAGTAAACAAATAACACTGAGACTGGGCTACATGTAAAAAATGGCCCTACATCATCCTACTTTTGTTCACTTATGTGTCATTCTTTATTTTTTTTAGACTGTTTGTTGCTGAACATTCCTGAGTCAAAACAATTCTCTAGCAAAGAATTTTTCAAGAAAAAGAATATTACAATAAATTTCTCAGCTCTCGTTAGAGCTTCTTTGAAGTTTGCCATAAAAACAGTAAATTTCAAGGCTGCAGGGCCAATCACACCTCCTGACTGTTACAAGTTCAACATTCAGGTAAGACGATTAATCATATTTATTACTTATCAAATACTGATGAAATATTGTTAATTCTTGATCAGTTGTCAACATGTTCAGCATTAAAATTTAGCAGTGTTCTATGAAGAGTGTTTTATGTTCTGTGTCACAGTTATGAGAAATAGTGTTTTAAGCTTCGACAATAATTCTCATTCACATAACTGTTATGTTGTGTCGCAGATTTTGTTCAACAATGAGGACATGGATGGTCAGATGGTGCTATCCTTAGATGCAGAGCCTATGCGTTTGTTTTGCCAAGGAAATGTTGAGTACATCAGTACGTACATGTTACTACTCATATATTTAAATTAAATTTATAATTGCTTAAATATGTTTTTAGATCTTTTCTGTTATACATATACAACTGTTTTCAATTTTTGGATCTTTTCTGTTATACATATACGACTGTTTTCAATGGTTTTCCGATGTAAACAAATATAATAATTGGACAGCTTATGTATCTTAGTTCATTTTTAAGTCAATGTCAAGCATAAATTTCCAAAATAGCTGAACCATGTAAATGTACGTAACATTAGAAAAAATAGTTTTGATGTCATTGTATAAAGGAAGATACAGGTGTAACAGAAACCCAGTGGTTTACTGTTTGTTATTTATTGTATAAACATCTTATTAACGATATAAAACCATTAATTACCTCGTAAAGCGATCGTGATTCATATTGGTTATAAGGTTAATGGATATACAAGATGGCTGGATATGGCAGATTTCGCTGTGTATGATTAATAATGCTTTTATTATTGTACAATAATTTTCAGGAATTTAATAGAATTCAACTTAATTTTTTGTAATTTTCAGATGACAATCAGTTGGCCTATATCTTGCGAAGTATTCTGAATGTGATGGTTATTCTGGTATGTGCTACATCACTTGCACTATGTTCCAGAGCCATATACAATGCTCAATGTCTCAAATTTGTAAGTAACTAGTTGAGAAAAATGTAATATTTCAAAATCATTAACCTCCTTGGCCTGTATCAGTATTATACCCTAACGAATGCTTCTCCGTTCCCCTAAACAGTATTTTTTTTACCAAACCATCACTATCCAGTTTATTTTCAAACTTATATGAGCTCCCTAATCAAGCTATGAACGAGATAATATTTTTATGGGTGAACGAAATGAAAACAATCTATGTATACTGTTGGCATTTGTTAGTCAAACGTTCAATGTCAATTTGTGTTTGTTTGTTGTGTTTGTAAGTATGGTAATAAAGGAGGAACGGCTGTAAGGATTTGTTTGAAATTTGAAATATATGTAGTTCGACACACGTAATACCTTAAGTCCTAAAATGGGAAATATTCATTTAGCCTTTAAATTACCTGAAATTTTCTTATGGTAATTCCCATGGGTTAAATGTTTGAAATTACAATTCTTAGACACATTGACATACAGATTTTGCAAGAAGTTTAAATTGTATGCAATATAAGTTTGAACAGATCTCACTGTTGATGTAACTTATATTCATCAAAGAATAGTGAAGTAATCATCACTATTTATGTTTTATCTTAACTGAATATTAAGTTTATCGATGCCATAACATTTTTGACAAGTTTTGTCTCTTTTAAAGTTCTGAAATATGGCAATGCCAATTCAAAATAAAATTAGTGTAACCCGTGAAATGATTTCAGGAAACCATGGAATTTTTCAAGTATGTATATGAAAGAGAGCTCAGTTTGGAAGGAAGATTTGAGTTTTGGAACCTATGGTATATTATGATCATCATTAATGATGTCCTGCTCATTTTGGGATCGGCAATTAAGGAGGAGATTGAACGGAAGGTAATTTTTATTTAAAAATATTGTAATTTGTGCTATATGGTTGAAGAAATTAAAACATGCATTTGGGGGTTGGCATGTTATGGTGCATGATACTCCATTCCATTCTACGTTCTAAGCAAACAATGTACTTTGCCTGCTTCTATTTTTGACATAGTTATTTTTTCCCCGTTAGGTGTGCTAGTTCATTTCTTATCCAATGATAGATAGTGTTGGCTTTCTCTTCAATTCATCGTGTTAAAATTTTTCACTAGTGTCCGATATTCCATGTTGACAGTGAACTATTGTCTTGTTTGCACGAATTGTTCAGTGATAGTAAGTGATTAGAGTACAGGTAAAGGATTTATTTTCATTAAGATTTTGTCAATATCTAAAGAAATCATTTGAAAATAAAATAAGTCTTGATGAAGCGCCAGTACTTGTTTTTAGACCTACCCTTTGGAACTGGTGAATAAATATTTGTATTGCAATAATTCTTTTTTTGGCTAATAGTGAATATATACACAATAAACAGCGTAAAGAAATCAAAATGTTATCATCTATGAAGTTGATGTTAGATCGGTCAAGCTAAAAGTGACTCTCAACCATAGTGTAAAAATGCTTGATTTTAATTCAAACAGGAGTGCCTCAGGCGTCTCACAGAAATTCTGTCGGAAATGGGTTAATGTTGTAAATGGTAACTTTTTTCTAAAAGGGTGATAGCATTTAGGACATATCAAGCAAAGATAGGGGTGAGTGAACATAATACAAAGTCTTGAAAACTGCCTAGAATTTGGCCTATGGACTTAACACTATGGAGGAGAAGCCTGACCCATCGGCCGACGCCCGACCCCAAATCGGGCTGCCTTATTCTATTCCATAGCAAAAAATGTTTGACGTTTATTCGGGTTTTGGTTCTTATAACATATTCTTTAGTCATTAATCTTTATACGTCTTTATATACGTCTTTGTCTTTATATTTGTCTGCCACGTATTTACAAAAAAATTTTTGAACGATGTTTCACTCACTCGCTCAGAGCAGATAGCTATTGCTACTAGCCGTGTTGTGTTTGAGTCGTTTTGTTTGTTACAACACATGCGAGCTAGTTTGTTTTTTAGTTATATTGTTATTGTTACACCACTGTTATTTAGTTTCATATTTAGTTATCCTAATTTCTCATTAGTATTGATTTATTCTTTATTGGTGACGATCCATTGAAAAGTGATAAGACTCAAGACATATTGTTTGATGAGAGTATCAATTATTCAATTGTGACGGCGGAGCTTACAAATTACTTACAATTTTTCTTTTACAAATACCAAGTATTTTATGTTTCTTTGAAGGGGGTTTCTTTCTGTTGCACTATGTGTCCTTGAATGTTATAAGATATATCAAACAAAGGCTACTGTACATTGGATCCTCCGTATCTATTTTTGTTTTATAAGTTTTTCCCTAATTTTTATATGTAAAAATTGCAATTTTTTGACAAATAACAAGTATTTCATGTTTCTTTTAAGGATGCTTCTTTATATTTCCAAAAATATATAATATGTATAGGTTATTTTAAATTTGTTCTAACAATAACTTTTGTTTATTTAAAAAACCCCTAGGCTCCTCCATTAAATCAATGTTAGTGCCTCCAGGTTAAAAAGTTTTAAAGCAATCTAATATGTTAAAACCAAATCTTCAAAATTAATTTTTAATGAGAAATAACCTATTTACAAGTTTATTTTTCCCAGCAATTTATTGGGGACCAGTGGAACACATGCAGTCTTCTTCTTGGCACTGGAACATTGCTGGTTTGGTTTGGCGTTCTCCGTTACCTTGGATTCTTCAAAACCTACAATGTATGTTACTAGATAATAGAAAACAAATATTCCCTTTAATTAGATTTAGCTTATGATTTTGTGCAAAGGATTTTCGGTTATGATTTGTATGAGGGCAGTTTTTTTCAACCTCCGATTGGCTGTAAATGAATGAAAGTACACAGAAATAATAATTTTACCAAGAAGATTTTATTACCAAAAGTACAGTAAATCTTAACTCATTTTTCTACATAATCG
The DNA here is from genome assembly GCA_023375725.1 of Nephotettix cincticeps. NCBI lineage: Eukaryota > Metazoa > Arthropoda > Insecta > Hemiptera > Cicadellidae > Nephotettix > Nephotettix cincticeps. Next base: position 16,387,897 of record CM041784.1, read on the forward strand.
CCAAAATGATTGAGGCTGTTGTCATAACGTGACATATGCTTTTCGATGCCTTCCTGAAAGAATGTTGCCGCCAGTGAGAACAGGTAAGTCTTGACGGCGTCCTGAAGTTCTTCATTCTTCTGTGTTTGTCTTGTATGTTAGCCTAGGTCTTGAGCCACAATTGTGTACAAAGCAGACCTTGAAATGTCTGGAAATTCATCAGACGGTTTGCTAATTGTAAACATTTTTTTGCATCTCACCGCCTAATCAACAAGCTCAACGAGGCCTACAGTGGCGACAGAGATGTAATCTTGTCCAATGATGGACGTCTATTTGTCTTTCTTTAAATTTTCAACACCATTCCCGAACACTACCATCCCTCGTAACGCTGTTACCATACATGTTGCTCATTCTGTGATGGATTTCCGCAGCACTACATACTTGTGCTTGCAGAAAACGGATTACACTTCGTAACTCACATTTGGCGGCAGCATCGAGCGTAGCGACCGTGTTTACATGGACGTAGTTCAGCTACAACTGACTCACTGGAGCTGAAAATAGCAGTGGTTGTGGCGGGGGAGCTGCGCAATTGCATGACGCGCAGATCCTGCCCCTCTATACCTCTTACTTGCTTGGATGGACGATCGGAGGTTGAAAAAAAACACCCCTCGTATGTAGAAGTGGGGAAACACAATAAGGGATGTTATTATATGGGATAAAATGTATATTGAGTCTTGAGATTCTATAAAACATCTTTGTGAAGACTGCATTCGTAAAATTTTCAGATTCAAAAGTCCAATAAACCATTATGGTACCGACATAGAATTTTGCAGCAAGAATCGGAATATTTCTTTATTAATTTTTAAGATTTGAAATTTTTCAGTAGATTTAAAGTTATTACTGCTAGGATTAAATTTTTACTTAATAAATTTCATTGTTTTGATTGAAATAAACTAATAATTACAAGAACTATGGTGGGTGTAAATAATTAAAAAATCATTGTTATAAATTTTACGAAAACTACTATTGCTTCTAATTTTTTACAGGTGGTCATATTGACTTTGAAAGCAGCATTCCCAAAGGTTGCCCGTTTTCTGCTGTGTGCCATACTAATATACGCTGGCTTTACATTTTGTGGTTGGCTGGTTCTTGGGCCGTACCACATGAAGGTAGGCATTTTAGTCAGATGCATTTTGTGAAAACAGGATGACCACAGACAGAAAATTTCAGGAAGGTTGGGAATTATATAGGATTTTGAATTTGATCTCATCTCTAACCTAATATGATAAAATGTTTTTAATCATTTTCGGGCTAAATTAAATAGCGGGCTGGGGCTTAATTTATTTTTACTAAGATTCAAAAACCTGTTAATATTATGTCATCAGCGTATTTAATGTCAACAAAAATATGGATATGTCTGTTTCCCGTTCAGAACAAAAATGGAGATTGATGGATATACCCGTCCATAGCCCGGGAAGGGTTAAACACATTTTATAAGAAAATCGAACCCTGATCATCAATCGAAAGATTCCTAATCTAAAACCAAATTGCTTTCTGAAACCCCAAACACAAACTCTTAATCCCTGTACCATAATTGGCAGAAAACATTGTTTGTTTGGAAAAATATAGTAAATATTCACAATATTTTGTTTTTGTAAACATTCTAAAAAAGTAACTACGTTTTGATTCAGTTAAAAAATTAGATATAGTGTGTTAGTACTACTTTAAAGGAAGGGTGTGAAATTTCCTGAAATGTTGCCTACACAAAAGTCTTGGACCCAAATTTGCAAATAGGAATCTAATAGATGTAACCCTGACAGTTTTTGGCTTTGTTTATAAACTCAAATTTCAGTCGTTAAGTCAGTCAAGTCATTGAATATATTGTTTTTATATCATCTTTCAATACAGTTAATTTCAGAACTGTTTAGTCATGGTGCATGTTGATGAGTTTCAAAGACCAGTTTTCATAAATTTTTATGTAGTATAAAATTAAATTCTTCATCAACAATATTAAATTTACTGGTGTGCAATAATACAATACGTAAGATAATTTTCAGTTCGTGGAAAAATGATTCTTTCAAAGTTAATACTTAATAAGGTTCACAATAGAGGTCTTATATCTGACTTATTTAATAAGCTAAAGTAAAAATGGAGTAAAATTGACTTAATTGCTTTCTTAATATGTTAGGAATGTCTGACTGTATTGAAACTTCAAATTTATTTTTCATGCATTTAACAAACTATAGAACAGAATATATTCTAGATTCTTGTCGGTAGGTTAGTTAGCCTACCAACACTAAGCTCAAGCTCTTTGTTTTATGTTGTTAAGTTTTTATTTTTATATGTATTAAAATGAGCAACCAGTCAACCGGGCATCGATCAAGGATTTGGTAATGAGAATGGTATATTGAATCACTTGATATGGTGATTAATGTCATACCAGCTTCTAGGAAAACACACATAAAGGACCCTTGGTTATCACATGAGAGATTGTTTTTATTTATTTACATCATCTGTGATACCCATACATGCAGTAACCTTCTCGGCCTGGAGACTTGTCAAGGTTTAAACTATGAACTAAACAAGTACAATAACTTATTAAACAATACCTTACATCCAAATACATAGCTTATGTAATTTTGATATGGTCGAAATAAGAGAAAAACAACTAGACAAATATAAATAAGGTGGCCAAGACAGTTAAGTGTTAAGCTTACTTTAGTGAAAACAGGCCATTGGAAATTGTAAGAATTCAGAAAGACTGTAGAAGCAGTTTTTGAACAGGAATTCAATTAAAAGTTTTTTGTACATTGTTGGAAAAAGCTCATCCCTTATCTGACTCCGATATTTATTGAAAATCCTCAAGCTGAAGTAAGATGAAGTTGATTTTTCAAAAAAAGTTCTGTGAAGTGTGTATAGGTTTCTAGTAAAATATTTGTGTATATTTCTGAAGAATTTTTCACTGTTGAACCTAACAAAAATGATACTTTGCAAGATGAGTAAGCTCGATAGAGAAGGGATCTGAAGTTTCCTGAAGTGAAGTGTTTTTATTTAAAAAATCACAAAACTGAAACATATTTTTGTTTTTTAATTCTGTAAAAGTTTCAAGTTCTTAAATTCAATCTAACAGCGTGAGTAACCGCGGGTTAGTTTAAAAATGAGGAGTGAAGGAAAGTTTATTTGTGGAAATGTTTTAGGGCCTAAATGTTTTAATAAGTTTTCTCTAGATATGAACTCTTTTTCCAGTTCCGCTCATTGGCCAGTACGTCGGAATGCCTGTTTGCCCTGATCAACGGAGATGACATGTATGCAACCTTCTCGATGATGTCGTTTAAGTCCTCTATGCTATGGTGGTTCAGTCGCATATACCTATATTCCTTCATCAGCCTCTACATCTACGTTGTACTCAGCTTGTTCATTTCTGTTATCATGGATGCCTATGATACTATCAAGGTAAGTTTCGTCTTTTAAAATTTGATATCAAAGCAGTGTAAAGTTGATATCCTAAAGGATTCTCAGAAGGTTAACCTTCATCAAATAACCATAAATGTCGGCAATATGTTGCATCACTTTGCATGGTCGGTCCAAGGATGCACTATGATTATTCGATTCTTCACTTATGTAGTTAGTAAACAGTTAAGTTCAACGCGATATTTCATTTTGAAATACAAAGCATCGCGTTATCAATAGTTTCAAGGAGTATCAGATTGCGGTTTGATATTATTCCGCATAAAATATGATTTCGGCTACGGAAAACTTGAATTGATGATTTATGTTTGGTAACAAAGCTTAATCATCATAATAGCTCATTTTGCAACAATATTAGCAGCTTGAATAATATACTACTTCTTTTTGGTCGTTCTTTTCTTCCGATCCCAACTTGAGCTATCCAATCTGATCCAAAACAAAAATTTGGCTATTTGCAAACCTCTAATATTAGGGAGGAGTGGAGTTGAAATATAGGCATTTTAACCCTTTATGGAGTAATGACGTTTTAAAACGTCATTATTTGAGTGCTGTTAAGGAGTAAGGGTGAAAACTCAAAACACACTTCAAAAGAGTTAAAAAATTTTTTTAATTTTCACTAAAATACATTCCAAAATGGAGTAAATATAGTTAGAAACGTGTTTTAAGTTCAAAATGCCCTAAAAAACATTTTAGAACTTTTTTCAATCTATATTTCAATTTTCAAATTTTCAGTAAAGTAACTAAAGAAAGCACAGAGTGATGTTTAGCAAACGAATAACTCTCAGCTACAGAGATACAGGCGTCAATAATAGGGGAGTGTAGAACGCTTTCACTTTTATTCAGTACTAATGAATAACAGGTCTAATAAAAAGTTCATGTCGCGCCGCCACTTTTTCCGCCGAAACTTCCAGCTGGAACCACCCTGCCTAAGAAACTCTCCGCAGATTACTCACAACCTACTGAAAACACATAAGTACATGTTCCGCATACCTACGTGTCTTTAATTATCGATTTATAGCTTAAGAATCAATCTATGTCAGGTTATATGTATTTGAACAAATTTTGTCAAATGACTTTTTAAAACGTCGCTACTCCTTTTTGCGGAACCATTAAAAAGACGTTTTAAAACGTCAATCCTATTTTGATGCAAAATACGGTACTCTTTAAAGGGTTAAAGTTAAACCAAATTTTATTCAAGTTTCCTAAAACTTTGCAGCCTTTAACCCTTTTACCCGGCCTCTACATAATTTAATTCAGATATCATTTAATTTGAAGAAAAACTGGGATTTTGGTATTTTGACATAAACAGTGTTGATTACTTAACTAAATGGATGTTCACTGAAATTTACGTAATGTTAGCAAATAAAACACAGTCGGCTCACAGCCGACATGCGATCGGAACGGCAAATTAGCTAAGTCGACCACTAGCTGACACGAGAGTTGAAAGGGTTAAGTCTATATTGGGATCTTTTCCACCATACGTATACCACTTTTTAAATAGCGGTTTAATAGTTTTCTGTTGTAACTGAACCAGTGGTAGTCTGATGGCTACGTACTGTATAAAAATGCTATTAACCATATAAAAATAACAATAACCAACACCTAACTTAAGTCTGCAGAGCGCTGTTTGTTGGCGACTAATTTACGTTGCGTAATATCATAATACACGCAATATTGCCAATACCTACAACATATCTGACCTAACTTTTCAACATAACGGAAACAACTCGTCGGTCCTTTGTACTGATTCTGTGGTTTTTCTCTACTAATTAAAACTTGTGTAAATACAATTCAATGATTAGTAAACATTTGGTTTGCAGGGTAGAATTGATGAGTCGATAAAACTTGTTTAGCAATGTAGAGTTGAGTTCACTTTTAAGCTTTTTTCTATGGGTAAAACCGAGAATGCAGTGATGATTTGTTATAGCTCTACTACCAAGATGGGTTCCCCAAGACAGACCTGCAGAAGTTTGTTGCCGAGTGTCGGGAGGACCCGTCCAGTGGCGTGTTCCGTTCCCTGGGGGAGGGAGACAGCAGCCGAGGTTCCTCTCTGCGAGAGCTAGTTGATCGCTTCTGTTGCTGCCAAGTGTGAGTCAATAGTCTTCTAGCTCACCCGTGCTCTGTGATAATCGACATCAAAGTGTGACTGTTAGTATAACCTCTCCGAGAAGCCCCATACACACCGATCGTTGGCTTCGGCCTAACGCCCGAGTTGGCAATACCGTGTCCGGGAAAGAGAATTATTTAATCGATCACGCCTAGCTGCATGTATAGGACAAATTTATTTTAAGCTCTTTGATAATCGTCGTATAATTTAGAATGTGAATGTAACTTTAAAGACGTGTAGACTGTATTCTAGCTTTAACTTTTCAAGAACATGTATGATATTTTATTTCTGTAACTCAAGTGTAAGAGACTGTTAAGGAGTCCGGCAAGGTTATCGCTCTATTGAACCAAGCCGTGTTGATTAACGTGTCCAAAATGTTGTAGGGTAAGTTTTTAAAAAGATATTGTATTGATTTGAATCAGTGACAGAAGCTTTGTTGCTATTGTATGTATTCACAGAATCTTTTGGTGTCAATGTTTAAAAAACTACTCTATAAAATGTTTATATGAGTTGTTTCTTAAACATTCTACCCAAAGAAATAGTTTTATCGAGTGAATAGTGGGATATTTTGGTTTCGTATATACACCTTTTGTGTCTTTAATAAGAATAATTATCAAAAATCCATTAGTTTAATTTTATATAACTTATAGGGTTATATAGTATGCAATGATTTTTGTCTATAATTTTGCAGCTGAGTCTATATACAATATATTAATGTATATCATTTTATAAACTTACTACTGATATGTTTCTACAAGTACAGGATTAAGGTGCTATTATTTGTCAATAAAATGGTTTTTCGGGTGTAGATTTAACTCAAGATATTTAAGCCTCTCCCATTGGTAATAAGATGGCAATATTTGACATATGTTTAATTGTTCAGAAGTGTAGCTTCTGTAATTTTGATCCTATAAGTACGATGACACTTTCGCATTTGAGTCTATAATAAAAAATTTTCAGTAAACAAATTACAGTAAAATTAAACAAGCTAGAGTCAACTTCTGGATATCAATAAGTTAAGTTTAAATTATGGAAAAAATAATTTTAACATTGTTACTATATTGCAACTACCATAAATCTTTTAATTTATGGATCTTTGTACGAGTGAATTTACCATAATTTTACAAATTTTATTACTCACAAGATTAGTATAGTACCTTTGTATAGTAACTTTGTAGCTATTTGATAAAGAAACATTTCTTACCACTCAATCTACTGATAAATAAAAGAAGGTGAAACAATAAAATTAATTGTGAAGGGAATGTTCACTCTTGCTATATGTTATATGCTATATACATAATGCCTTTTTCCATTTTCCCTGAGAAGTTGACTTTAGCTCATAAATTTAAAAAAATAGGTTAGGGGAGAGTTTGTAATTTTTGAATAAATTAAGTAGGCAGTAAAGTGTGTGATATCCCAACAGCAACAGCTGGAGTGTTGTGCTGCCTAAACTGGCCGTAGTGGCAGTACTGATTGATCTGAAATGTTACTCCATCTGTGATTCTTATGCTGTGTGTCATTGGTTCCTTTAGGGATCTTAGGATAAGCTCTTGTAATTAGACATGGGACCCTTACAAATAAGGAAGAAGGTGGTTCAAGGGATATTGAATTTTTTGACATGGATATGTCTAAGGCTCTGGGTGGGTGTTAATAGCTTTGTGGAACGCAAAGAGTGCAGCGGAAGTGTTTAGATCCCGTTTCCATAGAAACTACCAGAGCTAGTGTATGGAATTTTTTTGAAAACATTCCTTTTAGACATATCCATGATCTAACTTATTTCCCGCAGGGAAGTAAATACAATCTTTTGTCACTGGTTATGTTGCACAGATAATCACTCAAAAAGATCTCCATGTTTCCAGAATGAAAAATGCTATAATTATCTACAATTTCCTTATCTTTTCACTAGACTTTTTTTGTATTTGCATTCATGAAAAAAGTCTGTTAATAAATTGGGAATAAATTGGAATAAATTTTTGTGAGTAAATTGACAAGAATATATTATTGTTAAAATTTACATATAAAACTTAGATTAGCATACATTTCTTCAATGGTTTGATTTCAATGTGTGATGTTCAAGGATTACGCACAACCCAGTTCAAGTACTTAAAAAAGGAAATTTCATTGAATTAACGGGTGATCCAATTATTAATATTGGAAGTAAGGTTTGCTACAAATATTATTTTGAAAAGGGTTTAAAGTTTGGTATTTTTTGGGTACTTTAATATTATACCACCCACATCCATAAATTGTACTGTATACTTCAACATTCAGTAATCTGCAGAGTTAAGTTATGTTAGTTATTGATAGTTAAAAAATATTAATCATATAAAATAACAATGAACAACCTAACTTAACTCTGCAGGCTGCTTGCTATATGTCGTAGTATACATCATTGGCATGTAGATGTAAGTGTGGTTTGTATACTGAACACCGATTTTCTAATAAGGGATGGTATTAATGATTTATACTATGTTTAATGGGCTGTTTAATAACTAAGAAACTGCCAACTATTTTCACAAAGCTTTTCAGAGGGAGAAATAATGTTTGTGGGTTGGTGAACTGCTTCAATTTACAGTAGAACCTCACTAACTCGAAACTTTGTGGACCCAGAGGTTGTCGAGTAACGGGGTTTACGAGGTATCCAAAATATTTTATATGTCATGGGTTTGAAATAATAAATACATGACGGAGTTGAGTTTGATATATAAATTTATTACAGTACAGTACTTAGTTCAGTATTGTATCATTACATGCTGAGTAAAGAGCCTTTGAAAAAATATAAATATATTTAACCGCTGTTTCCACCTGTTCATTACTCCATCCATTACTCACTGTGAATCCAGACTCTCCTTCTTCTTTTAATTCCTCAAAAAATCTCAGGGCTTTCTCTTGAAGGATAGGCCCTGATATCAGTGTAACTTATCAGTCCACGAAACCATTGGTACAAAGCTTCACTTAGGCTTCATATTAGGCACATTTCATTCTTTTCCCTTAATAGGTCATGTACAAATTCTTTTTAAACACCACAATTCAATCTCTGTCTCTGTTTTTCCAACCAAGCACTGTAGACCGCCCAAAATTTAATTCTAAAGCTATTTTATTTTCGTTTGCGCTTTTTTTCAAGCCTCTTCAACGCATCTAATTTCAGTTCCATTGAAACTGACCCTTCCTTCATGAATTGTTTCCAAACAAATAACTCCAAACGTTGAAGTTATAAAATTCAAAACGTCAACTAAATGAATAGCAAACAATTAACAAATAAAACAGTACAGTAACAAACTAAAACTGATCAATATCTCTACCAATGCTAAACTGAGTAAGAGAACACAGTTAAAGTTTTGTAATGCAATGCAACCTTTGTCCTTCCGAGATTAACCCTGCAGTAGGCGCACCATCAAGTATAACACATTAGGGTGCGAGGGCTACTGTTGTAGCTCATTACATTACATTTTATAAATGTTATATTTTGAATTTTTTCAAATCCCATGCTCAGTCTGACAACACACTGAGTATGCAGAAGGGATGACAAACGGCAGCTACCTTTGTGCTAACCCTCCTAGAACAATACGTAACGGAATGACAGAAGAATCAAAAATACCCCTGGCGCAGCAGACCTGTGTACTCAGCGAATTTCCAAATCAATAATATAAGACAAGTTTGGTCAAAATCTGTCGATAAACATGAGAATTATTTGCCTATTCTCCATATGATTAACATGAGAAAAGAATATGCAGGTTTGCTGCCATGATAAACACATAAACTATGATTTTTAAGCATAAATGGATGAACCTCAACCACATGAAGCTAAATATAAAGTTTTATCCAAAAATATTGGTTAATAAGTCAAAATATTAATTTTTCCTTATCCTCCATAAGATTAATATTGGAGCCTCAAAATACAACGTACTGTGTTTAGATTTTTTAATATCTCGGTAACCGTTGGAGATAGAGAGATAGAGAAGGAACTAAATTGTGTAGTTTTTAAGCTGATTCTAATGGTGAAGGATAAAATATAAAATTTTTTTTAAATTACATATGTAAAATGCATAAAAACCCAATTTTTGAGTACAAAACCCCCCCAAACTACCTGTTCCCATTGACCGATATGTCTAGTCTACGAACTCGTCCAAACAAATGTAGGAATACACGTCTCTACCAAATTTGGTTCCGATGGGACAATTTTTACGAGAGTTATCGTGTTCACAGACACACACACACACACACATATATATCTATATATACATATATAAATTTTAACGACTATTGTTTTTGGCCTATGGGCACCTAAAGATGAAAAAATAACATGGTCTCGGGCTTAAGTCTTGCCATGAGACCTGCGGTAATAGCTTGTTCCCTATGGGAAATTCGCTAACACTACAGATTACTACAGGGTTAAGTGGACAGTAGAGAGCTACCCATCCCCCATTCATCAGCCGTGCCTGGGACTTTGACCTTGAGACTGTTAAAACACAAGGAATAGATCACATGTGCGCCTCGGCTCGTTTCAGCCGCCCGGGACCTTGTAATGTCGACACACTAGTACTGTAAAAATGTTTTTTGTCAGCTGTAGACTGTCGAGTTAGTGGGATTCTACTGTACTTTATTTTACACAGTGTTTGAAATCAACCTTATAATAAACTGTGATGTTTGCTCATAGTATTAACTATGGCCACCTTCATATTTCCTTTCTGTTACAATTGGTCCCTACCAAGAATATTTCTCCACCCCTCTTGGTCGCTATTGCTATTAACAGTTGTCTGTGTTGTGATATCTGTTTTTGTCTGGGTTGTGGTCATGTTTTGTGAACCTACAATATGACCTAATCTAGAGAATACAGATACGAGAAACGTATTTCTGTATTCTCTGTCTATACTAACTTTACAACACTGTTCCATACGCACTTATTTTTATATATGTTTTCGTACCAAATGTTTTATTTAGTGCCATAAAATATGTTTCTGTAGTTTGTCAGTAGCTATTCAAGGGCCATTAAATATTATATTTAGGTTATAGGTTTTACCAATAGTTATTTCATATAGTTCAGTTAAACAACCGCTCCGTAGGTTTTCTTTGACAAACCCTTCATACAGGAATTTAAAAGAATACATGAAAGTTAAACTTTTTAAAATGTCTCAAACAAGTAAAAATTATAAATGGTTGTAAATTTTGTCTCCATTTTTCCTTGGTTGTGAAATGTAAACACACAACTAAATGAACTGGAGATGAATAGGTAATTTATGAAACACCAAAGTTCTTGGCCTCTTAACCATCAACCCAAAACCAAATTTTCACTTTCAAATTTTTACCACCTTTTCAATTCAGTTCTCTTTTGTTTAATAGCTACACTAAAAAAATATTCTGTTGGCTTTGAATATGCGTTGTGTCAGGGCTAAATGTAATATGTTTGTGTTTTTATACCCATAATGCATTTTTAATATCCATTGAATAGATAAAGCTAATTATATTAAAGAAAAAATTGAAAATGTTTTCTTCGATTTTAACTATTACAAAAATTAGTTCATGGGTTGGAGTAAATTTTAAGATAATTACATCTAAACTGTTATCTCATGATTTGTTTTTTATGGCAGTTAATTGGGTTTGTTATAAATAATTGAATGAAATAACCTCATTTCTTGGTTAGTTAAATGCATTTATTAAAATTTACCTTAAACACTTTGATGTTGTTCTATGTATTTATCATATTTCAATTTGTAGGTACAATATCATTGTTTACTAATTAATTTTTCAAAATATTTATCATGTACGTGACATTTTATATTGAATGTCTTGAATGAACTCTTTATTATGTATAATTCATTTCAGAAATAAAAATCAAAGTCTAGATCACTTCAAATACTGTATTCAGAGCTCAGTTTTCATTGTATATTTATTTGGCTCTTTTTATTCAATATAAATTACAGAGAAGGAATAATCAGAAAGTAAAACCACAGAATGAAAGTTATCTAGATTATTTTTCTGTGGTTGAAAAATAGAAATCATAACAGATGACTTGATAGTTATTTTCCGAGCGCTCTCCAAGCGGCATCGCTCAAAACGTTAAATGTGTATTTTTACAAGTTACCTCTATTTATTTAATCTCTGTGGAAGTTACCTTGCGGGATTGAATGAAAAAGACATTTATGAGTTGAATATTATTAACTCCGTTGAAATTAAAAGTACCAATGAGATTGATTATTGTTATCTTATCAGTAGTATGAAGATTAGCAACAAGGGAAATCTGTATATTTTAATCAGTATTCAAAAAGTGATAAATTTGGCTCATGTGATATAAGTTTGTTGAGCCACTGAATGTCAAGCTTGAAAATAGCTCTTGCCTTGCATTTCCATTGCTCACTGTATATTTCACCGAAAGGTTCAATACTTTACAGTTGTTGAGTTGTGTTACGCTATGTGAAGAACAAACTATTCTGATCTTTCTTGTATTTACTTTCATTGTTTTCATATACATCCTATTGAAATATATATATGTCTTTAATTTAATCAGACGGTTTAACTATTTGTTATGTCAAGCATTTAAATAGTAATTTAAATTTTATTACACGTAAGTTACCACTATATTCAAAACTCAGATCTTGTAGTTATTGAGGTTTTATGATATTTGTATTTCAATCAAGTGTATGTTGCTAAATTTATTGTGATACACTAATGGAATAATATAATATTTATTTTCATATATTTTGTGTATAATTTATTATCATTTTTCCTTTTTATATACTAACCCTTGAATATTGAAATAAATAATATGAATGGTTACTAACACTTAAAATCCCTTTTAAAATCAGTAATCAAGATGATAATGACTTCTTACGTATATGATAACATTTCAGTAGTTTTGAGAAGGATTTTGTAAAAAACTATCATTCTGATTTAATCACTATGCCAGCGGATATTTTGAAAAAATTTTTACAAGTATTTTTCGTTGGCAATAATTTATTTTACAGCTAAAAACTTGATGAAATGCTTTCTGTGAAACCAAAGTTCCAAGATAAATAATACAATTATTTATGATAAAGTTTGGGTTGCAATATGACCTAGCAAGTGGGAAAAATTTCCATGGTGAGATATGGAATCCTATAGTGGCCTATCTCGATCCATTTTTCGTCTGTATGTGTTTTTTACATAAGTTGCTATAACTTTAGAACCACTTGAGGTACTAACTTTAAACTTGGTACTTGTAGGAGTACCAAGACCTATTTTCGTGCATAGAATCAAATTTCCAATTTGTACCATTTCTAATTCAAACCATTTCAATTTTTCAAACCTCAATAACTCAAAAATTGTGGGATTTAAAAAAAACCAAAGACAAAGAAGTTGTGAAATTTAATCTTCTTTAAGGAAATGTAAAAAATTAATATAATATTTTTAACATAAATAACAAATAAAATTCAATTTTAGTAAAGTTACTACTTACCCTAATTTTTCCGAATTGACAGATGTAGCTTTAGAAAAACGTATTTTTCTCCTTTATTTATGTTATGATCCTATTAAAATTTTACATTTTCTTAAAAGAAATTAAATTACCTAACTTATAGATACAAATCTATAGTTTTTTATATAAATCACATGGTTTTGAGTTATTGAGCTTTGAAAAATTGAAACGGCTGCCATTTCGAAATGGTACAAAGTACAACATTTGGTACTATGCACAAAAATAGGGCCGTCTGTACTCATACACATATCAAGTTTGTAGTCGGTACTTCAAATGGTTCCAAAGTTATTGCAAGTTATGTAAAAAACATGTACATGACAGACGGAAAATGGAGCGAGATATCACAGGACATTTTATTTCAGATGTACTCTGTGTATAAATTTTTTTTAATATTCAAAATAAAAAAATAAAAAATGGCTGTTTATGACATTAGTTTATTTCTCTTTATTTTTTATTCTTCTTGAAATGTTTTATATAAATAAAATATAGGTTACATATCTTATATCATTCACCAACAGTTCAGTGTAATCTCTTCAAATATACATATTTTCGAATTTGAATTCGTTTCATCCTTAGGTTCATTATTTAATGAACTTCTTCATCTAGTAAATTTATAAATTTGTTACAATAAAACTAAGTAAATGTATAGTCGAAGGGATTATATCAAACTGTTGACGGAAGATGAGGTATGTAGCCTAGATGTAATAACATCAATATTTTTCTCAAATTGTTGAAAACGTTCTTCAGCCAGTTTATTCAGTTAGTAATATTTGATGACTGGTTATAATGTTAACATAGATGTATCTGGCCATGAATTCATAAGAATTAGGTATGAAGTTCCTCTATACAGCTTAAGGAAAAAATATCTCACTGTTTTAAAGTAGAGATTACTAATATCCATGTTGTTCATAATTTGGATGGAGTATTTTCCCTGTTTTTAATTTAAATCCTGAGATTTTGATCTCAAAATAATTTCATTGATTGATTGCATCATATTATTGGCAATATATAACTAGAACAGAATTTAAAAACTGTAAAAAAACTATTTTTTAATGAGTATATCACTCTTCTTTGTAATTTATGTACACTAATAATAATTTAAATAATGTGATTTGAAAATACGTAAAAATTTAAAATCAAGCTTAAAAACTTTAGTGTGTTTGCCTTAATTCCTTTTTTTTGTCTGTCTACTGTGGAAATGAAGTCTGTGGTGTTGTAAGTGTTTGGTCTTGTGATTAGTTATTCACTGTCTGTGAAGTGTGTAATTTTAGTAACTTACGATTATAATTTAAAGGTTTTCTGAAACATCCAGGAACAAGGATCAGCTAGAAAGTGTTTTATTTTTTAAACATTTGTTACGTTTTCTTGTGTATTTTGTGTTTTGTGCATGACAGATGCGTAACATGGAAGATTGGGATGTTGGTGTGTCTTGTAATTCAGGTAATTGGAGGTCACAAATTGTGGATAGTTGTGAGCGATGGTCGGTGGGTGTAGTGTTCTCTTGTGAAGATTAATGTCCGCACTATTGAATACAACGTTAATCCGCAAAGACCATTCTCATAATTAGACCAGTTCGTAATTCAGAGGCAGTGGTTCGGACTCCACGTTAAACGGACTCCACGTGAAACTGTAGGTCCCTTAGATATACCATTGACTGGTGGGATATTAATTAACGGTTCTGTCTAAGGAACATATCAGCCTTAGTAAGTTACAAGACTTCAAGATCGCGCCACAATCATCCTAAACTCAATCCTCATTCATACTGAAAATACCTATCTGGGTAGGTTGCCATTTCAGTTAAAAGTATAAAGTATTTTTAGTTTATATACATTTTCCTTGGAGGAGAGAAATGGAATAGTAACATCCTTATTACTCCTGCACTCCTAGCAGAAGTACCAGACCCCATGAATGCAGGTCAGACTGGGTGTGGGGAAGCCCATTATACTGAATAACCAAACGATTTATCAGGCCTGTGAAAGATTTTTTAGTATACCCAATTTTGACTCCTGAAATGTAAATACCCCCGTAGCAGCAGACCTGCGTACTCAGCGAATTTCCAAATCAATAATATAATAATAATAATATAACCAAGTTTTAGAA